>CM075289.1:6334655-7534655 GCA_037672795.1 Lagerstroemia speciosa | reverse complement strand
AATAGTGGTACAGATAAAAAAAAATACCAACGTGAGTTTATTCGAGTGATTCGACAAGCGGTTCCCTTGAGGAAAAGTTTCAGCTTATGTTACGAGAATGTTTACTCTTAGTAAGCTAACTTAACTCGAACGAGATTCATTAGACGCTCGTAGGACATCTGGATAGAAGCGATGCAGAGAAAAAAAAACTGTAAAATTAAAATAATTTGGTTTTGGTTAGGATTTGTTGGTCCATTGGATTAGGAATTCCAGAGAAGACCAAAGGTGAAGGTAAAACGTGAAGCCCATCTAACTGGGCCCAGGTTATTGGGGTCTTTTCCTCTTTGGGCTTAAAATCAAAGATTTGCTGGTCCATCGGATTAAGATTCCTTAGATGAACTGGAAATTACAAAAATAGCCCCATATCATTCAACATAAAACATTAGATGTTCTAACTTTGCATGCCAGAAAATACCGATAAAATTATTTTAATTTAGTGATGATTACAGTAATTGCTTGAGCAAATAGAAGTACGAGATTCGAGCCTATCTTGGAATTGCTTACGTGTTGGTGAGCCGATTCGGCTCGAACTGCATTACTGATGACCTACTAGATTTATGAATACCAATGATACATTAGACCGTGAATTTGAAAAAACTCATAAAATATTATATATGTTTTATTTAATTTTTCAAATTATCTGTTGAATTTATCATATTTATTTTTCTATTAAATTTCAACCTCTAAATAAATAATTTTTTTTATTCGTCATGTCCGATGCTTTTTATTCCGTCGTTGATCCAATTTGTTTGTATTTGTAGCCGATAAAATAGCCTCGTGGAATATAATTATTCTCTTTATCTATAAATATTAGCTGCTTTCGCGGACAAATTATTTTTTAATGAATTTAAAAATAAGGAGTATATATTCTGTCCAGAATTTCTTTTAAAAAAAGAAGGATGAAATTTTATCACACGTGTCTGGACACACGAGACTGGTGTGCATGGGAAGGGAAATCGAATCGCGGCATGCAATCAAACTCCACCACACGCTCCTATAAAAGCCGTCGCAGGTCGACTCACATTCGCAGCGTCGCTCCCTACGGCACTTTAATCTCCGCAGGCAAGCGGCAGTCCGATCGTCAAACCCTAGCGAGCTCAGGTGAGATGCCAAGGCGTCAATGTCACTCTTTTCCATGTGTATCCGTTCCCGATCTGTTCTGTGTGGTCTTTATAGCTTGATGATTGATTCTTTGAGTGAGACTGTTCATGTGTGGAGTTGATTCCTGGTTGAATCGTTTTTGTTGGGAGTTATCTGCTTTGCGATGTTGTCCGGTATCTGTTAATGCTCGCCATGTATCTTGTTGCTTGATCTTGCCTTGTTCTGGTTTGAGGTTGATTTCGTTTACGTTAGGCTTTTCTGCCTTTTAGAAAAAAAAAATATGAGGGGATTCCGAATCGTTTTCACCACATGATATCAGTTTCGGATCCTCTTTGTCTTCATGGGTGATGTCTCTGTTCGGCTGTTTTGTCCGGTTGAATTCTCTGCTCGAACTGGTAGACTCAGAAAGACGAAAGGATTGTTTCTGTTTGATAAATTTCACTAAAAATTTGTCAAATCTATCGTGGCTCCTCATTTGAGCTCATCTTTACTAAAAGGAGTGGACTGGAAGTACGTGGACTACTGCTATTCACGGCTAACTTGAAGATTGTGTTTATTTGATCACTTGCTTCGTTGCCAAACTGAAGGATATCAATTGGCGCCTTGCTAATTATAGTGAATAGAAATAGCACGCTCTTGAATTTGCCCCTGAATTCATAGAGTTTGATTTCATTTGGATTTCTCGTGTTCTTAATGGATTGTGTTCTTGTACGGGATTTCTGTAGAAGAGCAAGTTCCTTCTAAGAGATTCCGCAATGGCTTCAAAACGGATCAATAAGGAGTTGAAGGACCTCCAGAAGGACCCTCCTGTCTCTTGCAGTGCAGGTTTGTCCCCACCATTTCAGTGCATTATGCATGTACCTTGCTAAAATTTATCTTTGCTAATATTGTTACCAGTGTACTCTTCATTGAAGTTTATATGATAAAAGAAAGGGAAGGCTGTTCCAGCAAGTAGCTTCAACAATGAAGTTTCTGAATGTTCTCATGGTTACTGCATATAGGTTTTTCTGTGGATTTGACTTAGGTAACTCTAATTAGGCTAGCTGAAGTTTGTTTTGTATTATGTTTAGAAAAGAAGTAAGTATGAGTCTCAATCATAGAAAAGTTGCATCGATGTTTTTCTTTCAAGCAGATAATTCTTTTGATGACTTATTTTTCTTCAGGTCCGGTTGGTGATGATATGTTTCACTGGCAAGCAACAATCATGGGCCCAGCAGATAGCCCATATGCCGGCGGTGTGTTCTTGGTGACAATTCACTTCCCACCGGATTATCCATTCAAGCCTCCGAAGGTGAGAATTCTGTCATGCACATATAAAAGTGTTCTGCTCGTAGAGGGCCAGGTACAGGCACATGTAAAAGTGTTCTGCTCGCGCCTATAACTAGGATAGTAGGAATTGTCTCTAACAATTTTAGATATAAACAGATGGGGTGGGTTAATCCTTGAATATGTTGGCGAATGGAACACCATATGGCTGTAAATTTCAAATTTCATTTTTGTGATTGTCCTTTTCTGCATGAATATATCTGAAATTGCCATCTATCTAGTATTCAAGAGTCATATGCGTACATATCTTGCACCATCTTATGTTACTCTGAAGATGTAGATCCTTGTATATACTGCAGTTGAACAAATTTGGGTGCACTCTTTCTACGATCCACATGAACTGTCCAATCCTTTTTCTGAGCTGTGTATATGTCCATTTCACTCAATAATAGCCTGCAATTTCTCAATCTTTTCCGTGAGCAGGTTTCCTTCAAAACTAGAGTTTATCATCCCAATATTAACAGCAATGGTAGCATCTGTCTTGACATTCTCAAGGAGCAGTGGAGTCCAGCCCTCACAATATCGAAGGTTGTTAATCTCAGTTGTTGGCTAGTGCTGCACCTGTATCTCTGCTACTTTTCTATTCTGTTACTCCAATGCCAGTAGAATTTGATGACCAGAGCCATGCTCGCATTCTTTAGATGACATTGCGACAATCTTTGTTAGTTCGTACGTGTTGTTGCATTGGTTTCAGGTGCTACTCTCAATTTGTTCATTGCTGACGGATCCAAACCCAGATGACCCTCTGGTGCCAGAGATTGCCCACACATACAAGACTGACAAGGCCAAGTACGAATCTACTGCTCGGTCATGGACGCAGAAGTATGCAATGGGTTAAGATGATGGAAATCCGTCACCACCTCTCTAGGTTGAACATGTTCCCGGAACCTATCGTGTTAAACATTTTGCTAGATGCAGTGGCAATGGATTGTCTATTGACCTTGGAAGTACTAATGTTAATTTCCTTTGTGATTCTATTAAGCTTCCCGCCGCCCCGCCCCCCTTGTCGGCTTACTTGTTTGGCCAATTTCCGGGGATGCATCGTGAATCATTGTTTGGATGCTGTGGGCTGAACATGGGACCATATGAATCTTTACTGAATTATCCAAAAAACAAAAAAGAAGAAGAAGAAAGAATCGATAGTGATTCTATAGTGATTGGTTATGCCCCCTCCAAATCGGGAACTAGGATGCAAGATGCCTCGACCGTGATTAGTTATATACCTAGTCGGGACTAGGATATGAGAGACCTGGGCGTTTGCAGAAAATGCTTTGCACCAACCAAGGCTGCTGTAAACAGAAGTGAATGACATACTACCATCAGTATATGTGAACTAGTCTCTTACAAACCACCCGTAGGATTTAGGCTATGGTGGCAATCTTTAACTGCGTCGATGGTCTAGACTCAGTGATATTTAACTGTAAACGTTTTTTTGGCTTGGCTGCTAAGTAATATATGCTTAATTCATCCATTGTTGGACTAACTTTACACATTGGAAACCAGAAAATCAATATCAAGGATGGTCTCATAGAGCCATAAGCATTTTCTTTGTTCGAGGTAAGTGAGGGCTCTAATGGAAGTCTGGAGACCAGAGAACTACAAATGGGCCAACCATGGGCCTGAGTGGAATTCTTGGGCCGATGGGTTTGGGCTCAAAATTTGGGGCCCAAACAGGCCTATAGTACACAATGAAACCCATCTTATCCTCTTCCTAAGGGTGCGGAGATGATCTTTCATCTTCAGCCACTCGCTCACTCTGGTCAAACTGAGGGAAGAGAGAGGGAGAGAGAGGGCCAGTAAGCTGGTGGTACGGGCGGGGAGTGGAATAGAGAGGCTGGGGAAGATGACGATTACTGCTCAAAGCTCAACAACTCATCCTCTACTGCGGGAACACCTCCTTTCTCATCTGCGCTCTTCTTTCCCTTTCGGGTTCTTCATTTTGAAGCCTCCCAAGCTTTCCTTTCAGGTGCGTGTTCTCCTACTGCCGATCGACTTGAATTCCCCTTCCCTTGCTGGGTTTCTTCCTTACTTAACTGTTACTTTGCAGCACCGTTACCATAAGCCTTGTGTTTCCACATCTCCTAAATCGCAGGTACACTTGCTGAATATGTTTGTTCATCATCTGTGATTGATTTGTTGCCTTTATCACTGAGGAATCATCAAATCATTTAACTGTATTTTTTTTCTTGGAACTTGTTTCTTCCATCACAATAGCAATTTGGATTTTAAGTGTAATGAAACTAATTTTATAAAACTGAATTAGTCATTTTCAAATTTACTACTCAACTACTAAATACAATAATCATATAGGACTTCCGCTATAATTAGCCCCTTCCATCTCTATGTCTCGGCCTGTGAGGTGGAATAATGGAGTAAAGTTGTCTGATTTGAAGAACCTTATGATTTATATTGCCAAAAAAAGTATATGGCTTTCCATGTCTCCAGTCTAGAAGGATGTATTATTTTTTACTTGTATCTCTTTTGAGCATGTCTTGTACATGTTTGTCTGCTAAGTTGTTTTCTCAATGGGTTTGTGTAAGGGCTGCAACATACTAATTTTTCATGCATTGTGGGTGAAGGCAGATATGTCAAAGAGCAATGCAAGTGGAAGCGGACCCATTTACGCGGACTCTGAAGAGTAATTCCTCACCTGGCTAGTACTTGTCAAAAAATTGTCTTACTAGCACTTGGCTCTGCATCTGAATGACGTTAATGTGAGCCTGAGTTGTACCACCTATTATTCTTGTGTCATGGAACATAAAGTAACGTGTGAATGGAAAATTTTTAAGACATGGCATCACGATTGTCACTGTTCCTGATAGAATGTGGATGTCTGGATAGCATGCGCAAGTAGATGTTTACATATTGATTTAGTGGATGAAATTAAAGGTAAATATGTCTCTTTCACTTTGTTGTCTACAATGGACTTGCACTGCCATGATCTAGCCAACGTCAGATTAATGTCTTTTGTCACACATTAACAGTTGACTTAGTAACTCTCTTTCTTGATTAAAATCTTACGTAACATGTTGTAAATGGTCTCTAATTTCGTCTCCTGTCCTATTTGCAGGGTTTGCTGAGAGCCCCTTCAGTGTTGAACAGATAAACTTGAAGAAGCCATTACTGTGGGTCTCTACACTCTCGATTGGATCACCTTCATGGCTAATCTGTGCACAAGACGCCGATGCTGGGGAATTGGTTAGAGTAAATGCGATTTATGAGACTGGAGAGTTGTTCGAATTAGGAATTCAGCTGTCATATCTGCTTTTGCTCCTTGCATTGCTCGGGGTCGGCAGTTTCTTTGTGATCCGACAAGTCCTAGTCCGCCGAGAACTTGATCTTTCTGCTAAAGAGTTGCAGGTAAAGTAATCTCGTAAATCATTTTTGTCCATGGAACTATCCTATCAGGTGCTGTTGAAGACTCATTACACGAAATTTTCACAGCAGTTCTTTTGTAATTTTTGAGTGGAGTGCCCTGGCTGGTAAAGGATCAAGGGGAAGCTTTAATTTGTTACCTGCGTAATTTCAGTTGGAGAATTTGTTAGTAAGACCCTTCATTTGTCATTTCCTTCGACTCACAGGAGCAAGTGAGGAGTGGAGATGCAAGTGCAACCGAGCTCTTTGAGCTCGGTGCAGTGATGCTGAGGAGGAAATTTTACCCGGCGGCCACCAAATACTTGCTTCAGGCTATCGAGAAATGGGATGGAGATGATCAAGACCTTGCCCAGGTATTAGTCACATTAAGATCAAACCCTTAGTCTAATGAACATTTACCCGAAGCCGTTCGTTTTGGACTCCTCAACATTGTGATCTTTTCCTATCAATGTTGTGAAAAGAATTAGACTCTGTTACTGGATTAAGAATCATGTATGATGGATTCTAGCAACATCGAAACTGGTACAATCATCTGGTGATCTGCGGGATATGCAAATACTGCTCTGCTCAAATTTAGTGAGAGAGAAATTACCAAATGACCGGAAACAAGTTCAACTTCTTGTTTTGCTCATTTAATTTATAGAATGCTTACATCTAATCAATCTATTACTATTATTTTCTCTTATGTTCAATTATCCATGTACATAGACTAAATCAGTCTAAGGGTGAGGTAGAGGGATCAAATGAGGCATCTTTCTTCTAATAGCAGATGGTGGAAGAGCAGTTATCTTTGTTGATGTGAGACTTGTGAAAGGATGAATTGTTATGCCGGGTCTTAGTATGTTAGATGAAAGTTGCAAGAGGATATATAGTGCATAGAATTGACCATACC
Organism: Lagerstroemia speciosa; assembly: GCA_037672795.1. Classification (NCBI taxonomy): domain Eukaryota; kingdom Viridiplantae; phylum Streptophyta; class Magnoliopsida; order Myrtales; family Lythraceae; genus Lagerstroemia; species Lagerstroemia speciosa. The sequence goes on along the minus strand of CM075289.1, from coordinate 7,527,922 downwards.
TCATCTTTGAAACTCTGAAACAGGTCTACAATGCCCTTGGAGTAAGTTATGTTCGAGACGGGAAAACCGAGAAAGGGATAGCACAATTCGAGATGGCTGTGAAGCTGCAACCGGGCTATGTCACAGCCTGGAACAACCTCGGCGATGCTTATGAGAAGAAGAAGGACCTGAACTCTGCCCTCAAGGCATTCGAGGAAGTGCTTCTTTTCGACCCGAACAATAAGGTCGCCAGGCCGAGGCGGGATGCGCTGAAAGAAAAGGTGACCATGTACAAAGGTGTCCCATTGAAATCAAAGAAGAGATGACCCTCTCTCCCTTCCCGTACTCCTCACACACTGAATCATCACAAGCTTTTGCTATTTTAAATATTTATCAGTCGACCAAGATTAGAACGTGATAATAATGTTTAGCAGTTGACCGGGATGATTTCCGCAGCTGTCTGTGTCTGGCACGTGTCGAAATTCCTTCTCGTCCTCTTCCTCTCTGTCTTCTTCCTTCGCGGAAGGATCTAAAGAGCGTGGAACAGGGATGACTTCTTTAATCTTTTGCTTGAAAAGACGTAGCTTCCTGGTAGCGGTAATCCTCCTCCATGCACACTCCCCCATCATCTTCTTACTACTAAAATATCGAGAAATATGCTATCATTAATATTTTTCAACTAATTTACTAGCAATTATTAAGCCTCATCACCCACATCAAGCATCGAAGTGCATGAACATGGCAGGGTGGAAAGAGACCATGAATCACAGTGGGACCGTCTATGAATTGGGTTCACGTGAAGTCAAATTCGAGATGAAAGTAGAGGCTTGGAATTAAATGTTGAAAAAACATAATTTAATTAAAAAATATAAGAATAAAGAGGTTTTTGTGATGTGGTAACAGGTTCTTTCAAATTCAATGGGACAACTGCACTCTATCACTCATTGAAGGAGCAGTACTCGTATTATCTGCTCCACACACGGTGTTGTGGGTCGAGTCGAAACACCGTTACAACGTGACGTGTTTAGACTGATATAATGATCGAGCGTAATAAACGATCGAGCGGTCCTCGTCTAATTTTTCGTGTACTTTCCACGAGTTCGATGAGGTGGGTGCAATAATTGGAATTGGATTGTAATACGCATGGCCCCGTGACTATTTTGGCTTGCCGAGTCCTCCCCATCTTTACTCACGAGCGGTCCCTCCACAGAGGACAGCCTCGTTATGATCTAAGAATCGTAAATCTCGACTGTGATGTGACCATTTAACGGCGGTGATCAACAGGCTTATCCCACGGGCCCACCTGACGGTGAAAGGGCCAGCAGATTGATTCCTACGATAACTTGATTTGACCGAACTGTGGTCCAAAATTATTACAGCATCCGCTTATTTAACATAACTATATAAAATTAGTTTCATTAAACTTTAAGTTAAAACAGTTACTGTTTTATTAATGTGGATAATAATAACTCTGATTAAAAGTATAAAGGAATAGCTGAACTCATCTTTTTTAAATTTATATGACTTAATTATTAAAAATAATAAATATATAAAATTTCTGATAATATTTTTTATTTATCTCATATTATTTTCTATTTAGATATTAATTAATTCAATTCCTTTTTTATTTAGAATTTATTAAATGGATAGATCACGTCAATGGGCGACTTTGTACATCCGATGCATTGAGACTTTTGTGTTAGTGCCTGGAGAGAGACTGCTTCTTCTCTCTTTCCTTTTTCTTTTTCATCTGTTCAGCTCAAATCTCCATTAATCCCCCACTTTCCATTCCCGACCAGCTCTGCTGCTTTCTCGCTGTTCCCTTCCAAGAGATGGAGTGACTCGATTCCTTCCCACCGGACGTACATAGGGCAGGGCACCTTTACATCTCGTGAGTATCTCTCAAAGTTCCGACCTTTCTTCTTCGGGTTGGATCCCCGTCTATGGCTCTCTTGAGAATTCCATGTCGATGATGGAGGGAAAAAAAAGGTCAAATGTTCTATCTTTATGCTTTTAGCATGGGTTGCTGTTCGTTTTGCAGTTCGTGACTGGATTGGTCGGATTTATTGACGACGCCTGTTCTTGTCAATCTTGAACTGGGATATTGTCCCTGCTGTTAGGGCTTATGCTCTACGGTTCAAGATCGAAATTATCACTTGTAGTTCCATTGTTGTGCCCTGAATCGTGGGAACTTGAGTTGAGAGATGATGGGTTTTTTTTATCAAAGAGAGATTCTTTTATTACTTCCAATTGAATTGGCCCTTTTTTTTTAGTTGATCTGAACTCCGAGCTTAATCTCTTTACGTGAGGAAGATCTATTTGCTCGTGGAGCTTGTGCAGTTTAGACTTCATACTGTGGGAAAAGAAAAAGTGTTTTTTGATCCTTTGAAATGTATGGTCCAACAAAGATACTAAAGGTCACGGATTAGATTTGATCCAGTTATTCTCCCATATTTATTGCAGAAACATTATGGAGGATCTGAAGATGGATGCTGAAGAAACGCTATGTGCAGAAACCTGGTTAAAATCGTCTTCACGGAATGGTCCAGGGGAACCAAATCAGCCATCTTTCACTAATTTCACTGTGCCAAAAGATCAGCCGAAATGGGAAGATCCTTCACTTATAGACTACGATGTGAGGATTGGTTCTTCTTTTCCGGAGTACAACCAACCTCCTGATCAGAACCGCTTGCCCCTTCGGTCCAATAACAACGATAGTGACCAAGGTATTGAAATTCAACAAATCAATAGAACTCTCCAAACTGGCAAGTCCCAAGATTGGGACGCTGGGGCAATGTTGAACAACCTCTCATTCTTAGAGCAGAAGATCCATCAGTTGCAGGAGTTGCTCCATCTAATCGTGGGTCAAAGAGGCCAGGTTTTGCAACAGCCTGATGAACTGGTCTTGCAGCAGCGACAGCTGATTACTGCTGACCTTACGTCAATAATTGTTCAGCTGATCTCTACTGCAGGAAGTCTTTTGCCATCAGTGAAGCATAACCTCGCAGGACCTACCCCTCCACCAATTGGGCAACTCAGACAGTTAGGTGGGATTCTGTGTAATTCTGAGGTAGGCTTGAATGCGACAAATATAGCAGAGAGTCAGGGCAGGACTTCTAAAGTTCCTGACCAGCCCAACCCAGTGGAGCCAACGGCTAATACTGATCTCAGTCACCCTGTTGAGGAGCATGAATTGAAGGAAGAAGACGATGCAGATGAAGGAGAGAATCTACCCCCTGGCTCCTACGAGATTTTACAGCTTGAGAAAGAAGAAATCCTCGCCCCTCATACCCACTTCTGCACAATCTGCGGGAAGGGATTCAAGAGGGATGCTAATTTGCGAATGCATATGAGAGGTCATGGAGATGAGTACAAGACCCCAGAAGCGCTTGCAAAACCAAACAAAGGGAACAGTTCCGAGACGATGCTTCTTAAGAGGTATTCCTGCCCTTTTGCAGGCTGTAAACGGAATAAGGATCACAAGAAGTTCCAGCCCCTGAAGACTATCTTGTGTGTGAAGAACCATTACAAGAGAACCCACTGTGATAAGAGTTACATTTGCAGCAGATGCCACACGAAGAAGTTTTCAGTAATTGCAGATCTTAAGACTCACGAGAAGCACTGTGGGAAGGACAAGTGGCTCTGTTCATGTGGGACCACATTCTCGAGGAAGGATAAGCTTTTTGGGCACATTGCTCTGTTCCAAGGCCACACTCCTGCAATCCCCCTCGATGAGAGCAAAGGAGCAGAGGGCCCGTTTGAGCAAGGAGTACCAGCTACCCAAGATAAAACTAAGGTTGAGCAGAACATAAACTTCAGTTTCAATTCAGGTTCTCATTGTGTAAGTGGGGTCCAAAATATAATGGACATGAATCCTTCTACCTACCTTTCACCCATCAACTTTGATGCTTGTAACTTTGGTGGCTTCACTGAGTTGTCTCGGGCTGCTTTTGACGATTCAGATGGCGGGTTCTCGTTCTTCATTCCCGAGTCTTGTAATCATGATCAGAAAAATGGAGGGAAGACCAGCTATGATAATCTATAGTGATTGGGCACTAGTGGAGAGGCATTAGAGTAATAATATATACGTCAGAGTTGTAGAGAATGTGGTGTAAGCTGTTATTTTTTCTGTGGTTGAATAAATGGTCTTATTTTCATATTACATGATATTGATCTTGTTTATTTGCTCTGTGGTTATTAACTGGCACTCTTCAGCAACACGATTAGTCATTTTTTAACTCCAATCTTAGTCAGTACTGGTTCATGTATATTCAACCTAAATCAGCACATGGTCATGACTTGCTTTTTGAAAAGAATTCTTCGTGTAGGGAGGAATGCAACATTCATAAAGAATGCGGTCAATAAAAGTTCCTCCAGATCCCTTCAGAAATGGAGACTGATGAGGTTATTAGAATGAAGTTCCAGCAAGCTTTAAAAAATGAAGTAATGACTTTAGCTGAATGTCTTCATCTGCCCACACTGTGAATTGTGCCGCAGGATAAGCTTCAAACCCTTGGCATCATCTCCTCTAGACAGTTTGTTCACTGGGTGCCGGCAGGACCTCTCTTTCAGGACAACACCATCTTGAAATAACCAGGTCTGCCCTCTTGGAGAGCTCCCAGCCCACATGAACCGACTGGAGAAGGGATTGACCAAACTTTCACAAAATTCTTGTGGAGTTTTGCAGAACAAACTCTGCAAGAGAGGAAAATAATGAAAAAGGAGATACGATTCAACTAACTATTCTTTCTTCCTTGTGGAGGTGTTGTGGAGGGAAAGAATAAAGTGCACCTCTGCCATGGCCTTGATTTTCAGAAAGATGTCATTGCTAAGGAGGACGAGATGTGCCTTGCTGCTCCTTTTTCTAAGCAATAGAGCATAGTCTTCAGCTGTTGATGAAACTAACCTGACTAAGGAATCCCCATATAATGAAAATCGGTCGGAGCTAGTTGTGAACATTGGGAAATCACCCCATGCTTCATTAAAAGCATAGGGAGAAGCATGGGGTGTTGGGGCAACTGCCCAACCTTCCTCTGCAGTGCTCTGTATGTGAATCCACCACTTTGAGTTCACCATAGTCTCCTCTGTCCACTCCAGCGCCAAACAAATATCTCTACTTCAGCTGAGCAAGCTATGCCGCCGCTTCAGAGAGTTCAGCTCTCTTAAGACTGATATAGACAAAGAACTTGGTGGTCTTAGATGGCATATAATTGATGATTTATACAACTGGATAATGTAGTAACATTCAATGTGTTGCAGAGTTGGTTACCCATTCGAGGAATAACTGACTGGGTCCCTCTGAGACCATGTAGAAGCTGCAACGACTTTCTAGATTCCTTGTCAAGAAAAGAGGTTGTGCCTGAAACCAGGACTCAACTGTTCTCTCTCACCAACATGGTCGTTCTGAAGATTAAAGCTAGGTTTTGTTTTTCTTTTTCATAAAGAGAAGGCCTGTGGAAATCAGTTACTATTAGGTATGGAAACAGAAGCTATGAGAATTTTGTGAGCTTACAGAGATGAAACCAGAAATCTTCTTCCTTCCCATTTCACTGGCGAATTCAACAGAACTGCTACTTGTTAGAGCACCACACCCTACTGAGGGAGATTCCATCTTGGAGTTTATGTGCAATGATTGGAAAGGCACCCTTTCCCTCCCCTTTGCTCCTGCGGTCTCTCTTACCAACCTTGACTGGCTTCCAGATGAAGATTTGAATCTTCCAAGCTCTCTCTGAAACTCTGGGGTCTGACTCTCTTTATCTGAAGAGTGAAAAACATCTTCATCGTCGCAACCGTTGGGTCTACAAAAGACCTTACTGGCCTTTGCGGATTGACGTAGGATGGTTTCAGGTGTGAAAAACTCCTTCATCGGTGTCTGATTCTCTTGATATGAAGATTGGAAAGTGCCTTCCATGGTATGTATCTTTGGGCTAAATGACACCATGGATGAGGATCCTCCAAGTTGCCTGGAATCCCGCACTCCAAACTTACCGATTTCTGTCAAGAATTTAAGTTTCCGATTATTTGATGTCAAGTTCTCCTTGTCCGGGGTGAAAATCTCCCGTTCCACGTTACTATCAGCAAATAGCAACCTCATAATTAGTTTGTCCTCAACATTTTCTTTACAGTTCCGCCCATTCTCAGGGTCACTTCTGCTCTTCCATCTGCGACTGCCGATTTGAAGCTGAAGAGCAGTGGCAGGTTTACCTCTTCTTGACCAAATACTGCCCTGGTTAGATTCTGTGGACAACTTCGTTCGAGGGTTTTCTGGATTCTGCTTCTTAGATTGCCTCCCTCTGCCAATTGGATATCTGGCTGGCTGATTTTCTTTGTTAACATATGGACAACTGACTTCTGAAAAAATATTCTGCTCAGTGGGACGAAAATTGATGGGTTCTGTCACAGGCCTTGCTGAGTCCAAGCTCAAAGTATCCTTCTGTGCTTGTTGGTCGATTCCCCTCATGATTACGTGTATTGTAAACCTTAGGCTTCTCATTTTTAGAGGGCGGTCCTGAAATCAGACCGAGTGAGTGAATTTCCTGATCCTTGCTCGACATGTCCTGTTTTTGAGAAAACAGAAAATGCAATCAGCTTTGATCTCTAGTGATTCCCTTACTCCTTTTCCTTCACAAAACAGCGTTTTTCACCCACCCGATAGATTTCCGCTTTCTCTTCCCCAAGAAATGGATCTTGAAACTTCCCGGACGTGTCACTTTCAATGTCTAGTGACCCCAGGAAAGAATAAGAAGAAGTGAAGTGTGTTGACCTGCGTTTGATAAGGGAATTATGAATGCGTTACACTTAAAACCTGAAATGCTTCTGTTACTCCTCCCACGGCAATCAATTCTCCTTCTCTACCTAGCCGAGTGGATTAGCGAACTTCTCAGCTTCTTCATACTCAATAATATTTGGTAGATCATCATCCTATCAAATGCAAAAACAAGAGCAAGATAGTGTTCAGGATCGTCGCAGATATGTTAAACAGAAAATACTTATAATTGTCAGTTACCGAATAAATTTGATATTCAAGAAGAAAAAGCACCGAGCTTCGAACCTCAGATGATTCTGCCATTTCTCCTTCACCAGATGGTGAGTGTTCCTCCTCTCTCTTGCAAGAACGGTCATTGAACTTTCCCAGGTCTTCACATTCAACAACCAGAGTATCATTAGGAGGGACAGCACAGCAGCAGAAGATGAGCAAGCAGAAAATATAATCAACCTATCAGCATAGAAACACACATGGCAGAGGATTGCTGGGTGCCGAAGTCCACACCTGACATGCTTCAATCACGTTTCCTTCCCCAGCTGCGCTTGTTTCCTCTTCCTTTTCTTCAAGCAAGGAGACATCTGATGCTGAAACAAACGATTGTTCCACATCATATGCTTGGCTCAGAGGCACATAGTGCACCCTGTAGGCTCTGCTCGTAACACCAACTCTTGTTATATCCCCTCTGTCAGCTCCACCCTCTTCCCTGCTACGAGCTTCTTATCTGATACCCATGTCCCATGTACTGGCCCGGAAAGGAAACCAACACATTGGAGCAACATTGCAAGCCCATACTAAAGGACTCAAAGCACAGTCCAGAGTCTACAATGCCAACAACGAGCCTCGAAATTCATGCTACAGTTAATAGTGGATTACAGGGGACATCAAGAAGCAGCAGTTGTATGAGGATTGAGGGAAACTGAACTCCTAATGTCCACAGCCTCAATTAGTCAGTCAAAGCATCAATGACTTTTACTTAAGCTGCTCTAACTCCTTAATCTAGGGAAAACCCCAAGAAAGTATTGCATGCATGAGATGACATGGATTGAGGATTGCAAAGACTATCAATCAGTACCGGAAGATAAATCCATGACAGAGAGCTTCTGAGAGGAAGCATTGGAGTAGATCTTGAGATGGAACCTGCTGACACTGGGGTGGGTCAACACAATGCCGTAATCGGTATGCCAACCGAAGACCAGGATCTCCTCCTTGCCCTCGCCCTTTTGGTCTTGGTCTGGAGGAGGGGGTCTATTGACGATGAAGATGTTCCTGAGAATCGCCCTCCTTCTTGAAGACTGTGGAGACTGGGATCTTTAGTTCCGGTTCGGCCATTTCTTCCTGTTCTTCTTCTGCTCTCGAGAGAGATGGAGGAGTGGCTGACTCGCCATCCAGAGGTGAATCGTACCAGGACATCGAGGGATTGATGATGAAATTGGAAAGGGAAAGACTTGGTTTTTGAATTCGGAAATTTTGAAAAGGAAGCCGTTAGGAGTCTTGCCGACTTTCGTCCAACGGCCCTCTTTCGCGCGAATTTACTTTTGACACAGTCTGTCTCCACCAAATAATTTGAAGAAGTTCTTCCATTTTGTACAATATCGTTGCATCAATTTCATACCCTCCACATAATTCAGTCCCGTGCACATACTTAGTATATCAACTTCGTTCATTGTATCATCGGGTATGGAGTCTGGTGTTGAGTTCATTGATTTCGCCCAATTCAACACAATTCGTGAGCTACAAAGTACGGGGACACGGACCCGAGTAAGTTCGACAATCGCTTCATTCTCAAATGTTGGGGGATAAAGTGTCTATGCCCAAAAAGCTATAGATTGATAAAAGATTCGTGTGGAAGGCTGTGAAAGGTGAGAGGCCAGCCACTGGTTCCGGGACCGGACAATCAACCATCAATGAATCATTGAATGCCAGGCCATTCATCTGATCTGGTCCCTCTTCACACACACACACACACTGTCTTCTGAGGCAAAAACAAGACAGCAGACCGCACTGAACACAACTGAGAGAGAACAGTGATAAATTTAATTCCTTCATCCCCATGCATTCATCTCGATCTGATCTTTTACAACCAAAATTCCAACAATCTTCGGTTCGTGTTGGATAGATCACTCGAGCCTACTGCATGATTTAGAAGAGAGAAATCCGATTCCAGACCTTACACTCGTACAAAATGTGGTCTAGAGACATTACTTCGATGATATATGACTCGGTTGCTGGGGCATTCACTGCTAGAGAATCTCAGACTCGATCATTTCCATCCACAAGCAAGCCTCTACTCTCTTCCACTTCACCTTTTCCATCAGCAGCAGCCTTTCCTCCCACCCCACCATTGCCAGCCGAGCACCCCATCTCCATGGCGGTGAGCTTCCGGGCCCTGACGGCCTCCATCTCCCAGTCGGTGCGGGTCAGCACAACGTAGAGGACAGAGACAGCACAGGCAGCCTGGGCAGAGAGGAGCCCGAACCAGAGCCCACTGAAGCCGACCCTCAGCATGAAGGCCAGGACCACCGCCACGGGCGTGCCGACAAAGTAGAAAGACCAGAGGTTGATCCGAGCCCCGGCGGCGGGGCGGGCGGTGCCACGGAGGATCCCGCAGCCAGTGGTCTGAGGGCAGTTGCCAAGCTCACAGAGGCCGATGATGGGCAGGACAGAGGCGACTAGCACCCTGACCTGTCCATCGTCAGTGAATAAATTGGCCCATCTCTCCTTCAGCAGCAAGGTCCATAGAACATTGATGGTGCCTATCAAGAATGCACACCCCAATGCAACCAGTGCAGCTAGCTTGGCCCTCTGTGGCTTCCCTGCTCCTAGCCCATTCCCCACCTGCATGGATATGTATAATAGGATTTGAGACCTATTCAAGTCTTATCCATTTCGTAGCCATATATTAGAGCAGGCACGGTATAGCCATTGACTGCATTTGGTATCAGAAAGAAGAACTTCATGGGAAACTAGGAAAAATGGAGAGGCAACAAAGATTCTAGTTTATGGCACTTTCCCTCTTGAGAAAAGTGATGGTACAATGAAAATACACGGTTGGTGGAATGACATTTGATTCAATTTTCATCAATTCGGAGTTATGACTCGCTTCCTTTGCTGTTGAAGGTTACAAAAAGAGCAGGCTTAAGTTTATGAATGAGTAAATTGGTATTCAAGTGTGTACTTACCCGAGCAGAGACGCAACCAGCCAGAGCCATAGGAACTGTGTACATCATGCTAGTGGTCTGAATGAGGACCCCAGTAGCCGCCACAGCAGTGGTTGGATCGGGCAAGTACCCAGCCATCACCGTAATGATCTCATACCACCACCACTCCAGGCATATCCCCACGCAGCTAGGCACTGCCATCCTCATCAGTGGGCTGAGCCCTCCGAGAACCATCCCTAGTCCCTCAACCTTCCATGTGAGCTCGCACCTCCCCGAACCATAGGCATACCCAATCATGAGCCCCACCATGTTCATGTTCGTGAGGACTGAGGCCAGAGCAACACCTTGCACCCCGAGCCCGAGGATCACCACGGCCACATAGTTGAGTGGCACATGGAGAGCCACGGCGGCTAGTGAGCAGTACATCATAGGCTTGGTCACCTGTTGTGACCGAAGGAAGACCCGGAGCGGCTGCAGCAGCGTGTTGGTGAGTAGGTCAGGGAGGGAGTAAAGGCAGAAGGTGGCGGCAGTGGCGGTGATTGCCCTGTCCTGGCCCATGAAGATCATGATCGGCCCAAGATTGAGCCAGAGAAGGCCAATGGGAAGTATAGCGATCAGGAGGATCAGGACCATCCGCTGAAGGGAGAGGGAGAGGAGGTCCCAATTCTTGCTACCATAGGCTTGGCTGCAGACTGGCTCAAGCCCGGAGGCAAGCCCCACCAGAACAGAGTAGCCTGTTATGTTCGTGAACCCAATCGACAGAGCCCCTCCGGCTAGCTCAAGGCTCCCCAGCCTTCCCAAGAACAGCACTGAGACCACCTGCCTGACAAATGCTAGGAGGTTCATTGCTGTTATCGGCAGCACCATTCCCATTAGCTCCGTCAACTCCTCAACAGCCTGATAGAACTCAAAAGGGTCAAGCTTTTATTATAAAAAAATCTACCATTTTTGGCTTTTAGATGAGTTGAAGGACGTGAGGTTTGAAGTGGTAAACATTGGTGCTTTCCGCTTTAGATTTGATAGTCCACATTTCCTTGGGATGCAAACCAGCGCAAGTGCATAAACACGTAGGAACAGTCTTCATGTCAATATAGACCACTGTCACCACATTTTGTTTTTTTATTTTTTTTATTTTTTATTTTTATTTTTTTATTTGCACCACATAATACCCAGACCAGTCGAAGTACCTCCAAATTAATTTGCAGTTGGACTAGGATCTCTAGAAAAATTTCTGTTAATCCTCTCAACCTGAAATCAATTTGAATCACCCGTTTTAAGGTCTGGTAGAGGAACACTAGGCCAACCTCAGATTCGTTAGTTACCACACTTTCATGCCACCTAAGAGATTATTACATTCTATAAGCTCGCGAGAGCGGCTCGATCAGAGATGGTGCTTTGAGTAGCTCCAAAACCAAATATTGACAAGGAAACAAGCAAAAGAAATGTTACCTCAGATGCAGAGGGGAGTTCGCGGGGAGAGCGATCGGGGTCTTTCTCCGCCATTGTAGAGTGTTCCAAGCTATAAACAAGTGACAGCTCGTATCCTGCCAAAAAGAAAAGGTAATCGTTTGATCAAACTGTGAGAGAACGAACTATAACACGGGGTGGCCAGACACCAAGGCGTCAAAAACCATTTGACATATTAGCTTTTAATGCACATAAGAGCAACAAAGCTCGTACCTTTTCACAAGCTTTCTCACTGAAGGGTCCAGGGAAAGCAAGGAACGAACTTTACCCGGCAGAAGAAGAGGGAAAAAATGGATATCGGGAGCGTACGAGGCAAGAAACGAAGAAGTGAACAGCAGAACGGACTGGTCGAAGAAGAAAGCTCGGTGGTGAGGTTTACCGCGGGTTTTAGACCAGCGGCAGGTCTCTGTTTTGTTCCGTTCTGGAGAACTGCTCCGGGGTGGTTCTTCTCTTTCTATGTCGGAAAGGTCAACAGGACAGGGAAAAGGCAAGGACTTGCTAATGGCGGCGGAGCAGAGTGATCCAGGCACAGGCCAGAGGGAGGAAAGCGTACAGACTGAACGAAAAGGATCGGTTGGTCTCCGCCGGTCTGAATGATCCCACTTCTCGCCGGTTTCAAACCCAGCTAAGACCTACTCAGAAAGGTTTAATATATAGACACCCATCGTCCGGTCTTGTCAGTGCAATTTCCATTGTGACGGGGAATTTCTTCCCTATTTGCACCACTTGTAATCATAAAAAAAAACATGATATTAACGGCTATATCGGTATATATTTTATTAAAGATTAATGTGATGAATATAAGAAAATGAAATACGATAATTAAGTAAAAAAATATATATATACCATTTTATTAATTTTTTTTAGTGCAAGGAGATAATCACTCCCGCACACCTTAAATCCATCCCTCGTCACGTGTTATTGTTACATGTTACAATCCTATAGTTATTCGTGTTAGGTACTCATTCGCCTGTATCTCTCGGTATCTAGACGTCAGCATATCTTAATTAATTATAATTCTTCTTCTTGTTCGTCAAGTTGGACCGACCTATTAAGCGATAACATTCTTTCATTTTATGGGTTTCCTTCGCAGGATTTAAACCTCAAGCCGGGCCGGGATTCTTTAGCCGGCAGGTTGCAGACGCTGTGGTCGTGGGGAATTCTGCCAGCAAGTTTCCGGGAAACATCGATGCTGACTTTGTAATACGACAGTGTGTGAAAATTCCACGCATCAAAGTACGAAATGACCGATCGGCAAAGTCATGCTCTCGTTTTACGTGCGGATGATCTTGGTACGGCTAACTATTTCATTTTTTTAAGCGACGGCTTTAAGTCCACCGATAGTGTTCTGCGACTTAGATGCTCGATCGTATCGTATCACTTGCGATAGAGGGCATAATTTAGTCGTGACCTAAAAATTCTACTTTCCCGAATATTATTCGTTGAATCATGGTAGGAGCCAGCTATGATTGAAAAGGGTGCAACTGTTTTAATTGTTAAAATCTCTCTCTATCTGTCTCGCTTTTTCGAGTGTCGCCAACGGTAATTAATTATAAGTTAAAATATCGTAATATCAATTTTTAAAAGTGGAACTTATCGTTCTCGTTTATTTCTTTTTTTTTTTTTGTGTAACTTATATGGATATATAGATATTTCTTATGATGGAAAAATGTGAGGTCTAAAATTACTTTTAAGAAAAATAATCATAGAGAATATATGTGTTTAAAATTCTATCTTCACCCAAAAAATTATTAATTATAAAAGACATTTTTTTTCTATAAAGGAGATTGATTAATTTAAAATAAGATAAAAATATAAAGATAAAGGGGTATGATAATATTCACCGGTAAAATCGAACTCAAAATATCTTAATGTTGGGTCGAGAATATTTTAAAATGGGAGTTCGTAGGCTTAAATTATACTAGATACTTGCCCGTACTACGTACAGTGTGTGATATCTTAATAAAAATAATTAAAAATGAAATAAAAATTCGTAATTTATATGTAACGATCATTTGTAAAAGAGTGAGGAGTAACATGTGAGAATTAAAAAATCTATCGGAAAGAAATATGAATGTGGCAAAAGAAGAGATTGAGAGTGGAAGAAAAAATGGGTAGGAAATTAGTAGTTAAGCATGCGGAATTTATAATTATGTCACATTTCATTCTAATTCAAAGGTCATAAAGATTTTATTTTTTATGTATTAAGGATAAAAATAGAAAAGAAAAAGTCACACCGAAAATGGAGGCCTTCTCTAATAGATAGACACTGCGATTTGCGAATAGTTGAAGGATTTTATGATTTTTTTAATCAGAATATTACCCGATTATTATTATTCCGTTAAATTTTTCCTAATTGTTTTTTTGAATTTTTAAGTAGGTGAATTATTCTATGTATCTTTCTCGATAATTCTACTCCTCTTCTCTAATTTTCTTTTTCTTTTTTTAATTTTCACACATATCTATGCTGCAAAATAGAAATATATTGACTGGACCGTGAAAATTGATGATTAATAAATAATGCAAGCATTGGCCTACTAAAATACACGATAAATTATTGTTAATGAGGCATATTTGTTGGAACTTATTCTAAATTAATTATTATTATTTATTAAAAAGGACACATACTTGGTGCATGAAAAGAACCAAAGCTGCCGAATCTATCCTCCTTGTCGGGACCTGATTTAGCCAAATGTTCATGCACCATACTCAATACATTAACTTAGTGTCCCATTCAATTTTAAAAAAAAAAGTTTAGAATTTTATATATTTTAATAGAATTCAATATCAAATTTACTGACACCGATTTTTTATAATATTCCAAATCTTTGGTGGTGTTATATTGATGTGATTGGAGTTAGTATTGGTTGTTCAGCTCGTCTGACATGTTCGTGACCGAACACGAAAGTCCGAATGTTGCGTAGCGGAGGTGGTCGGGTCGCCACTACTGCTCTACTCCTTTTACTGATAAAAAAAAAATTGATTGCGCTCACTTGGTTCGTGCACGTGATGGGTATCGAAGAGAAGGGGACCGAAGCACCGAACCAGGAGGCACTAGGGTTGGTGCAGGAAGAATAGCGCTAACAACTCCGAGTTGATATCTCACCGACTCTCATTTACTAGACCTGAAAAGCACGGAAAAGTTAAATCGAACACGACAGTCTGATTTAACCTCCACGGGATAATACAAAAAGGTTGAAATAAAGGGCATGAAACTTGGGATGCCAACATTGCATCTCAGTCTTGAATCATGCTGACAGCAACCGGTCAGGGACCAGTGACGAGGAGTCGTGCGAGCCGAACACATGGGGCGAGGCGCTTGCCTCGAATATGAGAACTATCACAGTCTGTACTTTGTTTACGTAGTACTGTTGCATACGAAGTGCATCGGACTCTCTAGATGGGGAAAGGCTAAGCATAACACTGTTTAACTGTTTTATTTAATTATCGATCAATTATTTAAATTTTTTTAAAAATTTAACGACTTATAATTATTTTTTATATATATATATTTAATAGTTGTGAAAATTTTAAAAAATCTTGCCGGTACCAAATCTTTGACCAGATACAGTCACGGCGCTATGGCGTACAATCACGTTGCAGCGCGGCACCATGACTGATTGTGCACCGTCCCTCCAAAATTGACACTTTTCCAATTGAAAATTGATAAGTGGCCGCCGCCTCTACAAAATTGGGACCGATTCCAAGCGAGAACGGTTCCCAATTTTTGAGAGAGCCCTTGCCAGTGGCACAGCTTCCTTATTCAAGAGCAGCCCCGCCAAATTCCTTCCCTCACGTGGGTTTTTTTTTTTTTTTTTTCCGGGTCATTTTTTAAATTTTCGTAAAACATTTATATTAAATATTTTGGATGAAAACAATATGACAAAAAATAGTAAAAATATAAAAGATTAAAGACTAAAAATATCATTTATTCATTTATAATATTAATCAGAGCTGTCCGTGATATAGTTGGATAAATTACGAGCTCCTGATTGTTAACAGTCTGAAACTCAAAAGGCCTACGGTGAAGCTTAAACCGAGCTAGACGAGCGATGCGAGGTGCTGAACATTGAAGGGATAAACCTCGGACTTCATACGAGAAGCGAAAGCCCTGTCCGATATCTGGACGTTGGCAGCCTCCGACGGGTGGAGGCCATCGAAGAACACGTGACTGGTCCGGTTCGAGCACACCGATCCGCCCCTCTTGCACAGTACCCCGGTCCCGCCTTCCCCGAGCGACGGGACCTCGCAGCACGGCTCCTCGGCGTACTCGAATCCTGCATGATCATAGAATGGACCTTAATATTAAATCTCCGCACCGGCACGGAAAAAAAAAGAAGAAGAAGAAGAAGAAAAGAATCAATCTGACATGAACCTCTGGATCGGGGGTTCCTGAGGATGTCTCTTATGATTTTGTAGGAATTGACGAAGACGAAATGGGAACCGGGCAGGTGGTCGGGGAGGCTGTCGACGAGAGACACCAAGTTGGAGTTGAACATGTGGGCTGCTCGGTTCATCGACTGGATGCACCCTCGGCGCATCGGCCTGCTTGCCTTCACGTACGGGTAGCACCCGATCGGGTACACTGATATCAGCACGAACTTCCTGGCACCTAAGCTGTACAGCTTCTGCACCGCACATCGACATCGTAAGTGAGCCGATCGAGACAAAGATGATGGATGTCCGGGTCGGGAATGCAAATCGAGCTTCCACACAGTACCTTCTAAGGAGGTCTCTGGATACAGTTCTCGGCTACCTCTCGAGAAAGTCTTATAACGGTGTTACCATGAGATAATACTTACGTAATGATACTAATAAATTATTTTTAAATTTTTTAAAAAAATTCTTAAAAATAATTAAATTTAAATTGTTGGGCTACCACGTAAAGACCGATGTGTAAAAAGCATTGATCCTATCTCTATGCAGAACTTCCACTTAAATGAGTCGACTCTACGAGGGGCCTGACACATCCATGATCGGCCCAACCGGCGCCGCTCTTATTTTTTGAGAATTTATTTAATTAAATGTTTCCAATAAAACCAACCAGAATAAATGCATCGAACGAGACAAGGGTCCAAATAAATCAGACCTAAAATGGTCCTAGACAGGAGTAAATAATCAAGAAAATTGTACCGGAAGTTCTATACGTCAGCTTAACGTAACGGTAAAAGACGGAGATAACTCGATGTTGCAATACAAATAACATATAAAATTCGATTTAACACTTTAAAATATTTATGACTCGCTTCAACAAATAAAGTTGTGCTTTTCGGGGTTCCGAACGCACCTGGAGATGAAGGGAGAGGGTGGCGGTGAGGTTGGAGGTGAAGGCTCGGAGGTTGTCGACGGTGTCGAACTCGGAGTTCGGGGGAGAGTTGAGGAAGTAGTTGAAGGAGTAGTCGTTGCCGCCGGTTCCCACCAGGAAGAGGAAGCGGGACAGGGAGTCACTGCTCCGGCAGCCCAGCACGGCTTCGAGCTCTCCCAGCGTTGTTCCCTCGAAGTAACTTATCTGTTTCCTCAGACTCATCACATCTCCCTGCACACGTATCCAACAGTTAGTTAATTAATTAATTTTGAATAATGGGTTCCATTTTTCAATTATACGAAAAATATTAAAGAATTATTCGTCACAATGGTATAAAAAATCAACTACAGTTACTACTGCTGATAAACAATTCGCTGTTTTTGACAGTTTACCTTGTAATTTTAAAAATGACTAATTAAATTTTATAAAATTAGTTTAGTTACATTTTCAGCCTAAATTTTACTATTTTGTTAATAAGGATATCACGTTGTTAACTGAACAGTTATGATTTCTAAATCTATAGGACTCAACTACTAAAAAAAGATAAATACATAGAATTTCGAATATTATTTTTCGCTAAAAAACCGATTTTACGTAGGAAAATATGTAAAAGAAATTTATTGGAATATATAAATGGCATAAAAAATCATAGGATGTTTCATTCACGAGAATAAATCAAAAAGTTTTTTTTTTTCGTAATTCTATGTTGAAAATGAATCTGACCAACATCCCCTTCTCAAAACCGATAAAGAGTAAGCCCTCTATCTCACCAAAGCGGAACCGGTGTCGTCCATAATACCGGAGCCGCCGGAGGCGAAGTTGACGCCGTGAGCGATCCCACGACCCCTGGCCGAGGGGTCCAAGAAAGGCGGGATGTAGGAGGGGAGGCCGAGGCGGTCGACGAGGAGGTCGCCGACGTTCTTCCCGTTGGTGCACCGCCCCGATGGCCCGTTGGGGAAGTCCACCCCGTAGGGCAAGTAGTCGGTATCGGCGACCGTCTGGAGGAACTTGTTGTTCCCATTGTCGACGAGAGAGCTCCCGAACACGAACATCCCCTTGACGGCCGTCGTTGGGTTCTCGTCGGGGAACTTGCAGTGTGAGTGGCAGTGTGCGGGACAGGTTGCGAGGAGTAGAAAGAGGAGGGCGCGGTGTTTCGAGAGAGAGGCCGCCGCGCCCTTGGTCGCCATGGCTTTGGTCTTTGGAAGATTAAGTGACTCCTGGTGTTAAAAAGGAAAGAGTCCTAGGTATTTAATTATAAGATAGAAAGCAAATGCCAGAAATTCTCGAGTGAGTTGAGTTCATGTAAGATCGATAATAAATTATGTGTGATCATATGGAGTGCTAAACGGGAAGCTCTCTTATCTAATTGTTATATCACGTGACAGTGTTAATATTATACTAAAAATTAATAAAATTAAATTACTTTTATAATTATTTTTATTTCTATTACTTCAAAAATAAAATAATTAAATTTTATTAGTTTATAATTTTACGTCAGTAATGCATGATACACCTATTTCAGACAATAATTCATCATGCTAAACAACTGTACCTTGAAAACAAAATAACATAATAATACTACAACGTTATTCAGGTTTGTGGGGTTCGTGTCTGGGATAAGCTGCGTAATGGTCGTCTCCTCCGTACACTATCACCGGTGGTCGGGGCACATGCAAAATAAATTGATTGGACCCACCAACTCCGTACCCACAGAAGGAAACATTACTAAATTATTTTCACAGGTCGGCTCAAGACATGTACATTTGTATCGATATGGAATGGCTGAGGTATGATTTATCTTTTCTTTCTCGAATTTCAATCTTACGAAAAAAAAAAATTTATTTTAAAATAATTTTACCCCTTGACTTTGATGAACCGAACTGACTTAATCTTTGGTCAGAATTATTAAATTTTTATATATCATATAATTTATATAATAAAAAAACATATATGGATTTGTCGAGACATGACTGAATCAAGCTACACACATACATACATATATATATATATATATATATATGGCCGGTGCGCGCGCGCTGTTTGAACAAGCAAAATTGCCTGGATTGATCCTACTCGTAATCTAAGATAATTTGATCTGAAAAAGTGAAGCATATCAACTTTATATTGATTTGCATAGCGTTGGGTGGCTGAATTGAACCGCGTTGAAAGTTTTGAAGATTTAAATCGTAAAAAAAACTCGTAAATTTAGAATGTGATACGAAGAATAGGAGGATAAAGAATTCCATGAACGGATATAGAACTCAGTCTCTCGGTTAAACATGGAAGGTATCTCTAAAATTTTGAAGAATTAGCGTAAAGGGTTACTAAATAATATAAGAGCGGCGCAAAACAACTGTAGAATATATAATATTACTTGAAAGAGCGATTCGATACCACGAAACAGGTGATTAAAGTGGCGGATGTCATGAGAAGGACGAAAAGTCCTGCGAGCCGATTAAGTCGTACACATATAATTACTTTCTTTGTGAACAAGTTGTATTTCCACACGTATCTCTCCGGTTAAAAGACTTTTGATTCAAGGAGATATGAGGTGCACGCTTCGGCTTCTGACAAGATTCTTCGTGCATAATGAGAATCCATCTCAAAGATGTCGCTGCTAGTGCTCGATCGGGTTTCAAGCGTGATGCCATGAAGCCAATCCGACCGAGAGTCGACAATTAATGTTGACGGTGACACGAGTGTGTGTCCCGTCCCGAGCCGTTAGGGCTCCCGAAAGGTCGAGGGGTAAGATGCCCCGGAGCGGTTCTTAACCAGCCATCGACTTGGCCACGGTTCGCCACAGGATCCACGGTATTTATAGTCAGTTATAAGTCGAGTCTCTGTTCTGGCCTCGATCGAGCAGAACTGAATGAATGGGATCGGACCACCACACACACCCCTGACCATCGCGTAAGAGGCCGCACTGTCTGTGAAGATTCACCGGATGTGTTTGCTTATGGTTTACCAAATGCAACTGCGTACCGAACACTCGGGCGAAAGAAAAAAATGCAACCAAGGATGTAGATAATCACCAAGATCTTCTGTTTAAGAGTCTAGAAGTTCACTCTCACGTGGTTTGGTGAGTTTAAAATCTTAGTTTCAAATTCTTATGTGCGGATTTATTTCAAAATATTTGTCAGAAGTACGCTTTCTAATCCTTGGTGGAAGACACCGATGGGGGTGACTTCCGGTGAACTGTACTGGATTTTTTTATTCCGTCACACTGCAGAATCGGTGCTTGTACTGACTGTTCAGTATATTTGATATGTTCTCGGTCGAACGCGGAAATAACCGAAAACAATACCCTAGTATTGAAAATGACATGTACTGGGAATTTTCTCTCTGCTGAGTGGAAATGTACGAGGGGATTTGAATTGAATCTGCAGCAACAGAATCGGGCAGCGAGTTGGCAGATTTCAGACCGAGGGTAGCGCCGAAGAATTTATTAGTGTCTTCTTTTCCCCTCTGCTGCTTTCCTTCTTTCTAGGGTTTCTTCTGGTGGGGACCGTTCATCTGGTGGCACAATCTTATCTGACACGTAAGAACTTTCCTGCAGAATTTCAACGGTTCAAATTCAACTCCGGTCGTACTGATATATTAAGTTGTAAAGTTATCTTGGCCGTAAAATTTTTTTATTTACATTACTCGAATTGTAAAAGAAAGTCGGGTGATTCTCGTCTGATCCCTTCGAACTAATAGATATATGTCTTACCGCAAGTAAATTCACACTTTTTCTAAAAGGGGCATTAATGCAACGAGACATTTGTCGGGGGGAAAAAAAGCGGCATACCTAAGAAATGAATTGCAACGAGACAGGCGTATCCCTCCCAACCTAATCAAGAGGGCTCCGGGGGTTGTCCTAACCGCGGAACTTCAATTGCCATCTTTATTTCCTAGATCCCTTACCGAGTCGAATCGACTTTTAAAGGAAGTCGGACCTTCGGATCGTGAGTGGCCTACAACTTCGAAGTCGGATTTGGACAAAATATCCTTCTGATGCTCAAGAGTCGGACTAGAAGTTTGCTGAAGAGCATAATAGGAAAGGAATGTAAAGGCTGACCCTTGGGGTCGGGGGATTTTTCTAGGCAATGCATGAGTGGGGGACTGATACGACGAGGCTCACCACGTGCTGCTGCGAGCGTGGGTCAGAGTCGCTGCCCGCGACGAATTGGCCGCGGGCTGAGATCAGGAGCCGAGCAAGTCGACTGTGTCGAGAGCGAGTTAGTCAGAGAGCCGAGCTGAGAGTCTGTCATAGGAAGCAGGTACGGATCTTATTTGAGTCCCGACTTGAATGAGCCGAGATGGGCGACCCTGGGTGCTGTGTGCACATCACTTTCAAACAGGGAAAAGATAACATCATCGCATTCAATCACAAAAAAGCATGTACGTGTTTTGAGGCAATCGAGTTATGGGGAAGATCTATCAGCTGTCAGCACATGGGAGAGTTATATTGTCAGAGTTCTCTTGCGAGATCAATGGAGATCTTACAGATCTGAAAACCACTTGGAACTCTGGGAGATCATTCTCGACGAGCCTGTGAATGCCGCAGCCACTGCTCTTCAGCCGAACCCATCCCGGGAAACCGATTACACAAAGTAAATATAGCTTCGAAGTTCACTGATGATGTAGCCATTACTGTACCCTTCCGTTCCAGGAGCTGATGCCCGGGTCTCAAGTTCTAAAAAGTTCAGAGATGCTCTCGTTACATGTATGCTATGAGTTCGACAATATTATCATGGAGGCGACCAAAACAGCTTGATAGATAATCTGTACTGCTATAGCTGCCATTCAAGGGCCCGAGCGATAACCTCTAATCGGCATCAATGAGTTCAGTTCAGTCCAGTCCAATCCACATCATAACTTACCACTCCAATCTCTGAAGATTGATAACTGAAACAGATGGCATTTCAGGCTAGTCCCCAGAGAAGGCACGCTGATGCCAATTGCTTCTTCGTCAGAGCTTCAAACTTCGACAGTTGGCCCTGGTTTAAGATCTTCATCATCCTTACAAACTGAATCTCACTCAATATGGAGTGGCAGAGAAATTTCCCAGCTGTTCAGAGGACAAATTACTGCCCTTGATGTTTCTCAAAGGGGTTCCAGTCCAATGCACAGATTACTCGTCAAACATATCACCAGAATTTGACTGCAGTATAGGAGGAACAACGTTAAGAACAGGCAGAGCACCACTACTGGGGTAAGAGAGAACACAACCTTGTTATTAACGAAAATTCCCAAACATAGAATAAGGAAAAGGACAGTGAGCAAATCAACTGATAACATCCATCAAAAATATTTTTCCTAAGGGAATGATGCTGCCTAGCAGAATGGATAAGTAAGAAGAAACCATTTTCAAAACTTGCTAAGAGCGAGTGAAAACAGGATATGGCTTCTCTAAGGATATACCTCTTGGAGACCTTTCCATTGTAAATATACAAAAGATACATCTTCAAACGCCTTGTGCCATTTTTGCAGTGTAAAAAAACTTACCGCTTCATTTTGCAGGATCTGAAGATGACTTCTGTACCCAAACCCGTTTCTGCAATCACATCACAAGGACATTTAGTAGATCTTAGTAGAGATAAAAGTGGCAGACCATGAGAAATGATGCTATGAAGTGCAATATAGGCAGTGCATACCTCACACGCAGCTTGCTTTGAAGACCTCGCATATTGTTTATTGATGAAATCGTTGTCCTTCCTCCTGTAGTATTCATTCTTCGTATTGTGGCCTAACAAACAGAGGCCAAATTATCCTTTTCAATTTGGGATTCAGAAGTAGAATCTTTTTCATGCTGGCAAAGAAGGCAAACAACAGAGATAACAACAGTAAGGGGAAGAAGAGATTCAAACCGACCATTCACTCGAGAGGAAACATTTTGTCCTGTTGAAGGGGTCGAGTTTTCCCCAGTTCTGTGTCTGAACCTGACACCTATTACTTGTTCATGTTTAACTGTTGAAACATAGGAGGAGTCAATCCACAATAGCTAAAAATGGTGAGAATTCCGTAGAGAAGGAAAGATCAAACTAAGGAAACAGGAATAAGTCAGTACACAAAAATAGAATCTCAATGGAAACATTACACACTGCTGGAATCAACCTGTTTCTTCAAACCACTGTGTTGGGTGAGCTTGTCAAACTTTAAGGGTGAGACAACATTATCAAGGGTGTTCAACTCTATAGAAGACTAGAAGACTGTGACCAACCTGACTATATGGCTCAGTTTAAAAATACCTCTATTGGGTTCGAAATGCACTTTAACGAACTCTTAAATGGGAGGAGAGTGAGTGAAAATAACAGCACGTGTTGTGTGAAATGTGTTATGTAACAGCACGCTCTAACATGTTCTTTATCCTAATCCTAGTTCTATTACCTGACTTCTCGAGAATGTTATCAGTGGCACGGAGCTCTCTGCGCACAGACTGGTCGTCTGTAGCCTTTTTCACATCCTCTGGTACGTTGCAAGTCACGCTTGACCCAAGGTCAGTGTCCTGGCACAGCTGCTTTCTGCTATCAATAATCTTGGGATTGATTTTCTTTTGCGGGATACCAGAAGAAGACTGACGTGCTTCATTGTTCAGAAGTATGGTGCGGATCAACTTCTCTCTACTCTTATGTAGATGGCTTTGCTTTGAAGCAATTAAAACAGTTGGATTAGCACTTGAAGACAGTTTTGCCTGCAGTTGCACAGCCAATTCACTTCAATTGAGGAACACTCATTCCCTTTCACAGAGAAGCAAAATAGACTTGCCTCCGAGACTTCTAGTTCTCTCCCTTTGTGGAGCAGAATCGTTTTTCCCTCTAATTTGAGGTTCCCTTACAGTTCCAACAGACAAAATTTAAGATAAAATAAAACCATATGCAACAAATAAGAGAAGCACGGATGAAGATACAGACTGTACCATTTTCTGGTTTTTCCCTCCTACTGGTGTCCTTTTTGTTGTCTTCAGGAGCATTCTATATGTTACATACAACATGGACACAATAAGAATAATAGAATTCCTTGACTCTGAGGCAATCATTTTCAATCAGATGAGGCAAATGTACATTATAAGAAAAAAAGGGGAAAACACTTCGAAAATTGTGTAAGATACTGGCATATATTCATCCCACACAATACACTACAATTTAGGATATCATAATAACTTCAACAAAAACCAGCCTGATGATGAGGACGAGACTATAGTCACTGTTATGATGAAAGATTTCCTTATGGAATCAGTGTGAAATATGTGTAAGTGATTATATATTTGAATAAGATTAAATAAATTTACAGCACCTGTTTCTTAGGTTGCCCATGCTTCACAGTAACTGAGGCACGTCTGCCCTTAGATATTTTACGAGCTCTTCTACTAGTCTTTCGAACGGCTGATACATCCTGTGAAAGCAAACGAAATGAGATGAAAGCTTAGCCTCTATCAGACAGAAAAGGATTACAGAAATATATAAACAGAAATGAAACACTCATTGTACAAATGAGGATTGCTATAATAAGTAAAACATAAAATGAATGCTCTTTCCAACAAAGTGCAATTTGCTTTCAAGTATGAAGATTCTATCCAGCTGACAATTTTGCGTGTTGCTCTGCAGGTTAAGAAGCATCTATACGGAGGGAAAATATGTGCAAGTACTCTCTCTGAGGCCACTTGTCATCAGATTCTTTTTTTGGCCAAAAGAAGTCAGTCCCACCTCCACTGGGAGACAAAGGATGCACACAAATGGACGAACGATATATCTCTTTGCACTATAAACTAATTACAAACATCTTGCCCATGTACTTTGGACATCATTTAGTAAGCAAGCATTGTCTCATAACAATGACCAGTCCCAACAAGAAATTTTCTTCTCAATAATTTTTCCATTGTCAAAGATCTTCAAAAATCTTCCAGTTCCTCTGCTGTATTGGCAGATTAATTTCAGGAGATGCAACAGAGGATACTTCTTAATTGTTGCCTCAGGAAATAGGACAGGTCGATTAATCTTAAAATTTCATATGTTGTTCTTTTGGAGGTAAGAAAATGAAAGAGAGAACCAACAGGTACCAGAAGGGAAGGTCCTCGTTTCACCAAACTACAGCATTAAAAATAAGATGCCAGGCAGATCGAAGCAAACTTTTGATTAAAGAAAAATCACTGTTACCTGAACTCCATTCCCTGCTCTTTTTTGACGAACAAATTCCATAAGCGGTGTCACAACAGGAATTTTTTCTGAAATACCAACTTTAAACCAAGTGAATTGATTAGTGTGGGAGCGATATCATGGTCAACATCCAACTCAATACTCATTATGGCAGAATTGGTAGTGTTCTCTCCGAATACAAAAGTTATTTTGAATAATGATTCATAACAACTACCAGATTGAGCTTGTTCCACTCCGATTGCTTCCAGCTGAACCACAGGTTTCCGAGGATTCTCTACAGGTTTGGCGATAACCTTAATGAACTCCAAGTAATCAGGATCTACTTTCAGGAAAATACAAACAAACAAAAAGAGATCAATATGACAATATTTATGTTAGCCTTTGGAGATGCAAATATTTTTTTCTTGGCCAAGATGCAAAAATTTATTGGACACATATATATACCCATGTATATTGTACCCTCACGACCATCTTTGGGGCATGGCTTAGGAACCTGTTGAGAAGGAGCATATTCAACTATGGCCTTGAAACGAACACCTGCAATCAATAGCAGAATTCTATACCCTATAATACTCCATGCATTGGTTTAATCACATTTAACAAGCATCTTCCACACAACTATCTAAAAGTGTAACCGCTACACCCAATTAGAAACCAGAAGTTTGCATGTAAGGGACAATCCAGCACCTCAAGAAAAACAGGACCTGTAGATTGGGATAACAAGTTCTTATTTAGTACGCAATGACTGGAAGGATCTCTTTCTCCCTCTCATGCAAACATATACACGGACAAGTGCATGCACAGACACACACAGCACAGATGCATGCACGGAAACACGCACACGCGCACGCACGGATGCACGCACACACACAAGACACACCCTTTCCATTTACCATCAACGGAAATCTTCATAAGGGGAAGATCTACGTCAATAGATGCCTTTTGTTTGTAAGATTTAGCAGGATCAAAAAGCCATCCAATTTAAATTCTTGACAAGATACACACAGACTTCAGCCTTTCCAGATAAGGCTAATCTACATAGTTCATTCATATCATGGGTTGGAAACTTCACTCACTTTTACAGCGCGGAAATCCTATCATGCTGTTAATTCAATACATTCCAACTTTTCATTCTCTAAAAGACTCCTTACCCTTCTCATTCACAAATACATGTCCATCAAAAAACCCTGCAAAGTCCAGTACATCTTCTGGCGTCTTAAAGTGAATGTAGGCTCGAGAACACCATTGACCCCTCCAGCTGCAACATTTGGCTCAATCAATTCTCCGTTTTGTGCCAAAAAAAAAAACTAAGCTAAATTGGAAAGCCACGGAAATATTGCGCATAAACCTATTCTAGATTTGGCCTTTTCACATTCAAAGTAATTCACAAGTAGAGAAAAGGATACTCCTGTGTTCCAAAATATTTTGCCAGAAATTGCAGAATGCAAATGGCAAGAAAATGCTGGCGCTTCTCAGTGACAAGAGGTGAAAGTATCACCTTCACCCCAATATAGGAGGTACGAAGACTCTGTTCCAGTGACAGTATAAGCTTTTTATGATTCAAACTACTAGGTAAGGTAGCAGATATGCTTTTGAAGCAATGAATCTTTTCAAGGGTAGCAAATCAGGAAAACCGCAGTCATTACGGGCTAAATTTGTTTCCTTTGAAATGGTTTCTTCCTTCAGTGGCACGCGACTTATGAATTGAGGAACAGCACAAAAACTTATCCAGATGTAATAATCTATTCAAGCAGCTACTCCGAAATGCTAAGTGTGAATAGCCCAATGGATTAAGGATCGAAGTGGCGGTTGTAGATAATCATCTAGGCATCATCAAAATCTCGAGACAATCAATAAGCTGTTGAAAGATAAAAGAAAGGACAGGGAAAACAAATATGAACCGAAGTGGCTGAGCTGAAACAAAGACCTGGAAATCTTTCCGGAGCGAAAGGAAGCCCAACCATAGCGATCGGCGAACAGGGGGTCGATAAGGCCGAAGAAATCCGACCGCGAAAGAGATGGTGGCAGATGCCTCACCACGACCTTGCTCCTCGCGTTCGCCCCCGTCTTCTTGTTCCCCTTCATCTGCCTCTCTCGCTCCTCCCCTTCCAGCTCAGAGAGTCTCGCAAGAAGCAGCTAGGCTTGGTCCCACTTCTTATCGTAGCCCGAGCAAGCGACGTGTTCCACAAGGCTGAGTCACAGACGATTGTGGCAATGGTCATTCACATTCACTCGCTATCCCATCAACTAATAATCCCTTCTAGGACAAGCAGGAAGGATGAAAGGTGGAACAGCGTCGGCTCTAAACAGAGAGTCCGGCAGTGCATCGTCAATGGCAGAGATAGATAGAGAGACAGACAGACGTCGGCTGATTCGGCTCTGGACAGGGCAGGACCGAAAATCTCCGCCAGGGCGGGACGAGGCACGCTGTTCCGGTCGGCCTGCAATGGGGAACCCAACTCGGTTCAACAATTAGAAGAGCCGTGACGGTTCATAGCCGGTCCCGTTACCCGGTTTTACGGGTCAAGCTAGCGAAGAATCCGAGCTAAGGATAGGAAACTCGAGGACATTTTCGTAAATATCCGCAGAACTTTGTTAGTATCCGACGATGTACTAGACCGACGCAGAGGAACTTACCCTTTAAGTTTTCCGCTGACGACTAATTCTCTTCATCCGATTAGTTCCTCTATCTGATCCTTTTCGTCGTCGTCTTCTGCTGCTTCTTCACTGTCAAGCAAGTAAGCGAATTTCCTCTTCCTTGTTTTATTACCTTACTTGGAGTGGCTGAATTGCCGGTGATTCTTTCGTTGAAGCGCTCTTCCTGCGGACCTTTTGTGATCGATCAAGCTTCCATTTTTCCATAAGAATACCTCTTCTCGTAGGTAAAGTGGGAAGCCCGATACTTCCTTGGCACGGATTCTTTGGCTTTTTGATTGATCTCCTCTTCTTGCTTGATCTTTCATTAATGCACGTGTAGTCGTTCTGGTGATCCTTAGTAAGAGATCCTGGATGTTTGTGCGTTAGTCTCGCTGTTTATGGTCATGTTTTCTTGATAAGTCTATCGGATTCCTTCGACGAGCTTGGAAGGTCGACTTTTATTCTCACCTTGACAGATTACTTTGCAAAAAGTTCTGTTCTTTCGTACCTAAATTTCAAGGAAGATAAGTAGGTGCATTATTTGTCTAAGACGAAACATAGGGAACAGGTTAAAAGGCAGAATTTTATGTAGATCGTGTGGTCTTATAATGCTTTGTATTGATTTGAGGAAACCTATATATGACCTCAACTATATCTTTGCCGGCAGTTTAAAGTGATTGGCTTTTACATGATGGGCGGCAGTGCGATAGATGATGATTGGGAGCTCACTTCCCCTTACAATGGTGTCAGAACCCTGGTTTTAGTTGGCAGAACAGGCAACGGGAAAAGTGCCACAGGAAACACAATTCTGGGGAGAAAGGCTTTCAAGTCAAGAGCTAGCTCGTCAGGGGTTACGAGTACTTGTGAGTTGGAGCAAACTGTCCTGCCTGATAGCCAGATTGTCAATGTGATCGACACTCCTGGTATGATCGTTTAAACTAAGTCCTGCAGGATGAGATATTTCATAGATATCGATAGGATTTTATTAAGGATTTGCTCTTTTCGTTGCAGGTCTCTTTGATATTTCTGCTGGAATTGAATTTGTTGGGAAAGAAATTGTCAAGTGTATAGACCTGGCAAAGAATGGGATCCACGCTGTGCTCGTGGTGTTCTCTGTTAGAACCCGCTTTTCAGAGGAGGAAGAAGCTGCTCTCTGCAGCCTGAGGACGCTATTCGGGAGCAAGATAATCAACTACATGATTGTTGTATTTACTGGTGGGGATGAACTGGAAGATAATGATGAGACTTTGGAAGACTACCTGGGTCGTGAGTGCCCACAGCCTTTGAAGGTAATCTCTGCCTCTCCAATGCAGATGTATATACATGGATCATTTATAATTGCAAATCTTTGGTTTCATTCATATGCGACCTAGTATGCCCCAATTCCTAAATAGAAAGTTAATTATCAAATAACCGCTTCCTTGGTACTACTAAATAACAATTGGTTTCATGTCTAGAAACTGACAGGGTATCTCTCCGGGATAACTTGGTTGAGATTTCACGGCTTACACTATCTGGAAAGATCAACTTGCATAATTTAAATATTTTGTCATCTACTGTCACATTATTTGTAGTAAGATCTAATTTAAAAAGAGCTAACCAGCATGCTTCCCAACATCAAAGAGCAGCTTTAGTTGATTGGTCTTCAAGGCTCTTGACCATAAGTGTTGCTACTACTGCTACTGCATGCTGACATCTTTTCAAGTGTTGTTGAAGGACATTCTTACTCTCTGTGAGAATCGCCTGGTGCTTTTTGACAATAAGACAAAGGATGAGGATAAGAGATCTGCACAAGTTCAGGAGCTCTTGTCCCTTGTTAATGAGGTCATAGGCCAGAATGATGGAAAGCCATTCACAGATGAGATTTTCGTTGAGATGAGGGTAAGTGCGACATTTGATAGCTCAAACCAGGCTGCAGAAATCCCATTGTAGTAACATTTCCCAGCTGTGAATCTCTGCTGGCAGAAAGGAGCAAGGAAGTTCCATGAGCAGCAAGAACAAGTCGGTTCACTAAAAGGATACACCAAAGGAGAGATACTGAAGTTTGAGGAGAACATGCAAAAAACTTATGATGAGCAGCTGAAGCGAATTACTGAGATGGTACATCTTATCATCCTCTTGAACTTCTGATTCTCATTTATTTTTGTTCTGCTTTCTTCATAGTCACTCAAGTCGTCATTACACTATTTTGGTTGGAATTTGGATGGTGAGTGATCAATCTCTCTCTTATTCTAATTCGTGATTAAGCCTGGAAAACATTAAAAAGTTATCCGTTCATTCACCAAAATGTCTTCTGTGATTGTGGAATTTCTATTCTGGCGTATCATTCTGCTGACTCTTTGATGAACATGTTTGGTTGTTAGTCTAAACACATGTTAAGTTTATGAAATTATGACTGATTGTTTCTTTTGATCTTTGTTCCACTTATTGGGAAATTTGTCTAGACGAACCTTTGTTCATTTCGAAAAGGGAATTGACTTGGCTCTGCTTGCCTTGTTTGTTTTATTATATGTCCATTAGGATAATTGCACGTTCCAAGTTATTGCACATAGTGAATGTCGAATTTAAAACTGATGCTTTAATATATATCTCCCTTGTATTTGCCATTCTCAAGGAACATTGTTGGGCTTGTCGGATTGACTGTTTGGTGATTGCTTACTCTTAGGTTGAAGCCAAGCTGAGAGAGACGACTGCCCGGCTAGAACAGAAGTTGGCAGAGGAGCAGGCTGCTCGAATGAGGGCAGAAGAGCAAGCACACGTGGCTCAGATGAAGTCAAATGACGAAATCCGCAGTCTGAGGGAGAGCCTGGAGATGGCCAGGAAGGAGACCGAGGATCTCCGCAAGCAGGCTGAGAGTAGGTGTGCCATTCTATGAAATTGTTAAACAGGTTATGTATTCTGAAGTGGGTTACTATTTCGAGATTCGAATATTCACTTTTGTGGGGTTATAACTTGTGTAATACTCACGTTGCTATTTCATGATGTCGCTTATCGCGTATATGAATTGATGGCTTGCTCCTATCAAACAATCTTTCTTAACCCATGAACGTACGCATGATTGTTATTCCGAACCACCTATATATATATATGCTATGCATGTGATTCTCTCTTCCTATTCCTCTCGATATATTTTTGGTTACGTTTACAGGTCCACTTCCCATTAGACATCAGTCCAAATTCTACAACAACAAATATTTAGTTACGATAATGTCTTTTATTCAAATGTTTTAACTTTACATCAATCGTGGGTTGCACAAATCAATCTCTAATGGCATTTGTACCATCCCGAGCAAGCCTTCCTGCACCTGTCGATGGTTGCCTTGATGCTGCAAAACCGTTAAGAGAAAACAGTAATTCTGTGAAGTAATAACATGAATGTGGCAAGCTTCATCTCATGTGCATGCCAAGGAAAAACATGATGACTAGAAAGTGCAAGTAGACCAAGAGGGGTTGGGGCGAGTGGTAAGCAGCTCGGTGCCGCTTAAGGAGGTCTCGGGTTCGAGACCTCACGTACGCAGACACCCCTCTTGGGAGCCTCACCCGCCATTGCTAGGCGTGCGACCCGGGGCGACCAACGGATTAGTCAAATATGGTTGGCTGAAAGATGCCATCTCACCGCTGGTGGGGCCTGCTTGGATACCGTGGCTGGCGACCAAAAAAAAAAAAGAAAAAAAAAAGAAAGTGCAAGTAGTAGTTTATTCAGAAGGTCTACGATGAATCATATAGTCTTGATAAATGTTGGTTTTGCTTTCAGTACCGATCACCCAACTGCTATCAGAACATTTACATGTACATATGTGAAAGGATGCTGAGGTATCCAAATTGTTTTGGAGCCACAAGCATTGGCTGCATTGAAGTCAGGTAAGAATGAAAGTTGTAATCAAATTCCTAAATTCGAGATCACCTAAGTGCAATATCTTATGCGAGACGAGGAGAGGCTATTGTGTCACTACATGACAGTGTCTAAATAGTGAAACTAACTAGTGGGATCAAACCAAAAAATTTAGGAACTTTTTATAAAATTTAAAAGGAAAAAAAAATAATCATATGTGGAGAGACCGTTATATATTACACTTTCTCGAGAGACCAAGTCGAGTCAAGACACCAGTGATTAATTTCTCTCCATGTGTGTGTGTATATATATATCCAAGAAGGAATCTCCTACTTCAACATACATCAAAGCTGAAAGAATTAGTGCAGAGCACTTTGACTGTCATCTCAGTTGACTGGATGATATGAGTTTCAGCCCTCGTGGGGCTAACTTTCATGGAAGAATGCAAGCACAAGGCCGAGAGACAGCAAAGCTAAATTTGACAAAACCAAGGCTGCCAGGGAGAGGATTGCAAAGGGCATGGGGAAAAGAGATCCAATAATTTCAAAGATTACGCCAATCGTAACTATCAAAAATCACATTCCATTACATCAAATTACCTCATATAACTATTATATGTAACTCTAGCTATGTACAGTGAACCGGCTACTATCCGTGCGTGCTGCAAATTCTACTGCTTTCAAATTTCATAAGCAGATGTCTACATTTTCATGATTGACTGGCTATTGCGTATTTGAATGCATTTATTAATTCAAGAGTATGCTGGTAAGAAATTAGGGGAAATAGAGGGAAAAATGAAGGAACCACCTGCACATTCACAACAGTACTGGAGCATAGATCTGCTTACTCTACAGTTTCTTTAGCCCCGATTAGTTCTAGGATTGAAACCGATCGATCGATTAACATGGTTGCCCGATTAACACTACTAAAACATTTACAACAAAATCTAGGGCACAGATCTGCTTATGCTAACGTCATTCTTAACGCGTGTAACGACTCGGATTAATTCTTGAACGGGTCCGGTGATATGGCAGGCAAGAGTTTAAGGAGTATTTTTTGCTAGGAAGCTTGTCTTAGAAAGATGTTTATCAATCAGTATCCGGCTTTGATTTAACACTTAGCGTATCGCTTTGCCTTGTCCATTTTTCCTTGCCGTTGTCATAGGGCATTGATGCCATTCGATACTCTAAATACAGCTAGACTCTCACTTCACTATTTCATAAATTCGTCACCCAAGTTCTTTTAGAATTTTTTTTAAAAATCATGTGAAGAAATTTTACGTTCAATTCTCATCTATAGAAAACCGTAACCTTTTTTTTTTTACCAAGAGCCTCCTTTATTGTATAAGAATTAGTTTTTTTTTTCCTATTCATAAGTTATCGTAGTGAGACCGCAGTTTCCTAAAAAGGATGGCAAAAATGGACCCGAAAATAACAAGAAAATTTTCAGAGCTACTAAATGTTTTCTAATAAATTAAAGATAATATAATACTAATAAAATCAAAATTTAGGGTTTATTTGATTATAGGTTTAAGAACTATACGATTAATTAATTCCAATTTTACCCAAAAATTACAAAAATTAAAAATTTCCTGTATAGTGAGCAAGCAGAAATATATTAATTTCGTAGCATATTGAACAATTATAACATTAGGTTAAAAGTGGAAGAACGGTGAAGATGAAGAAGCAAATATAAAAAAAAATTAAATATAATTGTTATGATCAGACAGAGAAGATCAAACAAGAAGTTTTGTGCACGAAGAGATATGCACTCACTTGCTGTTTGAGTACTCGTAAAGCCGACATCTGTTCGAGAAGACGGTGAGGGCTACTTTCAGCATCACGCAGCACCGAGAGCTCGTAAGCTTTCTTCAGCAAACCTTTCCTCCGCTTGTAGAAAGTGAATACTGAACGGTTTGTTGTGCTCTCGATCCTCTTGATCTCGATATTCCCTCTTCCCATCTCTATCGAGGGAAAAGAGCTCACTTCCTCTATCCCAGAGCTGAAAACTTCTCAAAAAATTTAAATAAAAGTTCAATCAGCCGGATAGATAAATATATAAGTATATGAAATTCCTCTCATATATATATATATATCTAGTATTTTTTAAAATTTTATACAACAAAGCTGAGGATATGGGTACTGTTACTGCTAGGGTTTGGAATGGTCATCTCTCAGCATGTGAAAGAGAAAGGGAAGGAGAGGAGAAAACTCAATTTTTTCAAACAGAAAATGAAAAAATACATAAAATATAAAGAATGGACGGGTGAATGATTTGCGGAACAGATAGATTCGGAGCTGACCAGGGAGCAAAAAAGCTGCAGAACGCTGCACGAGCTTGAAAAGTTGCCGACATCTATGTTTCACATTATCTGAATAATGAGAAAATTATCCAAAAAAAAAAACCTAGAAAAAGTTGAAAAACAAACAGATGAGGATTTCTTAGAAGAGGAAAAACAAAAGGAGAACCTATGGCCCTCCATCACTCTATTCGACACTTTAAAGAAGATCTTTCTTGTACACCAGTCGATCGACTTCCAGTCCTGAAAGTGTTAGAAAAATAATATGAATTTAATTCGAAAAAAATCCGATTTTAGCAGGCGCCGATGCTTGAAAACTGTTCATGCTATGTAAGTGTATGGATGGGATTTGATTTTGTAAGCATGAGATGAAGGTAGACAGAAGTGATTCTTCGTAGCAAATGGAAATAGCAAACCTAGGGCAAATTTTGGGGAGACGATAGTAGAAGGAGCAGAGACAAAACTAAGAAAAGAAAGATCTTCATGTGGAGGAGAAGAGACTCTCTCTCTCTCCGTAAGTTTTCTGCTGACGACCAATTTTCTTTTCATCCGATTCGTTCCTTTATCTGATGCTGATCCTCCTCTTCTTCTTCTTCTTCGTCGTAGTCGCCGTCTTCTTCTTCTTCACTGTTAAGCAAGTAAGCGAATTTCTTCTTCCTTGTTTGATTACCTTACTTGCAGCGGCTGAATTGCCAGCGATTCTTTCCGCTGAAGACCAATTCTCTCCATCCGATTCGTTCCTCTATCTGATGCTGATCCTCTTCTTAGTCGTCGTCTTCTCTTCTTCTTCTTCTTCTTCACTGTCAAGCAAGTAAGCGAATTTCTTC
This sequence comes from Lagerstroemia speciosa, assembly GCA_037672795.1. Classification (NCBI taxonomy): domain Eukaryota; kingdom Viridiplantae; phylum Streptophyta; class Magnoliopsida; order Myrtales; family Lythraceae; genus Lagerstroemia; species Lagerstroemia speciosa. Next base: position 7,493,514 of record CM075289.1, on the reverse strand, counting down.
TTTCCTTGTTTGTTTACCTTACTTGCAGTGGCTGAATTGCCAGCGATTCTTTCGTTGAAGCACTCTTCTTGCGTACATTTTGTGTTCGATCAAGCTTCCATTTTTCCATAAGAGGACCCCTTTTCGGAGGTCAAAGTGGGAAGCCCGATACATCCTTGGCACGAATTCTTTGGCTTTTTGATCGATCTCCTCTTCTCCCTTGATCTTTCGTTAATCCACGGTAGTCGTTCTGGTGATCCTTATTAGTAAGAGATCGGGTATGTTTGTGCTTTAGTCTCTATATTTATGGGTTTGTTTTCTTGATAAGTCTATCAGATTCCTTTGATGAGCTTGGAAGCTCAAGTTTTATTCTCATCTTGACAGATTACTTTGCAAAAAGTTCTATTCTTTCGTACCTAAATTGGAAGGAAGATGAGTTGGGTGCATTATTTGTCTAAGACGAAACATAGGGAACAGGTTAAAAGGCAGAATTTTATGTAGATCGTGTGGTCATATAATGCTTTGTATTGATTTGAAGAATCCTACATATGACCGCAACTATATCTTTGCTGGCAGTTTAAAGTGATTGGCTTTTACACGATGGTCGGAAGTGCAAAAGATGTTGACCTGGTGCTCACTTCCCCTGACAATGGTGTCAGAACCCTGCTTTTAGTTGGCAGAACAGGTAACGGGAAAAGTGCCACAGGGAACACAATTCTGGGGAGGAGGGCTTTCAAGTCAAGAGCTAGCTCTTCAGGGGTTACGAGGACATGTGAGTTGCAGCAAACTGTCCTGCCTGACGGCCAGATTGTCAATGTGATCGACACTCCTGGTATGATCGTCTAAACAAACTCTTGCAGGATGAGATATTTCATCTATATTGATAGGATTTATTTAAGGATTTGCTCTTTTCGGTGCAGGTCTCTTTGATATTTCTGCTGGAATTGAATTTGTTGGCAAAGAATTTGTGAAGTGTATTGACCTGGCCAAGGATGGGATCCACGCTGTGCTGGTGGTGTTCTCTGTTACAACCCGCTTTTCAGAGGAGGAAGAAGCTGCTCTCCGCAGCCTGAGGACGCTATTTGGGAGCAAGATAATCAACTACATGATTGTTGTATTTACTGGTGGGGATGAACTGGAAGCTAACAATGAGACTTTGGAAGATTACCTGGTTCGTGAGTGCCCTCAGCCTTTGAAGGTAATCTCTGACTCTCCGACGCAATTCTAGATTCATGGATCATCTACAATTGCAAATCTTTAGTAATTGCAAAGGATGGTTTCATTAATAAGCCACCTAATATGCCCCAATTCCTAAATAGAAAATTATCAAATCGCCGCTTCCTCGGTACTGCTAAATCACAACTAGTTCCATGTGTAGAAATTGACATGGTATCTCTCTGGGATAATTTAGTTGAGATTTCATGAACTTGCATAATTTAAATATTTTGTCGCCTACTTTCACATTATTTGTTGAATTCAACTCGGCTCTTTTCCAATAAGATTTTTTGAGTCAGGGAAAGTTTCAATTCTCCATAGTAAGATCCAATTTCAAAAGAGCTAACCATTGGGCTTCCCCACATCGAAGAGCAGCTTTAGTTGATTGGTCTTCAAGGCTCTTGACCATAAGTATTGCTACCACTGCTACTGCATGCTGACATCTTTTCAAATATTGTTGAAGGACATTCTTACTCTCTGCGGGAATCGCCGGGTGCTTTTCGACAATAAGACAAAGGATAAGGATAAGAGAACTGCTCAAGTTCAGCAGCTCTTGTCCCTTGTTAACACGGTCATAGGACAGAATGATGGAAAGCCATTAACAGATGATATATTTGAAGAGATGAGGGTAAGTGCAACATTTAGTAACTCAAGCCAGGTTGCAGAAATCCCATTGTACTAATATTTCCCTGCTGTGGATCTTTGCTGGCAGAAAGGAGCAAGGGAGCTCCATGAGCAACAAGAACGAGTCGGTTCACTAAAACGAGAGGCACTGAAGATTGAGGAGAACATGCAAAAGTCTTATGATGAGCAGCTGAAGCAAATTGCTGATATGGTACATCATATTATGCTCTTGCACTTGTGATTCTCATGCATATTTTTGTTTTGCTATCTTCACATTCACTCAAGTCGTCGTTACTCAATTCTGCTTAGAATTTGGATGATGAGAGATGAATATCCATCTCTTCTTCTAATTCACGATTAAACCTGGAAAACATCGAAAAGTTTATTGTTCACTTACCAAAGCATCCTCTGTGATTGTGGAAAATCTATTCTAGCATATTTTTCTACCGACTCTTTGATGAACATGTTTGGATGTTAATCTAAACGCATGTTAAGTTCATGAAATTATTACTGATCATATCGTTTGATCTTTGTTCCACTTATTGGGAAATTAGTCTAGATGAGCATTTGTTCATTCACAGAAGGCATTTGAATTGCCTCTGCCTGCCTTGTTTGTTCAATTATATGTCCGTTAGGATACTTGCACTTTCCAAGTTATTGCACATAGTGAATGTTGAATTTAAAACTGATGCTTTATTACACATCTCCCTTGCATTTGCCATTTTCAAGGAACATTGTTGGGCTTGTAGCATTGACTGTTTGGCGATTGCTTACTCTTAGGCTGAAGCGCAGCTGAGAGAGACGACTACCTGGCACGAACAGAGGTTGGCCGAGGAGCAGACTGCCCGAATGAGGGCAGCAGAGCAAGCAAACATGGCCCTGATGAAGTCAAATGATGAAATCCACAGTCTGATGGAGAGCCTGGAGAGGGCCAGGAAGGAGAACATGGTGATGCGCATACATATCTCTTGCATTTGCCATTTTCGAGGAATATTGTTGGGCTTGTAGGATTGACTGTTCGGTGATTGCTTGCTCTTAGGCCGAAGCCAAGCCGAGAGAGATGACTACCTGGCATGAACAGAGGTTGGCCGAGGAGCAGACTGATCCAATGAGGGCAGCAGAGCAAGCACATACGGCCCTGATGAAGTCAAATGATGAAATCCACAGTGGGAGGGAGAGCCAGGAGAGGGCCAGGAAGGAGAACATGGTGATCCGCATACATATCTCTCTTGCATTTGCCATTTTCAGGGAACATTGTTGGGCTTGTAGGATTGACTGTTTGGTGATTGCTTACTCTTAGGCCGAAGCCAAGCCAAGAGAGATGACTACCAGGCACGAGCAGAGGTTGGCCGAGAAGCAGACTGCTCCAATGAGGGCAGTAGAGCAAGCACATACGGTCCTGATGAAGTCAAATGATGCAATCCACAGTGGGAGGGAGAGCCAGGAGAGGGCCAGGAAGGAGAACATGGTGATCCGCATACATATCTCTCTTGCATTTGCCATTTTCAAGGAACATTGTTGGGCTTGTAGGATTGACTGTTTGGTGATTGCTTATTCTTAGGCTGAAGCCAAGCTGAGAGAGACTACCAGGCACGAACAGAGGTTGGCCAAGGAGCAGGCTGCTGGAAAGACGGCAGCAGAGAAAGCACCCATGGCCAAGATGAAGTCAGATGATGAAATCCGCAGACCGGGGCAGAGCCTGGAGTGGGGCGGGAAGGAGAACGTGGTGATCCACAAGAAGATTAATATAACGTACTGTGCCATTCTGTGAAATTCATAAACAAGTTATGTCTACTGAAATGGGTTACTAATTGGAATTTCGAATGTGCACTTCGGTGGGGTTATAACGTGTGTAGTACTCCCGCCACGATGTCACTTATTACGCTTATGAATTGATGGCTTGCTCCGATCAAACAGTGTTAACGTACATACGATATTCATTCTGAACCATGTATATTATGCTTGTGTTTCTCTCTTCCTTACACTTCGATATATTGTTGGTTACGTTTACATGTCTGACTCCTAATTTACACAGCACTGCAAATTCTGCAAAGCAGATATTAGTTACGATGATGTCTTTATTCAAATGTTTTAAGACGCACGCATCAATCTATGTCATTTGTACTGCCTTTGGAGTGTTGATCTAGGAATTCAGGCCAGTGGGGATTCCAAAGGCACCAGGCGGAAGTCCATGAAATTGGGTCCTAATGCGGTAATAGGAAAATCCTGAACATGAGAATCGATGCATATACAGATATAGAATAATCCATAATTATCATTCATCAAAAGCCATCCATAATGAACATAAAAATTCACACACACAAACTCACTCATATCATTCAACCAGTCCAATGATCGTATACCAATCGATCTTCGAAGTTGCTCGAAGTTCGTAAGCTTCATTGCGGCTTTAACTATTTGCTTGGACACCGCACTAGCTTGCCCTTACATGAACAGCTGTCATCACTTACTACTGTTATCTTACGTACTTAGAGCAAGACAAGACTCCCTCTTCTGGAATCAGGTCGAGAGATTCCTACCTGCAGCATGAACACAAATGTTCATTGATCGTACGTGTTAATTTCTCCGAACTGATCCGGCGGAATTCTCTATCAGTATATACATTTTTTTTTCATAGAGCATTTCTAGTACACCGGTGGGGATACCTCAATGGCTGGTTATGGAAAGCTAGGGCTTTCTACAATGTGCAATGTCACTGGAGTTTACACACACACACACAAAAAAAAAAAAAAAAACTATACGGATTCGTACCCGAGATGGAGGTCATTCTTGTCGGGGCGAGAGTAGGAATTGACGCCCTCCAGCATATTCGAAGGGAAGAAATTGTAAGAAGCCAACACCTGAATCGCGTTCATCTTCCGGCAGGGAACCATGTTTGCTTGCTCCATCCTCTCCATCTTAGATATCTACTTGCACCGTGATCCAAACAAATTTGATTAAGATTAAATATTCTGAGATGGTATGAAATAAATTATCATAATCTTGAAATCAGGTTATTTTCTGTAAAGAACATTGCAGGAACCTCGCATACCACATCCAATTTTATTGAGAAAAGCATAGTGTTCATGCACTATTGTATATGGATATGCATCTGTTAATTTGTTCTGTTTTTCCTGATATTCGGGGTCATGATTAATCTTTTGTACGATACCTTCGTGCAGAGGTGCACACTTTCATTTTCCATCTCAATCTCCTGCAAGCTGAATCATGGAACGGTAAACAAGATCTATTGATACCAAGGGCTCGAAGCAATGGAGATTGATGAGAGTGTTTGCAAACCACAACAAAATTAAAAGGATCGTGTGTGACCTTTTTCTGCAGATACTCGATCTCAGCAAGCAACATCTCATGCTGTTCCACAAGACAAACAAACATTGAATAAGGTTGCTCAGTAAAATGTGAAAAAAGACCTGCTAGGGAGAAGAACATATCCCCATGTTGCTGTGAAGACTAATAACATGATGTTATAATACCTTCTTGGACCTGATCTTGGACCTGATCCCCGCGGTGCCATGCTACCTACTCAAGCTCCTTCACTGAGAGCACGCTCAGGGAATCTCCCATCAGATGCCTGCCAAATCCATCACATAATAGGCGCCAACTGGATTAGTTGGCATTGCAGTACATATATCGGTTGCTGAATGTCGCTTTCAATGAGGAGAGTACGTAGAAGAAGATCGGGGGAAAGGGTTCACCTGTTGGAGTTCTGCAGCATCCGTTTCTAGTGCCTCAGCTTGGCTAATTCTTGTTGATAATACTGAACACAATGAATTAGTTTACATTAGAGATTAGAGATAACGTAAAAGATAATTAAATTGTGTAAAACTAATAGATCAGACGATAGCACATATACAATTATATCACCTGAGCATTGATCCCTGTGATGGTGGCAGTGTTCGAACTATCGGAAGCAAGCCTTATTGTACCTGTCGATGTTTGCCTTGATGCTGCAAAACCCGTGAAAGAAAGCAATAATGCTGTGAAGTAATAACATGAATGTGGTAAGATGTAATTTCATGTGCATGCCAAGGAACAACATGATGACTGAAGAGGGCACGTAGTTTATTCACAAGGCCTAGGATGAATATATAATATAGTCTTGATAACTGTTGGTTTTGCTCTCAGTATTGGCACAACGACAAATCGATCACCTAACTGCTATCAGAACCTTTACATTAAAGGATGTCGTACAAGGTATCCAAATTGTTTTGGAACCGAACCACCTGCACAGACTACATTGGAGTCTGGTAAAAATAACAGTTATAATCATATTCTTAAATTTGAAATTGTATTTTTTTAAAAAAATATACACGTAAATTATCTCAATTAACTTATTCTGGTAATCATATATATTTCCTTTTTGGAAATAATCACAGAAAAACTCTTACCGTTATAAAAACTCCTCCATCAAACATGAGTTAAGAGAAGAGTTCGAAACCATTTCTTAAATGCAATGTAAAGACTTCCATGTAATCATGACTAATTTCTCTCCATATATATTTATATATGTATATACGAGAATAGGGATTCCTGTTCTTTCTCCTACATCGACATGCATCAAAACTGAAGGAATTAGTGCAGAGCACTTGGACTGTCATCTCAGTTGGCCGGATGACACGAGTTCCATCTCTCGAGGGGTTAACTTTCATGGAAGAATGCAACCACAAGGACGAGAGACCTCAAAGCTAGATTGGTAAATAAAGCAACGCTGCCAGGGAGGATTGCAGTGCACGCAGACTGTGATATTCAAAATTTTTACAAAGATTTTAAAAAATAATATATTTATCTGCTTATAATTATGTTACTTTATTTTTCTTGGACAATGCAAGGCAGTGGATAAATACATGTGGTACTTCTCTGTTAAGATATATACATACATACATATATATATGTATGATGCCATGTGTCAAGTTTTCCCTCAAACTTATCCTTGCTACTTACTCTTATTGATTGCTTATAAAAGGCTGTTCCTTTTCATTTCATTGGGCAGAACTGAGAGTAAGAATGGAAAGAAGAGAAATAGAGAGAGTACTGAGAGCAATGTTGAGAGAAAAAAATTGATTTGATCATCTTCTTTTAATTTTGAACTTAATAAGGTGAGTAACATGTCTCTATATTAGTTTTTTTTGTATATATTATATGTTTTAGAACTGTGAGTCTTGTGGCGTCTCGAACCAGTCGTGAGCCAAGCAAGGGAAAGGGCTACTTGGGGCAGAGAAGCCACCACTGTGGTCGGAGCTGGAAGAGGCACAGGGGCGATCTGAGTTCTGGAGATCTCGCTGTTATTTTATTGGATATATATATATAACCAATGTATGATCCGACTAATTTAGGATGTGGTTATTTACTAGGCTTTAAACTCACCCCATCATTCCTTTCTAGTTGTTTTACAAGATATTTGGGGAGCGGTGTAGGTCCCAAGAAATCTTAGGTTTTAATTTTTATATCGAATTTTATATTATTTATGTATATATTTTTTTAATCAAATATTTATACTTAAAAATCATTTATAATTGTAGTTAAATTATTTGCATTTATTAGACGATTTTTCCTATACCAATGGTTCAACTCGAATTTTTGGGCGTTACACGGACTGGGGGGAAGATTTAAGAATTTCAAAGATTACGCCCGAGACACTTGGCAAATCATAACCATCTAATATCATACATCATAACATCAAACCCTTTTTCTTTTGTAAGTTGTACGTTTGCTTATATAATTTATATATGTCAGTATGGTGAGCAGGAGACCATTTGGGTATACTGCAAATTCCATTGCTTTCGTGAAACGAGATTTGGTACGGCCGTATATCAACACCCAAAAATTTAACAGAATTTTCCTTATTTTTATGATATTTCATATCAAATATGAACTTGTTTTAATACCTATCAAGATAATATATACTCCAATATCGCATTCACAATCATAAATAATCTTTCCACCATCCTTAAATAATCTCAACCAAAAGTTTCAGATATACATAATTATTATACGTATAACTTACATACCCTTAGGATCTAGTTACAAAGATGATCCTCGGAACAAAATGGTTATTCCAAGTGGCTCATTCTCCTACTTAATTGAAAAAGATTTATAAGAGATGAGTTACTGGTTCAGTAAGTATAAATTTCTAGAATGGAATTATATTATAAATATAATTCCTTAACAAATCCTATACATTACAAGACCACAATATGCATAAATTTGAAAATGCTCAACCATATTGCAATGTATAGAATTAATCAATACAAATGATAACCATGGGATCACACTTCCTTTGTGATAGAGTTATGACAGTATCGATACTTTACTCACTGAAGATACCGTGACCCCGTGAAATAATCAACATCAATCTTCATCCAAATCTCTCGGTACCCTTCATCTGCACACGTCACCCCGCGGGGCTATCCATTATCCTCTAGCGATAAGAGCAATTTTAAATCATTTTATTTTTATTTTCACTGAAAACCAACAGTAAATTAAATCTCTTTCCAATTTCATTTATATTTTGTTTTGTTTTGTTTTGTTTTGTTTTCCTTTCTTTTCTTAACACATTTCTAGTCTGTCGGTTTAGCGGTCATCACAGCTATTTACAAATACAATCAATAACGCACAATGCAAAATCACACTTAATGATACACACACTCACATATAAATTACATATCAATATCATAGCAATATCATTCATATGCTTATTGATATATTTAGGTGTGTATGATCAAATAGAAATATTACTTCACAATATTTCTTTCACTGTAACATTACAAAATGAATATATATATAAATTAGTGAGTTTATATAATTTGGATAATATAATTATATATAATATATTATTTTACAATAAAAAAAAGTACTCATAACCGCTTTATTCGATCTTTCAATGGGCCGGATCTCCAAGATGTCTATTTTTGATCCCTTTAATTCCCATTATATTAATCATAGTAAAAATCGACATGTATAATATATTCGCATATGTATTCAAACAAAAATAACCCTAAAAATATTCATGGAACTTAACCTACTCCACCATGATCAACCATGTAACCTTCACATATCATATTAATCATTTTCTAACCAAATTATACTAACTATATAATATCAAGTAATAAAATCTACTCAATTAAAAATGGATCTTATTTACATCCTACTTTTTTCTCTTACCCGTGCCTCCCTTGAGCTCTCCGTCTTTGTTCTTCTTCTTCTGTGGCTTTCTCTTCCCCCTTTCCTATTTCTCTCTGTATCTGCTCGGTGGCTTGGGGCAATTTGCAGTGAATGGGGAAAAAGATCAATGGCAGAATAGATCAATACAAGGGCTTGGCTGACAATGATGAAAAAAAGTAATAAAATAATTATTGGGCTTATGGAAGTCTAATGGGTACCGCCTTCGACATGACACCAAGAAATCCTGAATTTGATTCTCATATAATGGGACTTCTCGTGCCCTCATTCCCTATTCCTTCTATCAGTTTCTAGATCTATGTACAATTGATTTTGTGCACTGGAAAAAAAAAAGTAAACCATCAATTTGGTCCCCAAAGTTTTGATGAGCCATCAATTTGGTCTCCAAAGATTACAACCCATCAATTAGGTCCTCACTATTCACTTCTATCCATTAGTTTGGTCCAGACGTTAAACTGCTGTGACGAAAATCTCACGTGACATCTAGTTGGCAGCTTATATGTACTAACAGAGTTAAATTTTATTCTGAAAATATTTAAAAATACAAAAAAAAACAACACCGTTTAGAGCATTTTGGTGCCCTCTTTCATATTTTAACGACACCATTTTGGAGGATTGGGAGTACATGTGTTAGCAGTATTGCATCTCAACAGCAGGAAGAAAAGGTTGAAAGAATCCAAAAGGCAACTAAATGGTGTGTTAGAATATGAAAAAGGACACCAAAATGCTCTAAACGGTGTCTTTTCCTTTTTTTTTTCGGTATTTTTAAATATTTTCAGAATAAAATTTGACTCCGGTAGTACATGTCAGCTGCCAATTGGATGCCACGTGAGATTTCCGTCATAGCAGTTTGACGTCTGGACCAAACTGATGGACGGGAGTGAATAGTGAGGACCAGATTGATGGGTTGTAAACCCTGGGGACTAAATTGATGGCTCGTCAAAACTTTGAGGACCATTTTGATAGTTTACTCAAAAAAAAAAATTTCTATTGCTTTCAAATTTCTTAGGTACATGTGCGCCTAGATTTTCTTGGTTTGGCTATTGCTCCGGCGCATATCAATGCAACAGTCTGATTGAAGGAAGGGAAATGTAGGGAAAATGAACGAACCCTCTTCATTCACAACAAAATCTAGGGCATAGGTCTGCTTACTCTACTGTTATTTTTTGACGTATATATACTACTCGAATTAATTCTGGAACGAAACACAGATTAATATGGTCGACCAATTGGTATTGCTCAGACATACGTATATTAACTTAAGAATGTGTTTGTGAGAAAGGGGAATGGTGGGGGAAATGAGGAAACCATCTGCATTCCACAACATAATCCAGGGCACAGATCTCCTTATACGGTAACATCATCCTCAATGCATATGACGACTCGAATTAATTCTCGAACGGGCCGACAATATGGCAGGCTAGATTTTAAGGTATATTTCAAATATGATGCATGTAACGACCCGAAAATTCGGGTTGAACAATTGGTACAAGAAAAAATTATCCAATGAATACAAGTTAAATTCGAGCCGAATAATTGATGCAAAACAAAAATTATCCAATAAATATAAATAAAATGCTACAATTATTTTATAAAATAGGAAAAATTCCAAATAAATACAAATGGTTTAGATACAAATAGACACAAATCATATAAAATTCGATGTAAAAATCAAAACCTAAGATTTCTCAAGACCTCCATTGCTTCTTAAACATCCTGTAAAACAATTAGAAAGGAATAATTGGGTGAGCTTAAAGTCCAGTGAGTAACCACATTCAAAATTACCCAGATCCTACACGAGTTCCATATATATATATATATATCTCCAATAAAATAACACTGAGACTTCCAGAACCTAGATCGCCCATGTGCTCCTTCCAACTCCCGACCACAGTGACGGCTCTACACTAGCGGCCTCTCTGCCCCAGGTAGCCGTTTCCCCTGCTTGGCTCACGACTAGCTCGGGACACCACATGACTCATCGCTTTCTATTAATCTCATCTTTCTCAATCATATTCCATCGTACTAAAAATACATGTATGATCCGTAATATTGACATGACCATGAGAATGCAGTTCTAAAACATATAATATATACGATAAAAGAACTAATTTAAAGATAGGTTACTCACCTTATTCAGCTTAAAAGAAAAAGCAGATGATCGAATAAAATTTTCTTCTCTGAACATTGCTCTCGCTGCCCTCTCTCAATTCCTCTCGTTCCTTTCCTTATTTTGAGACTTAACCGAATGAAATGGAAAGGACACAACATTTTATACGCTTCACAAAAGTCAGACAAATGGATAAGCAATAGGAGAGCTTGACACATGTCTCTCTCTCACACACACACATATATATATCTCTCTGGCAGGAGGAGTACACATGCATTTATCCATTACCATGCATTATCCAATAAAGTGAGATAATTATAAGTAATTAAATATTATTTTTTTGGAAAAAAATCTTTATAAAAATTTTTGGATGTCACAATGCAGGATTTAGGCTAGATGTTTATTAGTATTCAACTTTGATTTAGCCCTTACAATATTGATTTTCCTTATCCATTTTTGTTACCTTTGTCAGAGGGCTTTGTTGCCATTTGATATGCTAAATACAGCTAGACTCTCACTTCACTATTTCACGAATTTGTCACTGGATTATTCTTTTAATTTTTTTTTATAAAATTGAGATTTGGACTAATAGTATTATTTTCGACCTGAAATCAATAGATTTCTCATCCGTAGGAAACTGTAACATTTTATGACTCCCCTCTTCCTATTCTCTGAATCACTAGCCTCCTTTATTGCAGAAGAATTAGGTTTTGTTTTTCTATTTTCCATAGTCATATAGTGAGACTGCATTTTTTAAAAGGGATGACAAAAATTGACCCCAAAATAACAGAAGTAAATGTCTTTCCCATAGATTAAGGATAATATAATACTAGTGAAATCAAATTTTGGGGTTTATTTGATTATAGGTTTAAGAACTATATGATTAATTAATTTCCATTTTAACCAAAAAATAAAAGTTTAAAATTTGCCGCAGGTTGAGCATGTAGAATATTAGATTAAAACGGGAAGAATGGTGAAGTTGAAGAAGAAAATCTTATAAAATAAGATCAAATGTAATTATTATGATCACACAGAAAAGATCAAACGAGAAATTTTGTGTATGAAGAGATCTTCACTCACCAGCAAAGCCGACCTCCGTTTCAGAAGACAGTGATGGCTACATCGGCCTCACACAGCACCGAGAGCTCGTAAGCTTTCTTCAGCAGCCCGTTCCTCCGCTTACAAAACGAGACCTGATGGTTCGTTGTGTTCTCGATCCTCTTGATCTCGATCTTCCCTCTTCCCATCTCGATCGAGGAAAAGCTCACTTCCTCTATCGTAGAGCTGAAAATCCCTCAAAAAAGTAAAAAGAAAAAATCAATCTGCTGGATAGATAAATATATAAGAGTGTGTGTGTGTATATATATGCAGATCTTGTATTTTTTTAAAAAAAATTTGTACAACAAAGATGAGGAAATGAGTATTGTTACTGCTAGGGTTTGGAGTGGTCATCTCTGAGCAAATAAAAGAGAAAACGGGAGGAGAATAGTTCATTTGTTGAAAAGAGAAAATGAAATATTAAAAATAAATGTAAAGATGGAAGGGTGAATGGTTTGTGGAACAGATACTTGGATTCAGAGGAAAAAAAGCTGCAGAACCCCGCATGAAGTTGGAAAATTTCCGACATCCACATTTCACATTATTTGCATACTTAGAAAATTATCCGCCCAAAAAAAAAGAATCCCAAAAAAGTTGAAAAATAGACAGATAAAGATATTTTGTAAGAGGAAAAACAAAAGAAGAACCTGTGGCCCTCGATCACTCCATTCGACACTTTCAAGAATTTCTTTCTTGCAGATCAGTCTATCGACTCCAGGAAGTGTCAGAAAAATAATATAAGTTTAATTTTTAAAAATCCGATTTTAGCATTCGGTGATGCCTGAAAACTGTTCATGGTATGTAAGTGTATGGATAGGAGTTGATTTTGTAAGCATGAGACGAAGGTAGACAGAAGTGATTCTCCGTGGCAATGGAAATAGCAAATCTGGGGCAAATTCTGGGGAGACGATAGTAGAAGGAGCGGAGACAAACTAAGAAAAGACAGATCTTTCATGTCGGGGGGAAGGAGAAGAGATTCTCTTTCTCTCCCACCACCCGTAAGTTTGAAGACCAATTCTTTTCTTCCGATTGGTTCCTCTATCTGATGCTGATACTCTTCGTCGTTGTCTTCTTCTTCTTTTTCTTCCCTGTCAAGCAAGTAAGCGAATTTCTTCTTCCTTGTTTTATTACCTTACTTGCAGTGGCTGAATTGCCGGCGATTCTCTCTGCTGACGACCAATTCTTTTCATCCGATTCGTTCCTCTATCTGATGCTGATCCTCTTCATCATTGTTTTCTTCTTCTTTTTCTTCGCTGTCAAGCAAGTAAGCGAATTTCTTCTTCCTTGTTTGATTACTTTACTTGCTGTGGCTGAATTGCCAGCGATTCTTTTGTCGAAGCACTCTTGTTGCTGACATTTTGTGATCGATCAAGCTTCCATTTTTCCATAAGAATACCTCTTTTCGGAGGTCGAAGTGGGAAGCCAGATACTACATTGGCACGGCTTCTTTGGCTTTTTGATCGATCTCCTCTTCTCCCTTGATCTTTCATTAATGCACGTGTAGTCATTCTGGTCATCCTTATTAGTAAGAGATAGTGTATGTTAGTGCCTTAGACTCTATGTTTATGGGTTTATTTTCTTGATAAGTCTATCGGATTCCTTCAATGAGCTTGGAAGCTCGAGTTTTATTCTCATGTTGACAGATTACTTTGCAAAAAGTTCTCTTCCTTCGTACCTAAATTGAAAGGAAGATGAGTTGGTGCATTATTTGTCTAAGACGAAACATGGGGAACGGGTTAACATGCAGAATTCTATGTAGATCGTACGGTCTTATAATGCTTTGTATTGATTTGAAGAATCCTATATATGACCGCACCTACATCTTTGCCGGCAGTTTAAAGTGATTGGCTTTTACATGATGGCCGGAAGTGCAATAGATGTTGACCTGGAGATCACTTCCCCTGACAATGGTGTCAGAACCCTGCTTTTAGTTGGCAGAACAGGCAACGGGAAAAGTGCCACAGGGAACACAATTGTGGGGAAGAGGGCTTTCAAGTCAAGAGCTAGCTCTTCAGGGGTTACGAGGAGTTGTGAGTTGCAGCAAACTGCCCTGCCTGACGGCCAGGTTGTCAATGTGATCGACACTCCTGGTATGATCGTTTAAACAAACTCTTGCAGGATGAGATATTTCATAGATATTGATAGGATTTTATCAAGGATTTGCTCTTTTCGTTGCAGGTCTCTTTGATATTTCTGCTGGAATTGAATTTGTTGTGAAAGAAATTGTCAAGTGTATAGACCTGGCCAAGGATGGGATCCACGCTGTGCTCGTAGTGCTCTCTGTTAAAACCCGCTTTTCAGAGGAGGAAGAAACTGTTATCAGCAGCCTGAGGACGCTATTCGGGAGAAAGATAATGAACTACATGATTGTTGTATTTACTGGTGGGGATGAACTGGAAGATAACGATGAGACTTTGGAAGATTACCTGGGTCGTGAGTGCCCTCAGCCTTTGAAGGTAATCTCTGCCTCTCCAATGCAATTATAGATTCATGGATCATTTATAATTGCAAATCTTTAATAATTACAAAGGATGGTTTCAGTGATAAGCCACCTAATATGCCCCAGTGCCAAAATAGAAAGTTAATTATCAAATCACCGCTTACTGCTAAATCACAACTGGTTTTATGTGTAGAAACGGACATGGTATCTCTCTGGGATAACTTGGTTGAGATTTCATGGTTTACAATATCTGGAAAGACCAACTTTCATAATCTAAATATTTTGTCGCCTAATTTCACATTATTTGTTGAATTCAACTCGGCTCTTTTCCTATAAGATCTTCTGAGTCAAGGAAGGTTTCGATTTTCCATAGTAAGATTCAATTTGAAAAGAGCTAACAATTGGGCTTCCCAGCATCGAAGAGCAGCTTTAGTTGATTGGTCTTCAAGGCTTTTGACCATAAGTATTGATACTACTGCTAGTGCATGCTGACATCTTTTCAATTATCGTTGCAGGACATTCTTGATCTCTGCGGGAATCGCCGGGTGCTTTTTGACAATAAGACAAAGGATCAGGATAAGAGAACTGCTCAAGTTCAGCAGCTCTTGTCCCTTGTTAACACGGTCGTAGGCCAGAATGATGGAAAGCCATTAACTGATGAGATTTTCGTTGAAATGCAGGTAAGTGCGACATTTGGTAACTCAAACCTGGTCACAGAAATCCCACTGTGCTAACATTTTCCTGCTGTGGATCTTTGCCGGCAGAAAGGAGCAAAGAAGCTCCATGAGCGACAAGAACTACTCGGTTCACAAAAAGGAGACCTACTGCAGTTTCAGGAGAACATGCAAAAGTATTATGATGAGCAGCTGAAGCTAGTTACTGAGATGGTACATCTTATTATCCTCTTGCTCTTCTGATTCTCATGTATATTTTCATTTTGCTTTCTTCACATTCACTCGAGTTGTCGTTACTCAATCCTGGTTAGAGTTTGGATGATGAGAGATCAATATCTATCTCTTCTTCTAATTCATGATTAAACCTGGAAAACATTGAAAGTTTATCATTCACTTACCAAAGCATGTTAAGTTTATGAAATTATGACTGATCATATCTGTTGATCTTTGTTCCACTTATTGGGAAATTTGTCTAGCCGAGCATTTGTTCATTCATAGAAGGCATTTGACTTGCCTCTGCCCACCTGTTTTGTTTAATTATATTTCCATTAGGATACTTGCACGTTCCAAGCCATTGCACATAGTGAATGTTGAATTTAAAACTGATGCATTAATACATATCTCCCTTGGATTTGCATTTTGAAGGAACATTGTTGGGCTTGCAGGATTAACTGTTTGGTGATTGCTTATTCTTAGGTTGAAGCCAAGCTGAGAGAGAGAATTGCCCAGCTCGAACAGAAGTTGGCTGAAGAGCAGGCTGCTCGAACGAGGGAAGCAGAGCAAGCACACACGGATCAGATGAAGTTAAATGACGAAATCCACAGACTGAAGGAGAGCCTGCAGAGTGCCGATAAGGAGAAAGTGGTGATCCACAAGACGACTAATAAGACGTACTGTGCCATTCAATGAAATTTGTAAACAGGTTATGTGTACTGAAGTGGGTTACTAATTGGAGATTTGAATATGCACTTAGGTGGGGTTATAACTTGTGCAATACTCCCATAATGATGTCGCTTATTACGTGTATGGATTGATGGCTTGCTACTATCAAACAGTGTTAACGTACATATGATAGTTATTCCGAACCTCGTATATTATGCCTGTGTTTCTCTCTTCCTTACACTCTCGATATACTGTTGGTCACATTTACATGTCTGACTCCTAATTTACACAGCAGTGCAAATTCTGCAAAGCAGATATTAGTTACGATGATGTCTTTATTCAAATGTTTTTAGACGCACCAATCAATTATGGCATTTGTACTACCCTTGGAGTGTTGATCTAGGAATTCAGGCCAGTGAGGATTCCAAAGGAACCAGGCGGAAGTCCATGAAATTGGGTCCTATGCGGTAATAGGAAAATCTTGAACATGAGAATCGATGCATATACACATGTAGAATAATCTATAATCATAATTCATCAAAAGCCGTCAATAATCAACATATAAATTCACACAGACAAACTTACTCTTATCATTCAACCAGTCCAGTGATCGTATACCAATCGATCTTCGAAGCTGGCCCTTAGATGAACAGTTGTTATCACTTACTACTGTTATCTTACGTACTTAGAGCAAGACAAGACGCCTTCTTCTGGAATCAGGTCGAGAGAGTCCTACCTGCAGCACGAACACAAATGTTGGTTGACCGTACGTGTTAATTTCTCCAAACTGATCCAGCTAAAAGTAACATGGAATTCTCTATCAGTATATACATTTTCTTCATGGAGCGTTTCTAGTACACCGGAAGGGATGCCTCAATGGCTGGTTATGGAAAGCTAGGGCTTTCTGCAATGTTACTGGAGTTTACACGAAATGTGTACACACACACACACACACACGGATTCATACCCGAGATAGTGGTCGTTCTTGTCTGGGTGAGAGTAGGAATTCCCGCCCTCCAGCATATTCGGAGGGAAGAAATTGTGAGAAGCCAACACCTGAATGGCGTTCAACTTCTGGCAGGGAACCATATTTGCTTGCTCCATCCTCTCCATCTCAAATATCTACTTGCCCTGTGATTCAAACAAATTCAATAAAGATTAAATATTCTGACATGGTATGAAAGAAATTATTATAATCTTGAAATCGGGTTATTTTCTGTCAAGAGCATTGTAGCAACCTCGCGTACCACATCAAATTTTATCGAGAGAGGCATAGTGTGCATGTACTATTCGTAGATGGATATGCATCTGTTAATTTGTTCAGTTTTTCCTTCTATTAGGGTTCATGATTAATCATATGTACGATACCTTGGTGCGGAGGTACACGCTTTCATTTTCCGTCTCGATCTCCTGCAAACCGAATCATGGAACGGTTAACAAGATCTATTGATACCAAGGGCTCAAATCAATGGAGGTCGATAAGAGTGTTTGCAACACACAGCAAAATTAAAAGGATCGTGTGTGGGTGTGTAGGGTGACCTTTTTCTGTAGATACTCAATCTCAG
Source organism: Lagerstroemia speciosa (assembly GCA_037672795.1). Taxonomy (NCBI): domain Eukaryota; kingdom Viridiplantae; phylum Streptophyta; class Magnoliopsida; order Myrtales; family Lythraceae; genus Lagerstroemia; species Lagerstroemia speciosa. The sequence continues at coordinate 7,475,727 of CM075289.1, read as the reverse complement.
CAAGCAACATCTCATGCTGTTCCACAAGACAAACAAACATTGAATATGGTTGCTCAGTAAAAGGGAAAAAGGGATCTGCCAGGGAGAAGAACATATCCATATGTTGCTGTGAAGACTAATAACATGATGTTATAATACCTTCTTGGACCTCATCCTACGCTCGAGTCTGTTCTTGACCTACTCCAGCTCCTTCACCGAGAGCGTGCTTAGGGAATCTCCCATCAGAAGCTTGCCAAATCCATCACAGAATAGGCGCCAACTGGGTTAGTTGGCATTGCAGTGTATATCGGTTGCTGAATGTCACTTTCATTGAGTCACGTAGAAGAAGATCGGGGGAAAGGGTTCACCTTTGGAGTTCTGCAGCATCTGTATCTGGTGCCTCAGCTTGTCTAATTCTTGCTGATAATACTGAACACGATGAATTAGTTTACATTAGAGATCAGAGATACTGTGTAAAACTAATAGATCAGACGATGGCACATATATAGTTACATCACCTGAGCATTGATCCCCGTAATGGTGGTGGCGTTCGAGCTATCCGAGCAAGCCTTCTTGTACCTGTCGATGGTTGCCTTGATGCTGCAAAACCCGAAAAAGAAAACAATAATTCTGTGAAGTAATTAATAACATGAATGTGGTAAGATGGAATTTCATGTGCATGCCAGGGAACAACATGATGACTGCCAAGGGTCAAGTAGTTTATTCACGGGGTCTAACTAGTGTCACGACCCGAAAATTTGGTAGAGTCTCTCATGTACTTATCCATATTCCATTCTAATATCCGCTCTAATATTCATAAAATATTTACAATAACTCTTACTAAATCTTTTAAACTACTAACCAATTATGTACAAGAATCTCACTTGACAGGTGAATAACTTAAGATGTGCCAAATATATTTTCAAGTCGTGACACTTATACAATTTGCTACGGTATCATAATTACATACTAGGCAAAAAGCTCCTATTGAGTCCTCAAAAACAATCCCCGCTGGCCAAATTATGATCCCTGTATGCTTACACCCTTCCTATATTACCTACAAAAGTATATATGCAGAGTGTGAGCTGCATCTCCGTGAGTAAATTATTCTAAAATAAAATGAACTTCTATATATCAAATATTCAGACCAAATCACACAATCTACACCAAACTTCTATTCTTACCATCACATATTACTCACAAAAATTTTCTATTACTCAGGTATGCAATTATACATATACAAATTCATATATTTTATATTCTTATATTTAACTATACATGCAAGAATCTAATACAAATAATAAGTAGCTACTGGACTACATTAACCTCTCGGAGAGTTGTGATGGTACTGTGACCGGTCATCCGTTTTATAACTCGCCGGATCAGCGGTTGGTTGTACGTTTTATTACCTGCCGAATCAGCGGTAGGTCATCCCTTTTACAACCAGCTGGATCAACGGTCGGTCGTCCATTTTATTACCCGTCGGATCAGCGATCGGTCGTCCGTTTTATTACCCGTCGGATCAGCGGTTTGTCACTCATGGCTACATCGACCAATCAATCATAATGAATCTCATTAGCTATATTTCATTCATTTCCAATCCATAGACATCATATTTACTTACTCATCAGTTTAAGTCCATATGCCTCTTATACACATAATATCACAATAACTATAGCAATATAATACTTACATATCATATACCCCATATTTATATAATATCACAATAACTATAGCAATATAACACTTACATATCATATTTATCATATTTAATATATAGTTCCATTTTATAATGTAATAAGATACTCACTACTCCCAAGGGTCCGTTTACGGAATCGTCCCTTCCGGATGTACGGGTGTAGTCTCTTCCGTGCCTATCATCGTAGAGAAAGGAAAAATGAAATCCTCCATATAACAAGGAAAAATGATTCGTTTTACCTCCTAAACACTACTTCCCATTACGATATGAGCATAGATGTAATGTCATACTAGTATAAAACCTCATAATCTTCCAACTAATTAACTCAATTAAGAAAAAATATCAACTAACTATATCTTAAATTAACAAGAAAACACTAAAACTTAACTCCTCCAATAAGACTTAAAAGACTCATTTGCCAACAATATTCTATAGCTAATAATCATAGGAATGAAATAAACCAACTTACAATATTTAGTGCAAGTCAATTTAAATAGAACCAACTCAAATTTATACAAGATTTAATTATAAAACTTGATTCCACTCACCAAAACTCAACTCTTAAATCATCAAATCATATATAACCATCTCTAAATTGGTTCATTTCAATGAAATATCCATGACAATAATAAATACTCAATAACATATCTCTACTAAGTTTACTAAACTTTATTTGAGTCCAAGAATTGTATATTACACTATAGAAAACTTTGATCAATTCATTTACTCTAAGATGGAGTTTTACTTCATTATATCTAAGTAAAGAGAATGAAATTATACAAGATAATTATGATATAAAGAAGTTAATTTATAAGGAAATGCTACTAATTACCTCGATTTTGAATCCTACAAGCTTGGTTGGCTTATCCCACATGAACCCTAATTCTATGTTTTTCTTTCCATCTTCGCTCTGTTTCTGTTTTGTTTCTACTCTGTTTCTTACTATTTCTGTTCTTTTTTTTTTTCACAACAGAGAGAGGAAATATATAAAAGTGGGCTAATTAACTTGGGAAGGATTTGGGGTCTATGGACTTATAGTCCGCAGGCTCCAAGATTTGTGGTCCAATGGGCTTTCTTGACTTGCCCTCACAATCAAAACCGCACACGTGTTTAAACTTGAAAGGAAAAAAAAACGTCTTTCACAGCTAGGATGAATAATATAGTCTCTTGATAAATGTCGGTTTCGCTCTCGGTATCGACAAAGCGACGAGTCAATCACCTAACTGCTTTCTGAACCTTTACATGTTCTTACGTTAAAGGATGTCATGTGAGGTATCCAAATTGTTTTAGAACACAAGCACCGGCTACATTGGAGTCAGGTAAGAATGACAGTTATAATCATATTCTTAAATTAGAAATTTTATTTAAAAGAGAAATATGTACCTAAATTATCTCAATTAGCTTATACTGGTAATCATATTTCCCTTTTAGGAATAATCACATAAAAACTCTTAGCGTGATAAAAACTCCCCTGTCAAATATGAGTTAGAGAAGAGTTCGTAACCATTTCTTAAATGTAGTGTAAAGACTTCCATGTAATCGAGATTAATTTCTCTACATATATATATTTGTGTATGTATATCCGAGAATAGGGATTCCTGTTCCTTCTCCTACATCAACATGCATCAAAACTGAAGGAATTAGTGCAGAGAACTTGGACTGTCATATCAGTTGGCTGGATGACACGAATTCCATCTCTCGAGGGGTTAAGTTTCATGGAAGAATGCAAGCACAAGGACGAGAGACCTCGAAGCTAGATTTGGTAAATAAAGCAACGCTGCCAGGGAGGATTGCAGTGCTAGGGGACTGGGGGAAAGATTTAAGAATTTCAAAGATTACGCTCGAGACACTTGGCAAATCATAACTATCTGATATTATTGATCATAACATCAAAATCAATTTTTTCTTTCGTAAGTTGTATGTTCGCTTATATAATTTATGTATGTCAGTATGGTGAGCAGGAGACCATTTGGGTGTACTGCAAATTCCATTGCTTTCGCAAAACGAGATTTGGTGCAACTGGTATCTCACCACTTGAAAATTTGACAGAGTTTTCCCATATTATTATGGTATTTCACATCAAACATGAACATGCTTTAATACTTATCAAGATACTATATACTCTAATTACATCATACATAATCCTTTCACCATCCAAAAATAATATAAACTAAAAGTCTCCAATTTACGTATCCTTAGGATTTAATTACAAAAGTTTCACCGTCATAACTCGAAAATTTGGTGGAGTCTCCCATGCACTTGTCCATATTCCATCTCAATACTTGCTCTAATATTCATAAAACATTTACAATAACTTTTACTAAACCCTTTAAACTACTGATAAACTATGTACAAGAATTTAACAAGTTAGCAGAATAACTTAAGATTTGCCAAACATATTTTCATGTCGTAACAACTATACAATCTGTTACGGGCATCATAATTACGTACAAGACAAAAAACTCCATCGAGTCCTCAAAAACGATCCCCGCTGGCCAAAATGTGATCCCATGTACTTACACCTCCTTCTATATTACCTACAAAAATATACATGTAGAATGTGAGCTGCATCTCCGTGAGTAAATTATTTCAAAACAAAATGATCTTCGCTATGTTAAATATCCAGACCATTTAATCCTACAGTTTATGCCGAACTTCTATTCTGAACATCACATTTTCCTTATAGTAATTGCTATTACACATGCATACAAATGGGCATATACACCTTCATATATAATATATTCTCCTATTAAATATATATATACACACAAAAATCTACAACAAATAATAAGTAGATTCAGAGCCGCATTAACTTCGCGCAGAATTGTAACGATACCGTGATCAGCAATGAGTCGTCCGTTTTGTAACCCGCTGAATCAACGGTCAGTCGTTCGTTTTATAACCCATTGGATAAGCGGTCGATCATCCATTTTGTAACCTATCGGATCAGTGGTCGGTTGTTCATTTTATAACCGGCAAGATCAGCGACGGGTCGTCCGTTTTATAACCGGCCGGATCAGCGACCGTTCATCCGTTTTATATCCTGCAGGATCAACGGTTTAACACCCATGACTACATCAACCAAACAATCATCACACACATCTCATTAAGCACATATCATCTATTTCCAATCTATGGACATTATATCCTCTTACTCATTATTTCTAATCCATATATATGTCATATTTTTATAATCTCATAATAACTATAATACTATAATAGTATATATCATATTTAATATATATGATTCCATTTTGTACCTTTTGGGTATAGAGGTGTAGTCCCAATGCCTATCATCACAGAGAAAAGGGAAATGAATTCTTCCATATAACAAGAAAAATGATTCATTTTACCTTCTAAACTGCTTCCCACTACAATATGAATATAGATGTAGTGACATACTAGTATTGAACCTCATAGTCTTCTAACTAATTAACTCAATTAATAAAAATTATATCAATTAACTATGGCTTAAATTAACAAGAAAAGCACTTAAACTTAGCTCCTCCAACAAGACCTGAGAGACTCATTTCCCAACAAAATTCTATAGTTAATAATCATAGGAATGAATATAAATCAATTTACAATGTTTAGTACAAGTCAATTTAATTAGAACCAACCTAAATTTATACAAGAATTAATTATAAAGCTTGCCTCCACTCATTAAAACTCAACTCTTACTTTATCAAATCATATATAACAATCTCTAAATTAGCTCATTTAAATGAAATATCCAAGACAAGAATGCATACTATATAACATATTTCTACTAAGTTTCCTAAACTTTATTTGAGCCCAAGAATTGTGTACTACATAGAAAACTTGAACAGCTCATCTTCCCTAAAATAGAATCTTACTTCAATATATCTAAGTATAGAGAATGAAATTAGACAAGAGAAATATGATATAAAGAAGTAAACTTCTAAGGAAATGTTACTATTACCTTGAATGTGGATCCTACAAGCTTGATTGGCTTATCCCATGAACCTTAATTTCTATGTTTTCCTTTCCATTCTCGCTCTATTTTTTTGCTCTATTTCTGCTCTTTTTGCCGAAAACGGAGGGAGGAAATGTATATAAACAGGCTAATTGACTTAAAAGAAGTGATTTATGGCTTATGGGCTGACACACAATGCCCACCCATACTCGATTAGGCCCACTATAAAAAAATGTTTTTTTTTTTCACCCTTATCACTGCCACTCCCCCACGTATTTATCCCCAGCCCTTTTGTTTTAAACCCTTATCATTCATTCTGCCAATTCCAGCATCAAACTGAGACAGAGAGGAAGAAGGCAGTGGAGGCGAAGAGGAACGGAGACTAAAGTTTGAAAGGAGAATCTGGTAACGAAAATATGATATAAATAATATTAGTTTCAAATTTAGTATATTTTATTATTTAATAGTATATTGTAGTTAATATGATTTGGGTATAAAAGTATAAGTAATAGGATACGTGAAGGTTATAGAGTTGATCATGGTATATAAATTACATCATATTCTTCGGTGGTGAAATTGTCTGATTGAAGAAGAAGAACAGTGACCCGAGAGATTCTAGGAGAAATAGGTAAGAGAAATACAATGTAAATGATATTCATTTCAAATTTAGTAGATTTTATTATTTAATAGTATATCATCGTTAGTATGATTTAGGTATAAAAATATGGTTAATGGTATGTTAAGGTTATAAGGTTGATCGTGGTGAGGTAAATTAAGTTCCATAAGTATTATCATGATTATTGTTATGATTATTTTATTTAAATACGTATGTGCCTGTATTATATATATTCGTATATATTAATTTTTTCTATGATCAATATGATAGGGATTGAGGAGATCCAAAATAGACCTCCCGAAAACCAAGATTTGTGAAAGATCAGTTAAAGAGGGTGGTGAGTATTTTATTTCATTATAAAATGAAGCTTTATATATATACACATATATTAAATATGATACATGGCTTTTGTATTAATATAATTGTTATGAGATTATGAAAATATGAGTATGCATATATATATGATATTAATGAGCAAGAAATATGAGATTTACGGATTGGAAAAGTGCTGAATTATGGTTATTGATATGAGTTATGATTGATTAGTTGATATAGCCATGGGTGTAGTACCGCTGATTTGACAGGGTATAAAATGGGCGATCGACCGCTAATCCGACGGGTATAAAACGGTCGACCGACTGCTGATCCGACGAGATATAAAACCAACGACTGACCACTGATCCAGCGATCATGGTACCATCACAACTCTCAACGAGGTTAATGGGGTCCTGTGGCTACTTATTGTTTGTAATGGATTTTTGGGTGTGTATTTTAAGTATAAGAATATGAGTTATATAAATATGTATATGGATATTATAGATATGTGCAATAGAGAATATTATGATGGTAAGAATGTAAGTTCGGTGCAGATCGTAGGATTCAAATGTTTGAATATTTGACATATAGGAGTTCATTTTATTGTAGAATGATTTACTCACTGAACCTGCAACTCACCGAACCCGCAACTCACCGTCTGCGATATTTTTCTTTGCAGTTAAGTAGAAGGGGACAAGTCACTTGGAATAGCCATTTTGTTCCGGGGATTATCATGGAGCCTTTTGTATTTAGATCCTAAGAGTATGTAAGTTAGAGTTATAATAGTTCTGTATATAATGTTACGACCTGAACTTTTAGTTAAGATTATTTTGGATGGTGGAAAGATAAGTTATGATTGTGAATGTGATGTTGGAGTAGATGTTATTTGAATTGATATCTACTCCAACATCACATTCGTGAATAGAAAGTTAATTATAAAATCGCCGCTTCCTTGATACTACTAAATCACAACTAGTTCCATGTATCTCTCTGAGATAACTTGGTTGAGATTTCATGGTTTACATTATCTGAAAAGATAACTTGCATAACTTAAATATTTTGTCGTCTAATTTCACATTATTTATTGAATTAAACTCAGCTCTTTTCCCATAAGATTTTTTGAGTCAGGCAAAGTTTCAATTTTCCATAGTACGATCCAATTTGAAAAGAGCTAACCAGTGGGCTTCCAAACATAAAAGAGCAGCGTTAGTTGATTGGTCTTCAAGGCTCTGGACCATAAGTATTGCTACTACTGCTACGGCATGCTGACGTCTTTTCAAGTATTGTTGAAGGAAATTCTTATTCACTGCGAGAATCGCCTGGTGCTTTTTGACAATAAGACAAAGGATAAGCATAAGAGAACTGCTCAAGTTCAGAAGCTCTTGTCCGTTGTTAACAAGGTGGTAGGCCAGAATAATGGAAAAACCATTCACTGATGAGATTTTCGTTGAAATGCAGGTAAGTGCGACATTTAGTAACTCAAACCAGGTCACGGAAATCCCACTGTACTAACATTTTCCTGCTGGGGATCTTTGCTGGCAGAAAGGAGCAAGGAAGCTCCAAGAGCAACAAGAACTACTCGGTTCACTAAAAGGAGATGTACTGAAGTTTCAGGAGAACATGCAAAAGTATTATGATGAGCAGCTGAAGAAAATTACTGAGATGGTACATCTTATTATCCTCTCTTGCGCTTCTGATTCTCATTTATATTTTTGTTTTGCTTTCTTCACATTCACTAAAGTCGTCGTTGCTTAATTCTGGCTAGAATTTGGATGATGACAGATCAATATCTATCTCTTCTTCTAATTCATGGTTAAACCTGGAAAACATCTAAAAGTTTACCGTTCACTTAGCAAAACGTCTTCTGTGATTGTGGAACATCTATTCTGGCATATTTTTCTACCGACTCTTTGATGAACATGTTTGGATGTTTATCTAGACACATGTTAAGTTTACGAAATTATGACCGGTCGTATCTTTTGATCTTTGTTCCACTTATTGGGAAATTTGTCTAGACGAACAATTGTTCATTCACAGAAGGCATTTGACTTGCCTCTGCCCGCCTTGTTTGTTTAATTATATGTCCATTAGGATGCTTGCACGTTCCAAGTTATTGCACGTAGTGAATGTTGAATTTAAAACTGATGCCTTAATACATATCTCCCTTGCATTTGCCATTTTCAAGGAACATTGTTGGGCTTCTAGGATTGACTGTTTGGTGATTGCTTACTCTTAGGTTGAAGCCCAGCTGAGAGAGGTAATTACCCAGCTCGAACAGAAGTTGGCCGAGGAGGAGGCTGCTCGAAAGAGCGCAGAAGAGCAAGCACAGATGGCTCAGACGAAGTCAAATGACGAAATCGGCAGTCTGAGGGAGAGCCTGGAGAGGGCCAGGAAGGAGAATGAGTGGCTCCGCGAGGAGGCTGAGGGTGAGTGTGCCATTCTATGAAATTGTTAAACTGCAGGTTATGTATACTGAAGTGGGTTACTATTTCGAGATTTGAATATGCACCTCTGTGGGGTTATAACTTGGGTAATACTCCTATCATGATGCTGCATATTGCGTGTATGAATTGATGGCTTACTCCTATCAAACAATGTTAATGTATATTTGATAGTTATTCCGAACCATGAATATTATGCCTGTGTTTCTCTTTTCCTTATCCTCTGGATATACTGTTGGTTACGTATAAAGGTCTGCTTCCGATTCAGACATCAGTCCAAATTCTGCAACAACATATATTTAGTTACAATGATGTCTTTATTCAAATGTTTTAAGTTGATATCAATCGTGGGTGGGTAGCACAAATCAATCTCTAATGGCATTTGTACTATCCTTGGAGTGTTGATCTAAGAATTCAGGGCAGTGGGGATTTAGAAGGAACGAGGTGGAGTCCCATGGAATTGGGTCCTACGGCAATAGGAAAAATCCTGACATGAGAGCCGATACATATACACACAGAATAATCTATAATCACCATCTATCAAAGGCCGTCAACAGTGAATATAAAAGTTCATACACACAAAATCATTCTTATCATTCAACCAGTCCAGTGATTGTAAACCAATCGATCTTTGAAGTTGCACGAAGTTCACAACCTTCGTTGCAGCTTTAACTGGTCGCTCGGACACCACACTAGCCGGCCCTCCCATGAATAGCTATTATCGCCATTATTGTCTTACGTACTTAGAGCAAGACGGGACGCCCTCTTCTGGAATCGGGTAGAAAACGTCCTACCTGCAGCACGAACGAGCATGAACGTTTGTTGATCATATGCGCTAGTTTCTCCAAACTGATCCGGCTAAAAGTAACATGCAATTCTCTATCAGCATATACATTGTTTGCCATGGAGCTTATCTAGTACACTGGAGGCGATACCTGAATGGCTGGTTAGGGAAAGCTAGGGCTATCTGCAATGTTGCTGGAGTTTAATTACACAAATATATACACACACACACACGGATCCGTACCCAAGATGGAGATCGTTCTTGTCAGGGTGGGAGTAGGAATTCCCACCGGCCTCCAACATATTCGGAGGGAAGAAATTGTGAGAAGCCAACACCTGAATGGCGTTCATCTCCTGGCCCGGAACCATGCTTGCTTGCTCCACCCTCTCCATCTCAGCTATCTACTTGCACGTGATTCGAAAGAATTTGATTAGATATTCCGAGATAGTATCAAAGAAATTATTACAGTCTTGTTGCAATCGGATTATTTTCTGTGCACTGTGCATATAAGGACATGCATCTGTAAATTTGTTCAGTTTTCCCTGACATTAGGGCTCATGGTTAATTGTATGTACGATACCTTGGTGCGGAGGTACACGCTTTCATTTTCCATCTCGATCTCCTGCACCAAATCATGGAAAGGTTAACAAGCTTTATTGTTACAAGGGCCCGAATCAGTGGAGATCGATGAGAGTGTTTGCAACCCATAACAAAATTAAAAGCATCGTCTGGTTGAGCGGGGTGACCTTTTTCTGCAGATACTCAATTTCAGCAAGCAACATCTCATGCTGTTCCACAAGTCAAACAAACATGGAATAAGGCTGCTCAGTAAAAGGGCAAAAAACACCTGCTAGGGGAGAACAACACATTCATATATGATGCTGTGAAAACTAATAATGACATGATATTATGATACCTTCTTGGACCTGATCCTTGTGATGCCACGCTCGAGCCTGTTCTCGACCTGCTTAAGCTCCTTCACCGAGAGTGCGCTCAGGGAATCTCCCATCAGATGCCTGCCAAATCCATTGTACGACAGTCAGACACCGGGTCGATAACATAACGGTTTATGAAACCTTCTCCGGGGTGTGCTCATGTGTATGTGCTGTACAATTTCATCGATCTTTCGATACACGGATTGGTATCATGTAGCTTAGTATTGGCAGCGCAGTATTGGTTACTGAGCATTGCTTTCGATAAGGAGAATAGAAGAAGAAGATCGGGAGAAAGTGTTCACCTGTTGGAGTTCTGCAGCATCTGTATCTGGTGCCTCAGCTTGGCTGATTCTTGTTGATAATACTGAACATGATACATTACTTTACATTAGAGAGATAGCATAAAAGATAAACTGTGTAAAACTAATAGATCAGGCGACGAAACATGTATAATATCACCTGAGCATTGATCTCCGGGACGGTGGCGGTGTTCGAACTATCCGAGCAAGCCTTCTTGTACCTGTCGATGGTTGCCCTGATGCTGCAAAACTCGGAAGAAAAACAATAATTCTGTGAAGTGATAACATGAATGTGGTAAGATGTAATTTCATGTGCAGGCCAAGGAACAATATAGTGTTGATAAGCGTCCGTTTCGCTCTCGATATTGACATGGCGACGAACCGATCACCTAACTGTTATTGGAACCTTCACATGTAGGTATGTTAAAGGATGTCATACGAGGTATCCAAACTGATTTGGAACCACAGGCATCAGCTACATCGGAGACTCATAAGAATGAAAGTTTATATGTAATTAGATTCTTAAATTCGAAATCTTATTTAAAAAGGAAAATATGTAAATTGTTCCAATTAATTCGTACCGGTAATGATACGTGAGACTGTAAAGGCTTTCATGTAATCATGAGTCTGCAATATCTTATGAGAGACAATGGAAGACTATTTTGTGTAACACGTGGCAGTACCTAAATAATGAAACCAACTAATAAAATCAAACCAAACTCTTAGAAACTTTTTATAAAATTAAAAAAAAAAAAAAAACATGCGCAGACACAACGTCACATACAGTATTTTCTTGAGAGGTCAAGAAGAGTCAAGAAACAAGTGATTAATTTCTCTCCATATTTGCATGTGTGTGTGTGTATATATACGAGAAGAGGGATTCCTATTCTTTTTCCTACATCAACGAGGGTCTCTAACATGAGTTAAGCTACCACGTCATCCGTGACTCTATACCAATAAATGTTCAATACATTAACAAATGTCACATCATTTTTTCAATTACATTAATAATAATCATTTTTTAGATATAATTTGACATATTTACCTATGTGTCAAATATTCATTGGTTAAGTTTATCACAATATTCATGAACTCTACCCGCACGATAATTTTGCCGCACCAACATGCATCAAAACTGAAAGAAGTAGTGCAGAGAACTTGGCCTGTCATCTCAGTTGACTGGATGATGCGAGTTTCGTCTCTCGAGGGGCTAACTTTCATGGAAGAATGCAAGCACAAGGCTGAGAGACCTCGAAGCCAAATTTGGAAAAGCGACGTGCCATTACAGATGAAACCTAAGTACATGTAAATGCGTACAGTGAACAGGTTTTCACATGTACAGCAAACTCTAATGCTTTCAAATTTCATATGTCGAAGATGTCAAGATTTTCTCGGTTGGCTAGGGCTATTGCCTGCTCGGACTCATATATAATTTATTCAAGAGTCTGTTTGCAGGAAATAGAAGTCGAAATAGAAGGGGAAAATGAACGAACCACCTGCAGCACATTCACAAGATTACTAGAGCACGGATATGCTTGCGCTACTGTTTCTTTAGCACAACATATATACGACTTGGATTAGTTCTGGGATTGAAACCGATCGATCAATATCGGTCGACCGATTAATATTGGAAAAATAACACTGAAAGTCCTATATGTTTATCATTTTTTACAACCAAGTCCTGTAACTTTAAAAATAATTAATTCAGCTCTATAAGATCAATTTTGTTAAACTTTTAGTTTAATTTGTCACTATTCCGTTAACGAAACTGCTGACAGCGTGAAGTTCACGTCAGCAAAACAGTAACAGTTCGGACTTAAAAGTTAACAAAACTGATTTTATATGACGGAATTAGCCATTTTCAAAGTTACAAGGCTCAATTGTAAAAAAAAATAAATATATAGGACTCATGCTGTAATTATTCCAATTAATAGTACTAAAACATTCGTATGTTAACTTAAGAGTACGTGTTTGCGAGAAAGGGAAATGGAGGGAAAACGAGGGATCCATCTGCATCCCACAACATAATCCAGGGCATGCATGCATCTGCTTATGCAAACGACGTTCTAAACACAAGTAATGACACGAAATAATTACCGGACCCCGAACGACTCGGAACAATTCTCGAACGGGTCCGATAATACGGTAGGCTAGAGCTTAAGGCATCTTTTGGCTGGGAAGCTGGATATAGCTAGATATTTATCAGTATTCAACTATTTGGTAAACTAGTCACCCGATTATTTTCCTAAAATTTTCTTTTAGAAATGAGATTTCGTACCATAATATCGTATTCAAGTTGAAATCAAGAAATTTTACATATACTTCTCATCTCTCGAAATCCGGCAACCTTTTATTACTCTCATCTTCCATTCCCTGAACCACGAGCCTCATTTACTGTAGGAGAATTAGGTTTCTTTTTTTTTTTTTTCCTCCTATTTGCCATAATCATAAGGTTATCATACGAGACTGCAGTTTCCTAAAAGGAATGAGAAAAATTGACCCGAAAATAAAAGCAAAAATTTCAATAGTAAATGTTTTCTCATAAATTCAGGATACTATAATACCAGTAGAATCAAATTTTAGGGTTTATTTGATTGTAGGTTTAAGAACTATATGATTAATTAATTTCTAATTTACCCAAAAAAATAAAAATAAAAAATTTCCCGCACAGCGAGCAAGCTGAAATATATTAATTTCACAGCATAGTTAGCCAACTAGAATATTACATTAAAAGGAGGAAATGGTTAAGATGAAGAAGAAAATCTTAGAAAATAAGATCAAATATAATTATTATCATAAGACAGAAAATATCAAATGAGAAGTTTTGTGTATGAAGAGATCTGCACTCACTTGCTGTTCGAGTACTCGTAAAGCCGGCCTCTGTTCGAGAAGACGATGAGGGATACTTCGGCATCACAGAGCACCGAGAGCTCATAAGCTTTCTTCAGCAACCCGTTCCTCCGCTTGCAAAACGTGACCTGACGGTTCGTAGTGTTCTCGATCCTCTTGATCTCGATCTTCCCTCTTCCCATCCTGATCGAGGAAAAGCTCACTTCCTCTATCCCAGAACTGAAACCCCAAAAAATATTTAGAAAAATAAAACAATCGGCCGGACAGGTAAATATATAAGTATATGAAATTCCTCTCATACATATATATGTATAGATCTAGTATAGTTTTTAGGGAAAATTGAGGATATGGGTACTGTTACCGCTGGGGTTTGGAGCTGTCATCTCTGCGCATATAAAAGAGAAAAGGGGAGGAGAAAACTTAATTTGTTCAAAAGAGAAAATGAAAAATTAAAAATAAATGTAAAGATGGACGGGTGAATGATCTGTGGAACAGATAGTTGGATTCAGACCTGACCAAGGAGGGAAGAAAAGCTGCAGAACCCTACATGAACTTAGAAAATTTCCGACATCCATGTTTCAAATTATCTTAATGAGAAAATTATCATAAAAATACCCAAAAAAGTTGAAAAATAAACAGAAAGAATTTTTATGTGGAAAAACAAAAGAAGAACCTATGGCCCTCGATTATCCTTCATCTCGACACTTAAATAATATAATTTTAATTCCATTAAAAAAAATAACTATCTTTGCAGGCGACGATGCTTGAAAACTGCTCGTGGCATGTAAGTGTATGGATGGGAATGAGTTGATTTTGTAAGCGTGAGATGAAGGTAGACAGAAGTGATTCTTCGTGGCAATGGAAATAGCAAATCTAGGGCAAATTTTCGGGAGACGACAGTGAAAGGAGCAGAGACAAACTAAGAAAAAGAAAGATCGTTCATGTCGGAAGGAGAAGAGATTCTCTCTCTCTCTCTCTCTCTCTCTGTGCAGATCTAATTGGAAGTACCAGAAATCTAACATGAGTTAGGGTTTGACCCAGAAGAAAAGGTGAACTAACTGGCACTGTTGTGTTGATGATCTCATGATCCAAACTTATGCAAACTTAGTGAGAGTGGAAAGAAGCGAAGAGAGATCGGAGTAGACCAGACATTTTCTCTTTCAGAGGATTCATTGTTTGGTGTGTGTGATTAAAAAAAAAAAAAAACACAGGAATGGTGAAAGAGGGAAGAGGAAAGAGAGCAATTAAAAAGACAAGGACATGAAAACACGCACAAACCCTTACGTTTGATGGGCTTGCTCTTCTCTCCCTATCTCCGGTGGCAAGGCCAAGGACTTCAGCGTTCAGCCTTCGGGGAAGTGCAAAAGAACACGGATTCCCAAGAAGCCAAAGCTATTTCAATGGGTGGGAGGAGAGAGAGAGAGAGAGAGAGAGAGAGAGAGAGAGAGATGCAGACATGGGGATGGCCTCTTTGCCAAAAACTCATGCAAGACGTGTTAGTTTTAGCTGAAATGGAACAGCTTTGCAGGTGCCAATTCGCACTATTTACTGCAAACTCTTTTTCCTTTACTCAACTTACAATATGTACATGTGTGTGTGTGTATATATATGTATATATTTATAAGTGACAGACAATGCATGTGTGTTAATACTTCGAACTACAAGATTTCTGGATCCAATCTGCACCATTAATTAAGGCTTCTCAATCCCATCTATCTCCTCCTTACCTTTGCTTCGTACGCTTGCAGGCCTCTTCTTGATCAGTACACATGGGAGATAAGCTTGCTAACACAAGAGAGGGAGAGAAATTACATATAATTTTTAGATTGTTCATGGCGATTTTAGGGTTTCGCACGAAAAATATTTAGTGTACATGAAGAGTAGAGACATAGATATCATGAAAGAAAAAAACTGCAAAAATAACAATACTCAGTTCGATTAATTATAAGGGACATTCACATATTTAAATGGGCGTAATTAAGAAAGAATAATTAATTTAGTAGATAAATAATAACAAAAAATCTGATTAATAACTAAATCTTCATATATTTGAAGAATCCTTGACCTAATGGATCGTTAATTTTATAATGAAATTTACCTTTAATTTTATTTACAAAGAGATCCGTGACCCTAAAAAGAAATGAAAGGAATGTGAGAATAAAAGAGTAGGAAAGATTTCGTTTGTGAAAATTGAATATTTTTTATTATAAAATGGTTCGAACTTGAATTAATCGATATTTATTGAACTTCTGATACCCGATCATGGATACAAAAAAATTGGTATAGCGATAGAAACATTAGTTGAATGAGTTGGTTCCGGGTCTATTTAATTTAAGTGAAATCCTGAATTCAAATTTTATAATTAAAAAAAAAGATCATAATTATACAAGTTTATCAGTAAGCAGCAGTTGATACAAGTAGAAATAAACACTGACTAATTTATTTTTATACTTAATTTCGATGATCATAATTTTTTCATTCTTTTTTTTTTCTTTTTACCAAACCATAACTTTCTTGTTCATATTCCAATTCTCTTATTATTTATACAATTGAATTCCTAACTTAATAAACTTTCTTTTGACATTGTAATTATGCGTATTCAATAAATTTATCATATTTAAAATAATTTGGAAACCAATAGCCAATAATAATTAAGCATACTAAATCTATATAAAATTTACTAAGCTCTAAAAATACAACTACATATACTACTAACCATGAAAATTCAATTATTTAATAGTAATTAGATCTATAAAAATGTTGAAATAACTACAAATTCATAAAGTTATCGTTACGAGAAGGAAGGTGAAATGAAAAAAAAAAAAAAAAAAAAAACGAGACAAATTCCAGCATGACACTCTAAACTTGTAGTATGATATTGGTTTCGAGTAGAGTTCGGTTCCTAAATTCAACGTGGTAAAGCTCCATCCAAAATTTAGAATGTAATGATACATAAGATAGGGATGTGGTACCATGAAAAATGAAGATCAGTCCAAATTCGACCACCCTGTAACAGAGAAGAATGGAGAGCTGATGGAGTGGAGCCACGTGAACACCTATCTGATCGCAGCCCTCGCACCGATCGTTCACTCAGTACCGTTATTTACGTTTTGGGAAAGCCTTCCCAAGCTAATGCACTGGTTGGACATTGCTTTCATCCTTCCCAGTCGGTGTCACCAATAATGCTGTCACCATTCAATTCACCAGACTCCATGCTCCACCTCCCCATCATTGATTGCCACACTGAATGGACATTCTCCATATCTAACACCCGCATTCAGTAGTTTACACGCAGTTGATCATCGGCTGACACGATGCACTAACCATAACCGCGGTTGCAGTCACATATGCTCCTCCCGAGTCCCAACAGCACAACTATAAAACAACCATTGACCCAAGTTCATGTATAAACTTGTTCTCAGGGAATTTTCCGAAGAAAGATGGGAGGAAACAGTTTTTGGTAGTAAGAATCGAGGACAATTGTCTGATAGAGCAATGAAAGCGATGCCATGCCAGATAGTACAGATCATGATGTGTGTTCGGACGCGCATTGCATTGTTTATAAACTTTCTACATTAGAAAACTCGAAAACAGTTAATCGATTAACCAAAGGCTGGTCGGAAACAGACAGATAAGCACCTTCATCCAATTCAGTCAATCTTGCCATGGGAAGTGTGTATCAGAGCCCACCATAGCTCAGAAGAAGATTGAAAGGTACACAATATCAGCTCAATGAAAAGCTAAGCATAATCAGATTCATCGCTGTGTCATTATAGCTCGAGTCCTCGGGCATTATATCAATGTTCCCCATAAATTTGCCAATGTTGGAGAAGGTACCTCAATAGAATTCTTCTTGTTTTCAGAGCTTCGAGAATACACGAGGGCACATGCAAATTTTTCAGGTGAGATTTGGAAAGAAAGAACATCAAGAACATATTGACAGACACAAATAGATTCTAAGAAAGACAATAGCTCATGTACTGAGACCACGAATCGGGCCAATAACTATAATATCTACAAGCATCTTTATGACAGATGAGGAAAACGCTATTGCAGCTACTTATTTGGCAGCATCCCATGGCAGAGCATACCGAGCTAAATCGTATGAGAGAAAGAACTGACCTGAACACACCTGAACAAAACAGTACTTCAAAACCACCAAGGATTGTACCAAGTCAATCCCGGATGCCAAGTTCAACTTCAAGCTCGTCGTCATCTTCAAAGAGCTTCAGAAACCTCGCTTGCTGCTCTTCTCTCTTCTTCTTCTGCCACAACTTGAACAGGAATACAGAGAATGCCACAACTGCCACCAAGCCCAGTAACACAATCAGAACCTCAAGACCGGTGGAGGTGCCAGAAGATTTATGCGTCGTAGCATTGGTTGCATTCTTCGAAGTTGATGATGGTTCATCCCCTAGGCCTACAAATACATTAAACACAGACACCAGTCAGCAACTCATATGACAATAAACTTCAAGAGCCCACATGGACAGCACAAAAGGTTTCAGGGGTGGAACTTTGAATCATGGCACACCATGTATGTCAATGAATTACGAACGGAAGAGGAGAGAATAGTAGAATGAAGAAATTATTCATATAATGTTCAGATCCACATATCGGCTTCTTCCCCATCTCTTACATGGCAACAAGAATCTCAATTTCATCCAATTGTAGAATGAACGACCAACCAGTCACTCCTTCTAACTTCCTCCAAATTCCGCAACTTTTTCATGAAATATCCAATCTTTTTTGTGAGACCTGCAATATTGTAAAGGTTCAGGCCCTGAAATTTCTACTCTTATCAACCTCTCCTTCTCCATCAAACTCAAAGCTTCCATCCCATCCTGTCCTCGTGCCTAATCAATCATCTTGTTCCAACAATCCGGTCTATTTGACCACAGCATAGTTTCCATTTCTAAGGCTATTCCACATGGTGTGCTTCTTTCTCTTGTTGCTAATCAAAGGTCAACTCCAATTAAGCACATCCCAGCACCGCCAACCATGCAGGGCACAAAAGAGAGGGAAAATAACATAAAAAGCATGGAAAGACACGCATACGACATAGATCTACCATACATTCAGAAGGATCCACTTCCATTAAATTATCGATCACGACTCGCTCCTTATCTTCACGCCCACCTACCTCCCGTTGAAATTCGAAACCCCCCGTATTACCGTTTTCCTTACACCAGCGACGAAATTGAACATCTAGACCCGGCGGAACACAGGCAAAACAAGCAAGCGTTTCCGGAGACGGGGGAATTCCGTGACCGATTAAATGAACACGAGGTAATTGAAACGGAAAGTCGTTACCGGCGACATGGAAATTGCTGGAGGAAGAGAGATACCTGAAAGAATTCGGACAGAGAAGCAGCAGAGGAGGAAGCTGAGCTGCAGAGATCCTCTTCGCCCGGTCAATGCTAATCCACTCGTAACTCCGATTTCTCCCATTTCCTTTTCCGATCTGAGGTGGGGGCTTTTCCGTTGATTCTTATACTTTCACATATCATTATACCGCTCCGGAAACCTCAAAGGGGAAAAAAAATTAATTTTTTTTAAAGCTTTTTTCGTCGTACAATTCTTTTTCTTGTCCTTTTTCTACATCCACTAATTTATTTCGACCCGTGTTGATCAATGTTGGTTGGAATGATTTTAACATCAAGCTCAAATCGATGAGATTGGTCTAGTGATTTTCTCGCTAGATCCCGAATGGATGATCCGATGGTTGATTCTCATATTAGGAGGGTCGACGGTAATTTTCTCAAGATCCTAATCAAATCGCAAATAAGTCTTCATATGTGTTTTGGCTGG
This sequence comes from Lagerstroemia speciosa, assembly GCA_037672795.1. Lineage (NCBI taxonomy): Eukaryota > Viridiplantae > Streptophyta > Magnoliopsida > Myrtales > Lythraceae > Lagerstroemia > Lagerstroemia speciosa. The sequence goes on along the minus strand of CM075289.1, from coordinate 7,456,061 downwards.
CCAGAGGTACTGTGTGCTGCAATAAAAAAAAAAAAGCTAATCTGACCCAATTCTAATTAGACATACATTTGAATTTTTGAATATTAAAGGGCGAATCAACCCACAATTTGTTCTCTTACAAACTTCAAAGAAAAAGAATAAATTATCTGTGGTAACATTTCCCGATACTCTAAAGAAACTTTTATGATTGAATTACTAGCTCTTAGGAGAAAGTCTTACATGTAACGGATAAATCACATGACATTACTTACATTACATTATGAGCTAATAAAATTCAGTTATTTAAAAAAAAATTTAAAGCATCTTACTAAAAAAAATCTTAAATGGCTTAATTCAATTTATTTGCAACACCGCTTGGCACTGCAATGCAACTTAAGTAGGTAGGAAAAAAAACACGTGTCATTAAATTTTCTTTAGCTTGTACCGCAGGACGTAAGTCATTGGATTAAGTTTGAATGGATGTTTACCAAGGGGGTTGGGCCGAGTGGTAAACAGCTCGGTACTGCTTAAGGCGAGACCTCATGTACGCAGACACCCCCTTGGGAGCCTCACCCGCCATTGTCAGGCGTGCGACCCGGGGCGACCAACGAATTAGTCAAGTGTCATCTCACCGCTAGTGGGGCCTGCTTGGATACCGTGGCTGGCGACAAAAAAAAAAGTTTAAATGGATGTTTGAGTTACAGGACAGTCGGAGAAGATTAAAGTTCTATTGCGGTCTAGCCGGGTCGGTAAACAGGTGGAGAAGCAGAACTTGTCTTCCGATTTTGTGGTACGTATTCAAACTTGGAGGCTTCGCTTTTAAGGCGATCCGGAAATTGACAGGAAAGATCCCAAGCGACGCTGGTTTTGACGTGAAAAGGGAATTTGAATCCGGCGGCACCCTCAAAATAAAAGCGCAATCACTCGGTCTCGGTCCGGGAAGAATATCATTACGGTGAAACTGACAAGTCGATCGAGTTCTTGGTCGAGCAAAGCATTGCCCGTGCCGAATTCCCTTCTTGTAGCGGGTTGGACAACTTCCTCCGACAGTGACCGAGTACGATGTTGTAACCACGACACTATCATATCGAGGTTCGATCTACTCTCGATCGTTAGTATGAGTTAGCTGAGACGGTTCGACATCCATTTTCCTTAAAAAGAATTTGAAACTTATAAATAGAGAAATTTTCCTGTCAAAGACAACTTTTCCATTTGAATAATTCAAATTGAATTAGATAAGGTGCAATTGTATATCTAAATAGCAGGTGGTATCAACATATATACATATATATATGTATGTATGTATATAAAAGGTTGGGTGGAGAAGGACCTGTTCTGTTGTTGGGCCGCGACAGCCCATTCTAAGGAAGTCTGATATGGGCTCCCGAGAAAGAAGGATTAGAAATGAAAACTTAAGTGGCCATTTGGTTTCATGAGAAATTGTTAACAGTTTATAATTAAATATTTAAATTAGAAAACAATCATTTTTTTTTAACTGTTTAACATTCCAATCACTGAAAGTGGAGATAATTTATCTTGAAAAAGATTTACCACTTAGTGGGTCCTCCTTAGTCAGGACCCTGTTAGATTTATACATGCCGGTGGTACAATCGAAAGAACATTCCGATTATTGGACGGTGGAAACTTTCTTTATTATTTTATTAGATTAGGAGAAATATTAACATTATAGACAAAACGAGCAGCAGCAAATTCTATGCACATGGAATGGTACGAGTTGAATTCATATTCGATGCAAAATTTCAAACTCTCTTACATTTTCAAAATTTTCTCCTGACCTATCACTTGACAAATTACTAGTTAAGAGTTTGATCTAATCTGAGAAAGAGTGTTCAGTATAGTTTTTTTTTTTTTTTTTGGTCTTGAGTGTTAAGTATAATTCACATCACTCACTAGGCCTAGTGATTCCCTCACTGGACCCCTAAATGGGTGATTCCAAGATCGAATCTTAGGTTGGAAGGGTCGACGGGAATTTTTTCAGAAATCCCGACCCGATCGCAGATTAATCTCGAGGCGCGCTTTAGCTGGTCGGGGATATTACGTGGTGCAAGCTAAATATGACTTAAATGTGCTAAATTTGATCTAAGTACTATTTAATCTGTCGGAGAAGATGTGCGCGGTGGCAAATAAATACAACGAAAACACTTCTCCACACTTTCACTCTCCCTCTCAAGCAGAGGCGATCGAAGGCGTCAGCTCTAGGACAGGCGCAGTCGATTTTTCTCGTCTCCCGTCATGGATTCTTCTAGCCTCGGCGCACTTCCCGAGGAGAACAGCTCCGAAGATAAGGATCAGCCGCGACCTCATCGCCCTACTAACTTGGACTCGCTTCCCCACCCGCCTCCCGCTCGGTGAGTCGCCTTGTCTCAACCGCTGGCAACTTAGTTCCGGCAATCGGCCCTCCGAGGTGATGTTAATGTCGCGCTCTTTCAGGATCTCTAAGCGGTCGAACTCGCCGGTCGATTGGAACCAGTATTTTGACAAGGAGGAGGATGTCCGTGTTCTGGAGACGACTGATGTAGGTGATCGGCTCATTTTGAGTTTGGTTTGATATGAACTCTTAGCCGATTTGCTCTCGTAGTTTCTGAATCGGTCCTCCTCTGCGTGGTATCTTCATGTTTCAGGTCTTTCATGTATATACGGCGGGAACAGAAGGGCCGGTGGTGTTTTGCATTCATGGAGGCGGTTATTCTGGGTACTATTACTTTTGCTTCCCCTCTGGGAGAAAGTGATCTTCAAATTGGCTTGCGACACCCTGGACTCTGGGAATTTGGAATCCTGTCTTTTTTTTTTTTGTCATTGATGCCAATTCTTTTTGAGCTCTCATACAAATTTCTGTATGCATCTGTTGAGTCACTTTTTTTAATGCAGGCTTTCATTTGCATTGGCTGCTAGCCAAATTAAGGAGAAAGCACGCGTGGTTGCTATGGACTTGAGAGGTCATGGGAAATCATGCACAGAAGATGAGATCGACCTATCAATTGATGTAAGTGCTTGTGAAATCACATGTGGGAGCATCTTGACCATTTATGCTGCATAATTTTCTTGGTGGAAGTTTCTGACTTGTTAGTTTTGAAGTCTAATGCTGGGCTGATGTTTGGCAGACCTTGTGCAATGATGTTTTGGCTGTTATAAAGGCAATGTATGGAGACTCTCCTCCTGCTATTGTACTCGCGGGCCATAGGTATTGCTTCATAGTTTGATTTCTACTCGCGGTCTCCGTACTTTGGGTATGTTATGCAGTCAACTGAAAGCGAGAGCTAAGCATTTCAGGTAGTGAGCACCACATTAGGGAACTCTGGTTTTCATCAATTGCTGATTGAGTGTGTTCAATATATGCACCAATCTTTTCAAAGGAAGGCACCCTGAGATTTTACCTTGATTTATGTCTACCATTACGGTGTCTGGTAAAAGTACTTTGGGGAATTATGGGTGCTAATTCATCCTTCAAACCTAATACATTGAATATCTTCAAAATCTGAGGAAACAATGTCCTGCATGCAGCATGGGGGGTTCCGTTGCTGTTCATGTTGCTGCAAGAAAGGTGCTACCAAGCTTGGCTGGGTTGGTTGTCATTGACGTTGTAGAGGTTTGTATTTGTCCTGGTTGAGCATTAACGAGCTCAGATCCAAGTTATGTTCATTAGTGGGGTATAACAAGGCTGATAATAGCTGAATATCAGGGGACAGCCATGGCTTCGCTATTTCACATGCGGAAAATTCTATCAGACAGAATGCAGCACTTCGCAAGCATTGAAAAAGCAGTAAGGATTAATCTGCTGTCATTTATGTGGCTAAAGTTGGTGATCTCATTTGCAATTAGGCTGCTTACACTTCCTCAGTATTGTTCATCTCAATTTATATTCAGCCCTTTTTTTGTCCTAAACAAGCAACATCGTTGTTATGATATTTAAAGACTTCACTGGATTGATTATGGAGAAAAAGTGGCTGAAAAAGCAAGAACTCCTATTGTAGAACTAAGGTTACTCAACCATTTTAATCTTGTTTATGATTTAGTCTGAAGGATATCGTCAATCAAATTGTAATTTATAATCTCTTTCTGCATTTTTTTTTTTATCTGTTAAAACTATTAGTTATGTTGATTTATGCTGGCTCCATTAGTGTAGGTTTCTAAGTGAAGTCCGAATGTTTTATCTATTAATTCTTGAGTTCCTTTTTCTCTTATAGATTGACTGGAGTGTTAGAGGAGGCTCTTTGAGAAATCTAGAATCGGCTCGTGTATCTGTACCTCCTACACTGAAGTATGATGACACAAAGAAATGGTATGTCTGAACTTAATCATTTTAAGTTCCTACAATATGTCCTTTTTAAAAATATTTTACATAAGTAATACTTTTTAAGTCTCTGACCTGATGGAGCTATCAACTAACCAAAAATCCCTCCGCTGATGCTACTGATTTCTGTATTGTTTAAGATTTTAATGATAAATTTTCCACTCAATACAACGAAAACAACTGAAAAAGATGTTCATCAAGTGGTTTTATGTCTTCTGAAGATCCAGTTTAACAAGTAACGAGAAGCATTGGTTTCATATTTTGTGTTGTAGTTATGTTTACCGAGCACGGCTGGAAGAAACGGAAGAGTATTGGAGGGGCTGGTAAGTGGCTCACTGCTTGTATTATTATATCAAAAAGTAGTTAGTGACATGCTTGATCTGCAGTTGTGTCTATATTTTCTTAAAAAAGGCTGTTGCCTTCGTGAGGCTCCAGCTAACAATTGCAGCTTTGCATATAAAATCTTTTGGTGAATCAACACACCTGTTGCTTGAACTGATCTTCTATTTTGTAATATCTACCCACCATTCATCATGGTTTAAAAGGATAACAATATAGGCTAGATCTGAAGAGGCATCAAGTGTTTCTGTATTCTTAGTACTTTCAATTGATAGTCTGCACAGCTTTAGGTTATTCAGGATGTTGTGGAGCTCTAATATATGACTTAACAACCCAAATACCAAATAGAGGTTTACTTTTCTGGCTGCAAAAGAGAAAAATTTGAAGGAAAAGGTATTGCTGCGCAAGATATGTGCTTGGTCTCTCCTTTTTCATGCAAGGATAGCATGTACAAGTGAACCTGCTCTCCCTGTATCATTGACTTTTGTGGCGATATGGTCCGTTTCTAATGGGTCAGCTTCCACCTGATATTGCAGGTATGAAGGCCTTTCAGATAAGTTTTTGTCATGTCCTGTTGCAAAGCTCTTGCTCTTGGCAGGAACTGATAGACTGGACAGGTTCTCTTCCAGAATCACATCTGCTCTTACGATATTGTGTTATGTTATTGACAATTGATTTCTCAGCTTTTTTTAAAAAGTAATTTCTACTTTTAACATAAAGGTTTTTCTGACATACATATGCTGCTTGCCAAAAGATCTCTTACAATAGGTCAGATGCAAGGCAAGTTTCAAATGGTCGTTATAAGAAACACAGGGCATGCCATTCAGGTTTGTTTAGCTTCTCTTTTGTCAGAACTGTATGTTCCTTATATGTTCGTGTATGGACTAAAGTAAGGACACTCGAAAATATGCAGGAGGATGTACCCGATGAATTTGCGAGTCATATATTGAACTTCATTTCCCGCAACCGCATTGGTCCTTGCGGAATCGAGGTTGGTATCCATGCCATCTTATTAGTCCTCTCCTTGCTGCCATCCTAAGCTGCTGAAATCTTTTCTTAAGGCTGAACGCTTTCTCCTAGATATAGTCAATACCCAATCCGCAGTGCAGTGCAGTTTTCCAACTTCTGTTTGCCTGTCGGTACAGATTATGGATAAATATCTACTGGGATAAAAATTCATCATGAGTTCATCTTGTTGCAGATTCCAGGACTGCGCCGACCGCAGCAGTCGCAGGGTTAATTTATGGCTCCTTAGCGGCTCATTGCTGGTTCCTCCTTACGTAGGTGGAGTTTCTTCTGCAGCACTGGCTCAGTTCACCCCCTAAGATTACCAAAAGAAGTTCTGTTTCTTGAAAAGGGGGAAATAAAGGGTTTCTGGTACTGCTGCGTGGAGAAGATGGGCGAGCTTCCATCCGATTTTCTTCTGTTTTCTATATTTCAACTCACTAACTTCCCTTTCACTGTTATCGTCTGTAGCTGTACAGACTTTGGAAGACTATGGCGGCTTCTGCCTTCTTTTCAGAGGGGCAGGTTGGTCTCATCTCAAACAGAGAGTAGTTGAAACGCCTTCCCATGTTATTTCTGGATCTGATTCTGCTGCCACATCAAGAAGATGACACTGAACTTGTTATTCTCTGATGTGCACAGCAGCTGATGAAGGATTTCTTTTGAAAATTTATTTGAATTATGGTATCGAACTCCGTAGATTATAGTACCAAACCACAAGGAATCTCGTTGGCCAAGAACATAACTTTGTCATAGGCCGGCGGATTGGGCCGAGTAGACAGGTCTTGCCCGAGTGTGTGCTAAGACTCCTACTACGAGATTACAATCTAAATATTTTCCACTTGTCTGTCAACCGGTGGTATGGATTATACGGAGACGCCCTTGTTCAGCTTGTGCTCGGTACTACTAGTTTTTAGACTACGACCTCGCTCTGGCTCTGAACGTCGTGATGGGCAGCTTGCCAGGGCGGGCCAAGGTCGGCCCGTAAAAATTTAAGCTACATAATGACCTAGGGAGATTGAGCTGGGAACTCGGAGAAATCTTCCATAAGACTGGCCCCGTCCTCAATCATGGTTTCAGGACGAACCACCCAAAAGCATTGCGAACGATCGGGTACTAGAAATTGCAAGATGCAAGAAGATGATATGGAATGCACAAGTTCTTGACATACACATCTATAAGCATCGGAGCCGGCCCCCATCCCAATCCATCACTTGCAAGAAGTACCATTATCATGGGAGTTCTAAATTTGACAAAAAAAAACTGGGGCCTGTCGACTTTTGCCGACCAACGGTACCGTCTTTCAGAAAAGGGAAAACAGTTCCCTGCAGTGTGCTCGTCTACAAGAGCAGTCCAAGCATGAATGTGAGTTTATTTTTATTCGTGACAAAAAAATATGGCTTCCGCTCGAAGCAAGAATCAGCTTCAACAAACTTCAAATGGAACCTAAGAGGCAGTCGACTGCTTCAGGTACGCGATGAGGTCGGCGCGCTCCTGTGGCTTCTTCAGTCCAGGGAAAACCATCTTGGTACCAGGAATGTACTGCACGACACACACAGGAAGCAAGATTCGAGAAGTTAGTAATCTCCCATTAGATCACAAGACAATGACATAATGTCCGTGCTCCAGAGAACGCTATTAATCAGAACCGATTCGCAAAAACTGGAATGAAAAAGAATAACATCCCACGAAAGTCTATCAACAGATTTTCACAATGATCTGCCTCTCTAACAGAATACAGATCTCAGTTTCAGTTGACATTCTTTCTTAAAAACCGACCAATCTCGCAAACGATCTGATCAAGCCACCCCTGTTTTTCCAGCCCCTTGATCTTCCTAGTTCTTTCACTATCTACTAGTAACAAAAATTAGCATAGACGCACACTGCTTCAGAAGAGGACCTGAAAGGGAAACATACTTGAAGAAACCAAACCTACAACCAAAGACATGTTCTAATTGCATGACAACGAGTTCACGACCGTACAGATGGAAGGAGATTACTGATGCATTCGTACCTTCTTAGGATTTAGCAAGTAGTCATACAGAGTCTTCTCCTCCCAAGTAACTGCCATGTTCTTATTAGCAGAAGAATAGGAATATCCCGGAGTCGTCCCGGATTGCCTACCGAAGAGGCCATTCAGATTGGGCCCTGCAAAATCAAACAATATGAACTGACTCGGGCCCTCGAAGTGGGACGTAGAAAACGATTATAATCATAGGTCGCATAAACAGAGACTGAAACAAGACAATATTGCACATTCACTGGGAACAACGAGATCTTAAATCTATAGGAACTAAGACCCGCAATATGGAGTTTTCCTTTTTAATAATAATCGAAGATATGATTACATTTCTGCAAATCGAACATTCAACTGTTCAGAACCGACAACTCGCTAGACAAAAAAATCTCCCAATCTAAGCGTATCATGCGCTCATAGCAATCAAATCAATCAGAAAGATCTCAATCCCCTGACGGGAGCATAGATACACATACAAAAATACGTAAGCAAAGCGGATTGTTTTTTTGGATCAATAGAAGGAAGGATCTGAGAACCAGCTGAGAGAAATGAAATAACCACGGATCAACGGATCAAGCAAGTATTATCATCAAACTTATCCGTGACATCAATTATACATCGAAAATCATGATTCACGGGCTCGGCTACAGCTAGAGCCTGAATTCCCCGATAGATGGAGACAAGAAACAAAAGAGAGAGGAAGGGAAACCTTGCTTGTGGCCGGCGCCTTTCTCAACAGTGTGGCACTGGGCGCACTTAGTCTTGAAGATCTTCTCTCCGACCTGGGGATTGCCCGGCGGTGCTTCGCTGAAGGATGCCATTTTCGCTCGCCGATTCCTTCCCTGTTTCCCTTCCCTCCTTCCCTCTGCAGTAGCGCTTCTGGTTAGGGTTTCTTTTGGGCCTCCGGTCCGGTCAGAGAAGAAGACCTGCCTAGGTAGGAGGCTCCCACATGGCCCTGCCACGTGGCGATCCGCGAGTGGTTACCTTTTCCAGCCAGTCATCTTCGCAGCTCCTCGAAAGTTCCTACAAATTGAATTGGACAGCTACTCTTTTAACCACCCCGCACGGCCCCACCCCAACGGAGAAACAGACTTTTTCCTTTTTCATTAAATAATAATTGACCTATATGTCCTTTTAATTTTATCAGATGTTGAATAAGATCGGGAGAACCTTACATCTCATAAGTTGATTCAATTGGAACTGAAATTAACTAAAATTTATTTAATTTTTAAATATCGGATCATTATTCGAATAATAATAATAATAATTTAATAAATTTTGACCGTAGAAAATTAGTTGCCAAATTGATGATTAACATTAAAGAGTTGAAACTTTGGGATTTTTTAATTGTTTTGTAATTGTTCCTTCACATGGCAATCGGGTGACATGCACAATATTAATAAAATATTTATCTCAAAAATAAAAGAAAAAAATCAAATTCATAATTCCTGAAATGAGAAATTAAGCTTGTCCATTATTTGCCAATACTTTAATGAAAGATACGACTCGAACATGAATCAGTCACATCCATCCGATCTCGAATGTGCTGACAAAGAAATATATTCTATGCTCTTACCCGTTGAAATGTTACTTCAACCCAGTTATTATTTTTGCATTTTTAATTCAAGAAATATTCTTAAATTCATTTTCATACGATAAAATTAACTTGACAATTTTAGTTTGGATTATTTAATAATAAAGAAAAGGAAATTAGGTTGGAAAATTTTCCGCGAACCGCAGGTCTATGGCCAGCTGCGAAATGGGCCCCACCGGCCGCCCAAATCTGACGCCGGCCTACCTAGGTGCTTGACGACTCCACGGGTTCCATACTTACTTAAAAAGGGCGTGATTAACCTTGACTATGCTCGTGTGAAGAGTCTTATTACGGATTTACGATGCCGTTTTTACACTAAGAGCGCCATAATTCAAAAACCAAGTGACGTGCGATTCGGGTTTACAACCATCTAATTCGACCGGTCCTCGAGGACGTACTCCGGACCTGCGCGTTTCAATTTAGCCGGTAGATTAAGACCAAATCTCTCTGGAAAATTTCCGCTCTCGTGCAATCCAGAGAGAAGAGGAGAGAGCCTCGAGTGCGACCGGTGCGTTATGTGACATTACTTACGTTATGTCATAAACAAATAAATAAATGGATATCAATTCAGTTATTTTTCATGGTCATTTTTTCAGTTTTTTAAAATGGCTAAATTTTATTAATTCGTAATCAAGTGAGAATTGTCACGTAGTATACTCGTTACACAGAAAATGCCTTGCCCACGATTTCGGTTTAAAAGTTTTTGATCCCTCTGCATTTTTAATGTTTTCTACCGATATTATCTTCATGATTGTTATATCAGGACCCGTCACTTGCTATAACGATTTTCGTATACTTTGATTACAGTGAATCCCCACGTCTCGGATGAATTTTCATGCAACAATTCGAGGATAAATATTTTTCTCGTGTAGCGTGGTATTCGAGATGTAGAACCTAACCCGAGAATCAGTTTTACAGTTTTCTCGAATGCACCTTACCCTCGTTGCCAATGAAATTTCACTCTCCGACTGAGGTTCACTCGGCATCGACAGCCAGCGGCAGAGTTTGATGAGAAGTAGAGGAGAAGATGTACGAGAAGACCTCGGTGTTCGTGGGAGACTCCTGGTGTCAAAATCGGCGGCAACAGTCGGCGGTGTTTCACTCCTCGCTCGGAGCCTGATGTCCGATTGAAGGCGGTATATTTGAGCAGATTTTAGAAAACCCTAAAGAGAAAAAAACTAGCTAATTGATGATCGACGAGATATTATTATCAAATATTCTTAATTATTCATAATAAAATAATAATAATAATAACAATAATACCTCTAATAATTTCAAGCTCGAATCTTCTACACAGATACATGTGTTTATGTTTTTGTGAGCCGGACAAGATGTTACAGAGTGGGGAGCAACTTTGTTCCCCTCAATGACAAAACAAAAAAATTAAAAATTAAAAATTAAAACAAGGATATTTAATATTTATATCCTAATTTATTCTTACCAAATTAATTAATCCCAGAAGTATAAAAAAAAATAATTCTAAGATTAGATTTTAATTAATCCCAGATGGAATAATTATCAATGTCCATGCAGTTAACATCATCCAAGATCATGCCGTGGTGATGGTCATGGTGATGGGGCTCCTCAGAAAACACAGGCCCCATCAACTGATGATGACGATGATCCATCATCCACATCTTTGGCGAGTCCAGTGGGGCTTCACTGATCGCTTCTATCTGACTCCGGCTGAGCCCCGCCATCACCGGGCCGCCGCCCTCCGTTCCCCTGCCGTGGTCTGGCAACACCTCTCCTCCTCCTCCTCCTCCTCCTCCTCCTCCTTCCCTCATACGCTCGAGCATCCACAATGCAGCTTCACGGGCGGCCAACTGGATGTCCTCAGCCCTCGAGCTAGCCGGCTTCGGGAACAGCTCCGCCAGCTCGGGGAAGTTGAAGCGGGCGCCGCACCCACGGAAGTGGAGGGCTGCCACGTCGTAGGCCGCTGCAGCCATCTCCGCCTCCTCGTAGCTCCCCAGCCATATACGGGTCTTCTTCCCTGGCTCGCGGATTTCCGACACCCACTTCCCCCATTTCCTCCTGCGTACTCCCCGGTAGCTACGGTTAGTATGGCCGGTCCAGACACCACCGATCGTGTTGCACCGATTCTCGAATGACCTGGCTTCTTCTTCGACGACCAGCTCTGTCATTGTTGGAAGGCGTGAAGTTGTTCTCTAGGAGTAAGACCACCGCTTCCATTTCCTCTTGCATATATATAGTGTGTTATGGGGAGCAGGAGAGGAGACAGCACCATAATTAGATACGTGTGTGACGTGACAGTATTTATATAATTTCATAAATTAATAAAATTTATTTATTTTAAAATTTTCAAATGAAATTAAAAAATAAAAATAATTAAATTTTATTATTTTATAATATTTTATCAGTAATATTACATGATATAATCATTACATCTAATATTTTATCACAGTAAAGATAAGAGAGTCTAAAGTCTAAACCAAGTTAATCATACATATGAAAGGTGAGCTTCCACGTAGTTTACTAAGAAGTGGACATATGGATGCTGTCCAGGCCATTGCGAATGAGTGTGCTTAATTAACTTTACATATTTAATTCATCCTACATATATATATATATATATATAGTTAGACATGTCCCAGTTCGAGTCTCGTGGATAAATAAAACTTTACGGTGAGATGATTCCCATGAGTTTCACTTATGAGAATCGAACCTCAGACTTTTTGATTCTGGAGTTCGATTCTGGGTTGTGAACGGTATACCAATTATACTAACCGTGTTACCCTGTGTATCAATGTATAGTATGATATGAATGAAGTGTTTATAGACATTACTATGTCTATATGTACCGTGCTGTGATCGAATTTCACGGCCCGACTCGAGACCGGGAAGTCAAGACTCCAAGACACACCACCGTCGGATTTTACTTGTAATGTAAGAGATCGAAATTTACCGAAAACACCTCGTGAATGTGACCAACCTAATATTCAAGTACAAATTACTTTCAAAGCAATAGACTAAACTTTTGTTTTTTTTAAACAGTGCATAGCATTCGGTGCAAAGCGGGCCAATCTTTCTCGTCGGATGAGAAATGTTGGACTACGACAGCGGAGTCACGTCCCTCCTTAAATTTCTTCCTCTCCTCTTTTTTTTTTTTTCTAAATTTTTTTAATAAACCGGTATCCAAAAGTCGTACGAGCCATTGACTAATTCAACTCGATTTGGACCGGTCAAATAAAAGATAAAATTCTCGCAACGTAAACTTTTTCTATTAATAAAAATTCGAATCCGAGACATAAATTTCTCCGTTTTCCTTTTTTGGGCGTTTGGCCCGTCTTACACTTCGGGGAGGAAAAAGTCACGTGATATGAAGGCAGATTGGTTTATTTATTTATTTATTTCCGGCTTAATGCTGAAGATTACACGAGTGTTAAGCTTATTTCAGCAGTTCTAATTATTTCCCGATCTCATTCAACATTTTAATTATTAATTACTATTGTTACTGGAGAACGATGTTTTCCCTATTGATCGACGCGGTAAGCGTACGTGTCTTCGTGAGAAAGCTAGCCTACAGAGTGCTCTATCCATGCTGGGAGAAAATTTTATTAAATCTTGACGGTACTGCACGTCGACGGTAATTCAATCGCGGCGAGTTCTTACGTTTTAAAATATTTCAATCCTCCGTTCCGGAGGATAATTTGTAAGAACTGTTATACGGTAATAGAGTGATTTAAGGTTCATTATCGGTGGTATTCGCATTTTTAACCTTGAACACGTCCGTACGCATCAAAATTTTTTCGGCGTATATCGCTTAATATTCTAAAGTTCATTAATTATAGACAAAATTCAGCCTAATAATTGCTATTAAATCGTAATTGAAAAAAAATCAGGATGATGGTGTTGATGACAGAGGATGAGATGAGATGAGAGGTCAATTTCCTGTCAAAGGTTGCCCATCAGTTCCTAGCAAGCCCGAAAAGGTTTTCCTTTTTCGTTATTTTTTCGAGAGAGGTACATAAATCTAAAAATAAATGTAGAAAAAGAAGGTGCACAGGTAAAGGCTGAACTCGAGATCTCTCGGTCCCGATTTGAGAATAGTACCGACCGCTGCTTCACGCCACGTTTCTCGATGAAGTCAAAGTATTTTATTATTATTCATATGTGAACACATGCTTAGTCTAAAACAGCTGGATCAAGCTATTTTGAGAATGAAGTGCCCATTAATCTGTCATCCAATACTAATTAACAGTGTGTTACAAAACCTCTCAATGTCTGAATAAATATGATTACCCGATTAATTGTTGCACATTATTATTCTTGTGGCGCTCCATTAACGGAATCCATGGATGCAGGTAATTCAACATCTCTGTTCTTTAAATAAAGTCTCAAATTTGAGTATTATAAATAAAAAATTAATAATTAATAGATTTTATTATATAATAGACCAGTTTAACTTAAATTCAGGTAATTGAGAATTTATTAAAATTCTAGATATCGAAAATGACATTAAAAAAAGTACTAATTAATCGGATTAATTTTCGGTGTTATGGAAAACCAGGAAGTGCGTCCGCCGACCGTTCACTGCACCGGCAGTACCCTGAGTAACGAGGGACCCACACCGAGTACTGAAGAAACAACTGGCTGTCTGCAGGGTACGGTTTCCGCGTTGACTTCCTGGACTGGCAAGAACTGCCGCCGGTTGACGGTATCTCACACACTTTCCGCAGAATCACTGTCAGCAAATGCCCCACGTGGGCTACGCATGTACCTGCATCCTTTTCCTTTTTAATCTCCCCTATATGAGAGATATTGCTCACGTCAATAAAAAATAAAATTGCATCAATCGAATACCCTTTTTTTTCCTGAGTTAATGTCAAAACATTTTGTGCAACGTATGCGTACATCTTTATGGGCAAAACGTGCAGAATCCATTCAGACCAAGACGAACTCCCCATTGACCTAATTTATTTGCTGCTTTATTTTCAGATCTTGGGATTCATTGACAATCCCAAGCCCCAGAGTGTACAAAATTTAACTTGATGTCTGATACAATTCCCTTGATCTCTTGTGGAATTTGCATCTTCCCAATGATGGCCTTGATGGTCGTTTTAGAATCTGATAAAATCTTGATTTTCTTCTAACCCTGCATTTTAGCAACTTGTACAGATAATAGAATGCTCTTGGCTTCTGCTTGCAAAGTTAAGCAAGGAGAGCAGACTTCAGTCCACGTCCGGATAGGAGTTTTGTTAGTTAAAGCCATTCTCGCATAACAGACTTTACCGAGTGAGCATGCTGCATCGCATCGAATTTTAGTCCCTCCTGCTATTAGGGGTGTGCAATCGAACTGGTTCGGGGAGAACCGAACCGGTTCTATTTTGGTGCGATTTTTTAGACGAAAAGCGGTTCGGTTAATTTCTAAGTGTAATTGATGTGGTTAATCGGTTCAAACCGAACGAATTGGTTTTACTTTAAAAACCAATTCAATTCGGTTCGAACCGGTTTTGAACCGAACCAAATCCTTTTAAAACCAGTTCGATTCGAACTGATTAACCGAATTGGTTTAAAACAATACGGTTTTTTCAACGTAAACCGGTTTGGTTCTTCACCTAATGTGCCGAACCGAACCGAACCGAACCGAACCTATTATTTGGTTCGGTTCGGTCCCAAACCGGTTTTTTGCACCCCCCTACCTCCTATAGAACTTTCACCTACACCACCCCGAACTCCATTAGAAAAAATTTTTCCACGAGATTTAAGCTGGAATGTCATAGTGTCGTGTATATCAATAGAATACCTTGATTAGTATATTTATGATTTACGAGCATTTTTAGCATTATTTTAATATTTTTAATTGATATATTTTGTTAGAGTTAATTCTCTTTACCTATAAATAAACGTTTACTTTCTGTAATTCAGTGAATTACATGATTTTATCTTTGGCTACCACGTATATCTTCTCTCTATATATCTATCATCCTTCTCTGATATCATTTTTTAATTTCTTCATCTAGGTAAATAAAATGTAGTGCAATAGCCATCGGCCAGCTAGTGCATTAAATAATGCTTTAACTCTCTTATCCAATTGCGAACGTGTTTAGCGTATCAAATAACGAATGCCCAATAACGATCCCGTTAGTTTAACACCGTCAAAAGTTCAATATAATTTAAGAAATCGACATCCTCCAAACTTAAATCTAAATAGAAAAATTTTAACGAGCTTTTTGAGGTACACAACTGCGTACGAGAAATTTAAATCTAGGATCTTAGAGTTAATTATGAAAAACCTATTAAGCACGATACAAGATTTAACGATTTTATCTATATTTTTCATTAAATTATCATATTTCTCCTTCCTAAGATTAACCCTTTAACTCTTTATTCAGTTTCGTCCCCTTAGCCGGGATTTCTAGATCTGTCTCGAATGAGATTTGAACAATTAGATCATCACCTTTGATAATATGCACGGTCTAAATCTTGTTTTATTGTGCATAAAGACATGCTCCAACATCTCTTCCTCGATTGTGATCTTGATTACGAACATCATCTTACCAGCTCTGATTTCCCATTTCCTCAGAGCTATGGGATCTTCTAGTGGTACCGACTCATTACCACTCACTATCTCTCATAAGCCTTGGCCTGAGAGGCATGATATATGTAAAAAGGAAAAGAGAGGATCAACATACTAAATTTGTTAAAAAAATTGTTGCCAATTACTCGTCTTCAAGCCAATTTACTCTTAGCCAAATTGAAAAAAAAAAAAAGTCCTGGTTAATTCATATTCAAGCAGGGTTGTGTCAGACCGCTAACAAATAAAACTCTTCTAATATGTATTTTCTCATCTTGCGAACTCGAATCCGAGTATTGCAATTATAAAAGAGATTGTGAACTTAGAATGAATACGATAAAGAGGTTAACAGAGACGTACAATAATTGCACCAAACCGTACTTCTTACGTGTTGATTTTATTTTAAACGTGTACGAAACAGGAAACCGGGCAATTAATCTCTGCCATCGATGGAAACAAGAGACCATGAACACGGGACTTTGGGTCGAGTGTAGCTGTCACGACCTGTCCCTGTCAGATGAAATACATGGAGAATATGGTCCGCTATCACACTTATTTCTCACACGATCCCGCGGAAACAGATGTACATCGGATGACGACACCCATTGATTAATCACTTCTTGTCACAACGTTATTCGCTGTCGATCAATAAAAACAGTTTAGAAGACCATCACGGAATTTTTTATTTTCCTGTAGTTACATCGAGGGAGACTATATGTTATTAGTTGTGTTTCTCTCAATCTGTAATAGACTGAGCCGATCAAAAATAAAATAAAAATTAAAACTATAAATTCATTGGAAAAAAAATAAATAAAAGGAAAAATGATTTTTTTTTCTTTTTGTTATGAGCATAAGACTGACTGCTAATCACAAATCAAGTCTTAGCTTACGATTTGATGAGACCACTCAGTGGTGCACACTAGAACAAAAAAAAAGGTAATAAAGTAAATATAAAAACAACTTATCAGTTTCTCCCACTAATTATTTCCATGCAAAAGATTTGGCATGATTAGCATTAATTGAGTATATTATATATATATATTGTAATATATATCAGAAAATACTATATAACAAAAAGAATATATATTTTTGGAAATTAGTAATTGATTTTTTTAAGTGAAAATAAAGGAAAGGATTTTTAAATATTAAAAGTGTCCCAAAGAGAGTCATTTTGCCAGTCTCCATATTCATCAATCCCTTCACCAAAATAGCCATAATTACGAGACTCGTCGGTCATGAGACCCTCGGCCATCTGCATCCACACCCACATCGTCGGCGAGTCCAGCGGCGAGTCATTGATCTCCTGAATCTGCCCCGGCGAAAGCCTCACCGTCGTCGGGCCTCCAGGTGGGGTGCCGGCCACTCCCCCTTCCCCGGAAGCCGCAGCATACATGGCTGGATTGCTGGGATGGACCCGGAGCGCCGCCTCTTGGGAGGCTGCCCTGATGTCGTCAGGGTGGGAGCCCGCAGGACGGGGGAGGGAGTGGGAGAGCTCCGGGAAGTTGAGCCGGGCTTCTTGGCCCCGGAAATGCAGCGCCGCCACGTCGTAGGCTGCGGCGGCCATCTCGGGGGTCTCGAAGCTACCCAGCCAAATCCGGCTCTTCTTCCCGGGTTCGCGGATCTCGGACACCCACTTGCCCCATTTCCTCTTCCGGACACCGCGGTAGCACGAGCTGACGCCGCCGGACGACCCGGAGGGGCCCACGCCGGCGCCGACATTGCACCGCCCTTCCATGGAACGGCTTAAGCAACTAAGACTATGGATTGGAGGTCAAGTTCGAGTCGTTGTGAAGTGAAGTACAGCTAAGGCTGAGCGTGTGCGGGTGTATATATAGGAGACCGATGAGCAGACACTGAAGTTTGACTGTGTCTTAATATGGAAAAAAAAATCCTAGATCATCCTACCTCCTGAAGTGAAAGTGTCTTGCGTGTATAGGATATAATAATTGGCAATAGTAATATGATGTTACGAATTAATAAAATTTAATTATTTTAAAGAATTTTTTAATGAATTTAAAAGGAAAAAATAACATTAAAAATAGCTCGATTTGATTAGCTCATAATACTACCTCAATACTGACATGTGGTGTATATGTTACATACGAGACTTTCTCCCACATCATAATGATACCGATGAGAAAATACCAATTTAATTATTTTGATTAATAATAATTATAACAATTGCTCAAAATTAATATTAATTTATTCATTTATCATCGTCATGTGACGGGTAGCACAACTTAAGAATTTCTCATTAATATCTGTCGGGCTCGAAAGGGAGTAAGCTTCCTCGTAGTTTCAGGAAGTCGATAATACACGTACGTGTCCTTTCAAAATAAAAAATGTAACCTAGCTGGAGTACCTACTCCAATCGGATCGATATGGTGGAGCCTACCGATACGAGGACGTCTTTTATGCGATCGGGGATTGCCCCGTTCCCTTCGCACGACACTAGCTAGCTATGAGACTCTCATCTCGGAATGCAATTCGGATCGGAACGTATGATATGCCCATAAATGGGTTTTGAACTGTGATTTTTTTTTTCCCTAAAGAATATTTCAACGATATCTTGGTGTTAATCGGATAAGAGAATGAAACCAGGCAGCTAATGGAGTTGGTCGGGCGGAGGATATGGTGAGCAGATGAAGTTCCTGTGTCGGACGCGGTTTCTCCTTCTGTGGCGGAAACGTTGGGCCCCACATCCTACCGATAAGGTTTATTGCATCAGGTATTACGCGTTGAACTCCGGTCACGTTTCTCGCATTTCTTTATTTCTCTCATTCTCGGACACTCTTAGGCTCACGAACTTCTAACATAAAAATTACTGAATCCCACACCACACAACCCGCAAAAAAGAAAGAAAGAAAGAAGAGAATTTGTGACGAGGGGGATTGATTGTTGTAAGTTCGTATCTCTCTGTGTGTGTAACACCTGGTAAGGTAATCGATGCGTTAGCGTACACAGACAGATCCTAGGTCATGAATCTGTGAGATGTTCATGACACGGGTTGTCGACGAGACAATATTTCTATCTGGGGGCTTTTAACCTACGATTAAGGACGTGTTCAAAATTCTGTGAATACGACCTCAGGTGCTTCACTTCACCAACCACGATACATTCCAGAGAGATCAAAGTTTGTTTTTGGATCAAATTTTGTTTTTTTTTTTTAACGTGACTTATTCTTATTGGCTTACGACACCGCGTAGCAATGTTAATGTGGTACCCTTCATGGTACTCCTGCGACATAAAAAGACCGAGTCCAAGAGAGCGAAGAAGATTCATTTTCGTACCTGGCTGGGTAAAGGACCGAGCCAAGGACAGGAAATAGTAACTGATTATAAATTTAAATATAATTCACATAAATATCTCTTAATGATCAAAGAGGGAATGATTAGAGTAATGGAATTTAGTGCAGTATCGGAAAGATTTCGACTAAAGATAATTCGCTAAATTAGTTAGTATATAACATACTTTTTTTTGGGTTATTTATTCGAAAAGTTACGAACTATTCAAGAATTTTTTAATCTATCATGAATTTTTTTGCTCAAAAATCATGTATTATCCAAAAATTCTCTACTATACCGTGAACTATTTTTTTGTCTAAAAAATTACAAACTATGATATGTTTTTCCTAATTTACTACACTGTTAATTTTGACTGCTAATTGTTAACGTGCACCGTCAATTTTATTGATTGTGCAAATAGAGTCTAATGTGATATTACACGCGGTGTCTATCTAGTCATAAAAATAGAAAACATCCGTTTGCATGTCCATCCTCATGATAAAATAGAACAGTTCATGATTTTTTATGAGTAGTTGGATGCCAAGTGTGATGTTACGTCAGACTTCATTTACACAATTAGTAAAATTAACAGCACACACTAGCAATTAATAGACAAAATTAATGAGATGGTAGATTAGAAAATTACTAAATAATTCGTGATTTTCTACGTAAAAAAATAGTTCGTGGTAGATTTAGCTAATTCTTGAATAATTCATGATTTTATGAGTAAAAAAAAGTTCGTGGTAAGTTATAAAATTCTTGGATAATTTATAATTTTCTGGACAAATAACATTTTTTTCGAAGAAACATGAGATGCATTAGTTCATAAACGATCAATATTGAGAATTGAATTCTGTATTAATTGATTAATATAGAATTCTAGGTATATAAGAAGAATCCGATGCCACCTCTTATAATTTTCATTTCAACTTCTTATATGATCGCGTACAAAATTTTTAAGTTGCATTATATTAGGTTAATTCGTGAACTTGTGTCTCGTCAAGTCCGAGTGTCAAACTTATAGAAAGTTTGTCTCGCGCTCAACCATACCCCCATCGTCTTGCTATGAAAAAAATATTTGGCTCGAGATCAGTTATTGAGCAAAAAACGCTTGATGATGGGTGAAGAATCATATCGAGAACAATTGTAAGAGATTCTTACGTGAACCGAGTTCATCACGTTATTCATTACTCGATTTGACACATTAACAAAAAAAATCTCCATAATCTTCCCCTCTCTCTATATATATATATATAATTCTTCTTTATTGAAATAATATAACATTTATATTTGACTGATTTCCTGATATTACATGGACTCTCCTTTGTCATTCTCGAGAAGAACCACGTCATCATCTCCGTCATCACAAGCTTTGTTGGGATACACGCATCCAATTCCGCGTCGAGACCCTTTCTCACATCTTTTCCGATTAGATGTTTTGTGAGACAAATATATTGATTATATATTCTTTAAAATTAGCTTAATTAGGATTAAAGGCGGGTAATTAAGGACAGTGAAATTGCCGCATATGAGTAAAAAAGTGTTATCACAGAAAGGAATTACGGTAATTATTACTAACTACGATTATGAGCACGTTTAACACGGTTGCACTGACGATGAGACCTCTGATGAGCGACATTAAGAAGAAGATGAGCCCTCGACGTGCTCGTTTTTCTCGGTCACAGCATTTCTATTGACATTTAGCTTATGCAGCCGTACAGACTTGACCCGTCCGGGTGTGGATGTGACTGTGCACCACCCGTGGGAGGACCCATACCAGTTGGGAGCTCGAGCATGGGTTTGGTTGAGTCCCAGTTGGAGGCGACGGTCTGATTTTTCATTCCGATCGATAAACATGTGTGAAAAATGAGTGTGAGCCTTTTAGTGGCATTGTCTAAACCCACATTGAAACTTGCCCTTGACCGAGCAAAACGACACGACGGCAGCCCCCGAAACTTCAAATGCGTAAAGCTTAATTTGTCAAGACACGAACCACTCATCACCCACCAACTCCGTCATCTAGAGATTTTGTGGGGGCCAAGTGCCAACCCCGTCCTCCCTAGGGCCGGTGCTTCACTTTCTCTCCAATAGAATCTTCGCCACGTGTTCGTCAATAAACCCATGCCGAGGTATCGATTTTCCTCTTTCACGCAACCGGGGAGAGAATCCGTGTATCTGCAGAAGAGGAAATTCAAATTAAGGGAAGGGTCGATGAAGTATCGGGTTCATGTTTGCATTGGCTCGAGGTCCATCTAGAAACCATGATAATTTCTTTTATTGGTTGATTTTTAGCAACTTCCTATGCCCTTTTCGGTAAGAAATTCTTACGTGATCGTACTCCGTCAAGTGACATAAGTAAACATCAATTAACTTGCGACAAATGTATAAATTTATATTAATCATTTATCATAAATTAAACTAAATTAATTGATTTTTTTCCTGAGGTGAAAATATTTTTAGCACCATTCCAATTGGTATTTTTAAAAGTAATACCATTTTATGTCAGTTTGTAAAAATAGCACCAGTATTTAAGGTTATTTTGTGAATTTTGAATTAATCCCCATTTTGCCCTTATCATTTCTGTAACCCTAGCCCTAATTTCATCTCCTCTCTCGCGTCTCCCTGCCTCCCCTGCCAGACGCCTCTCCCTGCTCGGCTTCCTCTGCCCCAGCTCCTTCGGCTCCCCTCGTCTCTCACTTGCAGCCGGAAGCTTCGCCTCCTCTTCTGTCAGGCTCCACACCACCTTGGGTCTCAAGGGGGCGCCCTTGATTGATGGGAGTGAGGAGGCCCAGGCGGTCGGCGAGGAGAGACACGATGTGGAATATGATTGGATGGAGGAGTGGTACCCGTTGTGCCTCATCGGGGACGTTCTCGACGACGCGCCGCTCGGGCTGAGGGTGCTCCATAAGTAGCTGGTCTTGTACAGGGACGGCGGCGACGTGCTCCGGTGTCACAAGGATTGGTGTCTCCATAGGTGACTAACTCACTTCACCATCATCGTTGCGCTCGTGACTTTGCTTCAATTTCTAGATTGATACTTGTTCTATTTAATGCCTTTAATGGATTCTGCATCGTCTATACTATCCATGGAGTCGAATGTAAACATCTGTATATGCCGTACTGGAACAAACTAGTGTCCTAGAAAGCATCAAGGTTAGATTTTTCGGGAAGGTTATGATGTTATTATGGAGAATCCTGACTTCTCTTCGAATTGACAATGAAATGTGTGAAATTTCTCGGGGTTGAATAGAGTTTTGTTGGAGCTTCTTTTGACACTTTGTTTCTACTTGGAGACTCTTGATTGATGGGCTTGATACAATTCTTGGGATCTTTTATGATTTTAATGGTATTGCAGATGTAGGAAAAGGTGTTTAGAACTGTTTGATCTATGCTTTTCTACGATCCCCTAGAGCTTTGGACATGATTTGATCGGTCAGAGGATGTTTTTATATGTAAAAGTCCTTGCTTGTTGACAGTACTGTTGAATATCCATCACTGGAAATTTCATCATAATGTTCTGCATGCATTCAGTTGCAGGTTTGATTGGATATGGAAGATTCTGTATCACGGGTTCAATAGAACATGGCAAATTCTGCATTTCCGTTATTTCATTGACCACTTGATCTTGATTTTCATAAGTTAAAATTTGTTGGCTTAGTGCAATTTCAACTTATAATTTTCATGATTTGTTAAAAGGCTTTTCTTTCATTCTGCAATTGTTTTCTTCTAGATTGAATCTCATTTTTGAGATTGAGATCCGATGTCAATGGTGTTTAGATATGAGAATTGTCCCTTACTATAAACTTGGACTGAAATTTTTGTGTGACCTTTGCTGTAGATATTGAATCAATTATCAGAGTTAAAAAGGATAGAGTTGTATAGTCATGGACGGAGCCCGGGTAGAATCAATCAGTGATAAGAAAGAGGACAAGTTGTGTCGAGAGGCCTCTGATGCCCATCCTCTCTAGGATCTCCAATTGAATCGGACCCGTTTCCCTAATGCTGTGAAAAAGAAAACCTATAAATTTGACGGACATGGGATATTTTACGAGACAAACTAGGATCTCGCCAAAGGAAAATGAAGTAGTTTGGTCCCGACAATTTTGGAATAAGTCCAGAGAAAATTGACACTGGTCAAGGAAAATTCAAGATAGGTTTTGAAACTTTGCAGTTGTAGTTTGTGCCTGAGAATTTTGGAATCGGTCCCATTAAAATCAACACTAGTAAAGGAAAATTCAAGATAGGTCCTGAAACTTTATAGTTGTAGTTTGGTCCCAAGAATTTTGGAATCGATTCAAAAAAAATTGACACTGGTCAAGGGAAATTCAAGATTGGTCCCGAAATAATTGACACTGGTCACGGATCTTTTTTTCCCCCTCTCTTTTGGCTTCTTGTAGAACTTTTATAAATGGTCGTGAACCTTGTCCAATAAGTTTGTATTTGGTAAAGTGCATATTCTCCTGAGTTCTTTGTTAGAGTTCCTCGAATTTGCGATAATTTTGGTTGGAAAAACCAATTCTATGGCCTATCTTTCATTCGGAGAATTTTAGAATTGGTCTCGAGAAATATGAAACTGATTAAGAGAAATTTAAGATAGGTCTTGAAAATGTACATGGGCACTTTGGTCTTAAGAATTTTAGAATTGGTCCCGAGAAACATGAAACTAGTTAAGAAAAATTTAAGATAGGTCCTGAAAATGTACACGAGCACTCTGGTCCTGTAGAATTGGTCCTAAGAAATATAAAATTGGCCAAGAGAAATTCAAGATAGGTCTCGAAAATATATATGTGCACTTTGGTCCAGAAAAATCTCCAATATTTCCTAAAAAATGCAAAATTGGTCAAGAGAAAATGTACAGCTGGTTACGAAATTACATGGATAACGTGATGGATAATTTGGTCCACAAAATTTTTAAATAGGTCCCGAGAAAACATCGAAGTGACATACATAGTTTGCTACCAACAGTCATGACTTGTACTTCTTTGGTATCAAGTAGGCCTACTCTCATTGAACATGTTTGTTTGTTATGTCCTATTTACTAGCAAATCACGCATCGATGATAACTGGATGTATGTACCTTTCCACTATACGAACTCGGCCGATCTAAGTTGTTAACTCTATTTGCACAATTGGATGACAAATGAGTGTACGAACCACAGTATCTACACTTCTTTCTAATTCGTGTCTCTGATAATGAAGGAATACGGCTTCTACGAGGTCTTCCTCCACTATTTATTGAATGCAACCCTATAGTAAATCGGCTATGGTCATGAGGAACAATGGATTGCATTTTTCTATACAACTCATCATATGAGATATTCATCGGAACAATTATGCTTTTAAACCTAATTTGACTCCTCGAATATCGATAACCACCAGCGGTACACTCCCATTTTTCATTGAACATAATCACCACTCAGATGCCATTAACATAAACATAAGTCCCAAAAAATTATGAATAAGTCATGAGAAATCTTGAATAGGTCCCAATAAAGTCTCAATAGGTACCGATAAACATGAATAGGTCTCGATAAAATCTAAATAGGTCTCGGTGACTAGGATACTTTTCACTATAGCAATAACACAAAAATACCTTTACAAGCCTCAATACTTTTCACTGGGACGGTTAGATAACGGTGAGTGAGAGGTTGTCGTTGTTGTTGTTACTGGTCTGATTGTCGCCGGTCGCCACACGTGCCTCCCGTGATGCTCTGGTCACTGCCTGCCGCCCGTAATGCTCCGATGAGGCCGCCACTCACGCCTTGCTCCAATGAGGCTGCCGCTAACGTTGACGCCCGTGCTCCGGTGAGAGAGTCGAGAGAAAGGAGAGAAGAGAGGGGAGAGAGAGAGAGACAATAGAGGGAAAGAGGACTGATAATGGAGGGAAAGAAGACTACAAATTTTAAAAATAGGAGAGAGCTCATAAGGGTATAATAGACTTTTACTATAATGAGGTGCTAATTTTTTAAATATTTACAAAGTAGTGTTACTTTTAAAATAAAAAAGAAGAATAATACTATTTTTAGCCATTAACACTTTTTTCCTTATCATGTCTGATAAAACCACCAAAGTTTTATTTTTTCCATTTTACATCCAATCTTTCATATTTCAAGAACTCGATTTATGAATTGAAAAAAAGTCATTTTTTGTGGCCGTCGGCGTAGGGAAATTCCCATAAATCCACAGAAATCGCAAAATTTTCGATTTTTGCCATTTTCTCAGTTAGCAGTTTTCGCACTAAACAGGAAGAGGACGCTCACCACCCATCCAGTGGCCCTCAATGGCGACTGAGGTAATGAAGAGCTCTGCTCTGAACTCAGCCGTCCGCTTATCACTCGAAACACCAGCCCATCAGCCTGTTCGGTGGCTTTCTTCTCCCTGTCGGCTCCCTGTCGCTACGATTTCATCCCTCGGTAGAGCCGCTCTCAGAAGTACTAGGAGGTTCCGTCGGACGGTCGCTGCAGCTTCTTTTTCATCGCCGGAGAACCAGACGGCGGCCGTCGTTCTGCAGCCGGAGGCCGAGCAGTATTCGGCGGAAGAGGTGGTCAGGAGCTTCTACGGAGGAATCAACGGCCGCGATCTCTCCTCCGTCGAGGGCCTAATCGCTGATGATT
Organism: Lagerstroemia speciosa; assembly: GCA_037672795.1. Taxonomy (NCBI): domain Eukaryota; kingdom Viridiplantae; phylum Streptophyta; class Magnoliopsida; order Myrtales; family Lythraceae; genus Lagerstroemia; species Lagerstroemia speciosa. Next base: position 7,430,379 of record CM075289.1, on the reverse strand, counting down.
GCGTCTACGAGGACCTTATTTTCCCTCGGCCATTTGTCGGCCGCAAGGTAAGTGAAGGAGAAACCTCTTGGATTTGTACCTTGCAACCCAAAAGTTTTGTTTTTGACCCATTCAGCACCCCATAGTTCACATGTATTGCCAATCTGCTCCTCCAACATCTACACTTGGTTCGATCAGAACGAGATGTCCGTTCCATGTTTTTCATAGGATGTTCCTACCTGGTTGCAGGCAATACTAGATTTCTTCCAGAAATTCATCGATGCCATAAGTGCGGATCTCCAATTCGTGATTGACAATATATCGACTGAAGATTCCTCGGCTGTTGGGGTTACTTGGCACTTAGGTAAACATTCACACCCCAGTGACACCTTCCGCCTTTATATTCGTTCGGATATTCCATGTTTTTCAATAGCCAGACTTCTGTTCCTCCGCTTGATCAATTCGTATTCTGCTTCTAACTTTGTCTGGTCGAATTCTCATCAGAGTGGAAGGGAAAGCGCTTCCCTTTCAGCAAGGGATGCAGCTTTTACCGGCTGCAAATCATTCGGGGCAGGCGGCAGATTACGTGAGCACCATCTCTTGAATGACTAAAAGTGCAACCAACGACGAAAGATCAATATATATTAACTAAACCATTGCACTTTCTACAGATGCCACTGAACACAACTTGTAGTTTATCAAATTGACACCAAAACCAGGAACGTGTAATATACCCGAAACATGTGCTTATGCTACTGAGACTTGCCCTTTCTCTTCAAAAAATGCAGATATGGTCGGGACAGCGTTGAACCTGCGATCAAACCTGGGGAAGCTGCCTTGGTAAGTATACATTGATGTTTTATCTGGGTTGGTGGGGTCAGGACTTTGCCATGTTCGCATGAAGAGAGGTGTGATCGGAGTAGAAGGAGGTAGCGCCGCTTCTGTATCATATGATTCTTCTCTTTCTGAAGCTTGTTTCCCCTGGCTCGGCAGGTTGCTATCAGGGGAGTAACTTGGCTACTCGAGCAGTTCCCTCAGCTAGAAGAAGTGCTCTAGGAGAAACCTTCTTGTGCAGACATAAGAAAATACGTACTGATGTTGTGTTTGACATGGCTATGTTCAAATAAAGTGTGAAACAGGATGTCTGCTGGCTTTCATACAACTGGGCATGTTCCTTGTCCTCGACTCATTGGTTTAAGACCTTCAGCATGTGAAGAGGATCTTACCGCTATTTAAATGAGAAAACATTTCAGTGGGCGTGGGACTGAGAAAAATGCTGGGAGGTGCACCTACTGTGAAGAGTATGCAAATACATGATTGGGGATAAGTGGCTCTATAGGCTCTCTTCCTCGACTGAGAGAGATTGTTCCAACAGTGGCCATAGAGACATCGGCAACTTTGACGGTTCTCGACTTCACTGCTGGCTCTCAACTTGAAATCCTTCTGTGAATGGTGTTCCCGCTCAGCCTGATGTTCCTTAAAGTCCAATTGCACTTGCACATTTCAAGAGAGTTAACCTGCACTCGTGTCCACGATTACTGTATTTCTTTAGATCTTTTTGGATATGGATCTGGCAAAGGCAATGAGCATTCAACGTGTAGGCAGAGTCTTCGAGTTTCGAGCCTTCGCGCTGAAAGATTCAATATTTCCTCATGGAGAAAATAAAAAGAGGTTCTGCTCGGTGGGGTTCTGATTAATTAGGCTGATTAGCACATTTATGAATAATCTCGATCCAACTCGAGTGGTTAATTTCATGAGAGATCTCAGCTTGAAACCACCAGCCCGCAGATATTTTACGGCAGGTTCTAATCTACGCTTCTTGAATAAGAATACGAAGTTGAATTAGATTTATCACATTTTGAGGTGCAAATTGGGATTATATTAACTTTAACCTGAAAAATTTAAGCGCAAAATGGTATTATATAAAGTTTGGGGCGCTTTCGCCTAAAGTTGAAATGTCGGGGTGAAACAATAAATTTCTCGTGGTCGGAGGACCACAAGGTGATTTCTGGAAATTTTCCTTTACACTTTGAGCCCCAAATAACGCGTCCGCCGTTTCAGGGAGCTGGGCTGGACGAGAGATTTACTGACGTGAGAAATTAAAATATTATGAATTAGTAAATCATTATCAATTATTTAATCACTTTTTATAATTAATATTATTTAAAATAGTTTAATATGTTTATTTATTATATTATTGTCAGCTAAGACAATTTAAATTTTTTCTGGGGTACTTGTGTCATTTCATCAGGCGTCAGCTGAACGTAGAAAGACCAGCAAGGCCACCCAACAAAATTGATGCCTGTCCTTTTCGAACCAGAGAGAGAGAAGGGGAGAGAGAGAGGGAAGGAGGAGCCACCTTTCCTTGGCTCTGCTTCGGCGTCTCCGCCTTCCATTATTCTCTCTCCCGTCCCCATTGAGTTTCCTGTTCTGTTAATCCCATAGAATCTCCTCATTCTCCCGCGGTTGCATCCTGAATCGGCGTTGGCTTGGTCTCCGTCCGTCACTCGTTGAATCTGGCCCCCGATGTCGGCGATCTCGAACTTGCCCGCGTGCAGCGGAACCGCTCATTTCTCGGAGACCAAATTCAACAAGCTCGGAACCGGCCGGGGTGCTCCTACGAGGATCTCCACTCTTGTTCAGGTAGAATGCTTCATTGCAAATCGAGCTTCACCACCTGTTATTCTCTCTTACCGAGTAATGCAAGTTTCGAAATGGAAATCTAGCTGAATGCTTGCTTATTGAGATTGTAACACGTCGGAAGATTTCAGATGCTAGATTGGGTTATCCTATTCATGCTGTTGAGAGATAAAGAAAATCATTGAATAAGAGATGGTACCGCCACCAAGTTCCTGGATGGAAATGGCCAAATCTCCTGGAAGCCCTTTGGAGTACATGCTATCTTTGTTGCCTGAGCGTTTAGCTCTTGCCCATTAAGCCTAAGTGTGGAATAGAAAGTGCGCCTCTTGGCGTTGTCCCCAAGCTCGGAAGAAAAATGTCTCACTGGGAGACAGTTAGCATTCATGTGAGGGTGGGTCACATTGGCACCGCCACCTATCAGGTCAAGTTTCTGGATGGATACAACCAAAGTTCTTATAAGCCAAGCCCAGAGGAAGTTGTGCAATCTGTTATAGGCCAAGCAAATGAAATAAACAGAAGCAATTCTACTTTGATGGAGTGGCCTTCAAAAATTTTTTTTTTAAATAGGAGACCCATGGTCTAGAAAGTTACATATGATGAGGGGATACAGGGGCACATTGAAGAGAATGAACCTAGAACCTCTTCGTCCTAAATTGAGGCTCAATTTTATATTGCGAAACTTGCTCTGTTATTCTCCAGAGAGACGTTTTATATACTTAGAATAGCCATATTAGCTTATCTGTGTCAAACCAATCTTCTACGATCATGCTGTTGACAGTACACTGCTCTGAGTCTCTGATCGGACTTTTCTTAGTTTAGTCCTGTCCATGTTTTGCAGGATGATAGATTTTATAAATCCCAGGTAGCATTTCGAAACTCAAACAAGGCATTTAAAAACTTGAGTATATGCATGGCTTTGGTGGATGAGAGGCTGGTTCAGGTTCCGAGCAGAGACGTAGCCAAGCCTCCTGGAGTATTGGTACGTTAATTTGCACCCTAAATGCGGTGCTGTTTTGCTTCTTTGGTTCGCGATCTTTATATGCAGCTCTCATATTTTTGATATTGCCGAATGCCGATTGTTGACTTCCATTGTTTTTCTTCGCAGGCATACGAACTTGTGCAAGGCTCACTTGTAAGTTATATGGACTGTTAATCTCACACTCAGATAGCTACAATGATGCATGATTCATTGATTTTATTCGTAAACAAGTGGTCTTACTTACATGTTACCCATGTATTGATGACTGGATTGGCTATGTTTTATTAGCTATACATTTGCTATACGAATGAGGTGAATTGAAGAATTAAATACTGATAGCTGCATCGCATTAGTCTGTTGTTGATCTCCTCTAATGTGATCTAGATGCATTTTATGTATTAAATAAATTGTGATAGTGAAGAAGAGTTCAACTTGTATCTGCTTAGGTTCACTTTATCTAATCTGACCTCATTTTCTGCAAACACAGAAGGTAGACAATCATAAAATTTACTTTTACCTGCCCAGCATCATATTTTTGTGTAGGCTACTCTTTGCATTTGAAGGATTACCATTGTCATTTCCTAGTGAAATTTTAATAAGATAAATCACTCCTGGAATAAAAGGTTTGCCAAGTCAAGCTGCGCTATCTTCTAAATATCTGTTTTAGATCCTTTTAAATTTCACTAGCGTTAATTATCCAAAAAAAAAAAAAAATTTCACTAGCGTGCCCCTTAATGTAGTCCACTAAAGAAGTTGAAAAGGAGATAAAGTTGCTTTCTTAGAGATGATTAAGGGAAAACTTATGCACTGAACTGCGTCCAATACTTCATTTGCCCTGTTCCTCCCTTTTGCCGTAATGATAACTCGTGCACAAAATCCATAGGTTAGATGGAGTTCCACCATGGACAAGTCAATACCTGAAACTCCTACAGCGGTGCTTCTTCATGGCATTCTTGGCAGCAGAAAGAACTGGGGTATGCACTGGTTGTCCGGGTTCCCTGTTTCAACAATTCATTGGTATCTATGTTGATACAAGCAACTTCTGGAATATCTGTTCATTATGACTATGGTTGATATTAAATTTATAGTTTTATACAGAAATTACACGATGAATATGTGAAGGCTGAATTAGTCTTGCAATAGACTTATATATTAGAAGAGCATTAGTTTGGACATGTTTCCAGATTGCAAAGAAAAATATAATTACTTCAAAAATCAAATAAGTTGATGTGCATCAGATGGAAACATACATTGGTATAATGTGATGTCAGAAATTTTTCGAAATTAAGCACGAGCATAGTTCTTAATTAACTTTTGTCTTTCCTTATCCTGGATATTTTGCCCTTGATACTCAATACGATACCTGTGTATTGCTTATTTTCACAATAAAGCTGCAAATTCTTATATTGAAGGTGATGCGGATAGTGTGTATTTGTAGGACAATGTATATATATACAGTTTTCTCTTAAATTAATCTAGTGAGTAAAGAACAAGTTAATTTATTCGAATGTTCACTAATAAGTGAATTATCTGAATATCTTTCACTGGTGATTAATTTTCAGGGAGTTTTGCTAGGAGATTAGCTCAAGAATTTCCTGCATGGCAGGTATGCAATATAAAGTTAACATGTGCAGTGGTTCAGAGTTGTGCTTCCAAATGTGAAATTGGAAATATTGTCAATCGATTGGTTGCCAAATGTAATTGCATTTTTTGTTCTCATATCCAATTTGAGTTGCTAGTTCAGAAACTGTACTCTAAAAGAGGGAAAAAATTGAAAGGTGTTTGGTAAATTGTATGTTGCGCTAGTTAGTGATTCACTCGTGAAAGTGCAAATATGTTTCTGTTGAACTTTGTATTCAAGCACAACAGCTGGATCGATGATTGAATTTGTTCTGGCTAAATATTTCTTGTGATTATCTTTGAGCGATTTACATATGGCTTGCTTTGGCAGATTTTAATGAAGAATTGAACCCTCTAATTTCTTCGAATCATTACTGACATTCTGATGCATTTTGTGCAGTTTCTCTTAGTGGACCTCAGATGCCACGGTGATTCTGCATCCATGAAAAAGCGAGGCCCTCATACTGTTTCTTCAACTGCTCTTGATGTCCTGAAGCTTGTATGTTAAACTTGGGCCCCACTTAAACTTTTTTTTATCCTTGCACTTGTTTTTTCATTACAATCGCATGTATTGGAATGGTTAAATGCGGATATTGCCTTCGAACATAGTTTCCTCTTCTAATTTTGTTTTTTCATCTTCTTTTTGTTGGAGCAGGTTGCACAGCTTAGATTAACACCCCGAGTTTTGGTTGGCCACAGTTTTGGAGGAAAAGGTAAAATTTAGTTGTGTTAGCCAATCATAAACGGTGTTTGATTCAATCAATGATCTAAATATGTATGTTATGTTTTGATTATTGCAGTTGCATTGAGCATGGTTGACCAAGCTGCAAAACCTCTAGCACGTCCTGTAAGAGTGAGTATGCTTCAAGTTTCATACATGTTTTGGATTTTGAATTAGCCTGAACGAGTTTTTTTAAAAATTTATTTATGGAGATTACATCACTGTTTAATCCTTGCAATTAATTGTCCTTTGTTTAACAGGTTTGGGTCCTGGATTCTACTCCTGGAAAAGTTCGTCCTGGTGGGCATAGAGATGATCATCCCGCTGAGCTAATTTCTTTCCTCCGTGCACTGCCCGAGGAGGTCAGTTTGAAATCATCCTCATGCCATTTTTTCTTTTTGTGCATCTTAGGCATGGTTAGAAGACCCTATCAGTGAGGATTATCGAGATTAGTTGAAATATGGCATCTTCTCCAGATTCAATTTGTTTGTCATCCTTTTGAGTTTTATCTAGCACCATGCACCGTGAAGTATAGCAGCTGTAAATGTAATAACCATTTTATAAAGGTTTCATGACTCCAGATTTAGATTTTACTTACTTATTTGATAGGCATCCATGCTGTTCTTTTATAACTCATCCTACTCTTTCCAGACAAGAAATCTTATCGTCTCCACTTATTTGAGCACTATTAAGGTCATTATACAACTTGTGTTAATCGAGTACTTTGATAAAAAAATCATCATCATCTTTGGAAGTTGTATGTTCTTTTCCTTTTATGACACAAGTGTAATTGAGGTTTGATCTTTCAAGGTTGCCTCTAAGCGTGAGACTGTGAGTGCCCTCATCCAAGAAGGATTCTCCAAAGATGTGGCCCAGGTATTTCTTGGAAATTTATCTCGGATTTTTTTTGCTGCATGTGGTCACTAGTTTTCTTTTTTTTAAATGAAGACCCATTAAATTGACTGATTGAACATGCTTGATTTCTCCCAAAATGATCTTGTCACATATTTCATGACGTCATAAACAGTAGTCATGTTGAAAAATTATCCATTTATATGTTGTTGCTACTTTATGCTACATTGGTCATCTCATTGAAAAAGTGCATTTTGGTCAAACAGAAATATACATGTCCTGAGACATGGATTTATTGAGAAACTAACATGGAAGATATTGTCCTAAAGGCTAAAGTCATGCATGCTTTGAGGAATCTTCTGAAAATAACAATGTAGAGTCTTCAGTCTGATGTCCTCTCTTTGCTTGTTCTATGCTGAATAAGACATAGTAAACAGACACTGATGCACTTGTCTTTGTCACTATTGCCTGTTGCCTGCAGTGGGTGGTAACTAATCTTCGACAAACTGGCTCTCCTGGCTCACAAACAAGCTTCTCATGGGTATTCGATTTAGATGGAATTTCCGAGATGTACCAATCATACGAGGAGACAAACTTGTGGTTTGTATCCTTTATTTGCTATTCTTAGCATCTCCATATTGATTCAGTTATGTCCATATATTAGTTTAGTCTAAATTCCTTGACAAAGGTGAAACTATTTCAGTCACTCAAAAGAAATCTCCTCTCTCTACTTGGTAGAGACCTTGTCTGTGTCTACCTTGCATGGTTTGTCAGAAACGTCATTAGTTGAACATGAGATTAGTAATCACATTTTCGATGTGGAAAAATACCAAGATCTGAACCTGTCTCTACCACCTTCTTACGAGTTATTCAAATATACTGTAGGAGAATTGTTGAAGATGTCCCTGGAGGCGTGCATGTGAACTTCCTGAAAGCAGAAAGAAGCCTCCATAGATGGGCCCTTGAAGACATCCAGCGGATTCGTGCAGCTGAGCTGCTTGCTCCTGATGAGGGAGGAGCAGTTGAGATGCATGTACTTGAAGATGCGGGTCATTGGGTACTCTCCCTTGAGCATCTCTCTGGTGCTATTCTCTCGTGAATGTTAAATTCTTCATGAAAAATCCTCACCCCGAGCATTCCTCTTATTATAGTCAACTCAGTCTCTTCTGTCTTGCCAGGTTCACGCCGATAACCCCGACGGCCTCTTTAGAATACTCTCGTCTTCATTCCAAGCATTCAGAACATGAGAACAGGTTCAGTTTGGCAAAACAATCTCCTTCAGCGCTAAGGCAGCAGCTCTCAGGTTCAACTGATGGTTAGTTCATATGTAATATAATATTTAAGCAATTTTGTTTTTCAAGTTCTATCTTACAAGTCTTTGTACATCTCTCCTCGTGCCAATTCTTTCGTGTTTATATAACCGTATGGGACCTCAAAAGGTAACTGCTGATTGTAGCAATATAAACGTAGCAGAGGTTCCATGGGTAGTTAATTGTCGGAGTCCGATGTTTCCACTAAAACAAGTTATCATATCACAATAGAGTGCTCGATGTGAAGGCTGCTGGGTTTCTTGTGACAGTCTATTCCTGCCTCACAGCCTATGTACAACTCCTGTTCGATCACCCAAGTAATCATTTATTTGGTACTTCGCAAGGGTCAGGAACTGCTATTCTAACCCGTCTCAGGGGAAGTCCATCCACAGGTGCAAAGCTTATTCATGCTGCTCATTAGTTGATCTGTTTTCATTGTTGGGCACATCGGGTAGGTCGAGAGAGAAGATCAGTTTGGCTTGCCGATGAGAACTTCATTCTGATCCACTCGAGACCGTAGGACCTCGTCAAGTGAATGTATTTTATGGTCGATACATCGATAAAAGGCTTCTTTGAATATTTTTTTTTTTTAAACCGACTTCTTGAGTTGTATCCAATTTGGTATGAGCACCAAACTACGCGCTATATTTGGATGGGGAAAATGGAATTGAATCAATGACGCAATGTTTGCGTTCCAAGGCAGGAGTCGGGAGGAAATGAAATGGAATGGGATTGTAATACAAAATCTGAATCACTGCACAGTTAAAAAGTCTAATTAGTCCTAATTAATTCAAGATTGAGTTAAGTTAGATTTCATAAGAGTAAAATATCTTAATTTATTTAAATAAAAAAAAGTGTCGAAATATCTTTTTTTGATATTGATGATATCCAATCTGTAATAATCGATTAATTCAACAGACAATGTATTATTCGGTCTGGGACCCTCTACTAATTACCAGACACCGGATCCCGGAAGAGTCTAATTCTGAACCTTACTTATTACTTATTGTCAATTTACTGACCAACCCATTTCACATGGACAAACATTTCACAATCTTAGTGAATCGACTCAGTTGTATGAATTAGTCGTGCCAAATGGATCATTCATCCACAACGTCTCTCTATCCAGACAGGCCACGCAAACTCTTCTCTCTCTCTTTCCCTCGTCCTCTCTCACAAACGTCCATCGCCACCGCACGGGCAGCACCGCCGCCACTAGCGCCTGCGTCTTCCTTCCACAAGTGCTCAAAATTCCTCTCCCACTCTAATGCTCCCATCTCCCCTACTCGCCGTTCCGACCACCATCCTGCCTCCGCTTAGTCTACATTTCTATGCAGCCACTGCAGTAAATGGCCGGAAACCGATGACATGCAAGGCGACTGAGGTCTCCTAGGGGGAGTACGAGCCTTCGTCGTCGTCTTCATCTGGCGGAAGTGAGAACTGGGTTTCCGCGGTGCCGTTGGCTGCACTCCCGAATGGGAGAGTCCTGTGATCAATGCAGGATGGGCAGATGATCCTGTTGCTTCGGTACAAGGACCATCACCTTGGAGTTCTTCGCGGCATCAAAATCTTAACTAGGACCATACATGCCAACAATTCCATGCATTTATGTTTACAGTCCTCTGTGCCGAACACGGCATCATGTGGCATGCATATTTCAGGTTGCTATAGATAGGATTTTTGCATTTTGAGTGTGAGATTGTCTCTCTGGATTGTTGAGATATGAGTAGCTGGGAAGCCTTAAAATTAAGCACGTTCCTGTATTCTGGTTTTGGATATATTTAAGGGCTATGAGTGAACAATTCTGAGGATTAAGTTCCTCTGTTACTCATAGGATGGCTGTATTGTGTGCCCGACAACGGATAGCACATTCGACCTCAGGACCGGTGCAATCACGGAATGGCAGACGAAATTCCGGTAGTAAGATTCCTGACCCCTGCCCTGCGTACTCTGTACATTTATCCAGTGAAAACTGATGAAGAGTATATTTACATCAACATGAGAGGGAGTGATAGATCAGATGCATCCGCCGAGATTGTCTTCGGTGGCAGAGCTCAACCTGGTGTCATTGCCACCGACGTTTAATGCGGATGAGGTAAACTTCTTCCTCTTCAGCCCATATTTATTAGCTTCTCAGACTTGAATCTTGGACATCGGTCATTTAATGTTTCAAATGGAATTGATATTTTGACCGTTTGGGTTCATGATTGAATCATGGACATCAATAGCTATCTGCTCTAGTACTCAACTGGCATGGTTTATGGTATCCCATCTTGAGAGTTTTTCTTGTGCCTTGATTTCTCATGTCTGGTTCATTGATTCTTTGGTGGAATTTGAAGGTGAAAATGGTGGTTGGTGAGGATCTGGAGGGGTTTGGGCTCACCGGAAAGAATGAACTGATCAATGGGAAGGCAGCTGTGATTGGCTTCCTTCTGCTGTTCAATTTCGAACTCTTGACTGGGAAAGGTCTGCTCAAGGGAACGGGATTCCTCAACTTCCTGTATGCTGCCTCGAATGCTTTCAAATAAAAGCCAACTGTTCAGCCTCCAAAAAGTCATCTGCCGTGTTACACTTGAGAACAAAACAGAACATAGAGTTTTTTGCATTTCCCGAGTCCTTTCTTTCCTCCTGAAAAATATGCGTTTGGAATACAGCGAAGAAGTTTAATACAGTCTGACTGGCTTGCCAGCAAACGTTGCTCTTACCAACAATTGTATACAATATCATACTTGCTGTTGCTGTATCGAAGAATATTGATTGGCCTGGCCCCGAACTCTTGTGCTCTTACCTGAATATTTAGCTCTTTCATTCTCCTTTTCAGCTAATCCTAACTTCTGCATCTTTCTTATGTCCCTTAGGATGCATAAGCTGATCATTAGTAAACTAAAATATGTCATTCACAGGGAGGCGGTTATCATTCATAGTTATGGAAATTCATTCCGTTTTGGTCTTCCAGAAGATTTTACGAGCTCTATGTCATATTTGAGACTCACTTTCCCGTCCAAAGCATGAAAAGAATTTTTTTTTTTTTTTTTGTGTGCGCAGATGCAGTTCCATGGAAATATGAATGCATGCAATTCGACAGTCCGTTCGACTTGAATTAAAGAGGGTAAGAAGCCCGGTAGTTTATTCATCTTCTGGGGTGGTTGCGCTGTCATTGTGGAACAGAACCAGCGGTTCTGGCTCTCTTGGGTCCAGTCTCCGAGCCATCCGGGTTCAGCTAACATCCGTTAACATCTGTGGGTATTTATTATGAAGATTCTGTCCTTGTAATGTTCATTCAACAGCTCGTAAGTTATTCTATGCTGCACAATGAAACATTCTTCGTCGAACTCGCTGGATGCCCAGAAAGATCGGCTCCCATCCTGAAACGAATGACTTTGATGGAGGGAGGAGGGAAAGGAAAGCATGTGATGAGCGTGGTGCTTAGCTCAACGACCACTGAGAGGTAAACGATTGCTAATGAACATGAAAAGAACAGTGCACCCACGTGTTCTTTTTTCCCCTACGTTGATGTTGGCGGGTCAAACTTTCCATTAAGATCCTCGCTCGGGCTAAATCCAGTGATCTTCAAGACATTAGATTTTGTCCACTGATATCAGAAACTGATTCCTAAGATAGTGAATTTTGTGAAGTGCTATCGTTCTTAATTTGAGATAAAAATATGGGCTCCAATTATGTTTACGAGTCTCTCATCTGTAATCGAAATAACACAGAATAATAGTTGATTTGACCTTTTTCACGATTTCATTAATTCATCTCTCTTCATGATCCACAAGTTGGTCGGTCGGGTTGAACTGAGAAGACTCATTTATGTGATGAGCCAACTTGCCCCTGCCAGGTCCCATGAAGTTATTATATATTCGGCACAATTTTCCTTTTTCCCGTTGCATACGCAACACGTGTATTTTCTCTTCTCCTTTCACCAGTCAATTGGGTCAACATTGCCGATCTCATTCACTATCATTAAACCCTTTCACCCACTCAAGTCAATCAAAAGTTTAAGGTCCTACCAACAAATCTTAAACTCGAAATCTTAAATTAAAATATATATAGAATTAGGTCAACCGATTTATGCGGACTTAAACCAGTGGTTTTAGGAGCACAATTACCGGAGCCCTCGGACACCTTAGGTAGTGAAAATGATAAGACATTCTTGACAAGACATGGCAGGCAACATTGGCCAGACGATGTAAGAGAATGTCGAGTCCTAGCCGATCCAACGTTAGATCTGTATCCAATGTTATATTATCTCACCCGTTTACCCCACAATACGCTTTTAAGCGTGTAACTTTTGAATCTCTCAACTTGATCTAATTTCTAGAATCATTTGACCCTCCTGACCTGCCAAGTCTTACCATGGGCGGTCTTTCTTCCAGAGACATGAAGAGGCTGCCGATGAACAGCCAACCAACCAGCGCCGTCCCACAGCCCATCTGACTCCTTCCAAAAGCCTCAATCTTTTCCCTCTGGGTGGGTCAACCCAACTCATTCTTACCTGAGCCTTCCAATTCTTCAACCGAGAGCTTTGAACCCTCTCAGTCCAACCCCTAAAATCTATGTGACCCCACCCCATCTTCAACCTATTTAAGCTCCTCCACTGCCCCTCACCTCCTCCATCCTCACAGCACAGGCTTCCCAGCTCGATCTCGTCGAAGAACACTCACACACGCGATGAGCAGCTCGGACGAGAGCTCGGGCGCGCCCCACAGGAAGTACAGCGGCGTCCGCCGGAGGAGATGGGGCAAGTGGGTGTCCGAGATTCGGGTCCCCGGTACCCAGGAGAGGCTCTGGCTCGGCTCCTACTCCACCCCCGAGGGCGCAGCCGTCGCCCACGACATTGCCTTCTACTGCCTTCGCCGGCCAGCCTCCCTCGACAAGCTCAACTTCCCGTCACTCCTGCCACCCGGGCTGAGGGCTGACCTGTCCCCGGGATCCGTACAGAAGGCGGCGTCCGACGCTGGCATGGCGATCGATGCCCGGTTCATATCGCAGAGAGCCGCTGAGGAAGGGATTAGGACTCCGGAAGAAGAAAGAGATCATGGCCATACCCATCGGGATTACTCTCCAGGAGGGGGAGCTGGTGGGAGCATTTCAGTTGAAGACTATGATTATCCGCGTGGCTAACTCTTTTTCTGTACATACATATATATATATATATATATAAACATATATCTTTATATAGGTATATTGATGATGCTAAGTAGAGTTTAAGAAACAAGTTTAGTTAGAAATTGTTCCCTTTTTCCTTATACGACCGATAATGAGATTGAACAACACAAAGAGGAGCCCACTGAAACTGGTTTCATTGCATGAATCAACACCGAATTAAACTATATATAATATGTTTCAAATCCTGATTGAACGTGTATGTTAAATCAGTATTATCGTGTGAGGTAACCGTCGTACAAGATACTTTCTCCATTCTTTCAGGGGGAAAAAAGTAAAGCCTCTCTGTCACTTGCCCTCTACACATTTTCATGAAATCATGCAAATATATATTGCCTGTTAATTGTGCATACTAATATTTATAAATTATAAATATGTTATGGATATTTGTTGAAAGAATATTAATAAATCTTTGACAAAAAGGATTCACCTTTCAAGCAAAAAAAATGTTTGACGGAATGGGTAAAAAGGAGGAATCTTTAGCACAGCATAAAATAGAACATAATAAAAAGCGAGAACAAATTAGGCAACTGACGTGCCGCCACGTGGCAAGGCAGGTATCCCCCTTCCATACTCGCAAACTGCTTCGCACGTCGGCGCTTTGCAGTTTACACCCTCGACGGCTGCCAGTGCCGGGAAACCCACGGACACAGAGGTAGGCAGCCTATGGAGCAGATGTCGTCATAAAGTCGTACCGTCGACTACGGCCGGAAGAGAGAAACGGAGGGGAAAAAAAGCACATTTTTGTATATGATAAACAAACAGAGCAGATGGAGATCCCGAGCTCTCGACTCAACTCTCTCTAGAGAGATGCAAAAAGAGGAAGAAACAGACTAGGAATTTGGTTGGATGCTGTAGGATAGAGTAGAGAGCAAACCTGCCACCCTGTACTCTCCCTAAAACATTCGGCTGCTCGCATTTCTAGCCTCTCTTCTCGTCTCTCTCTCTCTCTCTCTAGAGCCTGCAACAGAAAGAAGGCCTCAAGGCCCCATTGCCGATTGTTTGCTCCCTTTTATGGTTTTTTCAGGTCTGTCTTTCTCCTTTTTACACTCCACAGAGAACAGAAAGTGACCGCATTCGATTTCTTTTTTTTGCTTTCTCTCACGTTTTCTTCTGGGATTAGCCGGAAACTGTGAGACTCCGGCTAGAAGTTCCTGTATCGGAAGAACGTTCCTTTCCATTCACCCCTTGCCAAAGATTTTTGTTCGTTGATTGGGATTTCTGGTCTGGTTTTATTGCTCGATTCTTCGGTTGATTAAAGATTTTGCCTTTTCCTATAGGAGCAAACATTCTCCAGTTCCGAGGAAACTAGCGTTTATTGATTTCTACATCGACCTGAAAGATTCTTTAGCTTCGATCAGCAGTGCCCGCATTGAGATTTTGCCAGGAGACAATCTGCTGATTGTGGGAACTGATATTAGTTTGAAAAGTTCTGAGGTTCCCTTGACAAAGCAGATATAGCCCTGTATATGATAAATAAAAGTCCATCTGCGGACCAACGCTGACCAATTCTGGAGCTTTCGAGAACCTTGAGGTGAGATCATGGGCTGCTTATGTTCCAAAGAGGCCGTAGTTGATGAGAGAATTGAAGAAGACCCAACTGTCAAAAAGGCTGACCAGAGCAAGTCCTCCGTTCAACTGGTTGCCCCTTCGAAGAGGGAGGAGATTGAATCAGACTTCAGTAGAGGCAGCCGAGATGGTTCAAGTAGGCCCGTGCAGAGGGTGGCCTCACAGGCCAGTGCTGGGTCAGTCCACAATCCTTCCTCCTATAACAGCGACAGAGAAAAGAACGGCGGTGCGGTTGCTGAGAGGCGTGCGAGCAGTCACCATCAGATAGGAGCAACAGCGAGCATGGGAAGGAACAGAGGTGGGCGGCAAGATTCTCAGGTGTCTAGAATATCTGCCTTGCCCAATGGCATTGAGCGAGATGCAGTTGCCGCTGGGTGGCCCTTGTGGCTCACTTCCGTGGCTGCGGAGGCCATCCAAGGACTGGTTCCTCGACGGGCTGAGTCATTTAAGAAGTTGAAAGTGGTTAGTTCTTGCTTCTACGTCTTGCATTTCATATATTTACCTGTGAAGCTATGTCTTTTTCATTGTTTATGTTTCCTTTTTTTTTTTGTCAATATTGGATATAGTAGTCACTTTGCAGGTTCAAAACGGCGAGCCTACTGTCCTAATAATTGCATGTAGGGAATGATTTCCGAGGATCTTCTTGAACTCCTCTTTGTTGTAACGAATGTGGATGATTGCATTAACTGGCAATTGATCTGTAAGCTTCTCAGAAGTCATCGTATTGCTTATTATATTTTCATTTCTTTTGGGTATGTACAAGATATATCAGGTGATTGAATAACTTGTCCAAAAATGGGGAGAAAAGAACTTGCTTGTCCACTGAATCATGAAGGATTGATTATTGTCTTCTTTCGTGATCAAATTTTTGTCTGAGACGATACACAAATGAGGAAATCTGGATGAATGATGTGATAGCGGGCTTATGTTGTCTGAGAAGCAAGTTAAATGAGGGAAAATCTATTAGGATAATATAAATGCTAGGCTTCGCGAAGAATGATTTTGATCTACAACTCATGTCCAGATTGGCCGTGGAACTTATAGCTGTGTCTACAAAGCCCACGACCTAGAAACAGGCAAAACTGTTGCCATGAAGAAGGTGAGGTTCAGTAACATGGACCCTGAAAGTGTCCGGTTCATGGCAAGGGAAATTCAAATTTTGCGAAAGCTCGATCACCCAAACATCATACAGCTTGAAGGGATAGTTGCTTCAAAGACCTCGGACAGCTTGTATCTTATTTTTGAGTACATGGACCACGATCTTGCTGGAATCTTGGCTAGGCCTGGCATGAAGTTAAGTGAGTCACAGGTATCATTTCTGTCGCATAATCACTTTTACAGTATTAGATTGATGCTCTACATTCATGCGAATAATCAGTTGGTTGTGCTAATGTTCAAGAACTTGTCATCCCATCCACAGTACTTCAATAGATTAGGACTTGAATCCCCAAGCATGATGAATATCCTCTACATTTCTGCCGTGAAACACATGACAAATCTCTAGTTCAATATTTTGTTTTGTGCTTTCCATAAATTGGAAATCTGCATTTTTGCAAATTTTCCTATGTTTCTGCACAAATGGGTTTTTTCTAATGTTGTGATGAAGTGCTTGATGTGAATAATCTCATGCGAATTTATGCATATATTTGAGCTTTGCAGATCAAGTGTTACATGCAGCAGTTGCTCCGTGGACTCGATCACTGCCATAGCCGAGGAATTCTGCATAGAGACATCAAGGGCTCTAATCTTCTCATCAGTGGGGATGGAGTTCTCAAGATTGGTGACTGGGGTCTAGCCAACTTTGATCAACAACAGCCACTGACCAGTCGGGTTGTTACCTTATGGTACAGGGCGCCGGAGCTTCTGCTCGGTGCTACAAAATATGGAGTTGATGTAGATCTGTGGAGTGCGGGGTGCATTCTAGGTGAACTCTTTGCTGGGGAGCCCATTTTGCCTGGTAGAACTGAGGTTGGTCTCTCTCTGTCAATTAACTTGATAGAATTGTCATGTCTATTTGATGGAATTTGATAGCTAGTAAGCTCAGGGTACCAAAAGAGTGAAAAGAAGGAATAGAAGTGAAGAACTGGAACAAGTGCTAATAAGCTCATAAAATTGAAACTTATCCAATCGGTCACTTCTGCTTGAAACTTGGCTGCTAACGAATCAATCAAACACATCCCCATTTCAGGTGGAGCAATTGCACAAGATTTTGAAACTCTGTGGCTCGCCTCCTGAAGATTACTGGAGGAAAACGAGATTGCCTCGTGCAACTAGTTTCAAACCACAAGGACAGTATAAGCGCCATGTTGCTGAGAGGTTCAGAGATGTACCTTCTACAACTTTGTCTCTGATTGAGAAGCTGCTTTCTTTGGAACCGAAGGACCGTGGGTCTGCTGCTAGTGCACTTAGAAGTGAGGTAATATATAATCCAACAAGTCCTCTTGCTCTGATCATGTAATAGTCCAAGGTGATTATAGATATGCATCGAATTAAAATACTGCCATGTTATTATCTATCTTGAACTACTTACCTTTTTCCTTTCAGTTATTCACGACCAAACCCCTTCCTTGTGATCCATCAAGTTTGCCGAAGGTTCCTCCAAGCAAGGAGATTGATTTCAAGCTCCGCGATGAGGAAGAAAAACGGTAATATATATGTGTGATCTGAAAAATACTACTGTAATTTACAGTAGCCTTTTTTCAATAAGCATGGAGTTATGGGAAAAAAAAATTTACATGGTATGCGTGTGACCTGAATTCTCAGAAGAAAAGCAGAGTCGGTCAAGGCACGGGGACCTGAATCAGTTATCATGGTTGCAAGAGATGCCAAGGCAGTTCCTACACCAGAATTTACTGCTCATGTGGAGGTCTCTTTGCAGGTAATGTTACCCAGAAGTGAACAAGAGTATTTCTTATAATTCATTCTTTCCATTTTCATTCTTCTAAGCATGCTTGATAAAATTTATTATTGCAGGGACAGTCAAGCCCGAAAAGCGTTAGCCATAAATTCAACCATCAGGATGACAGTGGATCCGGTTTTTCATTGGGTACTCCAAGGAGAGCAGCAACAAACGATTTTACCCATTCTGGGTCGATGATCCACCCGAGCGCAGCTGGTTCTTCTAAGTGGACGGGCAATGTTAGCACTGTGACTCACAATGCCGAGTTTAGGTCCCAAACATCTTTCAAGCAGTGGGCCACAGTTGACCGATCAAGCGGTTCTCGAAAGGATGAAAGCGGTTCTACCAATGATATATCATCTACGGTAAAAGTCTATTACTAGTCAAATATGTTCTCTTTATGGACGATTAGTTATGAACTGATTTTGCTTCTCCCCAAAATGCTATCTAGGTCTACATCCCAAAGAAGAATAGGATCCATTGCTCAGGCCCGCTGGTGCCTCCGGGAGGGAACATTGAGGACATGTTGAAGGAACATGAGAGACAGATCCAGCAAGCTGTTCGTAATGCTCGTCTGGACAGGAACAGGACAAGTAAAACTAGTGGTTGTCATTAGAAGAAGCTAACGGATCGGTGCTCTGTCATTGTAGAGGGGGTTTTTTTCTGCTGTTTGTAATGGAAAAGAGGGTACTTCCTGGGACTGCAGCTCTGTCTTACCTGCCAAAGAAAATGCTGCACATAAGCAAACCCATAGATTAACCAATCGACTGCTGCAGTAGCATTATGAACCCAGCTTAGGCAGTTTTTTAGAAAATGGGGTTTCGGTAGTGTTAGGCAACGTGTTTAGAACACGATGCAGGGAGAAAGGGATCTTTTAGGCTCTAATTTCTTGTGAGTTAACTCTGTACATAATTAATGGGCAATTGCCTATGGCATAATGGAAGAGTGATGTTAGCTCAACGCCAAAAAGCCCTTTCTTTTTATTAACCAGTCAAAAGAATAACGAAGGAATCAAGTTGATCTGCAGCTTTCTGCAGGAGGATCTCTCTTCTGTGGTTGCTAGCCAATCAAGGTACAGGCTCTAACTAGGAAATGGAAAAGGAATAAACAGCAGGACATAAAGTGCATTCAAATCGAGATACTTCTACACATTTGACTTCATGGTGACCCAACAATAACAGTTTCATCTTCATCTGTGTGAAGCTCAAGATTGGACCTCCTTATTTTCACCATATGCAAAAGCTTATATCTACATGTCTTGCTTCGGCTCTCTGCTCAGATCAGAGTAACAGCTGCCCTTTAGCTGCAAGATGTCCTCTCCTAGCCCCGATAAAGAGTTCGATGAGGTCCAAGCTGCATGCAGCAACACACCATTAATTGAACTCTCTCTCTTTTCCCTGAGCTGATCAAATTGCCACCCTGCATAGCACATCAAGAACCTAAAGTCTTGAGGCTTCAGCAATGCCTTCCTCACCACTGCGGCAGCAGCCTTGTCCAAGCTGTTTCTTGCCCCAAAACTTAGCCCAGCAGTCACTCATCAAACCCAGGATGCTTTGATTTTGGTTTTTCACATGCTGAGAGGATAGCAACAAAGGTGGCAATGTCAGTTGGGACATCCATTTCCCTGAAGAGAGAGCATGGTCCTTGAAGCATTGAGTTTCCAAGAAACTGAATCACACGTGCCATTTCCATGCCCTGGAAAACTTGCCTTGCAAGATATCTCAAACAGCCTACATCTCGAATGTGCGTGGATCAAGTTGTTTGGAAAAACATCTCTATCAGAGTGCATAATTTATCACTGGGCAATGACCATGGCCAAATTGCCAACTTGGCATGGGAGAGGAAGAGCCGGTAGTCATGGAGACAGGTTGAGTTTCACAGAGACCAGGCGGAGCAGGAGGAGACGGCAGAAGAGCTTTTAGTTGTGAACGTGTTCAATGTACATTGGTTCCAAGCAACAACAGTCAAAACTTATGGTATTCTATCACGAGTAAACGTACAATTTGAAGGAAAGAAAATCTATCATTTGTTCTGCACAACACGTCTACATTTCCATGTACAGTTATTTGCACAACAAGCACCTCCAGCAACATGCCACGCTTTTCTGTTGTAGACTTGACAGAGAAATTCTAGCACTCGGTACTAGATACCGGCATGTTGGATCGAAGCGGCTTCAGATACTACTTAGGCACGGAAGCTGACACTCTTCACGATACTAGATACCGGTACTAGAGAAATTCTAGCACTCGGTACTAGATACCGGCATGTTGGATCGAAGCGGCTTCAGATACTACTTAGGCACGGAAGCTGACACTCTTCACGATACTAGATACCGGTACTAGAGAAATTCTAGCACTCGGTACTAGATACTGGCATGTTGGATCGAAGTGGCTTCAGATACTACTTAGGCACGGAAGCTGACACTCTTCACGAGCCTCTTAGCTTTACTAGAGAAGCTCTTCACCAGCACCCTGTCGGAAAATATTAGAGGAGTATCTTCCTCAGCAGCCTCCGCTCTCCGATCGGACCAACCAGCCCCATTCTTGGAAATGACTGCACCAGAAGACTGTTCAAGGGGGAGAGAGTTTGGATCTTCAGGTATCTCCCTATACAAGTGTTTCAGTATAAACAGCGCTGTATCAAAGTCTCTCCAGTAGTTCCTGCCCAGCACAAAATAATCATGAGATGCAGAAGTAACAGATAATATGTTCCATGACCTGATTGTGATCAGTACTCACGTATGTGAACCAATGGCAGATATGTAAGGGTGCTCGAATGTCTTATCCTGCAAAACCAACAAAGGGATTTCAGGTAGGTTATAAAGTGGTGCAATCTGCGGAGTATTATTGTGAGTTTATTCCCAGTTGCCCACTTGAAGAACATGATCAATCCGTCCGTCTTCAGTGCCAGTGAGCCGCTCTATCATGAGTGAACCATACGATTTCTCGTATTTATCCTCCCCATCCTCTGCTGCATCTGCAGCAGTGCAACACATTTTCTCAAATTTAAAACATACCCACATGACAAATATGAATAGTATGTAAATAGAAATCAGAAGAAGAAGAAGAAGAAGACAGTGGTTTTCTAACAATTCGATTTTGTTAAAGTTACCTTCTATACTGTCCTTTCGTGATTGGCATACTGCGAGTACCTTGGCCTGCTAGACAACAATTTAGCAATAATTTACCAAGTCAATTTCTCAATCATAGATTACAACACTTCTGTTAAAATCTTGATATGGGAAATATTCTGAACGCAAAAAAGGATTAAATAGGACATGGCTTGGTTTTTGACTTTCCGGAAAGAATACCCACCCTAAGAATGTTGAAGTTGTTCATTATTTCCTGAGACCGGGCAGCTAAATCCTCCCGGAATTCCTGCATTGATTACATTGAGTGAGTTCCAAATTTAGGAATTTCAATGGAAAAAAAAAAACTTAAATCTGTCCATCGACTCACTCCACCTGAAATCCAATATGCAACCTCTTTCCACCTTTATGGTAAGGGATAATGATAGGGCGTTTGCTGATGTACTCTTTGCAAACAAGTGGCTCTACTCTGAATATAATGGAAGAAGCTGTTATCATGTGAAAAACCTATTCCCAGCCTCTGGCACACAATTTGTTTTTAAGCAAGAGAAAAAGGCGATTTTTCTTTTAAATAGAATGACTTCATATAGGAGTCACCATATTATATCTAAGTTCAACAATACCGTCCACAAGTGGGCCTACTTGGTTATTTGAACCCAAAGTTTTCAAGGAGGCGCATAGAAGATCAGCACAAACCTATATGCTACCGGATCAAATGGGTGGAATATGTTGAACATTTGCCGGCAGGCAGGTATCTCTTCAATAATGTTCTCTTCACCCCAATAGTCCTTCCCTTTCCCTACAGAAATCAAAATAATTAAAGTAGGCCAGCATTTTTCGATGATGTTCATGTTGGCTTTGTAAAGTGACTGGAAGAAGAAAGAATTACCAATCCCAATACGGATATTGCGAAGAGCAAGAAAGACACCAAGTGGTGATCCAACTGCAAAAAATGTGTCTACCTGATATAAAAGAAACAGAGTCCATATGGGTAACAAGGCCAATATACAAGTGAAGAGAGAATTATCGTGCATACAAACCCTAGAAGTTCCTATTCTTTACCTTGAATTCAAGCTTTGTATACTTTATAAGAGGCGTATAGCTTTTATTCTGACCATCTTTCCCAGAGAAAGGTTCATCCATTGTACAATCATCTTCAGCTCTTGTTTCTGTAAGATACAACAGTTTAGAAGATAATGGGAAAACTGTAAATTGGACCGAAATTGTCCGCTTGATACCTGGATGCAACTCTCTCTCTGTATCCCTTCCATAGGAGTGGAATTCTAATTCAGCAAGTTTTGCTTTCAGCAAATCAATCTGAAAACAAGAAAATGCACTTGAAGCATAAAAATGACAGATTCTTGGAATGAATGAATATTATCATAGATACCACTAATCATCAAACTCTTTACCTCTTTCCTGAGGGCATCGATTTCTTGTTCTTTATCTCTTGGTTTTTCGCATTCAGATTCCTCCATAGCCACATTTTCAGAATTACTGTCTAAGACATTACAGTTCATGCTCTTGGCTTCATACAGTGCATCCCTCTCTTGAGGCAAAATGCCAGTGGGATCACAGAGTTCTCCATTTCCCTGTTTTCTTGGTTGGTCTGGTCCCAGCAACATCATAGAATAGTTGTCCGGACATGAAGGTGAAGGATCAACAGAAGAATGCTCTGCAGGTTCTTTTTCTTCCTTGGGAGCTGATGGAGCCGATGGTGTACTCTCCTCAATCCCATAAGGAGGCACCATCTCATGGACGTTTCTACTTTCTGAATTGCTCGAGGAGGAACATAAAGAGGCATTTTCATTATTCACTGCTGAATTAGAGTGATCTTTCGGTTGCTGATACACTAGGTCCATAGGGGAAGGCGAAGACAAAGTATCTTGGTGACAAAGGATATCATATGAGAGGACACTTCCCAAAGAATGACCATAAATTGAAACCTGCTCAGAGATATGCACGACACAGTGCCATTTTATTTTATTTTATTCAAATAGCAATTATGCAATGGTAATAATAACAAACAGTTAACAAGATGCAAACTGTCAACCAACTTAAAGCTATATACCTTTCCATCATACCCGGGATTTCTTTTAAGAAACTTCAAATATAGCCGGTTTAGCTGATTAGATACCTGAAAGGAAATAACTTAATTACCATCTTTTGTAAATAACAAGGTCTAAATCTCAGAAACTCAAGAGTACAGAGAGATGCATAAATAAAAAGAAAAGTAGTCTGAGGCAGTAATTACAGAGTCTATTATATCCTGGCAATAGATGGGGCTCATGTAATACAATACATCATGAACTGTCGCACTGAGCATGACTCTCAATCCCTTGACACCATCAAGTGTAATCTTCTCAACTGCAGTTTCACCGCTAAGCTTCAAACCCCTCCTCCACTGGCAAAGAAGTCGCCATCAGCAAATGACATGTGGATGTTTTGTCAGCAAATCAACAGCCAAATCAAAGAACATATACAAGGACATTGTTTACCTGGCAAGGGATGAAGAGAACTCTCTGAGCCCCAAGTTGATATGAAGTTAAGTGGCGTTCAGCTAGACTTGCAGTGATATGCCGAAAATTACCAACATCATCCACCAAGTTTGATTTTTCCAACCGTTGACCAATGCCATGCACCATGAAAACCAAGTGCCTTACAGGAACCTGGAACCAAATACAACAAAATTAAGAATATGGGCTAGCATGATAGTTCCGCACGATATATTTTTTATATAAAAAATGTCATGGACCTGATATAATATCTGGCCAGAAAAAGAACAAATAACCTGATTCAATCTGTTAAATGGTGAAGGTGTATATACCTGGGAACAATAATCATCCATTTCCTCCTCTTTTTGTTGGCGTAGTTCTTCCTAAATCAAAAAAAATTTGTTGTCTAAGTATCAGAAAGTTTCAAAAGCTATGACATATTTGTTTAGGATTTTGCACCAATCATCCCATATGGTAGAAAAACAGATTAGTCTCATATGATCACAAGCAAGGTTGTCAAGGTAGAGAGTTTATGTAAACTCGTTAGCGTCCTTGTAAACTCGAATCGTAAACTCGTATCATAAATTCGTAGAGTTTATGTACCAAGTAAATATAATTGTCTATGTTAATAATAACACAACCATTTCATAAAAATCATAAAATAAGTCCAAGTCCAATCCAAATAAGGAAAGAGACATGGGATAGACTGGCAATAGATAGATGGGAAAGGGAGTTAACCTTTTGGCATACAGGGGTGTATAGGGACAGGGAATGGGGTCGTGTGAACATGACGTCTTTTGATTGATATGTTACATGAACTTTTGTACAAGACCATACCTTTTGTAATTATTTGCACCTACTTGGTGCTGAGTAATATAATCATTTATTTAACGATAAAAAAAAGTCCAATCCAAATAAGTTCAAGTAATTAAGATTCAAATATGTTCAATCAAAAGTCTATGTTCAATATAACATTTCCAAATTAATTCTTCAGCTTCAATATCAAGATAATATCAAACGAGCTCAAAGCAAATTCAATGGAGAAACTCCACTGCAGGATCACAATCACTAAGTTCATCATCTTCATTATCATCATCGTCGGACTTGATGTCAAGGTCATCATTAACTTCCAGGGGGTCCGAGCTTTCTACATTGTCAGATTCAAATACATCTACTACTCGTTCATCTTCACTTACTGTCAGATTTTTAGCAATTTAGAGATTTAATGGGCTGAGCCTAGCCCATTTATCATTTAAAAGAGTGAACTTTACATATTAATTGGTTTATTGGGCTTGAAAAAATTATTTTTTCTGATTCAACGATTTGACACTTACGAATTTACCAATTCTATCGAGTTTACTATAATTTCCGATTCCACTCCGAGTTAACTCGATTCTATGAGATAAACTCTTAAACTCGTACGAGTTTACGAGTTGACTCTAGAGTTTAACGACCATGATCACAAGATACGATTTTCACAAATCATAGAAATCAACATATCATACAAGGGATATAAGCTAATTTTGAATGTTTATGTATGTTACCTGTGTTGGTTTAGGTGACTGAGAGGGGGAATAGCCACGTCTAAGCTTAATGCCATTTCCACTTAAGCCAATGACGCCAGAAAAACCAGAGGAATCCACATTGAGCCAGGCCTCCCAGGTATCATCTTCTCCAGTGAAAAGTGCATGCAGTCCCTATAGAAACACAAAAGGGAAAAGAGTAAGATTTGACCTCAACAAACTAAACCCAGGAGAAAATACTTACCAGTCATTCATAATCTAATGCCATACCGGGGTTGAGCCTTGCAAATCAACTCGGGCAGCAAATAATCCCGACGGTTGGAAAGTTCTTCTATGCCAGACCTAGAGAAATCATCAAACGACTACGAATAACAATTTAATGTATAAAAATTATCAAAATTGATAATCATTTTTGTAACAACAAAGTTGTGAATCCAAAAAAGGTTTTGCTGACCTGGCTTCGATATGCGAACTCTAACTGTTCTGCAACATCTTCACGGAGGGGAAGCCAATCAAGCCCTCCTTTGCGAGCAAACCAATGTCCTCGTAAGACACGGCGGTTCTCACCATGCCAATAAACAGGAAAGCAATGTCTTCTGACCAAGTCAACCTGTAAATGCAGAAAACCACAAATATGTGTCGGTAGCATTCGGGATTAAGAAAGCAATTCCATATAGTCAAACAGAAACCCATTTTTTGAGTGGAAAATAAAGGATTTTAGTAATGAGCACCCATAAGGTGCATATATTCATATATAAAAGATAGGGGACTGTACAAAAAGATCATGAATATAACATAAAATTAATCATTCTCAGAATACCCTGATCCCCACTATGTTCCTGCATATACCGAAGGTATACCTACCTGGCCCTACTACTTATAATACTAATAACCTGTGATTCTAATCCCTCCAAGGTCCTTCTATTGCTGTCCCTCCAGACCGTCCGAAAAACAGAAAGAGGTATCACCCTAATCAACCTTTATTCTCTTTTGAATTATAAATCCTGAACCATGATCTTAGCGTCTGATCTATCGTTACTGCCATGGCCCAATGCATACCTAATATTGCCAAAGCCACAGACCAAAATCTCCCAGTCCACCGGCAATGAAGCAACAAATGATTTAACATCTCTTCCACTTCTTTACACAAGAAACAACAAGGTACATTCAAAAGAATCCATTTTCTTTGGTTCGCTAGGAACCAGATGGTTCTTTCACGGTGAGTGGACACAAGGCAAATTACAAAAACAATTGGTACTCTGCGGAAAATAATGTAAATGAATCTGCACTTTCATGTAAATTGAAGCAGGCGAAACTTTAACACTGGTTAAAGCTAGTCCAATTTTATCATATATATCTTCTAATTGAGCAGCAATCTATCTGATGTGCAGCTACTATGCATTCTGAGTTATCAGCAGTAAAGTAAAAAACACAAGCAACTAAGTTCGTGCTTATCGCATGGGCATTATTGTGATAGCAAATAATAAAAAGTTCCAATAGTAAATAGGTTGCCAGAAAAAGAGAGAGAAAAGAAACTAAACAAAACGAAAACCTAAATTTACCTCATATAGTCCTCCCTTCACAGGAACCCCGACTCGCTCCTCCTCAATTGTATAGAATTGAGCTGTTTCATCAACTTCAGAGGCAGATCCTTTACTATTAGAAGCTAGAACATGAGCTCCTGGACCAACACTACATTCTGCAAATTCTTTCCACCATTCAGAAAGCAACTCTTCTTCTCTCTGCGAGTTGGAAATTCAGATGTAACTCAAGATTCAAATCCCATTGTTTAGTTTCTGATTTCCTAAAAGGGCTATATGGCTTCTCAGGATATTCCGTAACATATTCCTCCTCATTGAAATGTAACAGAACAGAAAAATATACAGAAGCAGGGGTTCTTGTATTTCTCTAAAAATGTGGAATACCCAGATAAAATACTGCAACTAACTGAGTTTGGGGTTCTGAAGGGATAACCTGCAAAAAAGACGCCTCTATTGCAAGAGAATCCCTCATACCAAATCGGAAATACTCGCTCTTTCCGACTACCTCAGTGTGTGGAATAGCAGCAGCTAACTCTATAAAGAAACAGAACAGAAGGAAGCAATGTAATCAGAAGCGAGACCGAAAAGATGTAATTACTTCAGATGCTTGAATTTAACACGCCAATCTTAAACCTAGCATCTTGTGTACAATAATGCTGGCCAATAATACTTCGAATACTAATGTATAATACAGAACTATGTAGCTGAATAAGGTTTCTCAAACTGGCATTGAACGGTTTAAGATACTTGCAACATCGAGCATTACTCTACTTCCTCCTTCTTATACCAATGGTTCCAATCAATAGAAAATGTAAATCAATCTCACCATTCTCGGCCAAAGGGACTTTGCAAAAGTACCACCGAACATCACTGCCATCCGAGGGACTCCTAGTCTGAGCAAGATACTTCTGACGACCTTTACTGTGCTCAATAACATCTTCCAGCATCGCAATGTTTGAAGGTGTATTCCTCAACAAATCGGGTGATGTCTCCTCAATCCCACTAGAACAAGCAGCTGCGTCCCCTTCTCTATTCTTTCCATCACTCCCTGAGGCCGTCGCCCCAGGACTTGCCTCAGAATCCGCCATTTCAATCCGATTCCTTTTCTGAACAAAATTAAACCTTCCCACTTTAATCAACAAGAAAGGCAGGTCACAACACCAATAAGATCATCAAACACGAATTTTCAGCTTTACACTCAGATAGCCAAGGAAGAGTGGCATTTACCCCGGAAGCGGAAGGAGTATCCAGCGGGAGGAGGAAATGGGCGGTCAAAATTGGACAAAGAGCAAACCCTAAATTTAAGTCAAAACCAAGCAGCTCGTCGGTTCAAGGCGACATAACCCCATCACCGCGACATGCAAGCCCATGAGGAAACGATTCCTTGAGCCGACGATCAATTTTCGCAAGGCTGAGTAATTCGATCGTTAGGGCAAAGAGGGATCGAGAATCTGAAAATTTCCAGGTAGAACCTGAAGCTGGGACGAAAGAAGAAGCTCCTCCTCCTCCTCCTCCTCGGTTCGCACGGAAGAATGACAGATTGGAGTTGAATGGCCGGTGGGAAGAGCAAAAATAACCAACAGCCAAACAGAGAGAAATGGCGGTTGCTCTCTATTTCCTTTTTTTTTCAATTTATTAATTTATTTAATTTTCTCCATTTCCTGTCGAAGACTTTGAACTTAAAAAAAAAAAAAGGACACGAGAAATGAAAAGAGGAAGGCGAGAAAGGGGAGAACGTATTTCACTTCTTAAAATTGATACGGCCATTTTACTATTTGTCATCTGTTAACTTGGCTGGACCAGGAATTTCTGGCGAGGAAGGGGGCTTAGACAGGGAATTCCAGAGCATACAAGGTTGGACAAGTGTCGTATTTATCCACTTCAATATTTAACATAGCATCAAAGTGTATACCGAAACCGGGGTCCCGGAATGCAGCAATGTGCAATGTCCAAATGGCTAAAATCTCTGAGTCTGCAGACCTGAAACTGGGGATCTATCGAATGGTAGGCTAGGAGTTCCCACTCATAGTGTTGTTCCATCTTATGAGAATGTTTCACTGGACAGTTCCCGAGGCTGTTTTGGCAGCACTGACAAGACAAAGATCACACCACAATGAGCCCCAGCCACTGCACCTGGAAGCGTGGAAACCCGTTGTTGATGCAGTTCACGCTAAAGGCGGGATCGTACTCGAATACAGGACTGTCACATTAGCTCGACTCGAGGAACCTCGAAGACTTTACTCGTTTGCACCTGTAAGGTTCTTTCTTTCCAGCCAAATGGGTAGGATCCGATCTGTTCCACAGACAAGCCATTGACTCCTCAACTTCCGGCTGATGGTTTCAAAGTCACACTTGCTGCAAGCAATGCCATGGCAGTTGGTATGATTATCCATATTAAACATTTCATAGATGAGCGCTTCTCATTTTAAAGTCTCCATGTCTCGTCTAACTGGGTTATTTGGGTCCAATGCGCTATTTTTGGGTACCTGGACTGCAAGAAACAGAGAAGTTGTTAAACGATACTGAATAGTAATTCGATAGTCGTTATAGGTGATGTAAAGCATCACTAGTTAATGGTCCTAAGTACAAAATGTTCTTGCTGGGCCATGACGTTTAAGCTTTTTGATGAAGTTGACACTCATGGGGCTCATGGCTACATATGTACCACCAGTTCATGAAAAGACCAAGTGAATGACTGAATCGATCGGTTTGGCAGTCCCCTGGATAACGAGTGCCGGTTCACCCTCAAGATTGTCAAAGCCACTCCTGATGGTGACATAGGACTGGACAGGGTCGGACCATTTGTGGATTTCCTGAAATGCAGGGATTTGAACCCCGAAGTTCCAGGTACTAGTTCCCCCCCCCCCCCCCCCCCCCCCCTCAAGATGCCCAAGAGACGCATTCCATCTTAGTATTCCTTGAATCATCATCGTACGGCTCCAGGAATTTATCTGCAGATTCTTCATGTCTCACAGACCTCCTTGGTGTGTGTGGGACGTTCGAAAGACCCTCGATATCAACATTAAAAATTGCAACAGGCTCTCTTCCAGGATAAACACAGGCAGTGTGTCATGTCAAATGAAATGAAAGGCATAAGAAACAGCGAAGGCATTAGTAGTCTCCTTTTTTTGACATCAGGGGACTTGTGCCGGAACATATGTTTAATGTACTAATGAAGATGGGAATAAAGTGAAATGTCTCCCCTGAGGGAATCTCTTAGATTTGATTGGCCGGGCAGATCGATAAAGCATGGGTGGATTTAGGAGTGTGTGGAGTGATCTTATCACCCAATACTTGAGATAATCGATAAAATATATATATTTATTAAATTATATTATTTGGTTCTAAAATCTATCCGCTAACTCTTCCTTCAATTTCGCTTTCTTGATCTTTCTAAGCCCACCCCTGCGATAAAATCTTGTGTGCAACGAGCATGTTAATTAGATTAATTATGTTACTGGGTTTGAGAAAAAACTTCTCTTTTATTAAACAGTATTTCGTCAAAAATTAAAATGATCTCTTTTGATACGTCCAACATTGATTGACTTGTGAAATGTATCATATATTTGGATTTGTCTGCCTTTCTGAATTCCTTTACGTATTTATTTACATTTTTTATATTTTATTTAGGCAGATAATTGCGGGAATCAAAATGTGATACTTTTACTTTTTGGTCCGCATTTTTCAATGGTTAAGCCTAATCAAATGAATATTATATTTTTATTACATGATTTGACGTCTCTTAATTGATTTAATCAATTGAAACCGTATCATCATTCATGTCCACAACACATCCTTTACGTAGAATATCTATTTTATGATTCCTTTTCCGAATCCAAATGTCACATTATATAATAATTAATGGAGTTTAGTGTAATAATTTCGCTCTTAATCTAGAATGAACTGGTTTTCATTCAATTTTCGAAATTTCTGTACGCTTTTATCGACTCTCACTTCTGTTCCTTTCAAAACATCGTGCTTGTAACTGGAAAAAAAAAAAAAAAAGAAGAAGAATATCGTGGTTGGTGGTCGCTCGGTGCAATGTGAACCGATGCTTGGAACATCTTCTCCTTGCATTCTTAAATGTAAATCTCCCCATTATCCATCAAGCTACGCATGTATATGTTTCTGTTTGTCACTTTTTTGTTGATTTGATGGATCGATACGAATAATTTCATATTTATATATACACGAAAAATTGCTCGTAAATGCAGAAAATAATTATAAGATATTGAATTATTTTATATGATTGATATCATCAATCATTAGTTGCTTGATTGGCCCATTTAACGACTGAAATTATGAGACGTATATGAGAACTTGAAAATTCTGCAGGTCGGGATCATCTCCACCGGCTGATCTCCTTGATTTCTTGGAAACCACTGTTACATCCATCTTGGAAACTTCTTCGCGAAGCATATACACACATAAGTGAAAAGACCGATGCTATTTACAGATCGAGAACATACAGACATTATCTCTCGCAGTAGCAAAACACTGACAGCAGCGTGCTGGAAACTCAGGGAATCCCGATCGCACTAGGGCTCATAAAGAAGCTCAACCATGGGCAAGTTGATAATTTGTTTAAGTATTTCCTGTGTCGCAATGCATGGACTTGTATGCATATTCGAGTACGGTCTTATACACCTATAGCTAGGCATAGCCATTGTCGCACCATTGCTAGAAATGGTCTGAACTCTTTTACAAGTGGAAATTCAAACCCTCAGAAAGACCGAAAAAGTTAGTCGATTCTGTGGAAATTAAAGACAGATTGCTGCCCTTTAAACCTTTCAATGCAAAAGCTAGCCAGCCATGTCCCTTTAAAACCGGAACAGACCGTTTAGACGAGATGAATTATAACAGTTGATGATTGATTGTTTGCAGGCCCGACTGCACGCATACTTTTCATGTAGAGAATTTATCGACCATGCATTTATATCGATCTATGCTCGTACGGGGTATCGATTTACACGTGTTTTCTCTCTTCTTTGAGTTAGATACATGTGACATTATACAGGACTCGAGCTAGGGTTTCTGAAAGGCATCGTTGAGAAAAAAGTAAAAGTTGAAGCCAAATTGCACACTTTTTTTCCCTATTCCATAAAGCTTATAAATGCCCGCTTGGGAACTTGGATCTACTATATATGCATGTATGTTCTGTCGACTTGTCGGATTAATTGTAGAAGAAATGAAACGGAGGAAGAGTGAAGTTGTGGCTGTCATTGAATTTCATGCACTTTGAGGTTTATTACAATTAATTGATAAGTACATTCCTCAAAATAGGAGATTTGTTCTACGAACACCTCTCGGTATTATGATTTTGATTGAGCAATAATAAGTTCATATTCAAGTTAGGTCAATTTGCATAATTGTTTGAGTTTTCAATGAATAGATACAATTAAGGATATCAAGATTTTCCAACCTAATTAGGGTTTTTGTTCTTACATATATATATATATATATGAAACAAAGGGTGCATGGTTCAATCACCTTAGAAAACTTCACGAAGTACTCTATTAATTTTGCTTAATTTTATCTATTTTATTTGTTAAATTATCTTCATTTACCTTTCAAATTCATCATCTGACTCCTTTTATTGAGTCTTATTCTCTTTGATAAGATTTCTAGATCCGTTACTGTATATTATTAATGCACCAAAACTAAAAGGTAATTCAGCAAATTGGCACCCATTTTGCTTTTGAAAAATTTATATATAATGGACAATTTGGTACGGATCTGTAACAAGTTTAATATAATTTGGAGGCAGTTGGTGCCCTTATAAAGAAGACCAAATATTCATGTGATTGAAAAAGAGATATAATTGTGGGCCCACTTTGATTGGTTGGTTTGGGTCAAACCTTAGGACTGTTCCTAAATTGAGAAGGTCGTCTCAAATCAGCAAATTACATGTTTGCAGGCATCGCACAAGTTGGTTTCTTTTAATGAAAATTTTAAAGTACATGCATGGATCAAAAGAAATAGCAGGTGAACAACTGAGAAAAAAAGATTCCTTGGAATTGAAGAAGGCTGCTGAAACTAATTAGAGAGATGGCAAGGAAAGGCCAATCATCGGTGAGAACATGGTATGGTACAAGTGATCACTTTTGATATGATAACTGGATTGAACGAGACGGGGGACAAAAGTAAGTGTGTCGGATTTGGAGCACACGATCTGTACGTCGCCTGAAGTTTGGAATCAACTGAGGCAAGAAGGAACTAATTATTCCTGGCACTAGTACATGGAGTACATGTCTCTTAGCATAAAATGATAGCAAAGTGTAGTCGGTATCAAACTTAGCTATCAAATGAACAGAACATAAGAGGATATTAATCAACCATGAGAACACTGAACCCGATACATTTATCCACCTTATGGAATCGAAAGGGTCCCAATAATTGGCTGCCTAAGGTAGATTAAAGCCATACAAGAATCTGAGAGCGTTAATGCATATAATTAAAAGCCTCTTGCTCTCAGTTCAATGGAGGCTTCCATCGCTAGCTCTCTGCACAGATGCACGAGGCGGGCATGTGGTGTATAGTTTATTTATATAAAAGTTATCCATTCAGATGATATCTTACATATAAGTCACTCGTTGTCTCTTCACTTTATCAGTCATCTAATTGAGTTTTTCTAACTCCTTCAATGTGTAGTCACATGGGCTCCTCTTAAGCCATTTCTTTCATATGAGTCTTAGTCATATTCCATATAAATTTATTTGACTCATATAATTTTCTCCAATTTCGTGAGAAATAATTTCCCATTCGCATATGCCATTTTTTCAACATATTTTTCATTGTCAGACAAGAGAAGAATTGCAGCATGCTTGGTAAGTGACATTTGTGCCTGTGGGGAGGAAACAAGACATCCCCTCTTTCTCACCTGCAGTGTAACAATGATCGATCTTAAATTTCTGATTGTGAATCATTGACCTTTATTATTGCACGAATCCAATGACTTTAAGGAGGACACATAACTGTGTCTGTGTGTGTATATATATATACACACACGACGTGACAATAATGACACCGTGCGTGGGTCGATCGAAGCACTCTCCGAATCTTAGTCGATTCCATAGTAATCATCTGTCCATGAACCGCACCCACAATATATAATAATGCTTACCACCACTAATTACACTAAGAGGAGACCCACTGAGCCAAAGAAAATTGAAACACCGACTGAGAAAATCTCCCCTTTGCGCCCCCACCCACTTTAATTGTATTATTTTTTTAATTGGGAAAAATTCATAAATCTAAAGCTCTAAAAAGATTAGAAGAATAGATGAATAAAAGGATGCCGGGAGTTTATCTGATGAGAATCGAATTAGTCATTCATTAGGGACATTATTCGTGTTGGGATCCTTTTCAATTTAAATATAATATTACCACTTTCAATTTACATTCTTCCAAAAAGACGTGGAATAAAGTCTCTTACGAACCACAGGCGAAATTACATGTAATGCATCCACGTGGCGTGTTGTGATGAAAGAGAACAAAAACGTGTCAAAATTATAAGCCTCTCCATGTAACCTCACAGGGCGATCTGAGATCGAAGAGAGGATCCCAGCTGATGAGTTGATGGGATTCTTTCTTCAAAGTTAAGATGGGATCATAGGCTTAAAGCTTAGAGAGATGCCATTTGGTGGTTTTTTTTTTTAAGTTTCTATGGTTCTTGGCTTAAAGAAAATTAATATTATTAGTATTCACGCGGTCGTTATCGTGCACTAACGCGTTTCAAGGTGCCGGAATTTGAACTGTGAAAGCATCGGATAACTGAGACGTTGAATAAGAACAACTACGTACGTGGAGTAAAACCCTCCTGGCCTGTTAGAGCGAAACGTCCATAACCTCTGGCAAGCAATTCACGAAATTGACAATTGGGAAATAGAACCAGGTTCCGATCTCCTGTGTCTTCCCTGTCGTTTTTTTTTTTTTTTTTCACTCATCCCGTGACCCGTCATGTTTCTGCATTATGCCAAACACTGTCAATAATTTATAAGTATGTAAATTAGTCAATAGATTTCGGGCATACTGTCCGTACCCTTGGTAAGTACGCGGACACGCACGCACGTATGCAGTTAATTTTAGAGCAGTAATATTTTAACTTATAAATATGTAATTGGTATTCTAAACTCGGTGG
Organism: Lagerstroemia speciosa; assembly: GCA_037672795.1. Taxonomy (NCBI): domain Eukaryota; kingdom Viridiplantae; phylum Streptophyta; class Magnoliopsida; order Myrtales; family Lythraceae; genus Lagerstroemia; species Lagerstroemia speciosa. The sequence goes on along the minus strand of CM075289.1, from coordinate 7,395,854 downwards.
TTTCACAGTTCTAAGCTATGCATGAGCACTGTATTAAAAGAATAATAACGCCCATTAGCATTTAAAATTCAAAAAGATTCTGCAAAAATTGATGTAAATGATAAATTAACCATAGATAAATATGTTTGTAAATTAAATAATCGATGCTCGTGTCATGCAATTTGGGTCGGGGAGAGTGCGAGGAGGAAATCAAGAAAATGTTTCGTGTTTCTATTTATATATACTGAACTTTGATCGTGATAATTCTTTTTTTTAATTTAAATTTTATAAAATAAAAAAATTTTATAATTGATTAAAATTTTATTTTTTCAAATCGGTTTGTTTCGAATCCGAATTGTTGAGAGATTATTGTGTTTTTGAGTGTGATCGAACGAGGGGGGGAAAAAAAAGAGGGAAAAGCTCGCGGGGGGCAGAAAGGCAAAGTTACAGCTGACTGGTCGGTGAAGAGTTGGTTGGGACGCACATGAAAGAAAACAATTGATTGGATGCTGACTGGGAGGACATGCATGTCCCCACACACACGTGCTCCCACAATACGTGGATTTATGTGTATATTTATACATAATTAAATTAAAGAAGTATATACGTTAACATAAATTAATTGAGGAGATTCGGCATCTCTTCTCTATAAGACGTAATATTCGAGTATTGTAAATGAAAAATATCAATGATTGAAAGGGTTTTATCCCTTAACAAATCGATCTGACTCGAATCCTGAGTAATAAAAGTTAAAATGGTTCTCGAACCTGAACTAGTAAGTATATTTATTAACATTGCCATGGGATTGATCCGAGGAACTTTAGTCACCTCTTGATATTAAAAAAAAAAAAGAAGAAGCTCATCCGACAATGCAGTATCGATGCACCGAGTCATCTTTCTTTTCATCCTTTTTTTTTCCCAGTGATAGGAGATGCCCATGAGCCTGAAACGCTTACAGGAACTAAAGAGTAATAAAGAGATACGTGTTTTTTACAGTGATAATCGATCTTGAAATCTCTTGAGTATGAGCAGAAATCTTTTATCGGTAGTTCCACCCGTTTCTCCTTCCGCCATAGTTACTGACATATCGCCTCGTGCCACATCAAAGTCAAATGGTTTTCGCCCGGCCTTCTGTTTGATTAGTCAAATCATACCTCCTCAAACACTCGGAAGCTTGAGGCGGATGCTTTTCTCAGCTTATCTCCCCCAGCACTGTACGAGAATCAATGGTCACATCGGTTTAATTTGGATCTGGATCGAATTAAGCGGTCCCATATCAGCGCTCATCTTATTTGTTGTAACTCGTATAATGTAAGATCAATGCGACTTGCCTACGGTCTGTGCTTGTGGGGGAGGTGTGGAGGTAGTGCGAATGAATTATACCGGAACACGAGCAAACAGAATAAATAGGGGAGTATGGACCAATAATACAGACACATGCATACATTAATACTCGTTAAAAGTGACAACCAAAAGGGGTTAAAGTGATGTGTAAAGGTGGAAAAAAAAGGTATTACATACATGACACGAGAATATTGTATGATATATGTCACGAGTTAATGAATATTTGATATATATAAAAATATGTCAATAGACATCAGATAGATTACGGATACGGTACTGATGTATTGAACATCCAATAACTTGTGATATGTGCTACGTGGTGGTGTGTGTATATGTGTGTTATTATTAAAAAAAAAAAAAAAAGCTCTATGGTAAAGGTGAGGTAATTGGAGAGATTCTTATATGAGTGGTTGAACACATTATCCGTGAGCTCAATCAATAGATATTTAATAAATTATTGTAAAATATTATATTTTTTCTATTCATTAATTATATTTATTTTTAAAATATGATTTGAAATATTTACTGATATATCAGATATTAATTAGTTAAGTAAGTTCATCGTGTTATCTATCAGCCTAACCATCTAAGAATTTCTCCAGTAATTCTATAATATGTGACAAACATTTGTGGTTTAGGGAATCGATCCGTTTGGGCTCGGAGCATGGAGGAGGGTGGCTTCGGATATATATAAGGGATCAGTCCCACCTCACGAGGACAAGGCAGCCTTTGTCTTTCGACCGAAACCCTCCACCAGCCACTCCGGCCACTACCTGCAACAGCCTCGAAGCTAGTTCAAACTAGTGGGAGGTTGTGTGCACTCTCGCTCAAAGCACACCCTGCCACGATCTTCGACGACAAAGGGGTAGATTCCGACAACCGTACCAATCAACCTATGGCTCGTGGGAAGGTTCAGTTGAGGAAGATCGAGAACCCGGTGCACCGGCAGGTGACCTTCTGCAAGCGCCGAGCCGGGCTCCTCAAGAAGGCCAAGGAGCTCTCCGTGCTCTGCGACGCGGACATCGGGGTCCTCATCTTCTCCGCTCACGGCAAAGTCTACGACCTGGCCACCAAAGGGTTCTCCCCTCTTTCCTTTCCCTCTCTCTTAAACTCCATGAGCTTACTCATCGACTACTGATACCTACTTGATGGACTCTGAACAGTTTTATAATTATTTGGATCATGATCAGTCCGATCATCGTCAGTGAGATTTCTCGTGAAAATATAAGATGCTTTTTTAATTGGTTGGCCACGTCGTTGAAATCATCATCAACTAAATTCATCGAACAATTACGATTTCATTCTCTCCAGGACTATGCAAGGGCTCATCGAGAGGTACATGGGCTCATCCGGCCAAGGGGCGGCTACGTCTCAGTCGTCGTCCACCGACCATGCTGCCTCCCAACAAGGGCAGCCACCACCGCAACCATCTGTACTCACCTTTTCATTCCCTTTGTTCCGGATATTTATATTTTATCATTTTTATAACATTTTTATAATTCGGTGGATCCACGAGGACAGGTTGCATAATTCTCCATGCCCCGCAGAAATGATTAGATTATTGGTAATTTCCTGAGTGTGAGGACAAATACCCGCTCGAATATATATTATTTAAAATTATAATGGCATATGAACCATCGATTAATTATATTTGAATTTCTTACTTTAATCATTACGCTATGAATGTATGATCGAAAGTTTATAAATCAGCTAATAGATGTATTGGCAAATCATTCAAATCATCAAGCTCCGAGAAAAATTGCTGCTTAATGAGTTCAGCGATTCTCTCTTACTTAAGTTACTGGTAATTTCTCTGTCTTTTTGTTCATTCCTCCGAAGTTCCAATGAACACCCGTATTGATAGACAGATCATCACCAGCATGCTTTGCTCGAGACATTACATATGATACATCGAGCATATGATTTGCTCGGTTTTTTGTGTCTTAGGATGCAAGAACGGAAATTGATCTGCTGAAGCAGGAGATCGAAGTGCTCCAGAAGGGTCTCAGGTAAAGTAAAGAAAAAGCGAAGGTGTGTCTTTGATGGTTTATTAGATCCTACTCAGATGATAATGTAGAGTAGTTGGCATTAGTCACAGGGAGAGATTCAAAGTCCGTCATCGATTGAGAGAAAATTGCAGAGACTGATCGATTAAGATCGTACATATATCTATACGTGCACGCAGGTACATGCTCGGAGCAGGAGCTGGGGCCATGTCGCTCGATGAGCTCGATGTTCTCGAGAAACATCTCGAGGTCTGGATCTACCATGTTCGCTCGACAAAGGTGCGATGTCTGTTTCCATCTCCCATATAAATTCATTATCTTCCGATTTAATCTGAACCCTAGTTCATGATATCAATGATATCATCGTTTGCATCCTCCTGTTCTGACGACACATGCACACATATTCGTACACAACAGATGGATATCATGTTTCAAGAAATCCAGCTGTTGAAGAACAAGGTTAGCTCTCTTTCTCTTACATCTTGTGGTCGGAAACTTTCCGACCCTACAAGCTTATTTTTCGAGGGAGATAGCGATTTATCTGAAACATTTACATGTCCTTTTTTTTTTTTTCGAACTCGAAGGAGGGGATACTGAAAGCAGCAAACAAGTATCTCCAGGATAAGGTAAAATTTGATGGCAAAAAAACCTCATCGATCACTGATGAACTTCAAAGTAGCTCGAAATGATAAATATTTCGTGTTTTTCTTCCTCTTTGGTCGCAGATGGAGGAGAATGCCGCGGTCACTAGCTTTCCTGCAACGACTACTGACTACACTGACTACACTTACCCACTGACTGCTGATATACAGAATGAAATATTTCAGTATTAGGAAATATTTTTCCATATATATATATATATATAGCAGTTAGGAGCTCCATTAGATGGAGCTCAATTATGCTGATTAATTGCAAGTACTGTCGTTTTGTTGTCTTCTGTAGCAAGACAAGTGTGATGCTTGGATGGTGTTGGCCTTTTGCTTTCCATGGCTACGGCTGTGTTAGCTATGTTGTTTGAATAACTGTGGAAACTCTGTGAATGCTTCCAGGCATTCAGACACAGTCATGTATCCTCTCTTTCTCCCCTCTCAGCTCGTTGGGGTTTTGAGGCTCATAATCTAAGACATTGTGGAATTTTCATTTTGATGATTTGATGTTTTTGTTGCCTATATATATATATATATATATATATATTATATGATCTTGTCACCTGTCTCAATAATGGAAGGTTAATTGTATCTGTCAATTATTTCTATGCGCAACACTTAGTATTCAAAAGTCTAATAAATTATCTCGACTAGAACTTGATTAGTCAGGTTTCGTTAAACTTATGAATATCAGTAGTTCAGATTAAAAAAAGTCTAAGAAATTATAATTCGAATATGAACTCAGCCTAAGTGCTACAGGCTGTCACTTAAGACCCATACATATGAATACATACATATATATATATGTATATATTATAACTTAAGAAATTTCCCCCCAATTTTTGCATGTATTGACATATAATAGAAATCAAGGGGCAAGAACAATAAATGAAGGAAATATTCAGTCAAATTCAACGCTGGTAAAAATCGTGTCACAATGTCGACCTTCCCAAGGAAAAAAGGATTAAGGTTAATTTCAGTCATAACCCGTTCTGCAGTTTCATTAAAATACTGATACTCCGTTATTCGAAAATACAACAATCAAACACTTCCATGTCGATGACGAAACGATAGCGACCTCCATTCCTTTCTTTACTTACGATACTGCTTGGCATGAAGAGATTCTCAAGTGAACTCGGCTCACCGCGGTGCTTTATCCCGATACAATTCACGGTGAGCTCGACTGGCCTATGAATTTCTCCACGTAATGGTTTATGCATGCAATATGTGTTTTGAGCTTCTCCATGCACATATGTTCTGAATCACAAGCCTAAGTTTTTTACTCTTTTGTTTTATAGTTTAGTCATGCACATATAACCAAAATGTTGATGCCCATAGTGATGACGTAATCGTGCTGTGATCTCATTTCATTTACCGTCACAGAATACAGAGTTTAGCTGCACAATTTATTGTATGTAATACGAGATTACGCGTGAGTTTAACAGTCTTAACGTGAATATAAGTCGAACCTGAGCATGAATCTTCCTGCGAGTAGCATGTTCCGTGCTGTCAAGAAGACGAGCTTCGGCAACTACTTCCATGCGGTCCTTCTTATAGATCATCACCAGTGATCTGGTGGTTGAGAATCTCTGTTCTCTCGCTCGGTTGCTTTGTGGCTGGATTAAAGAGATCCAGACAAACTGAGCATCATATACACCTCAATGAGTTGAATTGACCGTGAAGATACAGGCACCGGGATTTAATGTAAAAGCAGAACACGGCGAGCAGGATTGAAAAGAAAAAGACAGTAACAACATTAATTTGTCGGGCTGTCACGCTACTTTATTCTCGACAAGACAGAGAGAGAAACATTGTGATCCACATCAATCTAGAGAGAGGAAAAAAAACACAAAGGCAGGCTGTCAAAGTTGCGAGGAGCGGGCACTGAATCATAACGCGGCTAGCTGCTGAATATTGATCGGGTACGTGTAGGATTTGGAGCTGTAAGAAGCCTTGGCAAACATGATATTGGCTGTCTCGGTTGGGTGAAATGCATCCCAGAACAAGTACTTGGTGCGATTTTGGCAAGGCTGCTGAAGAGGAAGACAGGTTATCTGCCCGTTGTTCCTTCCCACTCCGCAGCAGCCCTTGTCAATCACTTCAAACCCTGCATATAACTTATATATGTAAGAACTCAAAGCGATAGTTAAACAAAGGTTCGTGACGATGTGAAAGCAGATTACCGGAAGCAGCTGGGTTCTGGTATAGGTCTATGGAGCTCGTGTACGAGTCCAGGTACACAAACTTGGCACCAGGCAGTACCCGACCGTTGTTAAACGAGCTGACCAACTTCTTCAGCCCGTTATTGAAAAGGATGATTGCGTTGTTTATCTTCTCATTGCATCTGCTGCTGTTGCCACTGTACCTTGCGAGCTGATAAGGTATGCAGCCGATCGGGCCCACGGCCGAGACAATCACTTTTCTTGCACCCAAGTTGTACATTTGCTGCATAACACTAGAGATGTCAAGTTAGTTGAGCAGACCTTCAAGTAAGTTGACCAGAATGGACATCAGAAAGGCTGCTTATTTACCGTGAGCTGGGTCGTGTAGTCCTTCAACAGGGTAGCAGCATAGGCTTGGGGCGTAAAATCGGAGCTCGTGGTGTAGAAGTTTGGCATGAAGTAGTTGTTCAGGTAGTCATTGCTGCCCATCCCGGAGTAGAATATGCACCTGCTCAAGTAGCTGCTTAGCGCAGCATTGTCCCCCCTGAAGTACCTCCTCATCTGAAGCACTGTATCCCCAAAGTTCGCTACCTGCTGGTTCATTGACGTGTGGCCTCCCTGCATTTCCAATAACATCACACATCACGAAGTTTGAAACCAGATATCTATAGCATGGGATGGGGTCCCTTCGCTGGTCCTCTTTTTCCAGGTTCTTGAAGAATGGATGCAAGTCTTTTATTCTTGATGAGAGCTACCCGATTTACGACATTTCCTCATGAATTGGATGGTTCTTACTCGAACAGTTCCTATTTGTGTGTTTTGATCAAGAGCAGCCCACTTCCATCACGTTGTTCTTTTCCCTCCAGCACCACTTTAACAGTTTGATAAGTCGGCATTTTCTGGTGGAACTATGTGGGAAACACACAGACAAGCTTGGGTGGAAGGGACCAAGTACCAGATTGTTTCCTGTTTCGTCCCGGATCCCAGAAGCTCCTGATGCGAAATTGACCCCTCGCAATAATGCAGGCCCCGTTGTTCTCGCGTATGGTGGGATGTAAGCCGTAAAGCCCAGAAGTTGAGCTGCAAAATATGTTTAGTCGCTAAGCATTCACTTCTTTACATTTCTAGAACAACAGATTACCAGTTCTAGTTTTTTCACCGAGAGCATCGACATAGGTCCGTCCATTGGTGAACCGGCCGGTGGTTCCGAGGGGGAAGTCGACCCCATAAGGCCTGTAGTTTGCCCGGGCAAGAGTCAGCATCCTATTGTTGTTCCCATTGTCCACCAAGGAATCCCCGAAAATGAAGAAACAGGGCACTTGCTGCTGCTGCTGCGGCTGCGAGCAAGCTCTAATGCTGAAGCGCAGCAGCGTCAGCATCAGCGAGACAAATAACCTGAAAAAGGCCACCATTTTGTCTCTTGTTCGAACCTGCTTATTTATGGAATCCGGCAAGGAAATGGCGAGCAATTTATAATGTATTCGGGATGCATAGGCAATTATTGTTAGCTTCCAGGAAGGGGCACTCACTAACTCTTATCATCGGACCATCGTGAGAGTGGGATGAATGGAAGAATCGGCGGTTGCCCTTTTGCAGTTGGGGATCATGAGGTTTGCATGGAAGTGAAAGTGGCAGTGGTGGGAGCAAGTCTTGTGATTCTCTGGGCAAAGTGGAGATTTGATTCCTGCAATTTGCAAATCTGCTGGAAAGAAGATGGGTAGAAGCCATAGAAGATTAGGCTGGTAGTAGTAGCCTGTCATTGCATTTAATGGCAAAAAAACACATTTCAATGTAGATGGGTGATGAAGATGCTCTTGAAATCAGATACTAGACAAAAAATGTAAATCTAATAAGCGAAATCGATGCCGAATTAGATATGCAACCAAGAAACATCAACCAAGCAATGTTGACAATGATGCAGACATTGGTTTCTTGGATTAGGACAGGAGAAACTTTCTTGATATTCAATCAAAGGAAATGATAAAGATGAAGAAGCAACTCAAGCAATCTTCTCATTCCATCAAGTGAAAATGAACAGATATAGTAGTCTGCATTAGATGCTATACGAGTTACAATGGGATTGGGTGCATGCTACTGCTCTGGAAGCTGAGTTATTGCTAGTGCTGTCTGGTGGCAGGGACTGCTGCTGAGCATGCTTTGTCTGGCGTGCATGCTTGGTCTGGTCATTACATTGGAAGGCAAAAGACTTAGGGGTCTTTCTCGGGCTTTGTCATGGGAGCTGACTAAAATTGGATCTTTCGCAGGAAAGAAAAGAGGGCTCACGGCATTCTTGAGCGAAAAGGAGCTGGCGAGCATGAGACGAGATGAGAGTTAGCGAGTTTACAGTCAGGGAGCTATCTCCTCTCTCTACCCTTCATTTATTCCATACCCACTCCACCCTCAGGACTGTCCCAGGACTGAGTTGGGTCAATACCCATAACTGAGACTGGTCTAAATCTTCATTTTCCCATTCCAGGTTCCCTCTAAAGTCTTTATTCACGAGTCAGAGACCCGTCGAGGAGCGGATTCCAAGTCTTGCTGGGGTAATGCTCGTAAAGGTCTGTTCTTTCTCTTTATGTTACAGAATCAGTTGCTCAAGATTCGACGGTTCATTCCTGTCGCTGGGGCTCTGAACTGTCTCTCTTCCTTCTTTTCTAGGTGATAGAGATGTATTCACGTGAAATAGATGCTAAAGTTCGGAGATTTAAGCAAAGTTGCAGCAGTTCATGTGGTCAAAGAGAGAACTCTGCTCTTACCAATACCATGTCCAGTTGAAAAGATTGTACAGCATAGTCATTGTTCAACTCACAAACGTTTTTCACATAGGGTAGTGCTACTATTGTTTTAAGCCTTTCCATTCCCTAAAATTATCAGCCCCATCTTTGAGACGTTGCCAGGATGTCCACGAACCAAAGCGACACCACCACAGATCTTGTAATGTAAGTTGTACTTATGTTTCTTTGGTTTTTGTAGTCTAAATATCCTCAGATTTTACTTCAATCGGCTACCAAAACAGGGGAGAACATTTCCTCTGCGCATTTGCAAGGCCTTCAGATTCTGTCAGAAAACAAAGCAGATTAGATTGTAAAGTGATGCAAAGCTCTGTCTACATACACGTTCACGCACTAACAGCTATTCCCAAGGACGAAATCTCAGTAATACTAGCTTCCATAGAGTAATAAATGTCAGGGACAAAAAGAAGAAAAACCACCGAGCTCAGGTCTCGCGACACATTGTAAGCCACAGCCGGTGGGAGAGGTTTCATAATGGTAAGCATGCTAATTACACGTCGAAGAAACTGCAAGTGCAACAATCGAATGAGCAAGTGTTTTGGGACAAAAATAATTCAAAGCTTTTGCAGACAAAATTCCTGGAAGTTCATGCCACAAATGACACTTCCATTCTGCACAGACAGGCTTATCTCCATTAATCAGCACTCAGACAAGCAAGTGATACAAGTAATAGCCCAATACTGCAATCCAGAGCAGCTGAGGAGCTTTATCAGAGAAGCTCTTTCTTCACCATTGAGCTCGATAGGAAAAATCGTGATCTGTACGGCAGGCCCAAAGCCATAGACCTTAGCACGGGTCTCTTGCCAAAACGAAAGAATTGTAACAATGGTAATATTCTGAACCCCAGCATCGAAGCAATCCAAACCGATGCGGATCAACAATTTCACCTTTTATCTTTCTCACTTTTCATGTAAAAAATTATACCTTTGACTCCAGAAACAGTAAAAAGGTGCATGAACAGAATATTTCACGAAAACTAACCACTCAGATCAATAAAAAATTATCAGTGAAATGTGGATTCAGTAGAACATTAATCACATTGCTATGTCCATTATTCCAGTCATGAATGTTTTTCCTAAAAATTGTACCTTGGTCTATTACTTTCACAGTTCACTAGCTACGCGCCACACCGATCGAAACAGAGCAAGGCGAGCCGCATTATAAAACCAAATCAAGGGACAGGGCAGGAGAGGCTTGAAAGGAATATTTCATGGAACACATAGCATCAACCCACTGTATCACCACATGGAAATATCTGTTGGTGCTCAGGCACCGCCAGATGATACCAGACGCGGAATAGTTGAAGAAATTAATGGATCACCAAACAAGTTCCCCTTCTTGGTCCTACCAGCCAAACTCGTAATACTGGGGGGAAAAAACCAGACAAGGGATGCATGCACGCTATTCAGCACTTAAGACCAGGATGTACGGGAGGAACCGCATTTCGATTTCTCTAAAAATGAGAAATTTGATGTGAAGCACGAGTGAGGATGCTCGGAATTGAAGAAACACGGGAGATCACGACGCTGTAGCGAAGCTCGGGATCGAGGGCTGACTCCTTGTCTTCATCGTCGTCCGATGGCCTCGTGGTCTTCTTGTGCTTCCGAGTCTCGGAACTCCTCCTACCGGTCATCCCCTCCCCTCCACGGCGGCGGCGACAGCCATCAATCTCCTTCTTAGCCGTCGTCGTTCCTCCTCCACTTCGTCTGCAAATTGCTCCGGCAGCCTCTTCTGGCGGATTTTCGTATTTCGTGCGCGAACGGGTCTGTTCCTGGACATGGGATATTGGGCTCGGCCATCTTCTTAATGCGACCTTCCACAATGCCACCCGAAGCCACAATTTGAGGATACTTGCAATTAACCCCTTATTCTTATAAAAAGTTTCCAGATTGATTCCTCTTTTGACCGGGTTGATATAGATTGAACCCAATTACTCAAATTAATTAATATAACTAAATTAGCTTAACGGTTGTCCGAGAAAGTCTTATTATGACACATTAAGGCTGATTTGCCAATGTCATCACGTAACATTGATACTGTGTCATAATATACTTTCTCGGTTGTCACAAGAACAAGCAATGAACGGACAAATGATCCTTGCAATGCGATGATACGGACATAAGTTACCAGTAAAACAGCATTTGCAATCGAGACAAGTAGACAGATGAGCTCCATTCAGTACTAGTTAATGTTGGTGTGCTCAAGTATGCTCGCATAATTCCGTACAAGCTAATGAGGCCGGAAAGTGACAACGGTGAATCGAGCCAGGCGATCACGTTCACATGGCAAATCTATGTGCATAATGTGAGCTACCACTTTCCCAGGAGGCAACGGGCACAGAGCATGCATGACCACATCAAAATCAATTGGCATGCACCAGACTGTCAGTTTCCTGGATTTTCGTTCTGTCTCATTAAACAATCTTAAACTGATGGCGCAGCCATCAACAGATGTCTGGAGTTGAAAGCTGTTGCACTAGACAGAGAGTGTATTATATATCATCCATTGAACTGGAAGAAACCTCATCGTCTATCTCGTTAACTCCTGTTTCCCTAGGGAGGACAAAAGGGGCTTCCATGGCGAGCCCGGTGGCTCGGAACGGTGAAGTGCCTCAGCCTCCCTTCCTGCTCGATCAAGTAACCCTCGCAGAGCAGACCCTTTGAGAACTTATCCTCCACGGGCCGGTCCACGTCGTGAACGAACACGTCCGTCTCCCCACTCATCCGGTTCCTCGCCATCAGACCCACCGTGTAGATGGCGGTCATCCTCCCGGGTGCCTCCTCGTGGTACCCGGTCGGTGCATCCACCATGATCAGGTCCCACTCCACGTCATACACCTGGTTCGGGAAACCCCTGTGGGCGAGCCTGCAGGTGGATAACCTCGGGTCGGTCACTGCCTGGCAGTCCTCGCCAGCCGCAGCCTGCAGCAGCCCTTCGGCCTGGCGTACCCTTGTGTCATATCTCACGTGGTACGCCTCGAGGCTCGGGTGCTTCGTCGTGATCAGCTCGATCCAGGACCGGTCCTCCTCAAGGAACACGGTGCGGCCTCCGTGGTTGAGGGCTGCCCACATGAGGCTGTCATGTCCGAGGCCGAAGACGAGGAAGTTGCAGGGGCACTGACGCTGGAGGACCCGGAGGGCGACCGAGATCTCCGGGAAGGTCTGCTGCGGGGTGACGTTGGTGGTCGCGTAGTGGACCAGGGCGCTGGCGAGGGACGGCGGGGTCTTGGAGCACGCCAGAGGAGTGGGGCAAGCGGCCGACAATGAAACCAAGTGGCCATCGTCGATCACGTTCGAGATGCGGGACGGGACCGAGTTTTGCTGGAAGTTGTTGGGGAAGCCGATCCTGATGATCAGGAGGAGGAGGAGAAAGAGGAAGAGGAAGCCGAGGAGGGTCGCCTTCGTGTTCACCGATGATCGAGTCTTCAAGCCCATGTTCGATCTGATGCTCGGAGGAGTGATCTGCAATGGGACTCTTCGTATGCGCTGCCCGCGTTCTTCTGGGCTTTTGTTTTCTCAGCAAAGGAGAAAACTGAGGTCTCCCTTTTCACTGCTACAGAGACTAATAAGGGAGGGAGGAGACGAGAGGCAAATTGAGTTTGCTGATGGTCGGGAGAGCACAAAAGCTCGGGTGGTATCAGGGCCACGATAGCAGACGTGAGCTCAATTCAAAATACCGGTACTTTCTTCTAACAGTTGTTGGCAAACCATAGAATTGATTTAAGAATCTCTGCTCAATGACCCAGCTGGCGGGGTCCACCATATTTCCACCAATAAGATCTAAACTTACCAGAGAGTAGGGCTGCTAAAAAAAACCACTAAACCGGTTTGAACCGGTTAACCGAACCAAACAAAAAATAACCAAACCATTAGAACAGGTTCACTAACGGTTCGGTTTTTTGCTGAGAAGTGGTTCGGTTAGTTACTTGATATCATCGGTTCGGTTAATTACGGTTAATCGAACCGAACCTTTTTCTAATTACTAATTAAATAAAATCAAAAATTAAAATTAAAATATACAATTTTAAAAAATATATATGTTTTACTTATTGTTTGCGGTTCGGTTCGGTTAATTTGGGAACCGAACCGAACCAATTGTATTTTTATATTGTTTTTTATTTAGTTAAATAAAAAACCGGTTAACCAAACCGTTTGAACCGGTTTTAAATAATTCGATTTTTTCTTCCTCAAATGGTTATGGTTCGGTCTCTATACTGCCCGAACCTAACCGAACCGGAAATATGGTTTGGTTCGGTTCCGGACGGTTTTCCAAACCGAACCAAACCATGCCCACCCCTACCAGAGAGGTCCGTAGCATAGATGGATCGAGTAAATAGTCGGTGCATAATACATGAAGCAGTCATTGTATCGATCTTTCTCAAATCTTAACGTGGGTAAAGGTTTTACGGTTTTTAAGATCGACACAATGGAATGGTAATGTACCACACAATTAACATTTACTTAGATGGTTTAGGAATGGGAGGGAGATAAAGCAGTGCAAAGAAATTACTGATTTAAGACTCAGAGGGAAACAATAGATTTTTTTGGGGTATACCGTGAATTGCTATTTACAAGTCAATCAACATTGAACGGAGGGAATTCGGGTCAACCAGGGCGATTCATCTAAAACTTGTATAGAGTTTCACAAATTTTTCCGAAATTAGACGGGACGATTGCCCATTGCCCCTTAAATCCATTCCTAGACAGAACATTATGTTGGCATAATTATATTTAATTAACATTCAATTCATGCCCATATATGACATCAGCAGGGTTACAAAAATCAAATAAATTTATGTCCATAATAGATCTGCTATACCACATATATATATGTATGCGTATTTATGTACGTATATGTGGTGTCAAAGAGAATAATCAGCCTAAACGGGAAACATGATTAAAGGAAAACCATTTGTCCCGAACAAGATTATACTGCATTGAATCCCTTAATTCAAGAACGATGGAACAAGTAAGAAGGTATCTCCTTGCAATCACGCATACAAGTTCCGGGGTTCTGATCGACAGTGGACAGGACATGCAACGATATGAGGAGAATACCGGGGTTCCTTTTTTTTTTTTTTTTGTATGTTTGGAAATGGTACAGTCTATGGAATGAGTTTTCACTTGCACAAGTGCTGGTGCAAACAGGAAGGAAGAAAGGAAGGTCAAGAGACAAACCTCTTTGGGTCCAGATAAACTGACAAGTAACTTCTCCAATGGAGACCCTTTATTGACATTCTACAGGATGTAAGGAAGCTCCGACTCATGGACGCGAGCAAATCCGACCACGCCGAGACAAGCCACCACAAGAAATAGGGAACCGAGAAGAGCCCTTCACCATTAAGGGAGGCCCACTGAATCGAAAGATTGGCAGAACGCATTGAAGGACCGGAGATGGTGGGTTATTGGTATTGCAGTGGAGGATTCATAGTTAGGTGTTCTAAGCATCACATTTCAGCATTTCTCCTTCATTAGCTTCCAGTCCACTTTGACTCGCTTGAGTTCCATTTGGATCAGATCGAACCTCGGTTTTGTTTGAGGATCTCGATCTTTTCTTGCAGTTTGTTCCCTCTAAAAGTTAGTGTAACTGATCCATGGAATGCATTGGATCAACTACCATTGAATGGACCGCTCATGGAGCAATCACTTCTTTCTCAGCAAAGCCAGACAGCAAATCTTCCGTCACACCAAAAACCAGATTCTGTTCTCACTAGCACGGTGAAAGGCACATAGTTCATAAACCAGCGGGATTCGCCCGCCAAAACTGTCGAGCTTGAAACAAACAAACCATTTTATTCTGGAACGAATTACAGATGAGGAACAAACTTCAAACTTCAAACTTCATACTTCATTGAGGGTCCATCTCAAACAGATTACCACCCTCTGCTTAAACCCTCCAAAAGTGGAACAAAAATCTGCTTTTCCTTTCCTCGTTTAACCGTTTGAGGGGGACAAGGAAAGTGAAAGAGATAATACACAAAGACAGTTAATAACCAGAAAACTAACTTATTCCCAGAGAGATTGCAGATTCCATGGATGAAAGAGACCGTATCTTACACACAAGCAGTCCATAGAGCTCTACTCTAAGCACTGATGCTGGCTATTACGATGGGGCGCCAAGGTAAGAGGCGAGCCGCAGTATGTCACTGAATATTCCGCCGGCAGTGACTTGAGCCCCGGCACCAGGCCCACGGACTATTAGAGGCTGGTCCTTGTACCTCGTGGTGGTGAAAGCAATTATGTTATCCGAACCAGATAGTTGTGCAAATGGGTGATCTTTACTGTACTTCTGCACCTCCACGACTCCTCTATGATTTGCCACATCAACCACTCCGACATATCTTAACACCTAAAGAGACATCAATCTGTGTTAATTTCTTGCCAGCGTGAAAGTCCATTGCACACAGGAATTGAAAATTCTGCAGAAAGAAGTGGCACTTTGCACAGCACTGTGGAACATCTGATTTCAATTTCAAAATCTTGTACTTGGTATGGGTAGATGCCAATTTATCCAAACTTACTTGGCCTGCACCCTCTGCATCCTGTAATTCGGCTGTCATTTCTTCGTCAAACTGGGGCAGCTTCTCCATGAACTCCTCAGCAGATGCACTTGTCTACAGCAAAAAGTATCAGCAAACACGTACAAATTGGGGAAGAAAAAGATTACATGAAAGATATATACTTATATGTAGGGCAGTGATGTGCATGCATTTAGACTTACCCTAAGAGGCACCGGGACAAGGCTCTCAACAGGGATATCGGTGAGTTCCAGCTTCAGACCGCATTCTCTGGCAAGAATTATCACCTAAAATAATAGGACACAAGTACTGCTTCATTTAGCGACAGCCCATGATTGCAATTTAATGCAGTTTCAACAGTGAAAATTCATTCAGCTGACAACTGAATCTCAACTTAAGTCATTGCATTTGAAATCCAGAAGATTAGATACTGCTACCATTTTCAGTGCCCTCTCATGGCTTCAGAAAGATCTTACAAAGCAGATCTCAGTAGAAAAGAGCAATGTGAGATGATTAGATAGCAAGTTATTCACAATCCAAAAGCTCTTACAGGCAATAATCAGATAAGAATAGAGCTTGAGTAACAAGCAAAATTGATACCTTCCTGGCAACATCAGTTCCAGATAAATCATCTCTTGGATCTGGTTCTGTGTAACCCGCCTCCTTTGCCCCTGCAACTACCTCGCTAAAAGGCATCTTCCCGGAAAAGTTGTTGAATATATAGCTTAGTGTTCCACTACAATAGGAAATGCAAAATTTGGACTCATCACAAGCTGAATTGGTATGTGCTTGCTATGGTTATGTGATATCCTACTATTCTTGCTTTCAGCCCCAGCAAGCAGGGTGAAGGGATGTTGGGGGTGGGGCGGGGCGGACAGAGACAGAGAGTAAGTTTTCTAGATGAGTTGGTAACCTGAATATGCCTTCGATTTTTAGGATCTTGTCACCAGTCTCAAGGAGTCCTCGTAAGGTACTAATGATTGGGAGACCAGCCCCAACAGTAGCTTCATAGAAGTAATGCGTATAGGATTGGCGTTGTAGAGCTCTCAACTTCAAATACTGGCCATTGCAGAAGTTTCATAACAAATTCTTTAGTGGGTTAGTGTGGAGAAGGAGAAAACAGAAAGTCCTGGAACTAATAGTGTACAAATGAAAGTTCCTAATAATTTGAAGAATCTTACTTGATCAAGAGGACCAGAGTTTGCCTTTTTGTTGGGAGTAATCACATGAATCCCCTTGCGCAACCAATCGTAGTAATGACTGGCAACAGTGGAGTCTGATGTACAATCTACCACGACAGTATTAGGAATGGAGTCGTTTCCACGCACATGCTGAACAAACTTCTCCAAGTCACCCACTTCTCCTTTCTCTGATAAGCAGTCTCTCCAACTGGATAAGTCTATGCCCCTACAAGCAGAGAATAGGGGCTGAGATAGTGATGAAAAATTAATAGAGAAAGGGAGAAAACCTTTTTGTTGAATTGAAAAACATATCAAGACATAATTCATTCCAACTTGAAGAAATTGTGGCAACTTACACTTCACTAAGAAGCATTCTCCTAGAGCCAGTGATTCCCATAACACGCAAATCAATGTTAAATTCTTCCTTCAGAACAGCTGCCTGTAAAACAGATTTTGCAAATTATTTAGCTTCACAGTAGATAAAAAGGGTGATGATCAAATCACCAAAAAGCATATCTATGTATGAGACTTCTGACAACACAAACAACGCAGAAAGAAACCTAATCAGAATCCAAAAAGAAAACAATAAGTACATTCAGGAGGAACACCTGATCTCTTAGCTGCTCAAGTAATGTGCTACCGATCAACCCAGGACCAATTATACCCATTGCGATTGTGGTTCGTGAAAGGTAAAACCTTGAGTGGACAGCTCTCAAGGCCCTTATACAATCCTCCCGCTTGACAACTACAGTAATATTGTACTCGGAACAACCTTGAGCTATTGCACGAACATTTATATTGGCCTGTAATTGAACTCACAACCTCAAATGTTAATCTCAGAAAGCTATAGAAAATAAAAATGTTATTGCAAAGGGAAAAGGTCATATTGCTCCCCTGACCTTAGCTAGTGCATTAAAAAAAGTGGCACTGACACCAGGTGTGCTTGCCATTTTCTGGCCAACTGCTGCCAATATACTACAGTCTGGAATCACGGCAACCTGCATAATGATTGATGAAAATCATAAAGCCACTAAATTGTTATCCGAACTTGATGATATCCAAAATATCAAGCACTGCATGACTATATGGCTTTTAAGGAGGAGGTAATAACATGATTCAATTAACACTTATTTGTCTCACAAGCAAGTAGCCACTTCACCATTGTGCTGTATTATATAAACAGTTGTATGCCCAGAGATTCTGTCGAGGCTGATCAATAAGCAAGTGTATCAACTGACATGACATGATAGCACACTAAATATTAAGGGTAAGCACCTGAGAGAGGCGACCAGCATCCAAAGCCCGACTAAATCTAGCCTTCAGAGCCTCAGCAACTGCTTTTACTTCTTTTTCAGGTACAGCAAAGCAAACAGAATGCTCACTGCTAGCCTACAACACAAAGAATCCATAAAGCATCATAGGGGGTAATTGCTACTACATCAATAAAATGAAGCATCATAGAAGATGAAGATACCTGAGATATCATAATCACATTGGCACCAACATCCTTAACTGCACCAAATATAGCATTGGCAGTACCAGGAACACCAGCCATCCCAGTTCTAGCCATGTGAAAGAATGATTAAATGATTAGAAATACCAACTGAACGTGAACGATAAAGAAAAATAGAAATGAGTGGCAAGATAGAAAGAATGAACTGTATGCTCACCCCTCAACATTTACAAGAGCCAGATTATCTATTGTGGCAAATCCTTTCACATATGTCTCCAACTTTGGTGGATCCTCCTCTTCCAGAAAAGAGGAATGGCAAATCTTTGTTCCAGGTGCAGAGAGATTGAAAATATTTCTAATCAAAATTGGAATGTTGTATCGCATTACAGGGATGATGGTTCGAGGATGTAGAACATTAGCCCCAAAGTATGACTGCAAATAAAAGGTTCTTGAGTGTTACAACAGTCATTAGCATTGTTATGAAGTGACTCTGAAAAAGACAACAGCCATATTCACCATCTCCCAAGCCTCTTGATATGATAGTGTCTTCAGTATCACCGCTTCGCCGACTGCAGATATAGAAGTGATAATCCACACTATCAGATGCTACCCAAAAACTCCAAAATGGCAGTAAAATTTGGAAACAAATAAATGAGCCTCAACAACAATCTGCTTCAAAAGATCAAAAATCTTCACAGTTTAAAATTGCATCAAAGAAAACTTTTATATACTTTTCACTTTTAATTCTAGTAAATATCCTAGATTAGGTAAATAAAAATAGTTTCGAACCTTTTCTCGGGTCAGCACTATAGACACCATCAACATCAGTCCATATTGTGACCTGACGAGCTTTGAGAAGAGCACCCATGAGAGCAGCAGAGAAATCACTCCCATCTCTCTTCAACGTCGTGGGAATATTTTGAGGCGTACTAGCAATAAATCCAGTGGCAATGATTGTCCTAGATGGATTCTGGGAATACCATTTCTCAAGTCTCTTTTCAGATTCTGAGAAATCAGGATCAGCCTGATTAGAATTTGTGGGATTCACGATCAAGACGTCCCTTGTATCCATCCACTTGCAATCCACGCCACTCTTCATAATGACAGAGGACAACATCTGAGCTGACCAGAGTTCCCCATGTCCAACCACGAAATCCGTAAAAGACTCTGTGGCATGCCCAGCAATATATATTGCTCGAAGCATAGCTTTAAGGTTATTAATGTCATTGTCTAAGCATGACAAGAAACTGGCAAGATCAGAGCCCTCAAGCAAATCGAGCGCAGTGGATCTATGCTTCTCGAGGACATGGTCCAGCGCAAACACGTAGGAATCATCTCGTGATTGTGCCTTGTGGATGAGGTCGTACATCATATCAGTGACCTTAGACATTGCAGAGACAATTACTAATTTTCTTTCTGAGTCATCCTTAGTTACTATGTTTGCAACATTCTTGATCCTCTGTGAGTTCCCCATGCAGGTTCCTCCAAACTTATGAACCGACCAGGTCTCACCTTTAGGAAGCTCAGCATCCTCGAGTGATGCTTCAAAGGAAACATCTGCATAAGAAAACCAAGACGTTTCCTTGATCATAACATCTCCACTCTTTCAATAATGTTCAGCAAACTCACATTAAAAGAACACAAGCAAAGTAACCAAACCTGCAACTGAAGCATGGGCAGTTTTTGACGGTTCCCTGCTCCCCAACTGCGACACAATAGGCACCCTGAGCATGGAAGATCAGAACTTTGAGAGATTGTTAAAAATATAACCGCTATATTTACCAACCCCATCAGGCTCATAAAGAAGACCTGCATGTACTTGGTAATGGATGGAGTAGACCAGCAACATAAAAATTCACGAGGACAGAACCCCTCCCGCTCACCCCCAACCCAAAAAAAAAAAAAATATCGCAGACCACGTCAACAAACAAAAAGTCAACTTTCGCAAAACACAACAATCCCCACGTAACCTCAGCATTCAACGGCCGAAGTACAGCAAACACGCAAAAGCTAGAGGTCCAAATTCCCAGAAATCATATGAGGCAAACACTTGTTCTTCGTCCTCAAGCAGCTAAGACCTAATCCCGCACAGAAAGAGAGGTTATTGAAGTGGTTACCTCGGACTGCAGGAGCGAAGAAGGATGGGGTGGAGGAAGCGGGAAGAGGCGGGGGAGACCGAGGTCTTCTTGCTGGGCATACTAGCGACGGCGAAGGCGTCGCGAAGCAATGCCTTCGTGGAGGGCGAGCGGCAGTGAATCGAACCAGAGAGCGACGCCATAGCCACCGCTTTGTCCCTCTCTCTCGCGACTCGTCAAGTTCCAGAGAGCGACGTTGGTTCGTCCGGCGGCTACTTCTGCTGCCACGACCACGGGTTTGACGACCAGCGGCCGCACCCAGCAATGATAATGCAACGGGCACAGGAGGGAGGCTGCGGCGGCCGGAACCCTGAATATTAGCAGAGGTGCAGCGATCGGCTGCGGCTTATACCAGGCGTCTCAGTGCTGCAACAAGCCAGGCATCATAACGACTAACGCTGAAAACTGAAAACAATTGCGGCCCGTTTATCGTGCTCTTGCGATTGGGTGCTTACGGTAGTCGTGAGCGCTGACGATTATTGCTCCTCGTGTACCCCAGCATGGACGCTTGAAATATGGTCCAGGCCTGGCAATTATTGACCCGATACGGTAATCCGACCCGACCCGATACGGTAACCCGATCCGACACATCACGGAGTTATGCGAGTTTGGGTCAAGCCTATTTAGACACGAACCCGTTTAAACACGAACCTGTACAGATAAGATAAATAAACGTGTTTAACTGGGTTTGAACCTGTATAACACGATACGACACGAGTAAACACGTTTATTAAATGTATTAACTATTTTTATACATATATTGACTCATTTAATACATTTGTATATGTAAATTTTATGATATATAAAATATTATATACAGTACATGATCAATAATTAATTAATCTTACTTATTTATTGTACTAATTATCAATAAATATTATTATTTTATTAATTACATCATATATTATTAGAGTATAATTATATATTGTTGATATTTTACATTAAATGGGTCAACATGGTTTAGACACAGTTTAGATACGACTGTTTAGACACGAATCCGTTTAAACATGAAAAATAAATGTGTCATATCCAGATCATTGGAGTTTCTAACCCGGACACGTTTAGACACGACACGTTTAAACACGACACGACACAGTTTGCCAGGTCTAGTCCGACTTAATGTAGCAAATATTCCAGATATAATATACAAATAATTTTTCATATAAATTATCGTTTAAATTTTAATATATATAAAAAATATTAAAAATGTAAAAATTTTATATGATTAAAATTATTTGTGTTAATGCAGGAAAATAGCACAACTCCTCCACAATTTTTCAAAACTAGCACCAGTTTGTAATAGTTTGAAAAAATAGCACTATTTTATGTTAAAAGTCAAATTTGCCCCTCCACCCACTTGCCCCTGCCCTCTCCTTCTGCGGCTGCCGGCGACAAGCATCTCCGGTGGGTAGGCCGGCCGGCGACGAGAAGCACCTCATGCTCGTGCGACTGGCGTTGAGTGAGACGGCGCGATGGCCGACGGCGAGATGGCGCGACGGCTGACAGCGAGACGGGCGACGGCGCGACGACTCGACGACGCGACGGGGGACGGGGGACGGCGTGACGAGGGGCTTCGGGCGCCCGGAGACGAGGGGCGTCGGCCGCCGGGCGAAGAGGGCGATTGGGCGCCGGGCGACGAGGGCTATCTGGCGCCGGGCGTCGGGCGCCGGGTGACGAACGGGGTCGGGCGCCAGGCGACGAACGGAGGTGGGCGCCGGCGATGAACGGTGGCTGGCTGCAGCTGCAGCTGGAGGCAGGAGGAGGAGGAGGAAGAAGAAGAAGAAGAAGACGCGCAGAAGAGGGAGAGAGAGGAGTTTAAAATGAGAGGGGTAATTTGGGAATTATGAAAAAAGGATATATATAGTGGTGCTAGTTTTGAAAAGTGTTATAAAGTGATGCTAGTTTTGAAACTTCTTATTTTATTTGTGCTAGAAAAATTTTCACCTCTTAAAATTTGATAAGTATTTATATAATAAATTTTTTTTATGCATCATACAACTGAACGGCCATTGCATGCCGTGAAAGGGCGGATATTGACGTGGACATGATATGAATTTAATTAAAAAAAAATGTCTGCACCAATCTTATCAGAGTTTTGGGTAGAAATAGTCATTTGGAAAATAACATATTTTGTAAAAAAAATAGCATAAGGAATAGGTATTCATTAAATCTCAAGTTCAAGATCAAGAGTTTCTTTTTAAAATCTATATTATAATACTAAAGGAGAGTTTTAAAAGTTTCTCTAATAAAAAATATAGTGAATACCCTACTCTCAATTATCTAAAGGAGAGTAGGTGAATTTCCTGCTCTCAAACCTTCCGTGAATACTCATTTTCTTTTTTTTTTCTTTTTTTTTTACTTTCAATATTTTCACAAATTTTAATTATTCTTCATTTACATTTTTCTCATTATTTATCCATTTTTTCCTCTCTTTCTATATGAATATTCTATGATAAAAAGATTTATATTTGGGAGATGTTATGAAGTTATAAAACTAAAAAATATTGTATAAATAAAACTGAAAAATATTGTATATTTATAAAGTGTCTTTTAAGTTAAGTTTCCAACATTTTTATTATTTTCATATAGAATGATTCAACTTTAAAAAAAGTATAGTTATATAAACATACTAATATCATAAAATATGAAAATATCAATTTGACGATTTTGCATATTATCATTTATATTTTTCTTTAGTTAAATATATTACTATAATTATGGGAAATACATAATTATTTGCAAATAAAAATATTAAATTCCAATCCATTTCTTCTTTCTTTTATCTAATCAATCATAACGGATCGGATGAACATACGTTACTATCAATATTTAGCTATTCTTTTATAAAATCCAACTATTATACTTATATACAAATAATCCCTACTTAAATATAATCTTTCATGAAAGAATAATTTAAAAATAATTTAATTCAAAATTATTTTATCATATTAAACATTAATTATCCTTTGCAGCGAAGTGCAAGATTCTACACTAGTATTATTTATGATGAGATTCGAAATTCGGATTTTAACCTGTTAAATTGTACGAGAGTGAAAGAATTTTGAATTATTAGGTATTAATGAAAATAATTTTGAGAGTTAGATTTCTCTTTTTAATTTTTAATTACGAAATGCTCCATTCAGCTGCTGAACGGTAGACAACTTCCCAAAGTAATCTAATTCCAAATCCAGATTCGAGATTCAGAATCGAGTTTGCTTCATGTCCCTCTCTGCTCAACCGCAGAACAATCGCAACAGAGTCGGAGACCCTAAGCTCCCGCCAGCCGCCATTGAAGCTGCTTCAGAGGTCTGCCCACCTGTTCACTGCCGTGGCCTCTGTCCGCGCCCCAGCCATGCCTGAAGGCGAAGGGACGACCGTTACATTGGGTGGAAAGGGATCCGTCCTAGCTCCTTTAGCAAGTGGGCTCGCGAAGGTGCGGGTCGATTCATCAGCTCATGATCGGCTCGCCGTAGGCGGAGCTCTCCCCCGTCCGCAGCTTATCAAATCTCCTTCCCCTCCCAGTTCAGCCAGGAGGAATGCAGAGCTTCCCTCACCGTCCTCCTCGGCAAGCTCGTCCTTTCCTGTGCTGCAGGAACGCGGACGGTGCTTCTTCAATTGTTCTCCAATTCCTTGAATTCATCGGAGAGCCTCCACTTCGGGCCACTCAGTGTCGGCGATGAAGAATTGGGTATATTGGAGAAATCAGATGCCAACTTGTACGGTGTTTGCGCCCTTTTGGATTACCATTCGACGCTTCTGTCCACGCTTGTGGATGCGGTGGCTGCATTGTCATGTGAAGCCATCAAGGCTGACGTCTCGGCTTTCAGTTCTGTGGATGCGGGTGATGGCTTTACATCAAAGGAGGAGATAGGGGTTGGCAGTGACACGAAGGTTTTGCTTAATGGGTCTAGGCTGGTGGGTAAGGTTGAAGTGGAAGCAGCTCACGGTCTTCTTAAAATTAATGCGACTTTAAGAAAAGTGGTCAAGGCTCTGCACTTAGAGATGCGTGCTAATTTGAACTCGGCTGTGAAAATAGGAAAATATGGCTCTGGAAGTGATGCATCTGCAGAGGCAGTAGCCACATCATTGCTACTGCTCGCTTCTGCTCTTCAAAATGTGGGTAAGAGTAGCTTTTGTCGTACCAAGATGAATTTGGATATGATTATTATGGACTCTCTGAGAAACTGTTTGGTGCAAATGTTTAAAAGGCGGTGTACAAGTGCTGATGATTTGAGGGGCAGGATTAAGGTTATACTAGACACGATATATGGCCGAGATTATGACAATTTTGTGCACAGGGTGTTTGTTCTATCCAATGCTGTTTGGAAAATAGTAGCTTGGGAGGCAGTAAGTGCATTTGCTGCACTTGAAGGGCCCGATCTGACAGGAAGGAGAGCAGAACATGAGGTGAATGGAGGGAATGCACAAGTAGACAAGAAGAGTCACAAGAAGAAGAAAGTGGTTTTGGGCAAGGGAACCACTGCAGTGTTGCAGCTGATTAAGGACAGGTTGCATAAGACTGGAGGAAATGCTGTTGATAGTTCTGATGTAATGGAGAAATCTGTTCAGGATCTTTTGTTATTTTTTGACACAATATGAGCAATTGGTGTTTTGTTGAAGGCATTGAACAATATCCTAGAAAGCAATGAAAGTAGTAGGCTACCTAAGCTTCCCAAGGTAACAAAATTTGCTACAAATTTAGTGCACCACTCTTATAGATTATCTTGTGCTCGTCTACCTTTCTTTCCGTGAGCCATATATGTTGGAGCTGAATGGAATCAAGAAAAAATTCAATCTTGTCCAAATTATTGTTTTGTCTTCACCTTTTGATGCGTAATAAATAATTTAAGACTGTTGGTTGTGAGTATTGTGTAAGGTAATGTTCTCACTTTGAACATGGGTATTATTGCTGGATGGCAGAAGGTGGACCTGAGGCATACAGAATATTTTAATAGTGATGTCACATGTATAGCACGCTATGCCGCTATGGTTTTGAGCAGACTAATAAGAAATACTAACAGAAAACGTAGAAAAAAAATACTTAGCAGAGAATGGCTTTGATTTACTTACCACCATCATAGAAGCAAAATACGTTCTCTATTCTAATACTATACACTGTCTTAGAGATCTGGATATTTACTTCTTGGATCTCTGCAAAATACTTTATCAATTTACTTAATAGAGATGTTGGTGAAAATTTTACAGCATTTAAACCATCCAGTTCCCTATGCTTTAGATGTGACAAGTAAACCTTCCCTATGTTGATGTATGCTCGACTATTTTATGCATGGCTCTATGCTGTCTTTATTTCACACTGTTTATCTAAATATTTGCATTTGACGTTATGTTTTCTGTTCTCATTGATTTATTTTTGTATGCTATGTTATTTAGGGTGCTCGTGATTTTGCAAGAGAACAAATGGCAATAAGAGAAAGCATTGTTTTCAGGAAGCACAAAGCAACAGCCCTTGATACTCCTGTTTTTGAATTGAGAGAGACACTAATGGGAAAGTGCGGAGAAGACTCTAAGTTGATTTATTATCTTGCTGATCAGGTACCCATAATTTGTAGTGTCTGGTGCAATTACCTTTCTGATTTTAAGTTTTGGCTTTTGGAAGCACTTGCCTTTGAACAAGAAGAATTTTAGTCTTTTTTCTGAAGATATTGTCTAATCATCTTCTGAAACCACCTGCACTTGATTAAATTGCCATTTGATGCCTATCCACATTTTTTTTTGGTGTTGTAACAGGGTGGAGAGCTTTGTTCACTACGTTATGACCTGACTGTGCCCTTTGCTAGATATATGGCTATGAATGGCCTCACATCAATGAAAAGATACCAGATTGCCCAGGTGTACAGAAGTGATAACCCCTCAAAGGGAAGATATCGTGAGTTCTATCAGTGTGATTTTGATATTGCTGGTCACTATGCAAGAATGCAACCAGAATCTGAAGTCATTAAAATTAGGACAGAGCTGCTTGGTAAACTGAATATTGGAGATTATGAGGTAGGCAAAAGTAGTTTGCATGGAATAATATATAGATTGAAGATTGCTGTTGACTGCTCTATGTGCTACCTGATTTTAATTCTTGACCTTTGTATTGTGGACCCCATGGTCTATTATTGATTTGCTCTGAAGAACATTTGGACTTTTATTGATAATATTTGACATCATCTCATAGGACAGTAATAATTTCATGATGACTCTTTGAGATTTACCGGATAAATGGAAATCAATGCCCTATGCTTTGGATATGTTCACTGTTTCAATTGGCAACCTTCTGATAGATTGTCTAATTGGCATTCTATGCTAATGTCTCTTTCTCATAATCTCTTTCTCAAGTGAAGTTAAATCACCGTAAGCTTCTTGATGGGATGTTGGAAATATGTGGTGTGCCTCTGGAGAAATGCGGAACTATATGTTCAAGTGCTGATCAGTTAGACAAGCAGTCATTTGACCAGATCAGAAAAGAAATGGTGAGGAACTTACAGTTGCATATACACGAGAGGAGAATACTTAGTGTACTCTTAAGCACGTGTTGAGAATACATGCGTTATCTCTGCTGGATTTCTTCTTTTCAGTTTTATGGTTACTTGAGTGCCATTGGTTTACTTGATTTTTTCCAGATGATTCTTTCTCCTTGACACTTTTGGCCATATCATATGGCAAAACCGGAAAGTCTGAACACTTTAAGATGTTATTGGTAATTTTCCCCCTTATGAATTGTGACTCAACTCAAGATTCAGTGCGGTATTAGTTTGTTACAGTCCTCTTTTCATCATCCGAAAAATAAATGGCTGATGATACTGTTGTTGTTAGTTATCTCTTACTCAATTTTTGCCTATCTGTTTTGTCTTCTTGGACTGATTTCGTTAGTTATATTTACTATGGAAGTGGTGGTGCAGGTTCTCTGCATCATATCTAACAACAATACCTTTTATATGTTTTTTTGTTTTTCCTTATACTGGGTCATCTTCTAATTAGATGACCCACTGATAATTTTTCGTAGAACTTATCAGGTGGAGGAGAAGGGACTAACATCTGAGATGGCAGATGGAATTGGTAAGTTTGTGAAGAATAGGGGATGTCCTTTAGAATTACCATCAGAACTTCAACAGAAAGGCAGCAAATTTCTGGAGAATGAAGGATCTGTAGAAGCACTGAATGGCTTGGAGGTATTGTTCAAAGCTCTTGAGAAGGCAAAGTGCACTGACAAAATTGTATTTGATTTGAGTCTTGCTAGAGGGCTTGACTATTATACTGGAGTTATCTATGAAGCTGTTTTCAAGCGAGCTACACAGGTGGCAGTGATTATGAATTCTCTGGGGAATGTCTGATCTATCCTAGTATTTGCTACATTATGTTATTAACCAGTAAAACTTGCAGGTCGGTTCAATTGCTGCCCGTGGCCGACATGACAACCTCATAGCAATGTCTGGCTCAAAGCCAGTCCCAGCAGTTGGTGTCAGTCTAGGAATTGAGAGAGTATTTGCCATAATGGAGCAAAATCAGAAAGATCAAAATAAAGTAATGGTTTTTCCAGATATTTTATTCATCATCAGCACTGCTGCACACACTTCTCATCATATGGCTTTTTCTGGTACCAAACAGATAATTCAAGCCACAGAGATGCAGGTTTTGGTGGGGTTCCTGGGGGAGGACCTGCCCCTAGGCACAGAACTGGTGAATGAGTTTTGGCAAGCCGATGTGAAGGCCGAGCTCCAACTCTCCAAGCAAGTGATGAAGCACATAGACTATGCCAAAGACTCAAGGATCCCGTACATGGTGCTCGTGGGCGAGAGGGAGCTGAGCAAAGGCATTGGTGAAACTGAAAGATATCAAGGCTGCCAAGGAAGAAGTCATCCCGAGAACCCAGATGGTTGAGGAAGTTAAGAAGCGCCTGTTAACTCTCGAAGAAGCCACCTCGTAAGCCGATACAATACCCTATTTTCTACTACCAACACCTTTTTTTTTTCGGCCCGATATTGCCACTGTACACAATGCTGCCAGTTCACACATAACACTCAATACAGAACGATAAAAGTATGACACCCCGAGTCAAATAAGATACATTGAATGAACTCGCTGACTTTGGAGGAAAAATTTGCACATGCTGTGGAGGTCCACATTGTTGATTGAATCTTAAATTCTCAGTCAAATTTTTGCAGCTGAGTTTGTGATCTTGTAGCTTGAAAGTGACATCGACGCTAGCAGTGGTGTCCATGATAGACTTGTTAAATTGATTTTGGGTTTACTTTCAGTTTTGAATCAGCTGAGTTCGGAAACCGCTGATGCACTTGATTTAGTGGTGTTTTCTGCGTCCCTTGCTTTTTAAGGATGTTCTGTACAACATAGCAACTGGCCCGAGCGAATATTTTCCCAATTTTTCATAGTAAATTTTGTAAATTAGAGTTAAAAGAGAAAAAAAAAAAAACAACCTTTCCCCTTGATATTCTTTGTTTGGTGATCTACTTATGATGAATGATGACTTGCCCTTTGCTGCTTTGGAGAAAAGAAAGGATGCTCTCTCTCTCTCTCTCTCTCTGTTATAGTCTCTGTGTGCATAAAACCTTGACCACTTCTTACTCTGATTTCTTGACGCTATCATGTTCTTCCTGCCCATGGTTTTCACAGCCCGTGTATTGCCTTTCAACTGCAGCCTCCAGACCGACGGTGCTTCATTAGCCAGTTCGATGTTAACTGGCTCGATGATGTGCCTTTCAATTTTTTTTTCGCTTCTCACCCCGTGAAACTCTCTGAATTTTACTGGTCTTTTCTCCGTGCTGCTGGCCGAACTTCTGCCTAACCAATGTACGAGTACTCATTCCATGGAATTGCGTAGTTCTGAGGGTGACCAGATTCCCTCCCCATCCATCACAATAATTCAGAGACAACGGAATTCTCCTCTTCCAAGAAAAGGCATGCCATTTCAGCAAAACAACGAATAATCTGTCACTTAAAAAACAAAAGAATGTGCTTCGCAAACACGAATTCAACAAACAAATAGAAAGAGAAGTTTTTTATTTTCTAATTGTATACTTTTTTTTAATTATATACTCGTCTATAATTGAAAGAATTACGTATAATATTGTTAACGATGCCGTGTTGTCACGATTATATAAACACTGAGCCGCGGAAAAAAGAAAGGAACATTCCAGACGGTACCCTGTGAAAGTTTTTCCCAAGAGTGACGGCAAGGATAGGTGTCAGATCGCTCCCGTCCGAGACGGCAGGGAGAAAAAGAATGAAAGACGCAGGGAAAGTACCAATCAATTACAAGATAACGCTAATTTTTGAGTGAATTGCTTACTTGCTATCATTGATTGCTATTATAAGGTAAATTTGTTATATATTAGATGTTAAATGAATTGACGGAGAAGCAGATATTTAATCGAAGGGGCAGAGTATAAAGTCTCTGACAGTTGACACCTTGCAACTTGCTTCCATCCCCCGACCCACAAAAAAGAAAGAGAAAAAAACTTAACAGGAAAGGAAAGGGAAGGAAATAAGGTCGGATTCCCTTTCCTTTCAGACTCCTGCCTCGATCGTCCCCGTGCCCTCCCCCCTCTCGAATCCAACGGATAACATAAACAAAGACATGTTATAGAGAAGGTTTTCAGTAGAGCAGTTACATTATGTCAGTACTATTTATGTGATATGTCCGTCTAATTATAATTTAATATATAATTAATAATTATTAAATTTAAAAAAATTTAAAAGAATATATGAATATATTATATAAATGATACTACTTGATACAAATGCTAGATTTTCTCGTACCAGGGAGGAGGGAGGGCGAGGGAGAGAGAGAGATCGATTTTTTGTTTGTGGTGCGAACCCATCGACTGTCCCCTGAGCCTCTGCCTCTTTTTATGGGTTAATCATACCGATAAAAACGGCCCCTTTTAATCACTCTCTCTCTCTCTCTCTCTCTCTAACCTCTTTGATCTCTTTGTCGGGCTCCTTCCAGCCTGTGAGCTCGATTTCATTCCCCTCCCATGGAAGGACAGGGTGGTGATCTCCACGACGACTGGGAGCTCCTCCTTGACTCCCCTGACTCGGCCTTCGAGGCCCACCGTGGCTATGACGGGATCGAGGATGACGCTGGGGGCTTGATTCGGGCCGATTACTTCTCCATCGATGGCTCCAAGCTCTATGCCAAGCCCCTCCTCCCCAGCGAAGACTCCGTGGAGTCGGACAACCTCAGCTGGGCAGACCCGGCATGCAATTCCCAGTTCACGGGGCGGAAGCCCGCCGAGCCATGGTCTGATTCCGGCAGTGATCTCTCTGATGAGCGAAAGCTATCTGATTTCGGCCCAGCGGAGTGCACCAAGGGCTCGGGAGGGCTCGAGGGATTGGAGATCAAGGATGGGGATGTAGGGCTTCGATTCGACGGGGCTAAAGTGGGCGACTTTGACGTGAAGAGTGAAGTCGTGAGAGGGGGTTTTGAGGATTTAGAAGAAATGGCAGCATCCGACCAGGATTTGGGCAGCAACCAGCTCCAGTCCGGTTCCAGCAGTGACCGATTGGATGTGGAGAAATTTGATGCAGATGAATCAGGGGCTGAGCTGAAAGATCCAAGCGATGAGTCCGAGACCTCGGAAATACAGAAGATCGAGGGTGGGGATGACAGGAGGAGGATTGTGTGGTGGAAGGTGCCATTTGAGGTTCTTAGATACTACGTGCTCAGGGTCAGCCCTGTCTGGTCCGTTTCTGTGGCGGCTGCTGTGGTGGGGCTTGTAATACTGGGCCGCAGACTGCAAAAGATGAAGCAGAAGAGCCGCACCCTGCAGCTCAAGGTTACCCTTGACGATAAGGTTTGTCATTATATCCTCAGTCTTATCTTATGTTTATACGATGACTTGTCAGGATTCGGTTCCTTCACTTGTATTATTAGGGGGGGGGGGGGGGGGGGGGGGGAAGGGGATCTTTGCCAGATCTTGTTTCCCCAGAAGTTCTCATAACCTGCAAGAAAATGTATATACTATTATGCCTGATGTATTCATGCCATGTGCTGATTGACCTTCAAGAAAAGAGAGGTTCAAAGCCTGAAACATTCATGTTGAATGCCATGGACGCAAAATGAAAGCTCGCGTTCTTTATATAGTGACGACTCTACGCGCAATATTTTGTTGTTAGTGCACATCGGAAATTCTTTTATTGCTTTAATTGAACAGCACCTCGCGTACATATAATCTCAGGTTGTCAACTAGGTGGAGGTTTCATGTCTCCTCTTAAGAAGTTATTCCTTTCCTCTCATTTTCTTGTCTTGTTATGGCAGTGACTTTGATGGGAATGATCTGAAAGAGGGTTCGCATTCCTTGGTACTTAGTTGTTGGGAGCCTTGGATGAATGGGAGGCCATCTTATGTCTCTAAGTTGTTTGTGTTGTTGGCTTTTTGCATGTCAAAGTTTATCACTTGCCAAGTATAACAGATAGGCTGCGAATGGCAACACATGATACTGCAGTTGGAGGAAAAATATAGAATTGGACATTTCTTTGATGCCCACATGCATATCTGTGGACTGATAATCATTGTACTATAGCTTCACTTGCATTTTTTTCCCAAATTTTGGGGATTGAGTTTTTCATTGTGCCATATTGAGGTCAAACTTTGAAGCCTCCTGCAATAATTATCGATGAATCTAAACTGGCTATACAATTAGAATGTTTTGGGGGATATTTTTTAAGACTTAATGTGATGTCTGTTTGGAATTTGCTTTACCCTCTCTATTCCACTTCACCATTTACAAAAGGATGACCACACATTATTAACCTTTAAGTGCCCCTCATGCAGAAGGTGTCCCAGTTCAGGAGTCGGGCTGCACGTCTCAATGAAGCATTTTCTGTGGTGAAGAGGGTTCCCATAGTACGGCCTGCCCTCCCAGGCCCTGCAGCTGGGGTTGCTCCATCGTGGCCCATGATGAGTCTGAGGTGAGAAATCGTCCTTTCTGTCTTTTCCCATCCCCAACCCAATTTGTCAGTCGCCGAGCAAGCGGTCCTGCAAGGTAAGTCCAATGTAGAAGTACACGGTGGTCTTCTTGTTGTTTCTTTTGGTTCTTATCAGTTCAGTGTAAGTGTTACAGCTCTTGCCCTTGTGTATAATACCTCTGTCAACATTGTCTTGCCTCATGTCTGTTTGTGAACTGAGGACCTTACTATATGATTTTCATTCGACGGTCCTTCATCTCTCTATTTTCCACTTAAAGTGCGAGTTAGTAGAGTTGCTGACATGGTCAGTGTGTGTGTTAGACGTGGATGGATGCCGTTCTTTATTGCTGAACTCTGGTCTCTACAATGGATCGATTTCATTTCTCACCCTCATTTCTCCTCGACTTCCTGTGCTGCTGCTAATATTGAAGTGAAGAAAGGAAAAGTTGCATCTTCATAAGCCAATGGTATTGACTTCTGTTTACAACGTTGTATTCTTTGAAATGTGAGCAATAAAACCTACAGTTCGATGGATTCATCCACTACGGGAAAAACAAACTTCTTTGAAGAACAACTTCCAGGTCCTCTGCTCGTATTATATCATCATAGGTGGAAGTAACTCCTAGCTCAGTTAAACATATGGGCAAGCCAACATTGTCTGCTTATCCCAAGCAGAGCAAAGGATGAGGCTTGTAGGACTACTTATAAGTCCAGTATCCCTATCCCTTTGAGAGAAGCGCATGCGTCTCGCAGATTTCTTCTATTGAGTGTACAATACAGAACGAATTTATTGTGTTAATTATCGTTTAGATCTTTCATTGTACAAAATATATTCTGTATCCAGGATTATATTGTAATCTGTATCTGGGGATGCATTCTCTCACTGGATGACCTGGAATTGGATCCAGCCGAAGTCTTCATGGAGAGTAATCCTTTGCCAGCTTGATCTCGACCAGACTGACTGGGAACTTCTTTTAGAAAAAAATTTGCCATCTTTTCCTTTCTGTCCTTTCATTTTACAAGAGAAGTTCCCCGTGGTAGTACTAGAACCAAGGAAGGGAAGCGATGCACTACTGGAAAGTGATTACAGTTGCAAGTGCTCTTGACTCAAGACTTCATGGCACTTTGAATCCAATTCCATCTGTTGGAGCTCGGGCCAATCTCCTACGGTAAATTTAATAAATCAGCCAGAGCCAAGTGGGCCAAAGAAGCAAAATGTACAGCCAGCGTGAAAACGAGGCGTTGAGCTCATCTCAATCCTTCTCTTTTTCGACTGTCCAGGTTATGGCAAAATGAAAAACAGACGAGGAAGATGTAATCTGAAAGTGAAACATATAGGAATTCCACCATTATTTCGGAACACTAACATCCCTTGCAGTCTAGAAAAACTGAAAGACAACTTTCTTGTTTTTACTAACATTGAAGACCAAGAGAAAGAGGTATTAGATAGCAGAAACATGGAATTTTATTTGTCTAGCTTCTTTCAGAAATGAAACTGGTACAACAACAATACAAGTATTCCTTCTCCAACTACACTAGTTTAAACTAATCCAGTAACCTTAACTAACCATAGCCACTGCGACTCATTAGCAAACGAGTCTGCACCTACTTATGCGAATTTAACCTTTGGACTATTACTAGGACGAGTATGTAGTTGCCCAACCAGTGAGTTGTGCCGGTTTCTAATCAATCCTCGGTCAATCTCGGAGCGTATGTTCCAGTGCTGCCATCTTGCTCGACTGCTGGGCGATTATGCTATTGGTTGATGATTCCTGCGACAGAACAATCTCGTACCCGTCATTGTAGGAATCCATCCCTTCTGCCATTATCTGCCACACCAGCCCCCCTCCGAAAGCCCCTCCATTCCTGGCGAGGTCGTAGATGTCCTCGTAGACAGCGCTCATGTAGGAGTCCCTGACGCTCAAGCTGTAGTCCGGGTCCCTCTTGGATTTCCCGAACTCTGTGAAGACCAGGGGCTTCCCTATCACCGTTCTCGAGTCTTCCAAGTGACTGTCCATCCACCGCTGCACAAAATTCGTCTGAGCATTCTCGCCCTGGCCAGATAGCCTGCAGCATTTGTAACACTTATCAATTTTAGTTTCTCATGTTATATGTTCAAGACATGGGTCAGCTTATTAATCAATGATAGCATGGACTGATGAATCATACCAGACATCGGGATATGCGTGGATGGTTCCAAAGTCGATCTCTCTAACGAGGTTGCTCTTGATAAAATCTGTCCCGACTTGATACCCGGGATTGTACTGCTTCCTGTCTGGAGCAGAATCCCCGTAGAATCCTTCCATTCCTACCGCCAGCAAGTGCTTGTTGTCAATGGACTTCACATACGGTGCCATCTCTTGAACCCATTCCTGAATCCCCATAATCAACCATCCGTCAGCATTGCCGGAAAACAGATATAATGTACAGTGTACATGGCAATTACTATCGACATGGATTGGTAGCTATATATACTGAGAGAAAGGAGCGTTGTTCGTACATTGACGGTGTTGCCGGAGTAGTCAACTTGGCAACGGGGCTCATTCATGAGTTCCCATGCCATGATGGTAGCATCATCTCTGTATGCTATTCCGGTGATGGTGTTGACCCTGGTTAGCACTTTCTGCACGTGATTCCTGTAGTAACCCTTGACCACTGCGTTCGTGTAGAAATCGTCATCCCCGCTGACTGGGACACCGGCATTCTTGGCCCACTGGACATACTGAGGCCTTCCACCGAAGTCATGGTAGTTGTTGGTCAAACTCAGGATCAACCGGATCCCGTACGTTCTTGCCTCTGATATCACGAAATCAAGTGCCTGGGAATGCAAGGAAGGCCATTTTCATGTACTTTTATGCTAAGCACATGTAAGTGTAAAATTGTTGGGTGACACCAAAAGTTTTTGCTTAAGCTGGTAGAATCGGTGCAGTAAAAGTATATATCATACCTGAAAGACACGCTCGTCGTAGACGCCAGGAGAAATCTGCAGAGCGCAGTCACTGCCATCGCTGAATGCCCACGTCCGGCAGACGCTGAGGCCTGCAGCAGAGGCCTTGCGGAAGACGCTGGAGACCTTGCTACGATCGGCAGGCTCAGTGGCAACGTTCATCATCCAATACGAGTTGAATCCATTGAAGAGGAAGGGGGAACCGTTGAGGACAAATTGAGTTCCCTGAACCTCAACAAATCCTCCTCCTCCTCCCACAGAACTATCCACCTCATTGTAGCGGTCGTCGATGTTACTGCTATGATGCTTGTGAAGCTTCCTAGCCTCACAGCAGCGAGCAATGGCTATGGCTGCGATCACGAAAATTGCTATCGTCCCCCGAGAGATCATCTTTCCGAAGAGTACTGCCATGGTGGTTGGGTTGGTTTCTGGAATTAGAAAGGTCCCTGTGGATAGTACGAGAAAGAACAGGATTTGTTGTGAGGAACTGAGGTGGGGATTGCTCGCTATTTATAGTGAAATTCTGAGGTCCCTACGCAGGGAGTGGGAGAGAATGCAGAGGAGAAAGTGGGGAGGGAGATGAGATGAGGTCATTCATGTGCATGCAACTGTTGTTGGGCAGACAAAGAGAGAGAGACAGAGACAGAGAGGGACTGTTGGTGTAACGAGGGACAAGAACGCAAAATTATGCTATGTGAACAGTACGAAATGAAACTTACAACCTTGAAAGATTATCTGCACCTTCCAACCTTAAAGTCTTACGTCACAAAAATGTAAAGAAAATCTTGGAGAAGCTTAAATTTTGTGATCGAATATCCACCCAATTTTTTTTTTTTAAGTTGATGGAAGTTTAACATGAACAAATGAATGAACGAAATAAAGAAATGAATGCCCATGCTGCCGAACGACTCGATTCCTGAGAATCAGCTCTGAATTTGATTGGGCACACTACACTACCCTACGCATAAATGGATGGGCAAGGCTGCTGGCTTATGGATGGCTCCATGTGCTCTCATGATGTAACCCCACGAAATGCAAACATTAGCTAACATCCATTCTCCTTTCCCCTCAAGCCACATCCATCCAGTAACCATAAGATCAACAGTAGCAATATTTCTCAAATGCAGAGCCTCGTATCGATGTGTCATCCTTGAAACCGAGAAAAGATGTATTTTCCTCGTAACAACGTAGCCCGACGACTACCTCCCAGTTTGTAGTTACAGCAGATGGTTCATCGATTGTGATTAAGTGACCCGTTTTTTCACACTGAGTGTTCCATTCCATGAAATTGGAATCCATCGTTTGTGTTGCCAAGCTTAGCTTGGAGGGTGGATATAGTCAAGGATCCGAGTAAATGGTCTTCAATGTGTTATAATTTACTTCCAAGGGTAAACAAAATAATGCGATGCATGTATCTATGTTATGTTATCCTTCCCCTTATCCTCGTCCTCTTTGTTACGTTTGTGAACACTGAGCAGCTTTTCCTTTTTCCTTTTTTCTTGGTCTAATACGGGACCAAAACCAGATCGCATTAACTTCATGCAGGCCATCTGTTCCATCCGGTGGATGGAGAAAACTTATCGATGTCAGGATAGTTATCTCATACCCATGCTCTGAGATGTCTATGTCTATGTCTATGTATTGAATCCTGCGGGGCATTTTCTCAGTCGGTGATCACCCGTTTCGAAAGTGTTTTTAGATTATTAAACTTGGATTGCACTGCGCCGTCCCGGGAAGTCCGTCGGTAATGTTTGAGAGAGGAAAAAAAAATTTGCAGGAAGCTCGGGAATGGGGAATGGAATGGGAATACGTCATTCAGACAAACGGCCACATGCATCTTCCTCCCTCCCTCCCTCTTCTATGCTCGAGAAAATTCATCATTATTTAGAAACATCATGTAAATTTATAAGAGAATTGAATACTAGTACCTGACAATTTAGGTTTCTAAGCGGATATAGGCATAGTCTCTTATAAGTGCATATGGAAATTTATGTGTGAGCTTACATCTTGTCAAGCCTGAATGTAAAACTCGTGACTAGGAAGTTCGAGACCGGAAGAAAGTTTTACATGGGATTGGTGTAATATTGACGCTGTAATTATTATTGTATTGCCACTAAATTTTTTGCACTAATGAGACCAGTGAAAGTCCAGTGAATTTTAGATGCGAGAGATGAGGGCAAGGATAGGCATAACATAAATGCATGCTTCCCGGCAACACAACATCCTGAACCATCTTTTTCTACCCGACTACGTGCGAGGTTGACAGACCTATAACGAGACAGTGGAAGAAGGAATAAAGGGGTGCGAGAGGTCGCACTGACGAGAACCAAATTCAAAGCGAGTTAATCTCGATTGAGAGTAATTTCATCGGACCAATTCCCTATTCTGATCACGAGACATTGTTTTATTTATACTTTGAAAATTCTAACATGCCAAAGAGCAATTGATGTATCTTCGATGATCCGTACTGTAGTTGGTGGACCGCCTACTGCAACCTAGGCTACGAGGTGCTGGTCATGGCTGCACTGTTAGGATTTTCCCACGTACAAAGGAAAAAAATCGATATACGTGAACCCGATCCGATCCTAATAATTGTGTAGCTCCGTAACTCGGGCGCTGCATTCAAGAAATATTGCTACTGTTTGATTTTATGGTTACTGGATGAGACTTGGGAGAGGAGAATGGAATGTTAATGCATTTCATGGATTGCGTCATCGGACTTCAGAGCACATGGAGCCGTCCTTGAGCCTGCAGCTTTGCCCATCCATTCGTGTGTTAGTGTGTACCCGATCAAATTTCCAGAGCTGATTCTCAGGAAATGGGTTCAAGAGATGCCCATCCATTCATGTCATTTCTTTATTCGCTCATTCGTTCATTCGTGTTAAATTGCCAATTCACTTGAAAGAAATTGGATAGATATTCGCTCAAAAGATTTAAGTTTCTCCAAGATTTTCTTTACATTTTTCTGACGCTTTTAAGGTTGTCAGTTACTAAGTTTTATTTATGTACTGTTCACATAGCATAGTGTCGTGTTCTTGTCCCTCATTACACCACAGCCTCGCTTTCTGTCTCTCTGTGTATCTGCCCAACAACAGTTGCATGCACATGAACGACTTCATCTCATCCCCTCCCCCCTTTCTCCTCTGCGTTCTCTCCCACTCCCTCGTAGGGGACCTCGGAATTTCACTGACGGATGGTCGACTATGGGGATGCAGGAATGGGTTCAAGAGGTGGCACCATACGTGAAGTCCATTGACAACAAGCACTTGCTGGCTGTAAGAATGGAAGGATTCTACGGGGATTCTGTTCCATACAGGAAGCAGTACAATCCCGGTTATCAGGTCGGGACGGATTTTATCAAGAGCAATCTCGTTAGAGAGATCGACTTTGGAACCGTCCACGCATATCCCGACGTCTGGTATGATTCATCGGTCCATGCTATCATCAATTAATTAATAAGCTGACCCATGTCTTGAACATGCAAGTAACTAAAAATTGGCAAGTGTACAAAAATGCTGCAGGCATTCTCGCCAGGGCGAGAATGCTCTGACGAATTTTGTGCAGCGGTGGATGGACAGTCACTTGGAAGACTCGAGAACGGAAATAGGGAGGCCCCTGGTCTTCACAGAGTTCGAGAAATCCAAGAGGGACCAGGACTACAGCTTGAGCGTCAGGAACTCCTCCATGAGCGCTGTCTACGAGGACACCTACGACCTCGCCAGGAATGGAGGGGCTTTCGAAGGGGGACTGGTGTGGCAGATAATGGCAGAAGGGATGGATTCGAACGACGATGGGTAAGAGATTGTTCTGTCCCAGGAATCATCAACCAGTAGCATAATCACCCAGCAGTCAGAGCAAGATAGTAGCGCTGGAGCATACGCTCCGAGAGTGACCCGGGGATGGATTAGGAACTAGCATGACTCACTAGTCGTGCAACCATAAACTCATTCTAGTTCTAGTCCAAAGGTTAAATTCACATAAGCATGTGCAGAGTCATCTGCGTAATGAGTCACAGTGGCAATGGTTCGTCATAGTTACGGGATAAGTTCAAGCTCATGTAGTTGGAGAAAGAACACTAGTTTATGAAAGAAGCTAGACAAACAAAATTCCATGTTTCTGCAAGCCAACTTGTTCTTATGAATAATGTGGGTAATTAGGGTCCGATCGATTTAAATGTAACATGGCAAACATTTGGTTGCTCGGTGGATATCATGACGACATGTTATATTCTATGATCAGTTGAGCCGGCTAGGGTAGAAACTAAAAGACATGTCAATTGCAAGCAAGCAATGAGAATACAGTGAGGATACCTTCATTATGTATAAATGTAAGAGAATTCAATGAGCATTTTATCTTTTGCAGTAGAGACAGACCTTAACCTAACTGACCAACTTCCCTTCCTCTTCTAAGCTGTTTGGTCAGTTCCAAGTAATGTCATTGAATGACCGTTCAATTTCTTGGCAAGTATAAGCATAGTTAAAAGATCAATTAATTTGATAGAAGTTACGATACAAAGACCAAACATGATCTCTTCGTTGGGCAGTGTTTGGTGCTGTACTGGTTTAATGAATGCTCATTTCTAACATAACATCCAACTTTTCGAATTGTTACCCTGACCGAGCAAGAAGAGAGTCGCTTGGGGTGACCGTCACCGAGCACCTCTGCAGAAGCAAGCATGGCAATACCTTAAGAGAAGGAAAAGCAAGAGAAGACCTTTGGATTCGCTAATGGGATACTTCGGCAGTGTCAGGTGAGGATCTTTGGGTGGAATCCTCGTGTGCCGCCTGGAGCAGGGAGGGGTGAACCTGTGGCTGAGGGAACAACAGCTTTAACCGGAAAGCATCAACTCCGTTCAGATAGTACCGGAAGAGCCTTTTTGCCCTTATGAACCCAAGACGACCATAAAGTGCTAGTGCCCCTTTGTTCGTCACTTCTGCTTCCAAAGCCACCTTTTAAAATAATCAAAAAGGAGAGCACCGACTAAGCTGTGGCCGTTAACCATTCCTCATACTAGTCAAACATCAAAATATATCTTATCAAATAACAGAATCCTAGGACCATTAAAGTAAACGAGATAAATGGAACTGGTCCAAATCAGGATTCACATCCTAACACCATTTATGAGCATCCCATTTGAAGGAACTGGTAAGTAGCCTAACCAACAAGTTAGGGTGACTGGGCCTGCCTTTTCAATTTGAATCATGGCCAAGTTTGAGGGGGAAACGACTGGAATCGCAGGCCATAATTATACTGTGCAGAATTATGGTGGCTTAAGTACAACACAAGCCTGAAAAGGGACTAAATGTTCTTGCGTCAATGGACATTTGAGGAGCACTACAAACTTGTACATAGCTTTGAAGACGGAGTTTAATTACAAGAAGTCAAGTGCATCAGAAACAAGGACATGTTGCTGAATGATAGCTAGGAGTATTCGAGCTCACGGGGTGGCTACTACTAGACCAGTTGAGAATTCAAACTGACGAGAATCTATACAGATGAGCCAATTATGGTTTTGGGATGCGCCCAAAAGATCAGCCTAGTGTCACCAAACTTTGGAGTTCTCTTTAAGACTGTTTCTATTTGTCAGAGAGAAGTTCGGCTCTTTTTGTCCAAACAAAACTTACCGAACATCATCCATTCCATCCCCCTTTCCCCTCCCATTTCTCAGCATAACCTTTTCTGGGATCCAGAATAATCTGTGCCTGAACTACACTAATTCACCCTTTAGCTGATTTCTATCAAATGATGCAGAACTCTTGTCTCTCTCTCAGACTAGCTAATAGAATAGGCAGAACATCTTTGCATGACCAAGGCCTGACACCGCATAAGATTAATGATATGACTAAACAGATGTCTGGGACATGCTTCAGACTGCTGGCTTGAGACACCGCCTACCAGACATATCTTAGGGTCCTCCCTAGG
The DNA here is from genome assembly GCA_037672795.1 of Lagerstroemia speciosa. NCBI lineage: Eukaryota > Viridiplantae > Streptophyta > Magnoliopsida > Myrtales > Lythraceae > Lagerstroemia > Lagerstroemia speciosa. The sequence goes on along the minus strand of CM075289.1, from coordinate 7,354,838 downwards.
ACACAGAAACAATGCAAATAAAACTTATCTTTCTTTGATAAGCCAAAGAGAATGTGCAGTAATTAACAGCATCATCAACAAAGGCCATGGGTGAGCTTATTTCACAGTGAGATACCTCTTCACAGCCAGACTCCTGCATAACTCTGATCGATCTACTTACAAGTTCTGTAGCTGCAAATGCCAGAAAACCACAGCCTTGAACAGGGATACACACACACATATAAAACAAAAAATGCAAGTTCAACTCTAGACTGAGATGAGTAAATAACAACATGTAGCTCAAGTCCATACTTTGAAGTTTGGACGTAAACATGGATCGTTAAATTATAGGCAGTGAAGCCTAGAGCTTTAAAAATGAAAATCGATGATTCAAGAACACAAAAAGAAAATGACAATTCAAACAATTTGACTTGACAGATACATGCATGGTCGCAAAGATTGTAAAGAGTAACATATCATATCTTACATTTCACATAAAGCCATAAACCGTAAAGTTTTGAAATAACAAAATCAAATTTTTTATAGACTCATCAAGGAAAACTTCAAGTAAAGAAATTACCAATGCCCTTTCCTCGGTAAGGTTTAATGACCACTAGCATTGCAATGTAACCTCTATATGTATTTCGGTGCTCTCCCATTTTGCATACCACAGTGCCCACACACTTTTCCTTGTGGAATGCCTGCAATACATTAAAAAACAATAACTTACAGATGTATCATTCCAAATTGACATTTCACTTCTCTAGACGAATCCAATATGCGAGTCAAATGCCATGAATGTTGAAAACTGAGAACAAGGAGATCTAGCTCTGCAGGATTGTATCATTGGATTTTTTTCATATACACCTTCACCCTTCTTTTTTAGTTAAACTTTTTGCTAAGAATTCTTAAAGGCGCTTCTAATATAGCCACCTTTTCTCATCAATAACTTGTCCTATTCATTAAAGGGGAAATTTTTAGCTGCTGGGATGAAGTTACCCAACAGAGAAGAAAGTATAAGATTACAGTCACAAAACTAGATGATATGGTAGCATTCATAGATCCGCACCTGAAATTACTATCAATTTTTCATTTCACTGAATACATATAATTTCTCTATGAATTCCTATAAAATTTTTGTTATCTCATAACTATCGTCATCATAAACAACCAATCAATATATAAATGGCACCATGTCATTGAACCAAACCTGCTCATAAATGTTAAGATTCGGGATGTAGCATTTATACTTCACTCCACACAAGCAGATATTATCCAGAACATAGCTTATCATAGCGTCAGATTAAAGTAATGTCCCAAGTAGCAAATCACTGACAATTAACCTAAATTTAGATTCCCAGGAAACCTCTGAACGGAATGTGCTTTGGAGATTTGGAAAACGGGTCAAGCCGTTTGAACGTGGTACCGATTTCTAAATCAAAATACGAACATGACATTCAAGAAAAACCAAACATTCCAATCCACTCGTTAAGTAAATTAGAAACGTATTAACTCACGTTGCAGAAGGACATTAGACTGTTTAAAGACCAGAACAACATCATCAGATTCCATAGTGAATCCGAAACTTCCTTAGCTCATAGTCCGAGAAATTGACGCAACAATTTGGATCCGAATTAGGTAGGGAATGTGATTATCACAGTGAGCATGTGAACAAACACTCTCAAAATCCCAATTGAGAGAGAGTAGGTACCAGGAAAGAGAGCTGGGGCCAGAGGTAGACAAAGTAGCGGTAGGTGAAGATGGAGTATGGTTCGCTGAGCTCATGGTCAACAAGGCTCATAATGAGCGGAAGGTGATGTTCTCCGCCATAGCTAACGTAAGTTATATCCGACGGCTCGAACTCGGCTTTCTCGTCCCCTCCACCACTGACGCCGGTCTCCATGTTCGACGCCGTGGGAGGGCGGTGTTGTTCGATTCTCCTTCGAGCTCTTCGCACAGCGAGCGCGCGCGCGAGAGAGAGAGAGAGAGAGAGAGAGAGAGAGAGAGGCAACAAGCAAATTCAATCAGCTGAAGGTCCCGGAACGACGGCGGAGCTGGTCGAGCGGTCGGGTCATGATTGATTCATGAGCTTGGCCGGATTCTTCCGGTCTAATCTTTTCTGGACAGAACCCGGTTCATCCGCAAGAATGAAGACTCCAGGTCAATTCTTTTTCTTTTCTTTTCTTTTTTAAAGGGGATCTTTATTTTCTTAGTAGTCAGATACAAAATTAAAGGGCATACCCTCTTCAACTGTAATCATTCGAGGTACATAAGTCCCTATATAATCCGCATATAATAAGTCCAACACCTCCTCAAGGGATGGTCCAATACAGTTTTATCCGTTCGCCCTATTCCTTGCTAGTTTTGCCAGTGCATCCTCTACTCTGTTACCTTCACAGTGGACAAACCTCCTCCGGCTCATGTGAAAACCCCAAAATAAAGTCTTGCATTCAAGAATAATGGACATCAGTATAGTATTTTGTTCTTCCGCTCCCCCATATTAGGTCGAGGTTTATCTTAGCATCCATTTCCACTTCTAAGAATTGGATGCCCATCTCAGTAGCAATCCTCAACCCATCTTGGATCACCCATAATTCAGCTATAGTACTGTCAATTATAATGTTGTCAGTTATGCCTAAATATCTTATGAAACCTTGGACCCAATTGCCGTTAGAGTCCCGAACGACACCGTCAACCCTTGCTCTACCCGGATTACCTACTACTGAGCCGTCAGAGTTTAGCTTGGCCCAATCCTCCTTCAGCATATGCCACCTAATCATGGATGGAGCATATCTGGCCCTTCTTGACATTGTGATCTGGGTTGCTTGGGTTTCAGCAGCCCAACCCAGACAACACTGGGCTAGGTTGTTGTCACTGATCATCCTTTCGAAAACTCATCAATTCCTTTGTTTCCATAAAGCCCGCATTGCTTGAGCAAAGACAAAGGTCCATTTGATGCCATTATTTAATTCTCACAACTACATAAATTAGATCAAATCCAATCATGTATCAAGAGGGAGAAGGTGGCCTTCTTTAACTTGGGGATACCCAGCGAATGCCACAAAACAATAATTCCCTTGCATTCACGGAGGATGCAATCTAAGGTTTCAACTCCCTTGTGACACATCCCACATATTGTCTTCACATCTATTTATCTATCTCTGAGGAACATATTTGTAAAGACTTTCCTATTGCAGTATTGCCAGAGGAACACTTGGATACGAGCAGAGATGGGTGTTCTCCAAAGCCAACTCCAGTCTGCTAGGTCCCTCCATTAGTCCCTCTAATTAAGTTATGGGCAGATCTCGTGCTATAGTGGCTTGATGGTTTGTGACCCCATACCACCATACTCTCAATTCCCCTATAGAGAGCCCTAGGCAGTCCCATTACTCATTCTCTAATCTTATTTGGCAGGTTGTACCCTAGGTTGTCACAACTAGTTAATTCATTCAAAATTATATATTACTTCATAATTGCTCCATTTTTAAAATTGCGCTAATTCTCATTATTTTAAATTTATTTATTTATATTATTATAAACATGTAATTTATGCCATATTTTACGTTACAGTTTTACATATTATTTGTTAGTTTTTTAAAATATATGTCAATTTTAATCCAGGAATTAGCTTAAGTAGATAGGACGTGCGTACGACTTGTGAAAAAATCTACGAGGTCGGAGATTCGAATCCTCCTTTGAACGTGTAACCCTTGGTGAGATCAACTATACATGTTTTGTATATGACCTGACTTGAATCTATGAGTTTGTGAAGTGCTTATAACCTAAGGAGAATAAACTCCTTGTTTCAATAAATATATATATATATATATTATATTTATATATTTGCGTGTGGAAATTTTAATGGGCCCAACTCGAAGGATGCAGGCCCAAAACAACGCCCGCAGGTCCAGAAAGCCCAGAGTCCAGCGGATCCAGAGACGGTTCACGGCCGGGGAAGGGACAATCCCAGCCGTTTAACGGTGACCGCCGCCCCCAGCTGTTTCTGATCTGGGGAAAAAATCGTCTTTTGGATATTTGATGATCTGAGGAGGTGACTGATAACGAACGAGATTGAAACCTAGGGTTCATGAAACGATACAATACACCTCCAATCGAATTCCCAATCCTCCTCTTTCCCCGCCGTTGTCTACTCCAGTCTTCCGCTCCTCTCTCATCTCTGTGGCGATTTCCCGCCTTTTTATGCCATTAGCCATGGCCTTCACCGGAGAGATTTGATATTCGAATGTATGTGTTCTGATGGTTGCTGATCAGCGGAGGAAGAGCTTGAATGGCGCTGTTGAGGACATCATTTTACGGGATAAGTCCCGGGGGAAGAAGAAGAAGCAGGAGGTTGGCTTACTGGAGAGCAATGGTTCTGGAGTAAAGCCTCATGTTTCCCTCGAGTGGGAACCGAAACGCAGAAGGGTCATTGCAAAAAGGGAGCAAATTGGACTGAGCTGGAGGAATTTGAGGAGCTTTGCTGAGCCATCCCCTCGCCGCCACAAGATTTTAGCCGATGCCTTTGATGTTCCGACTGGATTGTTTAAGTTGGAAAATTTTGAGGACGTGCTGTCGTACGAGGTAATTGAATTGCATCGATTAGAGAATTTTTATATTGTTTGCCACAAGTCGAGATTTTTTCTTCCAGTTGCATTGAGGTATTGGGCCCGAATGCATGAGCAGGTATGGCAGACTTGTCTGTCGGAAAAAGAGAGAAGATTTCTGGCACAGTTCCTTCCCAGAGAAACAGAGCCGCAGCAAGCAGTCAAACAATTGCTTGCGGGAGAAAACTTTCACTTTGGAAATCCTTTTCTTGACTGGTCAGGACCGTGCAATCTCTGTCTCATATCAATTCTGATTTCTACTGCACTGGCGATTCCATTCTTGTTGCTAAGTTTCTTATTGCCCATGGTTAATGTTTTTCATACTCAGTGTTGGCTCATTCTGCTCTCAAGTGGATTTATTCTTCACTTGTGAACTCATATGTTGTCATTGACTCGCAAACATGCATTTGCAGTTTATCTAGTCTTCTTTAAAAAGAGAGCGAGATTTTAACCATTTTCCTAGATGCATAATAGCATCATGCTTCTGGTATCTACTGGAAAATATCCAAGTGTATGTGGCTAACTGCATCAATGAGAAAGAGAACTTCACGAGAATATGTCGGACTGCAAATGAAGAGAGCATACAACCCTTTACCGGTCCTCTTTATCAGAGGGTTGCTGCTAGGAAAGGGAGCTTCTTTTCCTAGTATGTCCCTTTTTCACCATTAGGTTTCTTTTAGAAAAGTTTGTCTAGGCGAGGGACCGGCTGATTTATTGTTAAGAAGAAAGCCATGCAATGCAGCATAAAGATGCAGACAATTGTGCCAAAACGTGTACCCTGATGGGCAATATCATGTGTCTTGCTTGATTAGATCTTGTGGAGATAAACGAGCATATGTTTTGTTTTATTAGTTCTGATTGAGATAGAAGGTCAGTGAAATTTATTTTGGACTCGTAATTGTGCTGTGCCCTTTTGGTAGTCAATGCTCTGTTGATGAATATGTTAGACCTTTCGTTAACTTCTTGTCAAACTGTGTAGTTAAAAAAAACTTGTACGTTGGTTCTTTCCCTACTGTTTGGAACTCTGTAGTGCTCTTTATAGGTGTGCTTCAATCTGCTTGGTCTAGTTTTTTCTGTGATCAAAAGTATGAACATCTATTTAACTTTTCCTTACAGGGCAGCTTCACTTCGAGCGGGTAACCTGCATCCTGATGCAGTTGTTAATCTTGAACAGTGTTTAAGGGCTGAGAAGAGTACATACTACTTAGAGTTGCAAAGCTACCATAACGAGTATGGACATACTCAGCAGTTAACATAATGTGGTGCTGCAGAATTACATCAACTATGTAACTTTCTCCATCTCTTCACTGCAGAATGATAGGATCTTTGCTGAAGATGAGGGAAAGATGGCAGTGCTCCAGTGACCTGGAAAAGGAATTTAACCAGAAGACACTGAGGTTGGTCTGTTTCCATTTTTTTTCATTTGTAAGTATGCACAAGGACTAAGATTATCTTTTAGTGACAAATATGCTCGATCTTGTTAGTGAAGCAGGCAGCATAAGGTGTCATTGGTAAGGTGTACATTTCATACCTTTCTATCCACTATATTTCTGCTATCATGTGATAACAGCTTGGTCTTGTCCTGCAAGGAATGTTAAGAGCTATTGCATACCTAATTTGGGGGCAAGAATCATTTGGAGCAATCTAACCAAAAAAAAAAAAAAAAGGAATCATTTGGAGCAGATAGAAGTTTTAAAAGTTTGAAGTCTATGAACGAAATTTTATATAACTGTCTAAAGTGTCTCCTGCTATCGACTGATCTATAGTGTCACCTAAGTATTTTGCAACATCAGTTTCACATTCTGATACAGTGCTTCTATGACCTGCCTTGTGCCTGACCGTTTTAGAATTTAATGTGTTGCACAATTTATGGGATTCATCGTGCTTAATTTTGTTATAGGTTACTATTCATTAGCTTGAATCCTTGTCTATGGTAAGTGTATATGTGATACTTCTAAAAGGGGGATAAAGTTTATCTGATAGTGAGAAAACATCTCAAATCTCCTGGATATTATGGTGCCCAAATATCTCAAGTTTCTTTGATGCTGGTAATGGAACGATAAGAATCCTATAATTATCTCTTTGATTATTACATCATTTTTAAAATCATGCCAGGGACATAAAAGAAGCGTCAATCATGTCAATGTTGATGTTGCAGGTCAAGAAAGGGCAAAGAGAAGAAGTTTCTCTATGCAGATCGATCTGAATTTCCTGACCCTGATAATAGTTTTGCTGGTACATCAAAGTCTTCATCATTGAGGGCAGAGGAGAAGACAAGTAATAGTGATGAGCAGATTGAATCATTTAAGAAAACTGAAGAATCGCAGAAAAGGTAACTAGATTTTTGCTTGTACGTGATGGCAGTGGTTGCAGTCAATGTTGTGACAAGTTTCAGTATAAAATAGGATAAGATAGTGAGCTGTCTTTTTCTTAGCACCCAATAAAAAAATTTCATTAATCATGCACCAAGAGGATGCATAAAGAGGGGGAAGAATTGGTTAATCATGTGCTTCTTCATTGTTAATGGACTTACAGATTGCGAGCTACAATCTTCGTAATGGTAGGGTAAATTGGGTTACTGGAGGAACAGTTGAATGGGAACTCAAAGCATGGTTCGGAGTATGTGGCAAGCAAAGTAGAAGAAGTTGATTCGAATGATTCCACTCTATTTTTTGAACTGCTTGGAAGGAAAGGAATAGACAAGCTTTGAAAGGAGACAAATCACGAGATTTCATATTCATGCATAGATGGTCATGGGACGTATGCTTTTGGTATAGTCAATGTATAAAGGGCTCACGGTTGAGTGGTCATGAGTGATTTCTGTCATACCCATGTTTTTTGTAAAGTCTCAAACACGTTTTTGCAGATGCTTCTATGCAGCCTCTTGATGTGTGATTAATGAAATTCTTTATTGAATGCTCAAAAAAAAGGTTTTAATGGAAGGCTTTATCTTGATTTCTTTAAGTAACGATCCTATGTTCGTGCTTTTTTTGTTGGTTTTCCTGATCCATTAGTGGCCATGCATCTTGTTCCATGACACTTGCATGTACAGATTTGGATATGATTTGATGCAGATTCCTCATTGATAATTTCTGTTTCTGATGAATCTCAAAATGCCATGACAACAGGACAAGCAAGAAAAGACCCATCAAAGATAGAAATGGAAACCCAGCCGTTGCTTCAGATAATGTCCTTGTTGATGAAGGAAAGTCGAGAAAAGGTGTAAAGCTGAAGAGGAGAAATATCGTCTATAATGACGGAACCAAGTATATGTCATATGTCAAGGTTCGCTTTACTTCTGTTTCTGGGATTTAATATAATTTTTATTTGGGTTGTTAATGCTATTATTTAAATGCAAAGTTTTTGAAAGGTCATAGCTGTTCTTGAAGAAATGAAGTTGGACACATATGAATGCGGTCATCGGCATTTTTTGAAAGTGAAGAACTGCTTTGGTTCATTTGTACTCGTCTGTTGCCTATTATGGTTACTCTAGGCATGCAATCGTTAGTCTTTCCTCATTTTGAATTGCTAAGAGTAATTGAGCTTAATTCTTGCTGGGGACAAGCAAATGGCAGCAAAGTTTGTGCTTTTATTGTTGGAAGCAGGTCAACGTTGACAACCTGTGGAAGCAGAATGTGTTTGATGCATTTAGTTTGGAAGTATTTTGAGCTTACAGAATGCATACGAATAACTTCTGTTTATGTGCTCATGATGCTCGTTTGGCTTTTGATTGATATACATCTCAGATTAGTAAGAAGCAGCATGAACTTGCAAAGAGCATGGAGCAGTCAGATTCTAGCATACAGCCTAGATCCCTGGGTTATCTCTCAAATTTGCAGATACAACCATATGAAGTATTTGTGGACGAACAGCAAAAGAAGTTGCATGATCACTGGTGAGCCCTTCTTTATGGTTCTGTGTTTTTGCCTTTTCTAGTCAAAGGCTCTAAAATTTTTTCACTCCGCACCCAATTCCTCAAATAGGTTGAGCTTAGCAAATCATGATCTTCCATCTGCATATGGGATTTGGAATAACATTCGTACTCAAAGACAACAAATGATGAGGTCCTTGGAGCAAGAGCTTCTGGATAGACATGATTCACTCATGAAGGTTAATATCTGTCTTGCTTTTTTACTGAATCCTTAATTCCTTTTTGCTTGCTTTTTGATACCATAGTGTGAGACAACTTTCGAATGTTAAAGGAAGAATGCAAAAGGCATGATGGCAAGTTTCGGGTTGACTTCTGACTGTCTCGCCCCTATTTCCAGATAGTGAAAGCGTTGCTATGGAAGAAACACAGGCTTAAAGCCAAGAACTCTTGGACTTCATTGGCTTAAGCTTATTCTATAAGGCATCTTTTGCGGGCAGAAAGTGGATTCATTTTCTTGTAAATTTTGTTATTTGTTATTTTGATGTCTGGGAGTTCTTTATTGCTTGCTGATTAGGATGATGTCGAAGAAATTCCTGTCAGTGAACCTCCAGCTCAGAATGGTAAGGAAGGAATGGAGGAGAGACTGACCATGGATAAGGACAGAGAGTCTCCTCCATGCTCTTCACAGGACCAACAAGATAATAGAGGAGCAGATATTGCATCCTCAATGGAAGAAGATGGAGAGTCCACGATTCCTGGCTTTGTTAACAATCAGAGAGGAGATGTCATGGAGGTTGACCATCAGTTCATTGCAAGGAACCATGATGAGTCTCTTCCTTGCTCTCTGCAGGATGCAAAGTTGGCTGCTGGTTTGATGCAGGATTCTCCCACTAGGGTCATGCACAGTGTTGATGCAAACTCTGTTCCTGGTTCAGAGGACAAGTTTCTGGATCAAGAACCATCTACATCGTCAGAGATATTGAAGATGAGGTCCACTGCTCAGGGTGTATCGGCATATTCTGGAAATTTGAGTGGTGGTGACTTGATTGGTATTGATCGGGTCCCTTTCTCCCAGGGCAATGAGATGTGGCAATCAGCGAGTAGTGTAAGCAGTATGCCACTCACATACTTTGATTCTTCTTCTGTGGGATGTCAGTTCAATTCCACGGCTGAGATCCCACCTCCCTCCTCACTGCCCCCCATGGACGGAGAGCACCAAACCCCTCAGTGGATTGATCTTGGATCTAACTTGCATGGCCAACAACTTCCCAGGGATTCTAATTCCTTCATCTCTTACCCTAATCATCAGGACCAGAATGAGCTGCTCCAGTCAATTTTCAATAGTCAGCGGGGGTTGTTACATCCTGGCAATAGTAATAACCTGCAGAAAAACTTGGGCCTCCTTAACTATCAGCTACCCGAAAGTGTACCTACTGAAACGTCCGGGCAAAGAATGCAGAACTGTATCCAGCCAAATATGACCACAGGGAGCATGTTACCAAGCGGTAGAGGCAGCAGGTTTATGATGCAGCAGAGGCAACAAGATCAGTTACAAACACCAGTCAGCATTCAGGACTGGGCCAATCACTCACCATCGACAATACCTCCTTCCTCTCTATCAGGCTCAAACTGGTTCTCCAACTCTAATGAGCATCAGGTTCGTGGAGGTGGGTGGAGCTGTTTGGGTGGGCCAAGTCCAATCAACAATCTTGTGGTGGACCAGTGTGTGTATGCCGCCTTACCTCATTGCAACCAGCCCTCGACATGTCCCCCGTCTCTTGACTCAGTCGAACAGTCCATCCCTTCTGGGAACTATGGACATGGGTTAATGAATGGGCTTGGCAACAGGAATGTTTTGCCTCATCAGGCAGCTCTTCCACTTGATTATATGAACAGACGGGATGATGACACAAGATGGATGAGTTTGCCTCTGCACCAAAACTCCAGCATGAACGATTCTATGGGTAAGCCACCATTTCTAGGTTCGTGGGATCCTTAGAAGGCACATAATTTTGCTTTCTTTCCTTGAGAGAAGCAGCCTCGTGAGGTTCTCCTTGCCCTGCGGACAGTGTTGTCTTATATGTAGAGGAGTACAGCACTTAAGACGGGTCCAGGATTCACAGAAAGGTGGGTGGGTTGGTATTTTGCTCCAACATAGGACTTGTAGATAACGATACGAGGGAGCTGACTCAGCACCTCTGTATATAGAGGTAGGTGTTAGAATCGATTAAGGTCTTGTTTGGCTTTTCATAGCAAAATTTTTTTATTAGCATGCCCAGGAGCTAGTCTAGGCATCCATAAGTGTACCAAAGCAAAAGGGATACATGTTTTGGCTTTTACAGTTCTCATTCTTTGTTTTCCCCTCCTGCCAATGTTTCCGTTGCCGCAAAAACTTTCCTACTTGCTGCTTTGTTTCTAGCAAACAAACGATCTTGAAGAAACATTGCTGACAACTGTTAGGGCTCATTTGGCACGAGAATATGGAAAAGGAATTGGTTGGAATTGAATGGAATCGCACGGAATATGATTGCACTTTGTATTTATTTCATGGCAAGCATGCTCGAGTAACTTGATCCCAAGCATTCTATACTTTTGTCAAAGTGACCGAGATGCCAGGCGTTTTGTGGATCATTGAAGCATCCTGCTTTGGACAGATACGGAACATTCTTCCTGGCAACAAAATTCCAAAGCCGTTGCATTCAGCAAGAACTTACCGCACGGATGATTCGAGAAGGATAAATGGATAACTAAAACTCACGCAGATCAGCATGAACTGTCTGCCTGATTATCGACCAGAACCAAGGTGATCGGCTTCTCTGTCGCGTCATCCTGAAACAGAGATCACCATACAGCATCACATTGAAATGTCTTTCTTAAGTGTAATGCTCTCTGTTTGTGACAAGTGGTGTCCGGTCACTCCGGTCAATGAACACCATAACATGGAAACCCAAACGGACAGTTCTCCCGCCAAAGAAGGCGGGTGTTGAGGACAATGGGAGAGAGAAGATTGTTGGAATCGATCCCGTCGACATTCTTGCCGTTGGCTCTCCAATCTCTCTTGCTCGTTGTGGAAGCTCCAGGAAGAAGACTTGAAGATCTGAAAGGAACAGGGGCAGAGATGGGATGGACGAAGAAGAAGAAGAAGAAGAGGGACATCATGAGGTTGGAGAGAGAGTCCGTCATCGCTGTCTTCAAGCCCAAGCTCATCTCCGCTCTCTCTGACCTCATCGGTAATTTGCTTCCGACAAAACCACTCTCCTGGTCTCTCTCCTCGCATTTTCATCTTTATGAACTCTCTCAGAAACACGACAGAGTTTTCAGTCATTTACAAGCAGGCACTTTCGGTTGCTGTATGAACCATGTTAGACTTTTGGTTGGAAGTTTTCCGTGTAACAAAACGACAATACATAGTAAAAGCACTCTCCTTCAATGAACTGTCAAGCCTCTGTGTGTGTAGATTTATATGTATGTATATATCTCGATATGCTTTGTCCAGAGTTTTGGCTGATGATATGGTTTTATGAGTTGTACAGAGAACAAAGCCGATAGAGTCGAGTTTGAAAAGTTCTGCCAAAGAGTGGACTCTACGATACGAGCTTGGTATCTTCTCCAGTTCGAGGATCTCATGGTAATCAGTGTGCTAAATCTGTGTTTCTGCACTCATTTAGTCCAACCGGATCTCAAGCTTTTGTGCATTGCAATGATTTTCGCTATGCTACTCCTGTCCACATTATGCACATCCGAGATTTGGTATGATTGTTTTTGTACTTTGCAGCATCTCTACACCCTTTTTGATCCTGTTCATGGGGCGCATCCACAGAATCTCTCTCCCGAAGATATCGATGACTTGCAACACAACTTCTTGACGCACTTGCTTCAGGTTTGTTGCTTGTATATTGCAATTCAGAAAGCCAAGTTTCTTCTTTTCTTTTCCTTGCCTCACTCTGCATAGCGGAAAATTCTTTCTTATGTCTCTCATACACTGCTGCAGATGATGGAAAAGAGCAATTTCAAGATTACGACGGATGAAGAAGTCTATGTTGCGTTGTCTGCACAGTACCGTTTAAATCTTCCTATACAAGTGGACGAGTCAAAGGTATCCTGGAACACTAATTCATTTGCAAGCCTTCTTCTCAGTCGAGTTGGGTGGCTCAGTTCAATATCCTGCATTTTCTTTGCTGTAGCTCGATAAACAACTTCTGAGAAGTTACTTTGCGAAGAATCCTCATGCTGATCTTCCATACTTTGCTGATAAGGTATGGAATTTATCGAAGTTGCGCTCACACAACCACGGGTTATGCTTTGCTCCCTTTCTGTCTCGCCTTCAATCATTCCATCACCTGTTTCTACACAGAACATGCCTGAAAAGAATTTCCCATGATTCCATCAAAAGAATGGATTCCCTTTTTTTCCTAATCTTAACGAAACCTGAAGAAAACTTCAGATGTTGTCCTTGAAAGCATGGGGCCTCTAACCGTTTATGAAAAATAGCAGTTGCTTGCTTGATCTTGTTGGCAACCTATTCTTTCTATGATATATACCAGATTCATGTAAACGTGTTCGCTCACTTTCCAGTACATAATATTTCGGCGAGGAATTGGCATCGATCGCAGAACCGATTACTTCTTCAAAACGAAAGTGAATACGATCATTGCACGTTCATGGAGACGCTTTCTCAAGTATACTGGGTATGTACTTCTTTCACTCGCAAAGTCAGACATGACTATATATGTACATTAGCAACATATCTAAAGCCTTCTGCAGTCACATTTTGTACCTAGAAGGCATCTTTAGAAAAGTTTCGCTTCCACAGCTGATAATTGGGCTCCTTTTCTGTGTCATTTTGCTTGTTTATAGATTAAAGAGAATATTCTTCAGAAAGTCGAGGAATCCATGCAATAAATCTCCAAAGGGGCCTGTTGAAGTCAGTGTCGGAACAGAAGATCACGATGATGGCATGTATGTGGAGCGGATCCACATTGAGAATATGAATCTCGGGTTTGTGTCTTACTTAAAAATTGATGTCTATTGTCTGTGAAGATTCTATTACATGGAAAGCTGCTGTCGTATGATCAATTTGTCGACAAAAACTTATCCCTCACTGAAGATTTTATCGCCCAGAAAGCACTTTTCATGACTTAGACAGGACAATGCTGGCATAGCATGATCTATTTTATCGGAGCCTTGTCAGGGATGCAAGAAAAAGGATATAAAGAATACTATGATTTTGCTTCTGAAATCGATCGCGAGTTTTTATGCTGCAAAACAGAGTATCTCAGACTTGTTACATATGGTGATTCAATTTTATGCTCCAGATGGTTATATGGCCTGAGATATATATTCTCTGTTGGCTTGTCACCAGTATTTGTAAGCTGCTGAGCAAAAACACAATCCAAGAGCCTACCTTCGAGCGAATAATTGTCCTTTACAGGTATAGTGCTGATCCAAAGCTCTCAAAATCCCGATGCAGTTACAAAGTCATCAGTATTGGACCGGAGAGCAGACAAATCTGATCTCGAAATTCAGTTCCCACCACAAATTGACTGACTATTGTGTGTCTGTAACTCCATTTACAGGCGAAAAAGCAGTGAAGCAAACCAGGATCGAAATATATATGTGAAGCACTTCAAGAACATTCCAATGGCGGATTTGGAAATAGTACTTGTGAGCTCTCTCCCTTGAATTCCAACTAATGCCTAACCCCTTCGGGCTGTGATTTAGCCACTTTCAGAAGAACATTTAAGAAAGGAAAAAGGAACAGAGAAACCTGAATGCTAGAAGAAGGATCATTAGAATCAGTAGATTGTCCCTAACCTTTTCATTTGCAAAAATTCATTAATGTTGGAGTTCATCTCTTTCTAAAGCCAGAAAAGAAGAATCCGACCTTAACTCCCATGGACTGGTTGAAGTTCCTTGCTTCTGCAATCATAGGACTGGTGAGCCTTGCATTTTCGCATGGAATTTAATCATTTCTCTATAGATGCATCCTTCTTCCCCAGATCTCTTTCTCTGCAGGTCACTGTAGTAAGTTCCCTTCAAATGCCAAAGGCAGACATTCGCGTGATCTATGCAATCCTCTCTGCACTAGTCGGTTACTGTGTTAAAACCTACTTCACGTGAGTTGCTTCTGCCATTCGTAGAGATTTTTGCTGCGTTATCTCATCGATTGTTACATCTCAGGATGTTTCAGTTGACTTCAGACGTGCTTGTGTGTGCCCTCCTGGTTGTTGTGTGTTTAGGTTCCAGAACAACTTAGTCGCATACCAGAACTTAATCACACGATGCGTGTATGACAAGCAACTTGACAGTGGAAGGAGCACTCTTCTCCGACTGTGTGATGATGTCATTCAACAAGAAGTAAGCAGATCCTGTGAACAGATTATTGGAAGGAAACACCAACACGCCTATAGTTCGATTCAAACTATCAGAACCTTTTCAATTGTCCCTTGCAGGTAAAAGAGGTTATCATCTCATTCTTCATATTGATGCAAAGCGGGAAGGCCAGTAAACAGGTATTATGCGTTTCTGTCTTAAACGAGCGGAGGCTGGCCAATTAGTCCTTTTCTTCTGCTAATTCAATATATGTAGGATATCGACTTGCGATGTGAAGAACTTATTAAGAAAGAGTTCGACAAGACCTGCAACTTCGATGTCGACGATGCCATTCAGAAACTGGACAAGTTAGGAATTGTCTCTCAGGTAATCTGCTGCAATTCCCTTCCACGAATTGATTTCCTCCGCTTCCAAGCCAAGCAAAACACTGAATAGATTAATGATGACAACAGGATGCACTCGGAGATTACTCGTGCGTGGATCTGAGACACGCTAACAGGATCATCGGCACGACCACTGAGGAGTTTGTTCTTAAGGCAAAAGAGGATTCTGATCTACCTTGATGATTTCCTGGATTCTGTCCTCTTCCTTTTACTGTAGTTTAGCAGATGTAGAAAGGACAAAGATGAAAATGCTGTAGAGGGGACTGCAAGATTGACAGGAAATTGTCACACTTCTTCCAGATCCTCTCCTTAACAGTACAAGCACAAAAAATGAAAAATTCTTGAGAAGAACAGTTAGTGCTTGGATTGAGAAATGAAAGCATACTAAAGCATGTAGGGTCAATGCCATAGATATTCCAGGATCTTATTTCCAGCAGAATAGGGTTCAGACCATATTAATCGAAAAGGTCACCTGTACAGTGTGGTGCATTTACCTTGGGAACAGCAGTTGGTTTCGACCCATCCTCTTTAATATCAACATGGAACTGCACCAGAATCCCAACTGCAGAGGAAACCAATCTAAAGAAACATAGCATGAAGAATACTGCAGGAGTGAAATAATGGACGAAGAGCAGTGATCCAGAGGTTTCCATTAGGGATCAATTGGGAAGTTCTGCCTTTTCCATTTGAGTCGAGACAGCATAAGATTACACTTATTTGCTATAAGTGTCCGCCCAAACATTGACAAGGCAATATTTCATTTTCATGTCGCGATTGCATATTCCCCACAGACAAGATTCATAAATAAATCCAAGGCAAAGGCATGAACAGTTCAACATTAGCTCGGTCCCCACACGTATTTATCACCAGACAAGACAGTTCAGATTCAAGCTGCTGGAATTGAAGAATCATTGAAACATCATTCATGTAGATTCATCGTAAAAAAGGTGTACTGGCAGATTTGCTCTGTTTTATTTTCCAGCTGCACCAATCTTGCCTTTCTTTCTTATTATGGATTACATCTCGAAGCAGCTCAGATCACTGATCAAAGTACATCAATTCACAAAACATGACAGCAAAAAATTCAAACAAAATCAGAAGTGAAGCTTGTTTCATTTATTAACAATAACAGATGGTACAAGAAGGTTTTGTATTTTCAGACACATACATATGAATGAAGATGCAAGGAAAAAAACAAAGCAATAGGGCAACTGTTCTTTATACACTTACCAAACAGCAGAAATTCTTTCCTTTTTCTTTTTTTTTTTCTTTTCTTTTACGATTTTTTGGCAGAAAATAATTCTGTGATAATTAACAAGACGGGGAATATTACAAGAAAAAGAACACACACGCACACAGAGCAAAAAAATATAAATATTTTCTCACATTTTCACTTTTAATTTGTTCTTCTGAATAATTGGCTCCCGAGCGTCACACTGGGCATTCCTTCCCCCATGACTGTAGTCAAGCTCATCTCTTTCTCGAGTATCCGGTCGAGTTCCATCACCACGTAGCTCATTGCTGGCCTCCTTTCGCTTGAGGGGTCAATGCATCGCATGATCAACTGCACAAAATCCTTCATGCCTTCGACTGTGAAGCTGCTTCCAAGTCTCTGATCGATTATTATGTCAGAGAGTCTGCTGTAGTCTTGATTACTTTGCAACTTTGTGCAGAGAAAAGGAAAGAATGGCCAAATTCAGGGTCAATCACATAACTGGGAAACATAAAAATGACAAGATTCTAATATGCCATCTCTGATCCACTCTGGCCCACTTAAGCAACGTGGTAAGGGGGTTTATCGTGCAAAATGGTCCAAGTTGATTGCTAGACAAGCTACAAATTGTTCAAAGTGGCTGGCCCGGTCGGGTTCTTAAAACTGTGTGGTGAATCATGTTTCAGCAAATATCATGACAGCTTTAAGTCAGAAAACTTTTAATAGGAAATATAACATACCCATTCGACCAAAGTATGATCGGATTCTGGAGAAGGAGATCCTGCAGCTTCTCTCCCACTCACTAATTCCAGAAGGAATACACCAAAACTGTATATGTCACTCTTCTCAGAGAATCTTCTGAACTCTCTTACCCTGAAAGAGACAGAAGAAATATTATAAGAAAGATAAAGTAAAATCACAACCAAATAATAGAACAGGCATCAGAAAAGGCTTACTCAGGGGCAAGGAAGATATCATCTGTGGCCACCTGAGAAGACGGACCCGCAACATCGGACCTCCCAAGGATGTTGGGAAGCCCTGCATCTGCAACCTTTGGAATAAAATCCTCATCCACAAGAACATTGGATGTCTTAAAATCCTTATGCACCAAACGAGGGCTCAAAGAGTGAAGAT
This sequence comes from Lagerstroemia speciosa, assembly GCA_037672795.1. Classification (NCBI taxonomy): domain Eukaryota; kingdom Viridiplantae; phylum Streptophyta; class Magnoliopsida; order Myrtales; family Lythraceae; genus Lagerstroemia; species Lagerstroemia speciosa. Next base: position 7,337,321 of record CM075289.1, on the reverse strand, counting down.
GGCCCAGACCTGCTAAAGAGACGAAGATAAGGTGGGTTTGCTGATCACTGAAACTTCTACTTGGGTTACCAATCTAGAAATAAGTTTATATGCTGCAGAAACGCTTAAACAGTAATGCAAAATGAAACACTTATTTTGATCTTGCAAGTGGAGCAAAGACAGTAGTTTTTCACAAATCATACTTATATATTTCTCTTGAAAGAAGAAAAACTGATACCAGGAAAGCCATAAATGCTCACTGATTTTGCAGAGGATCACCTTTAGCTGCCCCGAGAGCTATGGAAAGTCTATGCTTGAATTCTAGCTTTTCACCCAAACCTTGACTTCGTCCTGCACATAAAAGTACCAGAACTTGACACTTTTGGTGCACATTGAAGCAATCTACTTTTCCCAAAGAGGACAAGGGGGAAAGGAGCAGTTAGGAATGCATAGTAGTTTGCTTTAGGAGTAGCAAGAACTACACTAGTTGGAAAAGAAGTTGCAGCAAAGGGATAGAGAATTACCGTACAAGTGACTAGAAACACTCCCATTAGGTATATACTCATATATTAGAAATTGTAGATTGTTGTCCTGGCAATAACCTAAAAGACTCACAAGATTCCGATGATGAATAGAAGAGAGGAAGCGTACCTGAGATCATTCAACAAGAAAAACAACATATCAGATAGAACTAATGCAAAACACTTCAGATCACCAGAACTGCCAAGAACAAATAGAGAATTGAAGGTACAGAACAGCATTCTTTTAACAATAGCAGGAAATTTTCATTCCTAAAGTTAGCTCTTTAAATATAGCTTTGGGATATTTTCTCCTTTGATTTCTCTTTTTCTTCTCGGAGTTAATAAGGATGAACTTGTTATTTAAAAGCTCAGCAAGTCATAACAGGCTGCAGATAGGAAAACCTCATCAACAAATTCCTGAGTTGGAGCTCCTGCACGCTTTTTAATGGCCACAAGCATCCCATCATGAAGTAATCCCTTGTACACTTCACCGAATTTTCCAAACCCTATCAGATTCTTCTCATCAAAGCTCTTTGTGGCCATAGACAATTCTTCCATGTCAAAGTGTCTCGCTTCTTGCAAAGATAGCTCAATCCCGACATGTCTTCCAACTACATATATTAGCTCATTTAGTATGGAACAAAACAATTGAACGGGAGAGGATGTTGAGGAATCACCATTAAAAATAAAAAATGTGGCAAACATCAAAGCATGCACACAGCTAAACCATAAGGGCCTATTGGGTATGATAAATTGTAAAGGACCAGAGTAGCATATACACTATGAAACTGTGGCATATCACTTTTCCATTCTGCAGTGCCAAGCAAGTCAATAAGGTATTTCAAAGCATTAAACGAAAAGTTTACTGTGCCACCAAAAGAAAACAAGTTAAAGTAAAATTTGCAGGAAAATCACACTCCCATTAGAAGATGGATATTCTATTGTAAGTTACATTGTGGAGTTTACCTTGCATGGCAGGACCAGAAGATCCAGTCTCAGAACTTCTGGAAACGCTCCTATTGCGACAGAGGCACAAATATATAAGAAGCACGACTATCCCCACCAAAGCCACGGCTCCTGCAGCACCTCCTAATACTGGTGCAAGAGTCCTTGACATTTGACACAGGATCCAACTTTTCAGCAATGCCCGTGACTTTTTGTTCTTATTACTCTTTGTTGCGTAAGAAGTTCATCGACCCTGGAGCCCATGAATAAAGATGAAGAATGAATAAGTAAATGCTTTGATGACGACAAATTAACTTATATGTGGTAAAGAATATTTAAATGGTAACAACAGCTATATCTGAGATGCCAACAGGCAGAAATAACTTGATCAGAACATCATACTGGTCAAGGAAATAAATTTCCGGTTATAAGGGCTGCTCATGGGCCTATTAGGTAATAGGGGATAAGGAATAAAAGGGGCATGAGTGGTGAGAATCAAATCCGTAACCTCTTGATTCCAAGTCAAAGGTCCGTAATACTATACTTTCTCTGGTCAAAGATATAACTTTAAACATCACTTTTATCTGCAAACCCTTCAAAGCTCTTCCAGTGGCCAAAAACAGGGGAATACATGATATGAGAAATAGGTTATCAATGCTTGAATTGGAATAGAAACCAAATCTTGTCACAGCTTGTCAAATAAGTTACCAAATTCTCTGAGCAAAACTGAGTTGGGCTCTGAATGCTCATAAACGATATCTATAGACTGTCACAGCTTATCCGGCAAACGTCCCCAATCCAATAATCAATCACCATCTCCAGAAGTTCCATCCCTTAAAATCACTTGACAATTAACTTGTGGAACAGGAATTTTCTCCTCACCCCATTGAATGGAGTGCATGTAACTTCTGAGCTGCCTGTACCATCAGGAAAACAAAAGACAATGTGTATCTGTGCAGCATATATAGAACTGGCACTATCAATATGAATCTAAGTGCGGATGATGCAGGGACGATATTTCACGGTTCCAACCCAACGACGAACCTTCTCAGAACATCACTACATAGGTAGGCAAGTACTGAATATACATCGAACCTGAGATTTGTCCAGAGAATTGCAGTTGAGTAGCAATTCAGCTTCATTTGCCGATCACAACTTGAATGAATCTCGAGCTACATCGGGCGGCGAAATCTGAACTCACTCTCACCCCCCACATCGAACTTAAATGCCATAAGATCTCCAAGCAAACAAATGTTGACGAATGAGTGTAGTGTAATCACACCAAACCAAAACAAAACCAACCCAGCTCTGATGATCAAGGCCTGAGTTTTTGAAGTTGCAGAAGGCAACAAGAAGACATCCGCCAAGGATGTTCAGATGCTAAGCTGGTGAAACCCCATCATCAAAAAAGGAGGGGGCTTAGCGTGCCTTTCTTTTTGTGCTGATTAAACTAATCAGGGTTTGATCGTTGAATACAAACGATGCCGACAGAAAGTGACCGCCCGCCGACAAAACACTTTCGGGGTTTATTGCTCTCCTTCACTCCCTTCTAACTCACGAATTTTACCTCACCAAACAAACCCAGCAAACGAGTGAGACGAATAAATAAAACCAATGATGCAGCGAACATTGGACCCGACCCTTTATTCCTCAGACGACTCAATGGGGGAACACCCGGGCAAGATTTCAAATTGAGAACCCCGGGAGGTGCAAAATGGAAATCAAGAATGGGGAATGCTGTTCAATTGGTGAAAGAGACTAATGGGGTAGAGGAGGGGCTGTCTTTGTTTGTTACAGCGTGAGATTTTCTTTTTCTTTTCTGTAGCCTTGAGGGTTTTTGTGGGCTGTAAAGCGAGTGCAGATGGTTGTCTTCTACTGCAAGTTGAGAGAGAGACAGAGAGAGAGGTGTGGGAAGGAGGGAGAAGAGAAGATGAGCTCGAGTAGTTTTACGCTTCTTCTTACTATCCTAGTACAGAGCATCTTCTTGCCTGTAGTAGATTCGGATCTCTCCCCAGTTGTTTCCGGGGAAGAATTGAACTAAATTGTGCTGTGCTCTGAAAGGTGCCCGCCATTCGGCTCTGTGACTCCATGACGTCAAATGTCTGTCGACCATTAAGGAAAACTACATCGGACCCAACCATACGATAAAACGATAAAACTCTTTGGATAAGTACATCAATCACCATCAAGAGGGTGATAATCCAATGCGACTGATATATCACTCCGACTTCTTTGTCTACAGCTAGTCCTCTCTCTCTCTCTCTCTCTCTCTCTCTTATCCTCTCTGTATGAATGCAAATGGATTTCTTTACTTCTTCCTTAAGGCAAACACCGTGCATCGAATATAAGAACACTGTGAGGATTTTACAAAAAATTTTGTAAAATATTATTTAAATAAATTTTTATAGTACCTTTCAATTTCATCTCTTTTCCTTTTTTCTCCTTCAAAATTGCACCAGCAACAGCCCTTGCTGCACACGGTGGCGAGCATTCTCGAATATAATTAAGAAGAGTAAAAGTGTTGTTACACATTAATCGAAGAAAAGAAGGATGAAAGTATATACACGTGATTAAAGTATATTTTTAAATTATAATTAATATAAAATAAAAACGAAATTAAGGGAACGGTGGGTTAATTGAGAAGAAGGAGGAAGTTGCGTGCCAGAGTGTGGAGAAGAAGCAGGGATTTTTTTTTTTGGAGGGTAACCGTCCAAGTGATTGTAGGGTTATTTTAAGAAGATTATCGATTAAACTTAAGTTAAATGACGATAAATGATATCTAAAGAGATAATAAGTTAAAATAGATCGTGGGTATATTTGGAAAAAAAAAAAGAGAGACAAAAATTATTTACTTCTTACTTAAAATAATAGAGATAACCGAGCGAGAAGAATTTTTCGTTTCACTTCCCTTCCCTTCCTTTAACATCCATCCGAGTAACAGTTTCTTTTCTTGTGGGTTAGGCTGGGATCCCTGAAGAAATTTTCATGGACCATCCCAGACCAACCCGGGGATCGATCTCGGATCATCCATCCGGGGATTCAATGGGGGAACCACTAGGTCAATCTCAGTCTGGTCAACCAAGTAACAGTTATTAAAAGCACACGTGAGTCCTAAAAATGAATAAAATTCATGATCGTGAGAATATTATTCTTTAATAAGCCTTTCGGTTACGTGACGGTTATTGGAGAATATAATATTTATTAAAAAAAGGAAATAATTGAGTGTTATAATCTCGCATCGATATCTCAGTAAGAAAATCCTGCGAACAGAAAAATTTTACATAATATCGAAGCGGATTACTGTGTTTGCTCATATATCGCAAAGTGTGAGTGGAGCTTTTGCTAAACCTGAATAAGGAAGAAAAGGCCCGCCTGATATGATTGATACCAGCTCTTGAGTTATATATGGACCTAAATTCCAAAAATTAAAAAAAAAACATTTATTTACAACCAATTAATTAATATAATCCCCAACCGAAATATAATAATAAGATTCTTTGCATAAATAAATTTAAAAATCCCCAACCGAAGAAATGGAAGAACTCCACGGGAGGGAGAAAGTCTTGTCTGGCACTACAGTTTACTGCGTGACAGTACGTACGTGATAATACCAACTGGTAAAATTAAATTATTTTTTGAGTTTTTTTTTAAATTTTATTAAAAAAATTATAAAATTAGCTTAATATTATTAGTTAGTGTCACTACGAAAGTACCGTCACTCAATGAGATTGCATTCTCCGGATTCAAAAGCTGTGGGGGCTGCCATCCCCACCAGCCAGCTATATGCACATTGCTCCAACTGAGCAAAATTTTCTATTATAACGAGAAATTTATTTTTCTCGGATCTATCAGTACTCTGCAGGGTCGTGATACTAACGGCTATATAGATATTAAAAAGATTTCTCTCACATGAACACCTTGGATTCTCGTCACTGTTAGCGTAATCCCATGATTAGCCCTTTCTTCCTTTTCTTCTTTAATGATTGACAGAGGGTATTGATCATCGCTCATATTGAAACGGTTTACCGTTTATCTGACTGGATTGTTTTTGGGGATCCGGACCTTGCTCGGAAGATCATAGAAAGTGACTCTTATATGTGAATGCATCGAACCCAACGCAGACGTCTCATCTGTACCCAACCCGGGACAGATTCATTTAGATTTAAGTCGAGAGAATCTTGACCGATACACCTAAAAATGCGGGGGGAAAGAAAACGATAATTCAGGAAAAATAAAGTGTAATGCATCATTAATTATTGATAAATAATTGTCAACGTCCACACCATTCCTTGTCGTGTGGGGGAGGACATATGATTTACTATTCTTATACATATAAAAAAAAATAAGATTGAAAATCTTATATATTTAACTTTTTTTTTTACAGTTGAATCTTATAAGTTTGAAAGTAACTAATATTAATTTCGTCACATTTTCGGTCAAAATTACCACTGTTTCGTTAAAATTCCATTAACAATGTGACGTCAACGTCAGTAAAAGAGTGACTATTTGAACTGAAAGTGTAACAGAACTGATCTTATAGGAGTAAATTAGTCATTTTCAAATTTATAAGACTCAACTGCCAAAAATGCTAAATATATACTGTAATTATCTCATTCCTTTATGTACACCGATATACAGAGTCATGACTAATATACGTTCGAATCGAGTCGGTCCACTAGGGGTGAAGCTCCAATAATAAGAATTTTATCCATTCACGATGCTCGAATCCGAAATCCTATTTAAAGGGAAGGGATATTTCATCATTCCAACCAACCTGCGTTAGTCATAACCATAAATTTCATCATTTATAAGGTGCAAACTCGAGATTTATTTCGAGAAAAAGAGACATAAAATCAACTCGATATTAAAGCCCTTTCAAGCTAGCAGTGAAGTGAACCTCTCTGTCTCCCGCAACAGCCCCCTCTTCGCCCTCATCGTCCTTGGCCTCAGGTTTCCTCTTCCGGTAGCTTTTACCAGTGACATCCCCCCATCACCATCACGGTCTCCATTAATGGCGCATCCTTAGCTCTTCGCCTTAATGTCTTCATCTTCCATTTCCACGGTAACATGCGATGCCTGGACTCTGTTAATGCGTATTCCATCGGTCGGTACACCACACTGTTGCAAATTATACATACGGTTATCTAATGTTACTGAGACGAACCAGAAGAAGCACGGTTAATCATCATGTCGGTTATCATGTTGTATTCCTCCCGTTGCTGCCCCTTCTTCGGAGAGCAAGAAAATCCATGGTGTCCACCGACACAAAGTTCATGGAAAACATTAGACCTCGGGGTCCCATACCTTTGCAATGCCATAGGTTCTCGATCTTCCTGACCACGTAAATTCAATATGATGATTCGAGTTTTTCCAACACGCTCTAAGTCTAAGGTATACCTCCTCGAACAATTCCATTCCACTCCTAATGCACGCGGGTCGACCCGATTCGGTCGGTTCCCGTCGGGTTAACCTCGCTACATCTGGTTTAGGAGTTGTTTTTCAACCCCGAAATTGCTTCACACAGAAATTTTATTAAAAATTCCAACTTTGTTATTATTATTAATTTTTTTTTTTGGCCAGCGACTTTGTTATTATTGAGAAATAAGATTTAAATTACATATTGAATCATTCCCCTGAAGGGTTTTTGTTGGGTTCGAAGTTTATCCATTATAAATCAAATGCAAGTAAGACCAACGTACTGTTATTTTTTCGATGTATGAAAAAGGTACGTAATCCTACAAGAAAACCGAAGGTAGAGTAAATAAAAAGATACGATGAGTCTCACCAGTAAAAATTAAATCCAGGATCTCTTGATATTGGATTGAGGGCGGTACTACTACACCGATTCCCTTTCTCGCATTGTTATTTTAATAGTGAAATTTTGATGCCATACATTAAACCAAGTCATGTAGTAAAGCCCAAAGAAAGGACAAGAAGAGAAGCCCAACCAATGTCATGTGGCACCATTTCATTTATTCCAAGAGAAGCCCAGCAAGGTGAGCCACATAGAGTAGCAACCAATGCATACACACACCTTATAATAGAAAATATACAAAATGATCCTATGAAAGAAAAATTCTAGAACCTTCTAAAGGCCCCCGTCTCGTACATATCTCTATTGTTGGACGAGAGAGTGAATTCGTGTTAAAGGATCTATTTCCGTCTGACAGTGAGGGAACTTCTAGAATGACGATGCTCCATTGCTGAACAAGTATTGTTTACAAATGGAAAAGAGGGATTCTAGCCATAAGTTATCCGATGACACACCTTACCCTCATGATGTCTCTCTATAGGATCGCTCAGCGCGGGTCTCTTTGGTTGTTCGAATTCGATGTATTTCGATGATCTCCTCTGGAATACCTAATTAGAAGAACCTTCTGAAGAAGAAGGCAGGAGTTGAGAAACACGTGCCCGCAGACAATAATACGAGTGAGTGAAGATTGTGGTGGGAAATGGGAACCGGACCACCAACTTGTAGCCGATATCCCGGTCATAACTGCCTCAACGGCCCGTTCTACGCGGTTGGCACAGTCCCGGTTCAACGGACCGTGTCAATATACGAACATTATAACCACCCCTCTAACCAACGCCGGCTCGAACCATCTGTCCTCGAGCAATAGCATCCGGTTCCACCGGAGGATAGGTGCCGACCTAGGAACAGTGCCTTACATCAATGGAAACATTGTTTGTGTGTGGTCCGTGATTTTATAATGATTTTCCTTTGGCAAGTTTCCTCCAAATGGCATTGACTCCAAGTAAACGCCTTGTTGGCCATTTGAAGCCCTAGAGTTCACCAAATTGAAATTTCCGGCTGATTTCAGACCACCAAGTTCATCAGAGTGCGACAAATGATCTACAGCCCCTGTCCCGCTCGCTTATCTAGACATAATGGTCAGCGGGAAAACGCACGCGACCGTGTTCGATTCGACATGTCGATAAAATCCGCAGAAAATTACATGTGGGAGGTTCGAGGGGAGGGCCAAGACATTATTGCCCACCTTCCCTATATTACGGTACGAACATCTCGAAACTAACTTTTGGGAACCGGGTATCGGTACGAATCAGTCGAGACGATTTCATTTTATTTCATACGAGTAAAATCTAGAACTTGATGTATTCTTTGTCGACAAAAAAATTTCTTATATTGGAGAACTTTAAGCCTCTCTGAACCGATTAAACCCAGTTCTGAATCAGTTAAGAGTCCAATGAAGTTCTGTACAGGCGAACACCTTCTTCATTTACTGTCTATTATATGTTACCGAGAAGGCGAGAAAGATATCCGATTTTGTTGGCGAGTGTTATCTTCTGGGAAAATCAATTGGATCCGGAATTTGTCCCACGTCCGACAAGCTTCTCGATCGTTTAATTTGGTGCTCAAGGGTACACGGAAAATCAACCAATGAATGCCTTAAATTATAAAATAAGCCCAGACAATTATTTCTTCTACTGAATCCATTTGTCCCTTACCGGTGAGAAGTTATCTGAGGAAGACGGGTTTCGAGCATGTTACCTGCATGTACTCCTTCCGTCCACTGCCGGATGGGCCAAGTGCTTCTTCGCGGACAGAACAGAATCGAATTCGGGACCTCTCTTAATTTCATATCGAAAATGGTATCATTATAAAGAACTCAGCTTTTTCGAATTGAGTCATCCGTGACCTGTACAATGGAAAACGACAAGGTGGGCAAGTAGAAAAGGAAATTAACTAATTAATGTGATTAAACACACGAAGTTGCCTGGAGAGTCGATTAATTAAATTACGGACGAGAGTGGATTGGTCGAAATGGCAGGACGACTCTTCAGCTTGAAAAGTAAGACATCGGCAACAAGTTTTGTGAGTGGAGAGAACTCACATCGGGAATAGTTTTACGCCCAGTGGGTCCATCTAACTCAAATTAAATTGATTGGGATTGTTGTATTTATGTATGCTAATAGTAAAAAGAAGTACGGGAATAAGCATATATTTATTGTGCAAGGGCGCCATATTCTACATATCTATCTCCTTTACGTGCAAACTTCGGATCCACGATCCGTCCGTCCTCTTCCGGGGTTGAAAAGAATCGCTTGTCCCGGCATGGGTCGATGCTTTGTTTTATACGGCTCACGTGGTTTGAAATTTGGGGAATGCATTTCACCCGGAGGGAAACGAACAGAACATCGTTTCAGTGGTACAGATAATGTTTAGAATGTGTCTTCAATTCTGAAATTGGTTTAGTTTAGATTTGACACTCTTATTTTTTAAATATAAATAAAGATAAGGATATTTTTTATTTAAAGTGCCGAATTTTTAAATATGGGTCGAGAGCAATGGTGTGAGGTGTACTCGGTGCGCTCAATGGATGCTGAGAGTCCTGTGCTCGGAGGCTTTTAGGATTCCTCCTCTACTTTGAGCTATCTACCGTGAGAATTGGGTTGTATGCCCGTCGTATTACCCCGTCTTGTACTCCTCCTATTGTTGCTCGGTGATGGAGGTACCGTCGGCCCCCTTTTGATGTGAATATGGGAACGACACTCCACCGCTAACCCTGAACTATATGTACACCGTACATGTTGTTCCTTCTCTCTTCAGCTCTACCTTCGTTGCCCAGGTGATCCTAGATATCTAGCCCATAACTCCAAGGGTTAACTCAATATTTAGTGTTCAGTGAAAAACATTTTCTATACACAAGCAGATTATTTGTTAATGATGTTATTGTACAAAATACAAATATATAAAACAATTCAGCACACTGAAAATAAATAAATAAATAAATAAATAAAACGATTTTTCCACCGATTTGGGCAGGCAGCACCCCGGTCGTCAAGGCCGGCAGGGGCAGGCAACTGCTTCTTAAATTCCATCTCACACGGGTTATTAGTTAATAATATTCAAAATTTAAGTTCAACTGCCTCCATAATTAATCAGCTGTTCATGGTGCTCCTCCCCTGCACCTTCCTTCCGTCCTTCATTATTTATGTAGTCTTTGCAGGCTCTGATGACATACAGGCACACACACACTTCTGTATGTATATGCTTCAAGGTCAGATTTATTTTATGTCCAGTAAGAGCACTAAGTGATGGAACAATATATGCATATGATAATTTTTATTTTTCATTTAAATTAAATTATAGTACTCCGTTCCCTCTTAAATTCATCTTTTTACTTTTATTGTGAGTTTTGCTCCCTCGGACGATCTTTTTTTATTCATCCATGTGAAAATGTTCTGGTCAAGAACACGGTACCTCTTCTATATCCATCATGGAAGGGACGGTTTCAGCCGCCCTGTTCACCCCTTTTTTTTTTTTGGTAAAATGGGGAATATTATTATAATAATAATAATACTAGTCTACAATGACATCTGTCGGTACATTCAGGACAAGTCTCGGGGTTGCTAACCCCATAATATCTGATCGTAGGCAACAAGCCACTTCAAAAAGTGGAAGGTCAAAAAACCCCAATCCCTGAGTTGTATCCCGTCCAAGTCTTGCCAAAGTATCTGCCACTGTACTGCCTTCACGGTATATATACTTCATCCGAAAGGAATGAAACCGCTCGCAATCATCCCGCAATCAAGAATAAGAGAAAAGAGAGAGTTAAGTTCATATCTGGAACATTTGAAATCATATGAATGGCTGCTGACGCATCCTTTTCCACTACAAGATGTGTAATGTGTAGGTTCTTTGCAAGTCTTAACCCATCACGTAAAACCCTGTTCACCGTTTCACTCTTATATTATTTACTCTCATGTAATCTAGTGAGGTCAAGATATCTGGCTCGACCCTATACGTGTAATTATATGCTAGAAGGGATTCTTTGGACCTAAGTATTAGTAGTCACTAGTTTCTTATACCGTATTGGGTTTTTGGCAGTGGCGTGTTCATGATGGCCGGGTTATCATTAGTCTGGTTATTTAGTTTGTATAATATGTTCATGGTTGAATAAGAAAACTCAATAATTAAGTAGCGGATGGTTAAATTGCTATTACTGTTATCTTTCATTTACTGATAAAAATATTATATATATATATAGTTATATAATTGATTATGGGTCTAAAAGAGGATGAGTGGAGATTGGAAAGTTAAAGAAAATGGCTTATGAAGAATTTCTACTGATGGGCATCAAATTTGATATAGATTCATGATATCTTCATTTCAGGTTAACGATGATACCGATTGTACTGAACCACTTTCTTACTGCCCATAAAGAGCTCACATATGGATTGTCTTAGTAAGGGAAACGGTGTGGCCAAGAGCATGTGTCGTAAAAACCAAGGGATCCCGGACTGCTTCAAAACGGCCTGATCTATGAGAACTTGCTTCTCCTCTGTGAAAGTTTGGTCGTGTATATGTTGCTGACATCGAGGATGTGTACACACACCCGCACATTCGGAATTCATCCATATGCTCAAAAGATTAGGGCCATATTATAGCTCCGTCTAATCTTCTCTGAGCCTGGCCGACTTCGCAGACCGAGCCTGTAGTTAGGTTCCAAACACGCACGGGACCGAGTTTCCCGATTCGCATCGCGGTCCAGATTGCCGGGAGATGACGAGCGAAAGCCTAGGGACCCTAGTGCTGCACGTACGTAGTTGCATACACAGCTACATGCATATATATTATACGTAGTAATGTTCAATGAGCATGCGGATCTCGAGCAAGGGGACATGGATTGTCGGCATCTGCAAATTGGTCTGATGCCACATCACTATCAATTCAATTATATATATATGTGTGTGTGTGTGTGCATTTATATGTATAGAAATATATACATATCCATATATGGGTGTGTGCATGTGAGCCTCAATTATCTCTGCTGCGAGTCTCTTGACTTTGTCACCGCCGACGCAATTATGACCTAGACATGAGTAGGAGGGATTGGCGTAAAAGGATCGATTCTGTCCGCTAACTAAATGATTTTTAAATTCGATTTTTACATTTTCTTAATTAAGTCCATAAATTTTATATAATCAGAAAAAATAGCTACGTGCATTTTTATTTGGAGAATGTTCATGATGTCCGTTCAGCATTTAGCTCTGTATAGAAAATTGAAATCGTAAATGAGTATAAATATCATCAAGATTTTTACTTATTAAAAATCTGAAAAGAAATTAAATATCAACTTATATAATATATGGACGTAAAAAAAGTTCATTCAAAATTGCATCACATTAAGTCAATTTGATTATTTAAAAAAAAACAATATAATTAAGATGGGATATGATGATCTGGTTCAAAATGCATGAGACACATGTCTTATAATAATGTCAATTTTTTTAAAAAAAAAAAGACGTGCATAGAAATAGGTTGGCGCGATATATAAAAATCAATCATGGAACAATTGCTATCTTTGTATGGAAAAAAAAAGAATTTTTGTGGGAATAAATTAAATTAAAATTTATGCAGATTTATGTTTAATCTCTCGTTGCAAGTCTAGAAAAGGTTCAATTCAAAGCAAATGTGTTCTCTTTTTCGAAGTAATTGCCGGTTCGGATCGACCGATTTATTTTTAAAAAAAAAAAAAGGCCCACCTTTTGACCCCTTACCATCAACTTTGTGGAGCAGTTTCAAGCTGAGGGACGCCGGCTTTGTCCATGGCTGTACCTTTTGAAAGTTTCCACCAAGCACGAATTCGACAGATACGGACAATGCAATTGCCGGTAAATAAAGACTTTGTCAATATTTAAAATTAATTTACCAGGGAAAGGAGAATAAATTTCTCGATTAGATGGTCAAGGAATTAATTAGCGCTTTAATTTTTTCACGAATTTAAGGTACGAGGACATATTGAGGAAATAAATAACCCAAATTGAGAAATTTAGCTACGAAACAACGTGCTCGTAGAGTTTTATTTTGTTTTAATGACTGCATTAGCGGGGATCGTACATCCGGTGTACCGGCACAGTTTATCGTGCGGTCTCACACCTTGCAGGGCTCGAGTTCGGAAGTGAAAATCCTTCTAATGGGTCAGCTGCTGCCCGCTCTCGTCCGAGGCTGAGAAGAGAATGTCGTGATCGAGATTAGCTGTTGCGAGCAGATGTCGGAGGTGACGTGGCGAGGTTCAGTGGATGACTGGAGTCTTACTTGAAGCCCACGGAACATAATATGTGTTCGTGAAATGCACGGTTCAGTGGAAAAAGGGAGAGAATAGGAGGAAACTTTGATTAGTTGTGGGTTAGTGGGATGATGAATATTCCACTGCTCCATTGAACTTAACCCTAAATTGGATCTATGCTGGTGACGATCGATGAATGGGGTGCGGGCAGAATTCAATTCAATTTTGCTTCTTCTTATGAACGAGTTTTCAGTTTATAAATGAGGGCTCGTATGTTTTAAAAAATGATAAGATGGAGAAAGGAATAAAGGGTGTCACGAGATTCGACCGATGGAGCAATTCTTGTACGTAACGGGTATAGCACGCGATAGTGTTTACGTAATATCACAAACTGATAAAATTCGAATATTTTTAATGTTTTTTATTTTTTAGGATTTTATTAAAAAAAAGATTTAAAGTTATCGAACGTCATTGGCTTGTGATAACATGTAAGCGTTGCCAAGTAATACTTTCGTTACACTGAAGACTCTTTCGTTTTAGGATTTATTTCTCAATATCGGCCATCACATGACAACGTGACTTACACTTTTTACACGTCCTTTAACACCTGCTCTTAATGGCTAACCTCGAGCTGGACATTTTTCTTCCGTGTGAGGCGACCTTTTTTCCCCATCATCTGAAGCTAACAATTATTCGGGCCTACTTTTTTCGGTACTCGATTCGCACACCACAAGTTTCACACTCGACTTCAACAACTGATTATGAGTTTTCTCTCGATCACGAGCTTACAGGCCACGAGTTCCACGCTCGGATTTGATAAAATGCGTGTCAACGCATAAGTAACCCATTACGATGATACATAAAATATCCAACCGTGCCGTATGAGAAACAAAACCGGTTTCCATCTAAAAATTTAAACCATTAGATGATGACAATCGGTTCTTTTATAAATAAGATTTCAATCTGTTGATCGTCCCGTGTGATATTCACTTCTCGATGGAACACGGGACCTCTTGGTTCATATTAAATGCGATACTGCTGTACCGAATATTTCAATTACGTACTTTAAAATAGAGGAAAGAGAAGAAAACAAACACCCGACAATAAAGTTTTTATTTTATTATTTTATCTTCGCTAATATATATCTATTTATTTGCCGTTCTCCAGGCTCTATTTAAACAAGTATAAAGACGCCGCGCACCCCTTTCCTCGAAAGCAAACGAACTGCGAGCTGTGGGACCGATACGGAATAAATGAAAACGAGGGGCATCGACCACTAAAGGATGCTACCCATTTTAGTTGACTTTAAGACTAAGGTGAGAGCATTAACTTGAGTTAGTTCGTTAGTTCGTGACGCCGGGCGCGATGGTCCGATGATACAAAACTTACTCTTACGTAGTTCGGTGAGACTAAATTCCTGAATCCGAGTCCCACCCTGAGCGTGATTACCAGAATGGACTCTCTGAATCTGGGTTTGGCCGGCATCGTGACTTGTAGTTGTGCTACTTTGACGAGATCAGTGCCAGTATCGTTGTTTAATTCATCTGGTATATTCGTTATTGAACATGAAAATCTAAATATTACGTAGTGAGAATAATTGGATTACTATTACTGTTACTATTGTTTTAAACTAGATGGTTTTACATTTTTTTAAAATAAAATCTCAGATTTTAATAATAATTGGTACACGGCAAGCGGAGCCCATTGGATTTTAATAATTTGAGAGAAATCTTCAATTCTTTTTTGTCGGTGCCACGTGTTCCATGCATGCTTATCCTTCAAAGAGGGTACCGTTGTTATTATCTTATCCATATTACTATCAGTGAAGATGACTCATAATTTTGTCTATTTCTTAAAATTTTTTTAAAATGTTTTATTGATATAAATAATAATTTAAAATTATGAGAGTTAAATAAAATTACTTTTTTGAAATTTGCAATTTAAAAAAAAACTCTAACTTTAAACACTCAATTAATATTTCATATATAAAAATATTATTTAGAAATAAAAAACGACGTAGGAATTTTTTTAATTGATTGTATAGTTGACAATGTCATATAAGATACGAGTTCAAGTCTAGTTGATTATTTATTTTAAGTACTGCATTTACAGTTTGCTGCATAAAGTAGATATGAACAATGCAGTAAAATGTAAATCTGTCACTCTCACCACCGACGAGAGTTAGCGGAGACTGTTTGACATCTTTTTTTCCTTCGATTATGGTATTAAAAATAAGTCTTATAAATAGAGAAAATTCATGACGTGAGAGTTTCAGCCTCTTAACGAGCATGCCCGAGTTGAACACGAATTTTTTTCGGAAGAGTATGGTAAAGTTATTCAATCATCATCGCTAATATTATGAATGAAAATAATAAAATATTCGCAGGAAAAAATAAATAAATGGGAAAGTAAATTATAATGTAAATAAAATTAGGAAAGATGTTGGCTTTGCTACTTAATCTTCATTTACTTTTAAATTTTTGTTCTAAATCCTTTTTACTTAGTCCTTACCCTTTTCATTTATGATCATTTTTGCCATATTTATGATTTTTATTATTAAAAATTGGTTTGTTTAGAAAAGATAAAAAATTAAGATTCGAATGGACAGAGTTCGATGATAAGATGTCGACAACTGTAAAAGAATAGGAGTGGTCGCTGACAAAGCCCCGTCCCTCCTTCCTTCCACTCCATTCGTTGTATATTTTTTTTTCATTATTTTTAATTTTTGACACAATCAGATTTTTTTAATAATAAAATAATAATAATAATAATAACAGCTAAAAATGAACCTAATTAGAGAAAAGATTGAACCATAAATCCAACTGAAAAATGTTTAGGATTAGAACAAAAGGCGACAGCAAAGGTTGCGCGCCGAATTCAATCTTTTTTCCTATAAAAAAATAAGACTTAACGGCCAGACCTTGAGATTAAATCACTCGGATTACGTGGGATTGTATTTTATTTTAAATTAATTAATTTTAATCAGATGCCATTTCTAATGGAGGAGTGATACTCGGCGAAGACTTTAACGTGGGCAGGTCGGGACCTGCAAATGAATTAAATAGTCATTCCGTTATAACGTCGTTCGGATTTTAATACATGTAGAATTAATTATTAAAAATTGTAAAATTTTTACGTGTATCGATGACGAACTCGTTGTGTTATATATAAAGATACGGACCCATGCTACATAAGGAAAGAGAACAAAAATAAATAAATATGCATTACTGGTATGGACATGTGAAATTAAGATCATTTATTTATAACGTAATATAATTTAATTTATTTAAAATTAATTAACTTATAGTATAAGATAGAACATTTGTAAGTCATAATCATTCTCTAATTTTCTTTTTTTTTTCAATTATGTATTTTGTTTCTTTATGATGTGTATTGTTTGTTATCTATCTATTATTATATGAGAGAAGATATGTCAGTTCATTTCACTAATAAACTATCCACGGTACCCTTGATAATTATCTTTTTAACTAATAAAAAAAGACAAGTATTTTGAATTAGTAAAAGTCAAAATTATCAAATAACTATTCTCTTATTTTTTTAAAATTATATATTTATACTGTTCAAAATCAATCATTTATAAAAAAAAATATTTAATTGTCAAAAGTAAAATTTCATAATAAATTGCATAACGGATAATTTCCATATCACCGATCCACGTGTAGTAAAGGTTAAAAATTCCATAAATTAATATATAATGATAAAATTATTATCTGATAATTACGGAAATGCTATTATAAATACAACCGCCCCCGCTGCAACTCCGGAGGAGGCTCGCGCTCTGTGTCTCTCTCTCACTCTTCTTCTCTCTCTTCATGCGAACAACTCTCTCTCTCTCCCCGTCTCTGTTCTTGGAGATTCCTGTTCTTGTTAGTTCTGCGATCGCAAGGAGACAAAAAGGACAGCGGACAAAGTCCAGAACTTTACTCGGTCTTGTTGATTTTGCTGGGAAAATCAATTCTTGGTCGGGCTCTGTTTTCAGTCCCCCCAAGCCTCTTGGGCATGGTCGCTTCCGCATTGGCCGTCTCAGAGTCAATCCCTCATCTTGGTACATGTAAGCCCGCACCCCTCCACGACAGCAACAGTGATAATCTAAATTTAAACGCATGAGGGATCTCTTTCGCCCGATCGGTTTCGGTTGTCTGGTTCCATCTTCGGTGCGGAGATTTGGTTGTTAGCCTCGTGCTGTACCTAAATCCGCTACCCTAATTTAAAATTTTTTTTGGGGGGTTGTGTAGATTTGGTCTAAAGAGGAAGATGTCATCGATGGTGGCTCGAAGAGGTCGGCACCGACAGCGATATGAGGACAACTTGCGGCTTGTCTCGGGGTACGACAGCCCTGTTCCTCTTGCCATCAACCTTACAGTTCACGAAATAATTAAATCTCTATTTGATGCATATTTCTGTTGAGAGGGAAAAAGATAGAGATTAGACTATGGTTTGTGTGCTGTCAGATCAACCCATCAATTTCTTCTTTATTATCATCAATGTTATTGACTTGGAGCAACCAAAAGAGGGAACAGAAGGGACAAAACCTTTCCCTTATCCATCAACTATTATTAATTTCCACAAAGTTCGTCCTGGCATGAAGAAATTATTCGGTAATTTTACCTCGTCAAGTCAAGTGGCATGAGATGCTCCCAATGAAATAGAAATAAGTGAGTAAGTGAGTGTTAATTGTACCCATAGATGCCACTTTCTTTACTAATTGGGTCAATTTTGTTGGCGATTGTTCAAATAAGGTTGGACGATTTAAGATTTTGTTGTTGACGCAGTTGCAAACACATCTCCATGTGCACATAATTTTATTTGTTTGCTTGTTTGTTTTCTATGATCATGATATCAGCATTTACATTAAACTATTACGGCTCTTGTCCTCTTATGTGGAATTTTGGGATCAAATCGTTGTGATAGTTTTTTGTTAAGCAATTCAAGCAGCAAGTTTATCTTTTACTTTGTCATGTGGAGACTTTTTAATGGGCTATTATGGCTCTTGTCCTCTTATGTGGAATTTTGGGATCAAATCGTTGCGATAGTTTTTTGTTAAGCAATTCAAGCAGCAAGTTTATTTTTTACTTTGTCATGTGGAGACTTTTTAATGGGCAAATTAGGGGCTTGAGAGTCCATCATGTGTTGTTTCTTTATGTTGTCTAGTCATGGTTTTGATTGTGACATGAACATGACTGCCACATTTGTCTAGTGGTGATCGTCCAATAATTGCCTCCCAGCATCACTGTTTAAGGCCCCTGTTCAAATGCCCAATAGTCTCTGGAGGTTCTAATCAGCAGGTGATTTAGATTCGTCATCTTGACAAGTGATGGACTTGGTGAAATGTGTATGTAATATGTAGTCCGTACCAAGAATGCGAAGCTGGGGCAAGGGTCTGTCGACTATATAGCAAGCAGAAGTGTTTTTAGTTTCAAGCTTTCGCTGATATTTCGTCGGTGTCATTGCACTTCCCCACCATTTAATCATCAACAGAGTGTTTGTGAAACAGGTGCATCCCATACCGCTTGATAAAGGACACCAACCATCACGGAGGCAGCATAGAGAACAGAATAGAAGTCCTCATGGTCTCCTGCCCAGATCGAGATGACCTCGTCTTCCCCAAGGTACATAGTTGTGCGCATCATTGATCAAACTAGAAGCAATTTTGTCTCGGTTATATTGGTTAATCGTTTTTCCTATTCTTTTGCTCTCAGGGTGGGTGGGAGGATGATGAGACTGTCGAAGAAGCAGCACATCGGGAGGCTCTAGAGGAGGTAGGAGTAAGAGGAGTACTCAATGTAGGTTCTCTTTTCTTACTCCAAACCAAAGGCTTAATTTATTCCCGTTTAGTTAAGTGATGTGTTGATTAAATCTTGATAAATTGGATTTAGTCCTGATTTCGAATATCTAGTTACACACTGCATTCTGATCGAGATTTAAAGAGAACCGGACTTAGTCATAATAAGTGTGGAGTCAGAGCTGCAGAAGGATCCTATGGCCGACTTTTAGCTAAACATTTGCATATCATGGTTGTCCCGTGCCAAAATATCTATCTCATGCCTAGCAGTGGTCCAAATAATGCATATATAAACGAGGATTGGTGCCTTTGTTTTCCTCGATGTTCAGGAAACTCCACTTGGTATTTGGGAATTCAGGAGTAAGAGCAGCCAGGACATTTGTGGCCTAGAAGGAGGCTGCAGAGGATACATGTTCTCGCTGGAGGTTACAGAGGAGCTCGAGGCTTGGCCTGAGCAAGAAAACCATTTTCGTAGATGGGTCAGTAATACCAAGCTTTTACCTACTTGTGCGAAGTCTTCTCAGGAATCCATGGGCGCAGAATTCTTTCAACTGCTTCTTAATCTCAAGTCCCTGTGCTTGGATTTTGGCTTTCTTTGATTTCGAGCTTCTTAGTAGGGTAAAAAGAAAAAAAAAAAGGAAGCTGGAAAGAAAAGTAGTTCCCAAAGTGTGCCTCTGAAAGTGAAAACATGAAACTCCTAAACCAGAAGGCTTTAGTTCCTTGAAACATTCACATTCACGGCAGATCATATTAAAACCCTCGGGAGTTGTCTTTCCCATGAACAGGTAAGTGTGAAGGAAGCCTTTGAGCTGTGCCGCTACGAGTGGATGTGTCAGGCACTGAAGAGTTTCCTCAGGGTGCTGGCCGAGATGGCAAAGCTTGACGTTATAGGAGAATCCCCCGAGTCCCCATTACCAGCAGATGTCGTGGCGGACACCTCAATCATGCCTGCCCAGCTGCTGCATAAATGCCCGACCGTTCAGCATCACCCTGCCAAAGTACCCTTCTCATGGTTTGTCACTGTAAAGAGGTTGCCACTGACCTGACCAATGCTGCTGACTACAGATCACGGTTGGGTCACTGGGACCTGTCAATTGTGCATTATTCGTGTCGTAAAGTGTCAGATTCAGATTCCAGGAGTGCCATGTAAATCTCTTCCCAAATGTGGAAAGATAACAAATTGGCCAGGGGGGAAATGAATGCGCTCTTCCTATTATATCGATTAAACTGTCATTTGCTTCTGAACGAATTTTCGATAAAAGTACTGCTAGGCCGAAAGTTTAAGCCGGCATGTCCAATACGACCCGCAACATCTCAAGTTTTTGTTGGGCTTGGGCTTCTAGACGCGGTCCAAGAATGAATTGGACCAGACACATAATCATAATGTTATAAACTTGAGCCTTGCACCTGCGCCTGGCTTCCTGCCATAAGTTGAAGGCATGCAATTTCAGTTACAGGCCCTTGATAAGAACTGGTCATGCGTATTAGCAATGGATGAACCCCTACCCGGTCGATGTCTGAACCTGCATCTGGGCTCATTTTGATGGTCATGAAATTTTCAAGGTTATTACCTGGCAATGTCTGGTAGCAACTGGACAATGCTTGGCTGGAGCAGTCTCCAGTGCACCAACCGAATTTTCTACCACGGTTTCAGGACATCTGCTGAAGTGTTCTGCTTGAACTTCCCTCACATAGGCATCTCTTTATTTCTGACATCATCCTGTTGTAACTTTGCAGCGCAGGTGGCCATTAGGGACTGTTGTGGTGGCACTGATTGTCATCCATATGGGCCATGGTGGTGGTATGCATTCGAGCTGGGGTAATATCTCACGTCTTTGATATGTTCTCATTGTTCGCATTAGTTTTCTCCGAGTCTCGGTGTTTTACAAACCCGGTGGGAGTAGGATTTCCTTTATTTTCTTGGTTTTCATTTTCTGGTTGTGGTCCTCTGGTTTGCTCCTGTAGTCAACCCCTATAGCTAGGTAAGTTGGTTCCATGCTGCAAGGGTTGAGTGCCTGTAGAGGTGAGTCTATAATTGCTTATGATACCGAGGATGTGGTGATAACGATTCTCATTGTTATTGGTTTATCGGAAAAAGTCATACTTGGGTTCCCTCTATGGAAATGCCTTGTAATGCTATGTTATGTTCCTGCTTGACTCTTTTTGTTTTTGGTAAGCAGACTATCTACCTCATCTCCCGGCAACTTCAAGGAAGGATCTCAACAAGCAAGGCCTGATATTCCTCAAACAATATTTAGCAGCAGGAGTTCTGTCCGTTACTTAACCTCTCTGTGGAGGCCATAACCAAAGCCGATGCTCTATGCTCTCCCTACGGAGTCTGTCCAAACTATAGTTCAAGCATCGAACTTATCGTCCTATTGCAGATGCTGCTGTACGGATTGACCAACCCGTGACTTGTGTGGTACAAGGTTAGGTCCTGTCATATGTACTGCATCCTTCCCTCGTAGCCGAGGATGAACGATGAAGCATTGTTACGACGGCGGGAACAAGGAAACTGAAGAGAACATGCTACAAGCCAAAAACCTTTCGATGGGGTCACCCCACAGTGTCTGGAGACACCTTTGTCCTCTTCTCTCCCTTGGAACTAAATGCATTTGGAGAGTCCTATGTATGTGCACTCTCAGTCGTCCCTATAAAACCCTCCATTTCCTTCTACTGTAATTGAAAAGAGAGCGTGAAGAATAATTAGTTAAGGAGTGTTTGGCACGACAACGATGAGTCGGGTCGGGCGGCTTTGAGACTAACATTGAAACAGAGGGAACTCTGCCTTATCTGAACTCTCTCCCTCGGGGACTCGTGGCTTCTTGTGTTGCTGTGTGATGGTGCCAGGGAGAGGAAGCCTGAGCCCTGGGGGAGGAGTTCAGATCAGGTTGGCTGCTCTGTCTGCGCCCCCCGCCCCCCGCCCCCCGCCCAAATACTTGACTTCTCCAATCGTTTTCCGTTTTACCAAGTAGAATTTAATAATCCGTAACATATAATTTTCGGTATATTTCATTTTTATTTATTATTACATCAAATTCAATATTTTCGCGGAGTAATAAAATTTTATCAATATCTTTAATATAATAACAATTCATTGAATGAAATTGTTATTTCAAATAAAAATTTAAGGTGATTAAAATCGATTATCTTTACTATTTTAAAGGAGAAGTTGGTAGCTTTATTTGTTTCTATTGACCACAAATCCTAATTATTTCTAATTCATTTATTCTCATTTAATTTTTTTTAAATGGTTACTTCACTTACTATCTTTTTTTTCTTCTATGATGATTTTTTTTGAAATTTCACATGAATTTTTCTATACCTCAATTATTTGAAATTATCTTTTGATGGGATATTATTTTACAACCTTATTTTAGTAAATTTAATTATTCGAAAAGTTTTAATTAATGAGAGTAATGGCGGTCCCGTTGATTTGTTTAATTCACTCGTAATAATATTTTATTATTTTTAATTATATTAGATGATATTAATCATGTGTAACACGAGTGATTTGCTAATTTTCTTTATGCACGTAATTCTGGATTTCAAGTAGCTTCTCATGGAATCCTACCCCAATTTGATTGATATTCATGTTTCAATAATATTTAAGTTTTTTAGGTACGTTCTAATCGATCCCGGTCCTGCGCCTTGGTGTTACTACTAGCACAGTTCAGCGGTAGCGCGAGGTTCCGGTCATAGCCAGATTACACTCGCCGGCGGTCAGCGGTCTTCTCCGATCTACAGCCTGCAGTCTCCTTCCCTCCCTCTTTCTCTGTGTCTCTGCATGGACTCATTTTAGTTCCCGTTCCCTATCATCCGCCCGCCGTTTAACCGAGCAGGGCTTTGGAAGATGGATCAGCCGCCTCAGCGATCTACCCCCGCGGCGCGTGCTTATCAGTTCCACCCTGGACGTGCCGCCATCATCGACCTGTTCAACCTCTACTTAGGAGTACTTAACTCTCTCCCTCAATTCCTCTGCCTATTTGTTAGTGCAGACGATACTAAGCGGACGCTGGCTCTGTTTAATTTGCAGAGAAGTAGCCGCCAAAAGACCGATGATTCTGTCAGAGAGCCTCCGTAAGTCTATCTGAGCCAGAAGCAAATCCGTAGGTTTTTGTTAAGAGTTGCTGGTTTTAGGTTTTTACTGTTTCTGACTTTTGAACTGATGTATGGCAATGAAATCGTCAATTCTTCTGTCAGTATGCGGCAGAAGGTTGGGAAGAGCGTTAATCTGATTCAGTTTTCCAGAAGTTCGTTATGTGAACAGAATTTCAAATCACTTACCTTTATCGTTGCTAGCACCGAACTGATGAGTACTCCTCGATGTCCCGGCTGCATATGGGTTCTTTTTTCATGCAAAACGATGCTAATTTTATTATGTTGCTCATGCTTTCATAAAACTGCTCGTTGCTGGGCTTGTCTTAAATTGTCTGGAAGGAATAATTCAGATGAAAATGCTCCTTGAGACCTATTTTTATTTTCTCTGTGTACTAGAGTGAAGCATCATTTTGTTATGGCTCAAGAAAACTTTACGGCTCTGGCATTGAACTTTTGTGCAGTAACAAGACACAAAAACGTGTGGTTGCCTTAAATAGAGAGCTTCCTCCTCGAAATGAGCAGTTCATCCTGGACTTCCAGCAACTTCTGGCCCAGTTTGGGGTAGGTTTTACAATTTCATTTTGGAGTTAATTTTCTTCCCTTAAAGTCCAAATGCATTATATATCATGTTGGGCATCTGTCTGGGCAGTATATTATGATAGGGGAGCTGAACCTTTGTCGACCTGCTGCCATGAAATTTCAGGATCAAGATCAGCTGCATACTGCAACAGAGTCAGTTTTGATATCTCTGGTTGTGCAGTGTAGCGGTCATGCACCACGAGCAGATTTTCTTCTCTTTGCTCTACGGAGCTTGTGCAGAATTGGTCACATTAACTGGGACACTCTTTTGCCATCCCTTCTTTCATCAGTTTCATCAGCTGAAATGTCAATTGGTCAAGCGAGTAAATCCGTGCCTTCCATGTCATCCGCGGGTTTGCCTCAGTCTGGGACAATCCCGTCGTCCAACGCGATTCCAAATACATCTACTTTTCAACCTTCAAATCCTGCATCACCCTTGACATCAGCTCATGGAATAGGGTCTCCTACCCAATCAATGATTGAACCATCGTCTGGTGCTACAATGTCACCTGTTAAATTTCCTGATCAATCAATGACCAGGGTCAATTCATCTATTAGAGACAGTGCTATAAGCAGCCTCCGCCAGCTTTGCTGCAAGATTATATTGACTGGCCTTGACTCTAACTTAAAACCAGCAACGCATGCTGAAATTTTCTCACATATGCTGATGTGGCTGGTGAATTGGGATCAGAGGCAGCAGGGTGGTGATGAGTTTGAGGGTACCAAGTTCTGGAGACCTGACAAGGCTCTAACAGAATGGCTGCACAGTTGTTTAGATGTAATTTGGCTTTTAGTCGACCAGGACAAATGCCGAATGCCTTTCTATGAGTTGCTGCGCAGTGGCTTACAGTTCATAGAGAACATTCCGGATGATGAAGCCTTATTTACACTCATCTTAGAGATACACAGGAGAAGGGACATGATGGCCATGCACATGCTGATGTTAGATCAGCACCTCCACTGTCCTACATTTGGAACTCAGAGGATTCTATCGCATACCACTCCTAATGTTTCAGGTGAAGCAGTTAGTAACCTAAGGTTTTCACCGATTACATATCCGAGCGTACTTGGAGAACCACTGCATGGAGAGGTGATTAATTTTCTTGGCACTTTATGTTATAAACAAAGTGAATTGGACTGACATGTTGTAAAAGTGCTGTTTGCTGCAGTCTTTTCCCTATCTTAGTAATTATGGCTGTTTTGGTTGTTATAAGGCAAACTTCAGGCAATTTTCTAATGTTGATTATAGTCATCTTGGGTTTATAATCCAGGCAAGATGAACAGAGGTATCTTTTTTCAATTCATATCTCTCTCGTCTCTGCTCTGTGATTGATCTTTTTTCCCCCAATAATGTATGGAGTACTTGGGAGAGGGATAGGATAATGATGAACCAGGAAAAATCTCGCTGAGGATTGTTTTCAGCACCAGCTATATGGTTGAACTGCAACGTAGTCATGGCTGAACAACCCAAGAAGAAATAAAGATTATATCAATCGTTGCAAGGAGTCAGTCCTAAATATTTGTTAACTCTTCTAGTTCTATTGCATCTACTTTGTTTTGGCTTTTTGTCCATTCCATCTCTTAGGTTTTTGACCCTGGTTTTGTCCTATAGCTTTTTTGCTTTTTGTTGTCCTCCTTTTCACCTAAGTCCCCTGCCCATTCAATTCAATCAGTATCTGGCTTCTGCACCCATTTCATGACTCGGAATATGTCATTAGCATCTAATTTCTTTTATTATCAACTACAATATCTGCAAAATTCGTGTCTTTTAGGTGCTTGATTCATCAACAGTAAGAAAATTATGAGCCTCTGAAACTTCACTTTTTGATCTATTGACTATGTTCATCATTTTGTTTCAAAACATTTTCTTTTGTTTTCTGCTTGCATTCTGAATTGGGATGATAATTAGTCAGTTTGGAAGTCTTTCATATGTATTAACTTATCCTAAAAAGATTGTTCAGTTGCTAATGACCATGTATATTTTTGATTTGCGGGCTTTTGAAGGAATAGAAACACAAGACAATAGACCCGTGGGAGATTGAAAAAGGAGTTAAAACTTTTGGCAATGATAGGATGGAGGGAGGGGGGATTATGGTTGTGAACATGAACTAATTTTTATTGTATGTTCATGAACCCTTTTTCTAACATTTGTACATGACCTTAAGCACCTTCTTGGTGTCACATTTATAAAAATTCTTTATTTATAATTCAAAAAACAATTTTCAATTTTCAGCTGAGATTTGTTGATTCTTTTCAATAAAATTTTCAGGAGCATGCAAGTATGATTCAGAGGGGAAGTTTGGATTGGGAAAGAGCTCTGCGATGTATAAGGCATGCTATTCGGATCACTCCATCGCCTGATTGGTGGAAGCGTGTGCTTCTAGTGGCTCCTTGCTATAGACTTGCTGGGCAAATGCCTACTGCTGGTGCAGTCATCACTGTTGAAATGATGTGTGAGGCAATTATTTGTCGGATTATTGAGCTATTGAAGTTAACAAATTCAGGTAGGACTCTCCTTGTAAGTTGATATTTTAATCCAAAAATTTGATAAACATTCTGGCCCTTGTTTTATTTTCTCTTTTGCTTTGTCTTATCCTCCCTGTTCAATTTTTATACAATTCAGAGATCTCTAGTCCTATCACAATAGTTTTTGCTCATTTACTACACGTTCAACTTTTCCATTAAAATGCTGCAATTTGAATCTGTATTTAATTCATCTTGCTGAAACAATACAATCATTGCTATTTTAGGACCTTAAATCAGATTAAGAAACTAATGATTGCTGTCTGTTCATGATTTTAGTCAACTGAAGTGTTGAAAGTGGTTTAGATTTTTAGATAGAAATAAGATTCTATATGGCTTCACTTGTATACAAAGAGCTTATTGAATTTCCCATTCCGAGGTTTTTGACCTTTTTCTGGTGCTTCCGGTCATGGCTAAATGAAACATGCTTCTTTTCCTGTCAATTTTTTTTTCCTAATAATTTGTATTATAGGGCAGCTGTATGTTTGTTACTAGTTGACGTCCTCCATATTGCGTAGTTATCTCATTCAACAATGCTCAATATGCTGGATAGTTGAACTTTTCGATTTTTTATATGGTGTCAACTGAAACCATTTCTCCATATGCTTTGCCAACCAATGTTTTTTGTGCAAAGGGGAGGAAGAATTAATTAACCGTTTGCTGCTATGCTGCCAATTGTCTTGGAGGGGACGGACTGCAACCTATAGGACTTTGGGGATTGATTGGGTGATTGTGGCTACAGTGTTGCAGGAGATTAGGGCTTGGTTTGTGATACGCATTTCTAGGAACAAGGGGGGTTTTGGCTAGGTCGATTCCTTTTTCTATATTTTTTATTATTTAGAAGGAAAGAAATAAAAGGGCTTTTGAGGGGGATTGAGACATAGGATAAGACGGCAGTAGATAGATGGGTGAGGGTTTTGTTGTTTTTGGCATACACA
Source organism: Lagerstroemia speciosa (assembly GCA_037672795.1). Classification (NCBI taxonomy): domain Eukaryota; kingdom Viridiplantae; phylum Streptophyta; class Magnoliopsida; order Myrtales; family Lythraceae; genus Lagerstroemia; species Lagerstroemia speciosa. The sequence goes on along the minus strand of CM075289.1, from coordinate 7,309,900 downwards.
GATTTATAGTGGGGAAACCAGGGTGAAGTGCATGTGATCAATTTTATGTCATGTTCATGATCTTTTTGTATATGTCCCTACCTTTTGTGTTTTTCCACCAACTCAGTGGACATCAATAAAATTTACATTTACAGGCCAAAAAAATAACTTGAAACAGAAATAGGAGAAAATCCATGAAGAACCAATTGTGGAAGATTCTTCTGAACCTCTTCAATAAACTCATCTTATTGCATCAATTGTAAGCTCTTTATATCCATTGACAGATCGTTATGGAATCAGTGTCTAATGCTTCTGTTCTCATGAATCAAAGTGAATAGTCCATATAGACAGATGGTGTATGAGCTGATCATTTTACACCTTCCATCACAGAGGTAAACTGCTGGCAAGAGTGGCTTTGCTTTTCAGATCTCTTCTTTTTCCTTGTGAAAAGTGGTTGCATCGATTTTCTGGATTTTGTGGACAAGTTGGTTACGCGAATTTCAGAAAGTGATCCCCATATTCTTCGCACAAATCATGTGACTTGGCTCATCACGCAAGTCATGAGGGTGGAGCTTGTGATGAGCGCATTGAATACAGATGCAAGAAAGGTTGGTTTTACTAGACAAAACTGTCCATTTTATTTCCTTTATCAGTTCTACTTTCAGAGTAATTTTGCCTTTTATTTGATGGAGGGTCCACATCTGAAACTAATATTTTGCGGATGCATGCAAGAATGACACACCTTGCTATTATCGGTAGGTTGTGCAAGCCATTCAACTGAAACTGATGTATCTCAAGTTTTCGATTATTGTGCTTCCCCATGGATAGGTGGAGACAACAAGAAAGCTACTGTCTTTTCATCGGGAAGATAGGAGTGCTGACCCCAGTACTGCTCAAAGCATCCTGCTTGATTTTATAAGCAGTTGTCAGAATTTACGTATATGGTCATTGAACACGTCAATGAGGGAGTACTTGAATAATGAACAACTACAGAAAGGAAAACAAATTGATGAATGGTGGAGGCAAGTGACAAAAGGTAGATTTATTAACTGATGTTGCAGTTTTGAAAGTTTACTGCTCCTTTTGCAGATATTTGTTGAGTCAGTCCTCATCCTTTTGCTTTTGTTTTCACCATCGCTGCCTCCATTTTCATCTTTAGATTTCACAGCTTTGATTAGAGATGTGGTCACTTCTGGTGTTACAAGAATTATTAGCATAGTTTACCTTGTTACGTCTCTTTAGAGACATCTGATAAAATTGGAACGATACAAAGAAGATTAGCATGGCCCCTGCACAAGGATGACATGCACAAATCAAGAAATGGTCCAAATTTTACACAAAAAAAAAATGGTTTACCTTGTAACAAAGTGCATCTTTATTCAATGACTTTCTAGATTTGAATTTCCTTGTCCATCCAAGAGACGCTTTTCTTTGTTGTTTCATAAAATTTTTTGTGCATGGATTTTGAGCCTTTTGATTTTTTTTTTATCAATACTGTTAAACTCATTATCAAATACTAAAAGAAATGTCTATAAACAGATCTTGTTTATACTTTAGATGCAGAGAGAACCACCGGAGTTGTTTCTCTCATTTTCTCCAGGCTCTTTCTTCAAATAGAATAATTTCCTGTTTAAACTTTTAAATGGTTTCTTATTTAATCTTACAAAACAAGAGAGATTTCTTATTTAATTTTGTATGCACGTATGATTGGTTAAGCAGAGGACTGAAATGTTCTGTCTGTCCAACTAGATAAGTCACTTTAAGTAGTGGTATACACATATAATAATTTCTTTAAATCACTGTAGCATCATCAGCAATGATTTAGGCCTCTTCTTTCTGTAGCAAATCTTTTTGGTGGCAGGACATCCTTTGGATTTGATTGAGCATGCTTCAATTTTTATTTCCAGGTGATCGTATGATAGACTACATGAATATGGATGAGCGTTCTCTTGGGATGTTTTGGGTCGTATGTCACACCATGTCACAACCAGTTACTGAAGCAGTTATGAACTGGTTGTCCTCTGGTGGGCTCACAGATTTGTTACCAGGATCAAATTTGCAGCCGAATGAGAGGTTAATGTTAATGAGGGAAGTAAGCCCCTTGCCAATGTCCTTATTATCTGGATTTTCAATAAACCTCTGCTTGAAGTTGGCTCAACAGATGGAAGAATCTCTATTCTCAAGTCAGGTAGCACTAGCTATGCATTTGTGGGTTCTTTTCATTTTTCTACTCTTACTCTGTGCTATACCAATATCCTGTATGATTTTTTGCTTTTAAAGCTGTATCTTAAAGTAGTGAGATCCGTGGTGCAGTGAGTATAGTAATCAACGGGCATTCTGTGTGCTGATTTTTGTGCTCCTCCTGCTGGGTTCATCTTGTCTTTTTTCCCCCTATATTTTCTCGTATGATGGTTCTTAGATGAATTTTTGAGAATTTTGTAGGTTGTGCCAAGCATTGCAATGGCTGAAACATATACTCGGTTGCTGCTCTTCGCACCTCACTCTTTGTTTCGCTTACACATCAGTGTGAGTTCGTCCTTTCTTTGTAAAGTGGTTTTTTGATAACATGGTGTTAGCTGGTGGCTTTGTGCACATTTGAGAATGGGACAATTTAACACATAGGAGTTAAGTAGGAAAGATCCCGGCAGTCAGAACATACTATATTGAGAGCCATTAAATTTTTTTTTTTAAAAATAACATACTGAGAGGATAGTTTGAAAGGATAATGTTCAATAACAGTGGAAAGGATCTTGTGCAATTTCTCTGAAAAGTATGTTTATATATGAATTTTTTCTGTCAGCCGTTATTTTTTGTGTTTTTATCATAAAATTCAAAATATAATGCGAGTTCCACTTCCATTTTATCAACAAGCTTGCTGGTCTATCAACAAATTCAAAATATAATGCGAGTTCCACTTCCATTTTATCAACAAGCTTGCTGGTCTGTCAACAAATTCAAAATATAATGCGAGTTCCACTTCCATTTTATCAACAAGCTTGCTGGTCAATGTTTGTTAAGTATGTTTTAGAGTCTATATTCCTGTTAGTCTTTAGACTTATCTTGCTTCCGGATAGCACAGAATGGGTTATTGCATCATCAACAGTCCAATGCAAACCCATCTTGCTCGCTAACAGTAAGTTTTTTGTAATGTTACATAGCCTCAGGAATGCATATTCAATCTCTTATATGTGTCATTTCTGCTGAAGCGTGTATACTTAAATTGCATTCACTTCTTCAAAACCATTTTTGAGTAACTTTTAAATTCCTTTTTTTCTTGTTATTTTTCTTCACTTTCATCAGAGACGAATCGGAGAGCTTTTGAAGGGATAGAGATACGGGATAGGTTAATAGTAGACAGATGGGCTAAGGAGCTAGTATATCGGTACACAAGGATGTATGGTGTGTGTGTGTGTGTGTGGGGGGGGGGGGGGGGGGGGCGCGCGGGTGGGGGTTTGAACATGGATATGTGAACATGATTGAATTTTTTATTTATTTTTTATTTTTTATATTCATGACCTTTTGTACGTGGCCCTATTTTTGTAATTTTTCGCACCCAGGCGGTGCTCAGTAATAAAATTATTATTTAAGGTTCCTAAAAAAAAATCTTTCTTTACTTTTATCATAATATCTCAAACATTCTACAGAACTTGGCCCAGAGGAATCCAGCATTACTAAGCAAGCCTGCTGTCACTCTTTTGTTGTTTGAGATTATTAACTATCGCCTGCTTCCTCTATACAGGTGATTCTCCATGTTTTATGCAATAATCTTAGGTTTGCAGCTTTGAAACAAATTCACTTAATCTGCTGCTTTTCATTGTAATACATTCTTGTGTTTGAATTAATGATCATGCAATCCTAGGAGAATAATTGAGATTTTCTTTACTGCAGGTACCAAGGGAAAACCAAAGCTTTGATGTATGATGTGACAAAAATTATTTCTGCTCTGAAAGGGAAACGAGGAGATCATCGTGTATTTAGACTAGCTGAAAACTTGTGTATGAATGTCATTTTCTCACTGAGAGATTTTTTCTCGGTGAAGAGGGAGGGAAAGGTAAATGCTGTTATTTACAACATGGAGCGTCTTGGTCTACTTCTTTGCTTTGCTCTATGTAAAGCCTATATATAGTTAAGACATTCTGTTTTATCTCATTTTGTAGGGTTCAACTGAATTTACAGAGACACTGAATAGAGTAACTGTGATGACGCTTGCCATCCTCATCAAAACCCGTGGAATTGCTGATGCTGATCATGTTCAGTTTGTACCTACTATGCTAGAACAGATACTGGCAGCAAGCCAACACAAATGGTCAGAGAAGACATTACGCTATTTCCCACCAGTTCTTTGTGATGCCTTGGCAAAACGGAGAGATAACAAGGCCCTTGTGATTCAAGCATGGCAGCAGGTTTGTCGCTGAGATTATGTTCTCAAGCAAATTAGATTTCTCTTTCAAATTGATCACTCTGTTATTCTGAAATTCTGTCTTCGACTTTGCATATCTTCCAGTGAATTTCCACCTCGTTTTTACTGTCTGTGTTTGCATTTTCTTTCTAATGCATGGCCATTGAATATCAATGATGTTTTTGCAACTTTTGGATTACTTTCATTTAGAGTTTATGTGGAAAACGAGGCTGGGCATGCTTTTTTGCTAAATTTCAAATCTGTTTTAAGATTGTTTTGATGTTCCTTTGATCCTTGTAACATGCAACTGGACACAAAACCAGTAAATTACCTTCCCATTTTCCCGTTAATATTAGATTCCAATTATCTTAGTCTCTAAAGATTGTTCTGGTTTTTCCAATAAAATAACCCTCAGGCAGAAACAACCGTGATCAATCAATGCACCCAACTTCTTTCGCATTCAGCTGATCCTTCATATGTGACAACCTATATCAGCCATAGTTTTCCTCAGCATCGAGAGTATTTATGTGCTGGGGCATGGACATTGATGTTGAGGCACTCTGAGAGCATTAACAGCGCAAACCTGGTGAGATATTTGGAAATGAACATTGTCCATCACTAATATTTAATAATTCTGTATAATTAGAAATCAGTCCCAGAAGTCTTGATAAACCATATTATGTTCCTTCTTTTCTTTTGGTTCAAGGTACGTGTGTTGAGAGAATTCTCACCGGAGGAAGTGACTGCCAATATTTATACAATGGTGGATGTGCTACTTCATAACATTCAAGTGGAACATCAGCATGGACATTTGTTACAGGTTCATCCTTTGTTTCCGAAATCTTTTCTGAAAGTGGCTTGAAAGAGTAGGGATGCTAATTTACAGTTGAAAGCTTTCTCCATTCAGAAAACATTTTTATGTGTCAGTTTGAGGTTTTTTAAACTTTAAAGAAAATATTTGCATATCATGATTATCAGAATAGTATGGCTATCTTAAACTTCTAATGAATCCCTCTCAATATTTTTACTTTGAACTGAGAATCTTATTTCTGTTTATAATGTGAAACAAACTTCTATCCTAAAGAACCACCTGAAGCATATTGCTAATTGATTAGAGAAACCGTTTAAAGATATTCTTCCATTCGTATTCGACGATTTTCCCTGTGCTTAAATGACGGCTCCTGTTGTTATTGATGTATCTCTTCTCTTGCATGATCTCTTACCCTTTTTTTTTGTTAATTTCAGGACCTCTTGCTGAAAACCTGTGCGAACCTTGCATTTTTCGTTTGGACAAATGAGTTACTCCCTTTGGATATCTTGCTACTGGCCCTAATTGACCGTGATGATGACCCACATGCCTTAAGTATTGTGGTATGAGTCATTAAGCATCTTGCTAATATTTTGAATTTGCAGATTTTTCAGGTCTATTTTATTATTATCTGTGATGGGCTGCTTCATAAATAGACCAGGAAACTGGATTATTTCCTCATTGAATAATCAGATCAATAAATTGGATTCTAAAATGCGGCTATCTTGAGATGCCTCATAACTATATGACTATTTGACAAGTTAAACAGCTCCATCATAAGCTTTTGCACTCTTCTAGCATCAGCCATTGCATAAGATAAGGATATAAGAATTAATGAATGTTTTCTGACCTTCTATATCAGACTTTGACAAATACAGAGGAAATGTATATGATACATACACTGATAAACTTGCGCTTCAAATAAATTTTTGTGGTGCAGGTTAATCTCCTTGACAGACAAGAACTTCCCCAGAGGTTGAAACTATACATTTTGAATTATGGACCCCCCGAGCACTGGCTTCGGACTACAGCTTTCAAGCGCACTGAGTTGCTAAAGGCTCTAGGGAATCATCTCTCGTGGAAGGATAGGTAATGTTATGCTACATAAAACGGCAATTTACAGTGCAAATTGTGTAATTAGCCTTTTAATCTATATAATATTATGCAGTAAACGCCTCCTTCTTGCTGTCTTTTTCACTTTTACAAATTTCCTATTGACACATAAAATTTGGTAACCATTTGATTAAAGCAAAAATAGAAGAATGATAGTAAATTTGCTATCATGTAACTATACACTCACTACTCTCTCTTCCGCCATTTTCACTCTCTCTCCTCTCTTACTATCATTTTCTCCGTCTCCCTCTTTACTCTTTTCACTATAAACAAATCACTCAAATTCTCTCTTAATTTATATTTAGTTTTTATATTTGAATTGCTGAAAAATTACATACTCGAGATATTAACTATAATTAAGGCTTTGTTTAATCATGTGTGTGCTTGCTTTTTTTCATCAACATCATTAAATAACAAAATTTGTTCAAGGTACAGGTCCACTTTTATATTATCATTTAAGCAGTCACAAATGGCTAGATCCTTAAATGAGTTGAATTAATCTGACAGGATCGATTGTTGAGATAGAATATATGTAAAATAGTAGGTGCTAAGTTTAGCCTGTGAATTTGTATGAGAGTTTATGCTCTGTATGTGATGTGACATGATCAGTAACTGCTTTCTCTCATAATCAGATTTTGCAATCATGTTGCTTGGTCAAGTGGGTTCTGAACTTTGTGCTTAGTAGCTTCTAAGCTCCTGATAACAGTATCTGAAGTCAACCCAATTCGTCGGACCATTGCAAAATCTGCAGTCCACAATCTATAAATCCACTGACAATAAAGAAGCAAGTGACTAACCAATTGTCCCCCTTCTTTACAAATGAAACATTGGTCAATCATAATCTTTGCTTGGTGTCTCAAATTATCAATAGTCACAACTAGTCTCCGTGTAGCCTCCCCAATGAAAGAGCACACCTTTGTAGGAGTTGTATTCTCTGCCAAACTTGTCTGGAAGGAAAATCCTTACATCCTCCAACTGGCGGATTCGCTTGTAATAAGAGTTAAATATAAATAACCTCAAACTACTCCCCTTCGCCGCAACCTCTTCCTTTCTCCATTTGGTCTAAATTCGTACAGGAATTAAAAAAGGTTCACAAAAGACTCGAGCTCCTTGTCCTGTGCATGTTGGTTAAATTGGACTTCCCATAGTGGTTCGATAATTTTTAATGTTATATTATTAAGACCATCATACTACTAATTGGATTAACCACTTCATTCAAATTACCAAAACCTGTGTTTGGGGTTGTATGGAACAAAAATGGATGCCTATCCTCGCTTCAGCGCATTGGTGCTTTTAATAATGCCATTGGATCATTTGCCATACTATGTCCGAACTTTTATATGATGCAGTGTTATTAACCATCAACTAGTCCAGACTTTGTTGTGATAAACAGAGGATACGCTAGTTCTCATACAATTTCATCTGTTGACATTTCTTGACGCAGGAATCCTCCCTTCTTTGATGATATTGTAGCACGATTGCTTCCAGTGATCCCTCTGATCATTTACAGACTTATCGAAAATGATGTTATAGATGCTACAGAGCGACTTCTGCCTTTTTTTGCTCAATTTCTAGCTTACCATCCTTTTAGATTCTCTCTTGTCCGGGATATGCTCTCATACTTCTACGGTCACCTTCCCGGAAAGCTCATAGTTCGCATACTAGGCATTCTTGATGTCAAGAAGGTAAGGGTCTCTTTTACCCTTCGACTTAGAAGTGAGAGGTCTTAGGTTCAATTCTTACCGGTGGGAATCTCCTGTGTTTTTATTTCTCCTTCATATATTCCATTTGGGCCTTTCTTAAAACTGAAAAATGTTTTTTCTTTTTAAATTAGAGTCATTCCACAATATGGTGCTCCATTTAAAAAAAATATATTATTGACATTTGATCATCATATTTCAGGTTCCATTCTCAGAACAATTCCAGCAGCTGGTTAGTGCTGCAAATCCCATGTGCCCACCTCTGGACTATTTTGCAACTCTCTTGCAGAGTCTTGTAAACAATGTGATACCCCCACTAAACAGCAACACAATTCGTTCTCCTCCGCATAACCACATTCCACCGACAAACCAAGCAAATGCCTCATCAGAGAACCAAAGGGCATTCTATCAGATTCAGGATCCTGGAACATACACGCAGTTAATTCTAGAAACTTCAGTGATAGAGATACTGTCTCTCCCTGTTCCCGCTTCCCAGATTGTATCATCTCTTGTCCAAATGATCGTTAACATACAACCTACACTAATTCAGTCCAGCAACCTACAAGGAGCTCCAAATAGCATGGGAGGGCAAGGTTCAGTTCTACCGACTTCTCCCTCAGGAGGAAGCACAGATTCTTTGAGTGCAAGCAGATCATCTCCTTCTGCTAGTACCTCAAACTTTGTCTGGCGAAGTGCTTACACAAGTGAACAGCTTTCCTGCCTGTTGATCCAAGCTTGCGGGCTTCTTTTGTCTCAGCTTCCCACCGATTTTCATGTGCAGCTCTATATACAGGCATCTCAGATAATAAAAGAGAGTTGGTGGCTCACTGATGGCAAAAGGTCACGTGGGGAGCTAGACTCTGCTGTTAAATACGCCTTGCTGGATCCTTCCTGGGCTGCACAGGACAACACTTCAACAGCTATAAGTATGATTTAGTTTCTTTATTGCTTTTCCCCTTAAAATGCAATTTCCTTTTGATGTGTGGTGCAGATGCTACTGCGCATGGATCAATGCATTTAGTGGCAGGTTACAGGTTCTTAATTGCAATGAAGTGGGCTCTTTGGAATGGTTTCAGAGTGGTTTTCTAAAAGAATGGCTGCTTTAGAGATTAAGATTTAGAAATTGTTGAAGAACCAATGATGAATTTGTAAATTTGTTTGCCTCCCTCCTTACATTTGTGTATTGCGATGGCCAGGTAACATTATTGCACTACTTCACTCTTTCTTTAGCAATCTTCCACAAGAATGGCTGGAAGGGACCCATCTCATCATAAAGAATCTCAGGCCAGTTACGTCTGTTGCAATGTTGAGAATAGCATTCCGGATCATGGGTCCACTGCTCCCAAGACTTGCCAATGCTCACACACTTTTTAACAAGGTAAATTTCTATCTTGTTTGTTGCTCTTCCTAGTTTCATATACATGAATATAATGAAGAGAGAGGCAATTTCAGCTTCTATTCTTTCTGTGAAAGAGAAGGATACAGAGAAAAGAGTTCATTTCAGAGCTTAAATATCCTTATCAATTGAAGAGTAAAGGGACTGAAGTGCAGAGAACTTCAACCTCTAATGGCTAACTCAACCGGATAGGATGAGCGAATGCTTCATGAGTAGTTCGTCAGGTTATAGGTTTGGATTCCTCCTTGCAAATGTAGCCGTGCCAGCATAAATGTGGTTGCACATGGATTTACCTGGATAAATATGCTTGTGTGGGTATTCCTGGTCTAGGAGAACAAATTCATCATTATAAGAAAACAAGAATATAGAACTTCGACAATTTAAACCAAAAAAAGCCTGTGAACAATTTTTTTCAGGCTTGTCAAACTGTAACTCCTTTCTTGGTTCCTCTTCCACAATAACGTATTTATTGTTCACTGGAAAGATGAATGTCTCACATATTAGCCTAAAATATGTCTGAAATAGTCCCCCCCAACACCACCCACCCCCCCCCCCCCCCCCCCCCCCCCCCCCCTCTCTCGCTGCTCAGTTACCCAATCTGACCACTGTTTTTTATTTGTCTCCAGACACTTTCGGTCCTATTAGGTGTGCTGGTAGATGTTTTCGGCAAGAGAACACAGCCACCAGCACCAGTTGATGCATCGGAGATAGCCGATCTCATTGATTTCCTGTAAGCTTTATTCCTAATCCTTTATGGCAAAAGCACATCCAACAACGTCTTTCAATATAATTGTCTTTGGGTTGTCCCTTGTAACAGGCATCACGTCGTGCATTACGAAGGACAAGGTGGACCAGTACAGCCCAGCAGCAGGCCTAGGCCTGATGTTTTGGCTCTCTTTGCTACTGTATCAGAGAGTTTACGCCCAGACGTGCAGCACCTTCTCTCCCATCTAAAACCCGATGTAAATTCCTCTGTGTATGCGGCAACTCATCCCAAGATTCCCCACAACCGGCCGCAGTAGTACAGACAAGAAAGTGAAACTAGTCCAAGGTAAATATATTGCTGTGCTGATACCATGTTCCCTTATAACAATAATTTATTGTCCCTGGTGCTTTTATCTGATTCTAGCGTTGCATAGTTAGCACAGTTAGGCTGATGTATTATCGATTAGCTAGCCCTAGAAAATGCAAACTCATAATTCTTGGTTACACGAGTTTGTGATTCTCATCCTGAGACGTCATCTAGTCTGATCATTCTCCCCCACTGATTCCATTTCATGACCTGCACCGATCTCCCTGTCATCCGCATATCTTCCTCTTGCTGCTCATAGGTCATTTTTGGTTGCACGGGTTTGCTAGAGTTCTTTTCAATGACATTCATAGGTCATTTTCTCTGGGGCTTCCACTCTGAATCTTTATATGAGTTGGTTGTGCTTGTGAGATTCCGGGGCATTTTGCAACTGGAGACTATTGAAGATCCGGAATGTCCAATGAGCTTGTTCTTAATGCTTTCTAGCTTATCCATACCAACCTCGTGTTCGACCTTTTTCTAAAAATTGACTAGGCTTACCTCAACAATGTTTCAGGGTCATGGGGTTCATGGTAGCAGTGTTACTGTGTGGAGCCTCCTGACGCGGGCTTGCAGCAACAGCGTCCCACAGCTCTGGTTGGCCAGCGGCAACAGTGTCCTACAGCCCCGGTTGGCCTACTAGCACATCCTTGTGGATTAGTCTGCCCTGTACCAAGATGCGATTACCCAATACATGCTAATATTGATAATAAACTTATCGGGATCTCGGTTTCCAATAGTCACATTTTTGGGTGGGGGCGCACCTATGTGGTAGCATCAGGATGGCCGTTTCGGCTTCCCGAATCCTAACTGTTGTGGGCATGATGTTAGGATAAATGACTTGAAGTGGTCGAGCTCAGCTCCCTGACTAACCGAGTCTCCTATGCCCTCGGACAGGCAACCTGCGGTGCCTTGCTACTGATGTTCTTGGTCGGATATGAACGATAAGCTAAGGTTGTGAGGCAGCTGATTGCACAACCACGGGATGTTATACAGTTGGAAATGTCGTGTAGGGGAACCCGTGGCAGTCTTACAACTCAGATAAATAGTCATCGGACACATGGTGAATTTGGGCCAAGCTTAGTAAAGGATTGGAGAAATATAATTAGATGGGTATGATCGAAATAAAAAAGAGAGAACAGCAATGCTAGACATAATATGATAAGACACATTGACGTCATTTGCAGGTTGGATGCAAAACGCCAAGATCGGTGGACCGACCGTCTCTCCAACCTTGGGTGACATGCGCGTATGAGACAATGCAAACAACAGGGGTCATCTCAAGTTGTAAGCACGTCGCGTAATGGTATTATCACGTGATAGTTTTTATCTGGTGATATTAAGTAAAAAATTTATCCATTTTTAAAATTTTTTTATAAAATTTAAAAAATGAAATCAATATTAAAATAATTAAATTTTATTAATTAGAATCATCGCATAAGTAATGTTAAAACCATTAAATACAACATTATTTCGATCTTGAAATGGTCCTCGAAAGTAGAATGGGGGCAAAGTCAAGTATTCCAAGCATTGCTATTACTAAGCAAACAAAAATTACAAAATGCATAAAAGCTACACATCACATTTCCCAAAATATCCTGCCCTTTTTTTTTTTTTTTTTACAGGAAGGGAAGGGAAGGAAAGGAAAACCCAGAAGCTAGACATTCCCCCGCTTCACCAATACAAATTGCGGGTAGCGCCTGGTTATTATACAGAGGGCCACGGTGAAAATATACGTATATCGTGTGATCCTTTCGATGCATGGTGAACGAAGCGCTTCGATCCGATTTCTGAACTGCTGCTTGTTGATTCTGTATTAAAAGAAACCATGTGCATATGCATTTGAATGATGTGTATTAGAGCGCCCTCCGGAGCATCTCCTGGAACTCCTTGAAGGACCGCTGCTTCTGTATCCTTATCTGACGATGGAACCTCCTTATGTACAACTCCGCCATGTGATCGATCTCCTCCTCCAGGATGAACGTCTCCCCCGCCTCCTGTTTCGAGTTCTTCACCAGGTCGATCACCGACCCTCCTGGATCTTCCTCCAACTCCAGATCCTCCTCCGAGTCGAACATCGAGTGCGTCAGGTCCGGGTACTTATTCTCATCTCCCTCACCGTCGTCGCCGTAACCGTAATACCTGCAGCCACCGACAATGTCATCTACTACCAGCTCGGTGTGCGTGGGTTCGGGGACTGATTGGTGGGCCATGGAGTCGCGGTAGAGCACGACCGCCTGGTCCTCTTCCACGCTGCCGGAGCAATCACCGTCGTGTTCATCGTAACCGTCGTCATCGTCGTGGGACTTGAGCTTGTCATGGCGGCGGTGGTGGGCGAGGACGCCGTGGAGCTTGTGGGAGATGGAGCTGGCCAGGAACTTCTTGTTGCTGAGCAAGGAGAAGATGATGAGCCGGGTCCTCAGGGCTCTGGTCTTGGACTTGAGAGCTAGGGTCTTGGCTCTTGCCATTGATGTAAGGGCTGTTATTATCCTGTTCAAGAGCCCACTCGCTTTGTGAGCCTTCATCTTGATATTATATATATGTATCGATTGCCGGTTTCGGCCGAGGAAGGAACTAACGGAATTGAGTTCGAGAAAGGGAAGGGGCAATTGCTGTTGCACTGATCAATGAAGAAGGAAACGGGAGGATTGTGTAGTAACTCTGTGAAGGCAGTGGCTTGGCATGATGGAGAGCAAGAAGTGTGATGGGGTTCATATAGAGAGAAGAGGGGTCTCTTCTTCTCCTCAGTCTTGGGTTGCTGTGGGTCAGGGATGGTGGTTGGGGCTAAGGAAAAGCAAAAGGGCATGCAAACAAAAAAAAAAAAAGAAAGGCAAATCGAGATTTTTTTTTCTTTTCCATCTTGCACTCAATTATTTATAGTTGAAGTGAAGGTGAATAAAATTTCTTTGTAATCCAAGTCGATTCCTGCTGGTTCTAGAACTATTACTCGGGAGTATGCGATACATTCAAGCAAAAGTACTACGAAATGATTCGGGTGATAATTGGTGCGGTGAGATGCGTAGGGCGTACCTCTACCGAGTGCTAGAAATGACCTAATACCCCCAAAGAAAATGGTGGCACAGCATGATGATCTTGGATTACGTTGCATAACCTTGTGTGATCTAATAGAAGAAAAGCCTAGACAAGTGGATTTTCCTCACTGTATTCAGGTATTCTTTACATTGGAAATCAATTTTTCTTTCGAGGCCCACGGTCTTAGACAGAGCAAGGGAGGAAGAGAAGAGTAAAAGGCGCAAAAAATTCGACATACAGGAATCGAACTCAAGACCTTTTAATGTCAGATCGAGAAATAATAGCAACTCATAAAACTCATTTTTCTCAACGTTTTCATAATGGGCAGCGTAGAACGCTTTAACCAAAGGTAAAGCAAAAAGGAAATGAAGGTGAGGTGTGGGGCAAGTGGCATTGTTTGGTAGGTTAAGAAATTGGCTGGTGGAAAAAAAGTGAGAATGAAAAAGGTTGGATCTTTTTTGTGGCGGGGAGCGGGGGGCATAATTGTAATTGTAACGTAATGTAACGATATTACAACGTGACAGCATTGATGTAAGGAGATCAATAACTGAAATTCAATTATTTTTAAAATTTTATAATAAAAGAATTTAAAAATAGATGAATTTCATTTATTGATATTATTACATAAGTATCGATAATACTTCCTGCGCAGGAGACTTCCTCGCTCCTCTTCTAATTAATTTAAAGCGAAGATTGGATTTTAAATAATCTCAACAAAGGGTATGGAAAGACAACGACGGAGACAGACAGGAAGCTTTCCTTTGGCCGGTCTAAGCCAAGACCTGGATTTGGTAAAATGACCTGTACGGACACAGCAATCCATCATCTGTCGTGCCTTCGTCCAATCACAATCTTAGATTAAATCACAATGATTTTGGAAGTTCAAGAGTGACATTTTTCCGTTGCTCTTATCGTATCGGGATACGGCGGCTACATAAAGATGGGCATCGTCGGAAGAGGGATGTCCATATGCGCCGACGACTCCAGCGACAGAGAAACCTCGTACAATCGCATCTGTCTGGAAATCCTGAAACTCCTAGAGAGCTAGATCGGCAAATAATGTGACAAGCTTTTTAAGTGCTCGATGCGTGCTATCATTATAAATAATACAAGTAAAAACAGAGAAATAAGAGTCACACGATGTTTGACAAATCGTACCTAAAACAAAAGTTGAATCATGATATAAATCCGAAGATCATTATTCAAATCATAAGACATCTCTAATATCTAGTGTTAATTATTGCTGGAAAAGTGTTTCTATTTCAAGTGTTTTTTGAGAGGAAGTAGCCGCGCAATGTCTGCCTGCCTAACTGCCTTCACCGAATCTTTTAGCCTTTTCGAGGGTTTCTGCCACGAAGATGACAAACAATGCATATGTGGGGATGGATGGATGGCTGGATTTCATTTTGAGCTTTACTTAGTGGGATTGTGTTTCTTTCTTCCTTTTCAATACAAGCGGCTAAAAAGCAAAGACGGCGACAACCATAGAATAAGTACTTCACTTTCTAGTTTCTTCCACACACACACCTCCAAGAGAAAAAAACAAGAAGAAGAAATGCAGAGGCTTTCTTATTGTGTTACTAAATTCGCTGCTGAATAATGGTTGAGATAGTTTCGGATCTCCTATTATTTTTGGATAATGACCCGGTTTCCCATCTTGCAATAGGACAAAATTTGCGATGGAGAGGTGTTTCCCGCTTAGCAAGCAGATCTAGCCCGCCATGCTTCTGAACCTGTTGAAAGGAAGAAGGAGAGAGAACAAAAAAAGGGCCATTGGAAGAGGCAGGCGTGACCGTTGGGAAGGGGGAAAAGCAAAAGGGAAAATTCAATCCTTAATCTGTAAGGCTAATTGCTCGATCATTGTGTACCAGACAAAGGGAAGGGCCCCAGAAGCAGGGCAGAGCTTCTTCTCCCCGTTGGTGAAAAGTTCAGCTCTCTATTGGTCTGTATGTGGAGAAAGACCATTGTATTTGTGACTTTCCTTTTGCACAGTAAATTAGGGAGCTCTGATCCGAAATTTGCGGCAACATTCCACTGAGTCGGGAACTTGTCGTTCAGTTGGGTTTTCTGTCTCGAAATTAAACCCGCTTCTGTGTGTAGCATTAGATCACTCTGAGACTCATGTGAAGATCAGTTCTTGCATTTTCTGTTCCTTCAACTCCTGTAAATGTCCGGTTGCTTTCATTCATTCCTCCATCAGATCCTCAACGTAACAATCGGTTCCATGTTTTCCCTGAACAGTTGCGTAAATCTAGACGAACTAAATACTGATATATTAACACATAATCGTCTCAAGCTAAATGCATAATTCATGGAATTCTCTGAATATGGAGGAAAGAGATTCACTCCTTGTGCTGTTTTTCAGAGATTAGAGACTTATGTGCAGGAAAAAGGCTCAAAAACTATCCAACAGAAATCATTCAGAAGAGAGGATCCAATGAGAACTCCCAGTCTTCTTCCTCGGGTATCTGCAAACCGGGCTTTCCCATTCATTGGTAGACTACGTAGCAATCCTGAACAGCCTCATCTGTTCAGAAGAAAAGAGACTATCACAGGTCATATCCGGTCACGGTACAGATTAATGATGTTTTGTTGCTGAATGATTGCTCCAAAAGGCATCCCGACAGGAAGAGAGTACCCAATTAAGCACTTAGCTGAACGGAACTCACCAGATCAAACAAGCAAAATCCGGGAGACACTGTCTAAAAGGCGAAGTTTGGAACTAAGTTCCGAGAATATTGACAAAAAGTTGATCTTACAATGTTGTTTTCAGGTTCCTTCGAGTAAGAGCCTTGGAACGCAAGTAACCAGACATTGCAGGAAACAAACAACGATGTATATCTTCAGAGCTTGCTATCCGAGGCATCCATACTCGTAAACATCGACCTATTTTGAACAATTGAAGCACCCTATAACTGATTAGTCTAAAATTGGTCCCCCAGTGATGTTTCAAAGGCCTGAAGACAGAAAATTGAGCATCTTAACATCAAATCTGATCACTGAAACACATAGCTGTACAGACAAATGTTTCGTGGAATTCCGGAAAGATTGCAACTATGGTAATGCTGATGAAGAGTATACAATGTACTGAAGTTCTTGTCAGAGGCAAAAGAAACAACAGAATCGTTCGTATAGAAGAGCCACTTTCGATTCTCCCCTGCAGAACATCAGGATTAGGCTCGATCAAGATGGCAACCGTCATGCAGAAGACTTTCTCCAACGTGGGAGCAAGTCTAGCTGAATAGCAAATCCTCTGGTGACCATCATGGAAACCCAAGAAGGGTTTATCATAATCGCCTTAATGTGCACCTCGTCACTCTCAGCTGTGAAAATGAGCCCCGCCGTAACGGGGACGGAAGGTGGTGATCGGTTACAAGCGGCCAGCGTACCAGCATCCTAAGTATGTTGGTAACATTTAAGCGAATCGGGCTCTTATTCGTGCAATATTTTCAAACTCGCAACCCGCCCACCATATCAAGTTTTAGATCGAGTGAATCCCATTGTGACAAGCAGTTGATGGGAGAGAGACTCGTCAAGTTGTCTTTGCACATGGAGAGACATAGTTAAATGTGTTCTAATTTGGAGGCTCTTAATGGCGGGTCGGAGTAGATATTCAGCGTATAACTCTTAATATATGACGAATTCATTATATCAATCAAAACGTTCAAATCATGACACGTGTAAAGTGGCCATAGAAAAGTATTTTGAAAACTTTATATGTGTCGGGATTCCAGATAAATTCACACGACAAACTTGTTATGTATTGCACTCTGAATATTTACTCGGGTTGGAAAGCCATCAGCATTGTTACAAGTATTTGATTGAGATGGAGTCGGGGCACTGCTGTTGCCTGTTGCCAATATTGACTTGCCAATTGAGTCCATGTGCCCAAAAAATTATGAACTTGACGTATAAGTTTCCACTAGCATAACGTTTGAAAGTTGTGATGTACACTTCAACTACCATGATAGATTATTTTTAAAACTTACTAATTTTGAAGATGGGCACAAAAATTACTAATTTTTTTCCTAGTACTATTGTATTCTATTGTATGAAACTCATTGTTGCACTGAGAAATTCTTAGATGATTCTATCTCGTTCACGTGGAGTGAGAAAGTTTTTACTAATAAGACCAATTGATTTGGTACTTTCTCATAACGTCATCGTGAGTAGAGAAGGAAGGTTTGGTTGCATGGTTTATTATTTGCTTAAGATCAAGAGGTACTGAATTCGGCTCTTATTGGTGACACTTTATGTATCCGATTAGTCTCTCTTCTTTCTATTCCCTTTTAGACACACGCGTCTCTTTTGTATTTGCCACATATAATGTGTTTATTTACCCCAAAAAAAAAAGAGTAAAGGAAATTCCTGTCCCACGGTGGCAAATAAACATGGGAGCTTCCATATATCACTTGGCAATGACCAAAAGTTTAAGTACAGGGAATTGATCATTCTTTACGCAACTTCCATATGCTTGTTCTTACATTGCTTTCAAAAGAGGCCCGTCGATCCATCAGTTTCAGCCGATTTGCTCTTCCTTTTGATGATCCGAAAATCAATCCACCTCGGCTTCGTGTAATTAAGACGACACATTGGACACATCCCGGCTCGATCGGTTGTACTTCATGTGGCTCCTCACGAGCTGCCCGGAGGCGAGAGCCGACATCAGGGAGAGCTCGCCGGCGAGGACCGACCCGGCCACTATGCTCGCGAGCAGCCTCGAGTTGGTCCCCGGGGTCTCCCTGCTGGCCCCCTTCACTCCCAGCAGGTTCAGGCAAGCCGACTGGGACGCTAGCTGGGTCCCACCTCCGACAGTCCCCACCTCGACGGACGGCATCGTGACCGAGACATGGAGGTCTTGTCCGCCGTTGACTGCCTCCATCATCGTCAGGCACTGGGAGCTCTCCACGTTCTGCGCCGGGTCCTGTCCGGTCGCGATGAAGATGGCCGTCACGATGTTGCCGGCGTGGGCATTGAACCCTCCGAGGGCACCTGCCACGGCGGAGCCGGCAAGGTTCTTGAGAGTGTTGAGCTCGACAAGGGCGTTGACGCTCGTCTTGAGCACCTTCCTCACCACGTCACCCTTTATGACGGCCTCGCAGACAACCGACTTGCCCCTGCCCTCGACCCAGTTCACCGCGGCGGGCTTCTTGTCGGAGCAGAAGTTGCTGGAGATGGCGATCACGTCCATGTCCGGGAAGTCCTTGTGGAGGGAGTCGAGGACGTTCTGGACGCCCTTGGAGACCATGTTCATGCCCATGGCATCCCCGGTGCTGCACGAGAATCGGATGTAGAGGTTCTTCCCCGCGATCGCGCACTTGATGCCCTGCAGCCTCCCGAAACGACTCGAACTGTTCACCGAAAATTAGCATGTTATGGAATTAGACACGACAAATAGGCAACGGAAGGCAGAAGAAGGAAAAATACTTAATCGACCAACAATTTCGAAACTCTTCAAATAGTAGAATATAAGAAATCCTAATCATGTAGATGGTCGGAACAGTTCGCTGATCTGCCCTTAGACCCTCACTACGTCATAAAATCTCTCAAATTTTTTCAAAATTATTCTTTAACTATACCGTGAACTTTTCGAGTTAGGTTAGAAAAATAGTATTTAAACTTGGTCAGTCAAGTCGGACAATTGTAGTCAATGGAATCAAGTAAATAGAATTTAGATTACCAAAACTAATATGAATAATATAAGAATCTAATTGTTTCAGACACGCAACTGAGCACGTTTTTTCAATTGATATAGTCAAATTTCATCGGAAATGTTTACCTGTTGAAAACAGCAGCAACGGTTTCGAAATTGGTAGGGCTCTCCAGGAAGAACTTGAGCTCAGCAGCCCTCTGGGCTGTCCCGAACCTCACCACCGGAGCCCGGGTCATCCCGTCCCTGAGGACAACGCTGGTGGCACCCCCGCACATCGCGATGGCCTTACACCCCCGGTTGGTGCTGGCCACGAGGCACCCTTCTGTGGTGGCCATGGGGACCGAGTACTCCCTCCCGTCAAGCCTGAGGGGTCCGGCGATTCCGACCGGAATCTGCACGTACCCCACCGGCATCTCGCAGCACTGCCCCAGGATCGACTGGTAGTCGAATCCGTCCAACGGCAGCCCCGACAGGGACTGACCCGTCGTCCGCTGCACCGCCTCGCGCCTTATCCCAGCCGCCCTCCTGCAGTCGCCGAGCTTCGACTCAAGCAAGTAGGACGGCGTGGTCCTCGCCACCACCGAGTTTATTATCTCCTCATCCTCTGGCAAGTTGTCCGGGATGGTCTCGATCACTTTCTCCTTGGGGGTTGGCTCAAGGGCCTGTCCGCACGGTAATTTCTGAGAGTCGTCCTTGAGGAGGACTTCATCGACCTTCTCGGCCTCATCGTCGACCCATACGTCGTCGGGGGACGGGCGGAGGATCAAAGACTGCACGAAGTCGAGGCCGAAGAACCACAAGAATGACCCGATGAGGCCAGCGATGGCAACCGTCTCGTAGGGCGCGACCACGTGGAGCGGGGCGCCGGTGCGGATCTTCTCCCTCCACCTGGAGAGGAGGTAGTACAAGGAGGAGAAGAACACGACGATTGAGGAGGCGTTGGCCAGGTGGAGCAGGCCTGACGCGGCGGGAGCATCGGCGTCGTGATGGAGCTTGCTGGGCTTAAGGGCGGCCTCTACAGGCTTGGCATGTCGCCGGCGAACGTCCATGGGTAGAGGCGGCGGCCCTGCCGGCGAGTGAGGGAGGAGCGGAGTTTTCTGGGAGTCGCCTCAGAGAGTTTTCCGGTGGTCTTTCTGCTCCCTGGGAGAAAGTTGTAGGCGGAGAATACGAGGAAAGAATGCGGAGGAATTTATAGGAGGAATAGAGAGAAAGGAAACATGGGCCATAGGCTTGTATGATCCCGGTGCACAAAGCTTGCACCCGGAGCATCCAGATACCAAGACAGAACAAACTGAGGATCATAGTTTTAAAAACCGGACCGGACCTGCCGGTCGGACCGGGAACTGGACACTAGCCCGGTCCGGTTTCATTAATTACTCCATTTGTATGAAGGACCGGGTTGGACAGTGTGAACTGACCTGTCTGACCGGGTTTTCACTGAACCCATAAGAACCGGTCAAGAAACCGGTCAACAAAAAAAATAAAAAAATAAAAAACAAGAGTCAAAAATAGAAAAAAAGGAAACTTAAGCTCTAAATTAATTTATAGAATATAACAATCTTATTTGTAAAGTTGAAGTTATAAATTAATGTATAAAATATAACAATCTTACATTCATATTACTAATTTTATACTATTATAAGTATTATTTGTAAAAATCTGGTTAGACCCATTGAACCCCTGTTGAACCCAAGAACCCATACCTTGACCGGTTTCCGGCCTGGTCCGGTTTTGAAAACTATGCTGAGGATGGCACCGGCAATATGCCACTTAAGAAGAAAATCCACCTGCGCCGTATTCAGACATAAATTAGTTCGTAATTCAGTAAAACTTTATATTATTTATAATAAAAAAATTTATTTTTTAATGAACCGAGCACTTCTTCTCTTGATGACGTGATGTATCTAAGCTTTATCCGTCTAATTTTTTCGGATCAAAACATATAATCCGAATCGATCACTTGAAGGTCTAAGTTAGATAGGATTTATTGAGTTGGGCTGCTGATAGGGGTTTTCTCGGGTCGTTTCTACCCCAGTGATATTATCATGTGGACCGATTCACAAGATGATTTCCATTATAATTAAATCCAATTTATGGCACCGAAGAAGGTGACCCTAAATTCATTCTTTGAAATAAAATGAATTAACCCACGTGCAAAATATGCAGCCTAAAGACGAATTGACCGAAAAAATTATCAGTAAAAAGTCAACAGTAGCCGGCTGGGTAAGAAATAGTAAACCACATTAAACTTTGTTACTTTATTCTTAAGTATATCTTTTTTGGGTGAATAATACATAATATTTAGAAGTTCACTGAGCCCGGACTAATTCAAGTTCGTGATGGGTCGGACCAACATGGACTATGAAGGCTTCAGTGCACTATTTGATTGGTATTTCTATTTTATTTTTTTTTCCCTCAATCATAGAGAAGGCCGGTGACTCTCGAAGGATAGAGCAGGAAGATGAAAATAAATGGATACGGAAAATCATGTGGATGAAATCGAGCTGAAGACCTCTTAACATTCAGATTAAAGACGATATCGTTGTACCAAACTCGTCTTGCATGTCTGTTTACTTAATATTTAAATATGTGGGGGATGGAGTCGGTCAGTCCACAAGGCTCAAAACGCCATCAAGAGAAAAACTTGTTAAACAGAAGGGAGAGAAAGTCTGCGGTGGCTGGCGCCATTGTGTCATCGTTTACTTAGAAAGCAATGGACAGAGACGTGAACAGCCGTTTCGACTTGGCCATTTGATCTACGGCTACCAGGATGACACGTTAGTTCCGAACCTTAATGTCGACGTCGATCATTCACTGGACACTCACTGTACAAATGCTATGTGGAATTGTATTCAGGAAAAAGAAAAATGTTATGTGGAATTTTGATGGAGTGACAGGACCGGTGCTAATGCATATGCAGTCCAATGAATGATTGGATCATAGCTCCAATAGTCCAATAAATTTAAGCTCTGGAGTAAGAAAAAAGCTAATGCAAAGAAGAATGGTTTTGCTTAAGTTTGAATTGCCCTACTCATTGACCCTTTCAATTTACAAGTTGATTCAGAAGATTTTTTTGAGTGGAGAAAGAAAAACTGAGTTCGTGATTAGGTGAGTTTTATGCAGTTAGACAGTTCTCGAACCTGAATTAATTATAACCCGTTAAGTTGTCTAAATAATTACATGACATCATATGCATATTGTGAGTTGGATAAGATAGTGGAGTGTGTTTCATAAATTAGTTGGGTCAAGAATGGCATGCAGAGACATAAACAATTACTTCCCATTTTGATATGCTCAATTTCTTTGGTTGAATTTAATGATCTGTCTCTGTCCATTCAAGTGACAATCGTTTTTCTAATTGCTGAACTTGTTAGCCATGTGCGGTCGGAACTAGACTCGATTGGTTTAGTTTTGAATCTTATCGATTAGTCAAGGGATAAAACTTTTTACAACTTCGAAATTTCACCGCTCACATGAATAGAAACCAATGTCCATATGCAATGACATTTTACGGTGAAAATCTCGAGTTTCCACATGAACAAGAAGTGATGGATACCAAGTTGTAGTTGATCCTTGTGTCGAAATTAGGCAGCTGTCTAATACGATACGAACTACAATTTAGTGTACATTTCTTGTTCAAAATCAGGCAGAATCTGTAAATGCTTCACTGATTGGAATTGTGCAATTTGCAGCTTCATCTTTGGCAGCATGCCACCTTTTCTGCAGTAGTTACATGCTCGGTTCTGAGGAAGAAATGATCTGTATGCGTCAAGGTCCTAATGCCCCAAATGCATAACCTATTCAGGAAAGTCTCCTTACCTGTATCCTGCAGTGTGAGCAATCCTATATGCATAGAACTTCAGCTTTTGAAATCAGCGTAAGTTCAAAGTCTCTGCGCCTTCTCTCTTTTTCTATTCAAAGGGATCGGAATTGTATGTTTTAGTTTTGATTATTCTACAATGGAATGAGTAGAGCGCTTATCTAAAATTGAATATTCTGAATCATCTTGAATTTTTGCCCAATGATATGTTTCAATTTGTTAATGTTTTACCTTACCGTATTAGCAACAATCAGAGAAAACTGGGAGGGGGTAATATATCTTCTTCAACTTTCTCTGCATTCTTGAGGGCGTGACAATGTTCACAGTACATTCACTATGTCTTCTCTATGTAGTTATATTGCTATTATCACCGATGGAGCAATGCTTGCTTCTTGCAAGCTGAGTTTTCATTTGGGAATCTCGACAATCAAGGGCTGCCCCCTTGGAGTTGTCACTGAACCTTGCTCCACCTTAGAACTGCTTCCCTTCAAAAGTCTGTCCGAACTGCCAGTTTGCAGGAGCGACATTGTAAGCTGTTAGCGTCATCTTGTCGCTCGTGGTTACCTCAAATGACAAAGGCTGTCCTTTGAGATTGACATTGCACTGCCAGTTCTGGCCCCAGTTCCTCGCCGTAGGTATCCACCCCGTCTTCGATCCCTTGACCTTCACCGCCATCACTTCCCCATCTGAGCCCACATTAGTGATGAGGACTTGGTAGAAGTGAGAGTTCCCGCTTATCGTGAACCTCAGTCCACCACTTCTGCCACACTTCACCCTGCTCAAGGCAACATATGAAGATAGAGCAATAATACACAAAAACTTTACCATAATGCTGTGCTTGGCCAGATGAAATCAGTCAACTACTTTAACTACTTGATGATCCAAGGCAAGGAGGGAAGGGAATCAGCAATCTAACAGATTAGTGCTTGCATCGTGAGTGAATTTTACTTCTGTTATTACCTCCTGTATTGAACAGGCACAATATCAGCCGCCCTCTTGGCGATCTCGGCGAATGCAGCCTCCGACATCTCGAAGTGCTCCTGAGGGAAGTTACACCAGCCGCCATAATCAGCTGACAGCCCATAATTTGGAGGGCAAAAATCAGTGGCGGTGAGAATGACTATTGGGCTCCCAGGAAGGCACCAGCGTATATGATCCACACACCGGAGCTCAAAGCAAGCTCCACAGGTACTTCCTCTGTTGAACAACATTGTGCTTAGGCCTGCACTGTACTCCCCATAACTCGCCCTGTGTAGGTCACCATAGCCACAAGCTCCTTCTGCATCATAAAGCCTGAGATTCAGAACTTTCATGTAAATGCCATTGAAGCAGCCGCTGGTTACGGAAATACTTTCTTATTTTGCTGTTTTCATTGGGAAAGTTTAAGGTCTTACACAAGAAATTACCGTTGATAATAGGCCCGTTGGTCTCTTTGGTGTAAGTAGCTGTGGCGGACTTCCATTCACCTTCTGCATCATTAAAAGGACTTAGGTACAACATTCTCTCTAGCTACTATTGTTGGGTCAACATTAAACTTTCTTAAGTTGTATATTTTCATTTTGCAGGAACATGGATCTATCATGAAGCACAGCTTTTGGAATTAGGAAAATGATTTTGAAAGCCCTACGTACTTATCATTTTTGGTAATTGAGTCCTATAAGTTTAAAATAACTAATTCAGTATCAATTTCATTACAATTTTAGACCAAAATGTTACTGTTCCAGTTAACGGCATGAAGTTGATGGCATCAAAATAGCAACGATGATTTGGACCGAAAGTTATTAGACTGAATTAGTAATTTTTAAACTTATAAGATTCAACTGTAAAGAATAATAAATAGATAAAACTACCACTGTAATTTTCCCGTTTCAAATCTCATTGTGGGCTGCATCACCTCCAAAGCTCAAGAGGCTTCAGGACTACAGAACACTCTCCCAAGCCATGTTACAGAAAATTGGAAAACTTTAGCATGGCCTAACACAGATTTGCCGAGTGTGTCCCTGTGGAAGTTGAGAAGAAGGTACCTACCGTTGATGGCAGAGCCATTTCTCTCCCTGGAGTAAATTGCAGTAGCGGGCTTCCATTGGGCTCCTTCCGCAACAGAAGTCTTGCAACTGTCTACCATTATCATGCCCAGGACGGTCAGTAGGAGGTAACCCATTTGAGGATCTTTAGAGGAGCTCGAGTTTGCTGGTTCTGATTCTGTACTTCCGTTTCTCGATCCTCTCTTTCTTTGTGGTATTGGGATTGTTGAAGGGCTGCTGATGGAGAAGGATAGAGAAAGAAAGTTCTGCTTTTTCTCTGCTAAACTGATAGACAGTGTTGGGGGGCTCAACAGTAAAGGAACGAGCTTTGGGGAAAGGCAGAGTTGGGAGTCTTTGGGTTCACATTGTGGGAGACATTAATGGAGCCGAGGTTCAGAGACTGTTCTAAGCTTTGCCACGGGGAAAGCGGAAACGGAAGACTGTTTTCTGTTTGGGCTCTTCTTTTGAGAAGGAAAACGCGAAAAATAAAGGAAGGTGGACTCCACTGGTCAACAAAGTACTGGACAGATTTGAGGAAGAGGGAGATCATTTTGCGGGAACAAGTGGTGTTTGGCTGCGTTTGTTTATTGCAGAAACGTAGTTGAGAATCAGAGGAAGGAGAACACTAAAAACTTGACAAGGCGCTGTTTTTCTTTCCCAGTTTAGTTGTTCAATGGGTCGGTTGAGGATAACGTCCCAGGAGACCGAGCTGGCTCGAGACGAAAGGGCGGCTTCAAGAAGGATGGTATGAGTGTGTACTCAGTCGATGACAAGGAACATCTGAACAGCCGTATGCGACAATTTCGGGGTCAGTCTGCGGATGCGATGAGTGGTTGAAAAGTGAAGACACTGAAATAAAGTTTTGAGCTACTTATTACGGGCTTCTCAGGTAATGCATCAATTCCAGGAATTAAATTCTGTATCTTCCCACTTTTAGTCATTCTTCTCTCTGCACGTTGAAAGGTGATACCTTTTTCTAGTGTAACCCATGCATATCCCAGAACAACGACCTCGGCACCCAAGTGATCTGATCCCTCCTCAAGGATTGTACAAGTTTGGTTTCGAGCCTGACCTTTTCATCACCATAGTTAAGGAGATGAATAAAGGACGGATGAAGATGCGATTGAAACCGTAGAAGGGGGAAATTGGATAGGCTGGTGGTGGTGGTAGTGGGATGGGGGGATCCGCTGGGAGCTCACTCAACGACCTCATCGGTGAACGGACCTATTTCCTGTGTTCAATTCCATCATGTTGAAGAAAATCATGAGCAACTTTAGGTCCTGGCAATCTTCTGGAAGATCAGCTAATCATATTCCATCTGCCACTTGTCTAACCTTCACTATGGTTTTTAAGATGGCATTTTTTGCAATTCTGGTCAGCTTGTCGAGTTGCAGTTTTCAGCATGCCTCAATGTCATCATTTTCACGGAATCTTTTGAGTTGGAAGACACAATCGCAAACAACTCGTAGGGAAAGCATCCCAGGAGATGATGGAAAATGGAGGGTTTAGGTTCCAAGGACAGGAGATTAAAGACAGGAAAAGGTCCCACGGAATAGATGGAATAACTCGAATGAGATCTTAAACACAAGAGTTAGACAGCTCACAGTATTACCTTCTAATGATACAACAGAGAAAAAAGAATAACCGGGAACAGCTCAAATGCTTGAGAACTCTTCAGACTTGAAACCTTCAGACTCATCGGACGATTCCTCCATTCTGGCTCAGCTGTACAACCTAATACATTGTTTTTTTTTTTTTGTCAGAATATGATTCCACGATTCTGCAGATATGAAGTAACTCAAAACAACAAAACATTCAGCACTGTTCACATTGAGAAGCATTCAAGACTCTTCCTCAGGTTAAAAGTTCGACTCTCAGCAACAATCAACCAGTTTGCTTGTACTTTCAGAAGTAGTGATTAAATGTCTCCGACTTACACATGATTAATTTTTCCCCTTCAAGTGGAAAAAGATAACTGCGAGCATGACAAATAAAAAGGTAAAAGTTTTTATACGGATAGGTGTCTACCTTACTCCATGATCTTTTTACAAAGCTACAGAGCACCAGGTGCATCCCTCATGCTGATGTTGAGACTATTCCTCATGGTTCGTCTCCCGACACCCATGTTCCCCTTTAGCATCATTGCCACAAATTCACCATAATCAATCCTTCCATCCTACAGACATGTTAAAGTCGATATGCCATTAGCTACTCTTCAGAGACTTTCCCAAGTACTGCATAGTCAAAACAAGAGGAAAAGACAAAGGGACAAGGAAGATTTTAAACCATTTCTGATTCGACTTACATTGTCCTGATCAACTTCTTTGATTATGTCTTCAAGGAAAACATCAGTCATGTTGTGTTCAACACAAGCTTGCTGAAGCTCATCGACCGTGATATAACCACTTCCATCCTTGTCAAAGTACTGGAATGCCGCCACGAGATGTTCCTCTCGTTCCAGCTTGTTAAGATGTATGGTCGCGGCAATAAATTCACCATAGTCTATGGTCCCACTGTTGTCCACGTCAGCCTGGGAAGAAAAGAAATACAAATGTATCATCTAACTAAAATCTGTTGTTTATATTTTCTAACTCCTGGTAGTTCACAACTTGCTCGACTGAAAATGAACAAATAACAATGGACCAAACAGACAGAAATATGGTTCATCAAGAGGAGGCACTATAGATTAAAAGGCTATGATGATAATTTCAACAGAAGATCATCGATAATAGGGGTTAACAAGATCAAGAAAGAAGCTGGACATAAAAGATGAGCCTAAACAAAATGCAGCTCTCTCTTTAAGGGCACTTACTGCATCCATGAGATCACGAATCTCTGTGTCTTTCATTGTGGAGCCATATCTTCGTAGACCAGCTTTGAGCTCATCAAAAGTTATAGCACCACTATTGTCAGTATCCATTGCCTGGAACATCTCTCTTAGACCAGCAATCTCCTCCTCAGAGAGGCTCTCGGCTATAACCTGAATATAGAAAATTAGAAAAATATACAATTAGTATTTGATGAGAAATCACCATTATCAGGGATTAAATTTAACAAGAAGAGATATGCTATTTATTTAGATTGGATACATTTCCATTTCAAGAAGCAAAACTGAGCTGTGAGCAGAAATTAACACAGATGGCACCCACATGTTCACAGAGATTCAAAAAGCTCAAAATAAGAAATGGCAATCTGCTTCTTCCACAGCCAAGCTAATTGTTCGAGAGTATTTCACCCTGGAAGAATGTATAGTAGAAAAAGAGGATTAACTTATAGTAGACAAAGCACATACCCTTAATGCCATTTTCTTCAACTTATTCATAGCAGAGAACTGTTTGAGTCGGGACATAACCGCTGGATCCAATGCTCTGTCAGGAGCGACTCCATTCTTACAAATCCATGGATGACCTAATGAAAATAAGTCAATGCAACATATATAGAAAAAGTTAATGTGATAAATCTAGAAGAAAAAATACTTCTCTAAAAGATATTTGCAAATTCCTGATCACGAAAAAGAAAAATAAATAAAAGAGTGTGTACATTATAAGTCACTGATGAATGCAGTGTATTAAAATGCTTCATAAAGGCAATCTGGCTAAGTTTGCATTGATATGTGGATATTCGACTCCAACTGGTCTTTCATGATGACTTTATTATAAAGAATGTGACTACAACTGTATGTGGTACCAAAATCTGCTTCCTCTTGACAATAGCATTTATTCTAGCCAACATGGACAAATTGACCGATTTTCAATTTGTAAAGGGAAATTGACATACATAATACTTGATGAGCAGTCAAGCGATCTGCAGGGGGAGAGCAAAGCATCTTTCTAATCAGATCTTTTGCACTGTCAGATATAACAGGCCATGGGTCTGACTCGAAGTCAATATACCCCTTTAACACAGCATCAAAAATCCCCTGTTGAGTTTCTGAACTCCGAAAGAAAGAAAACTTTAGTAGGTTACACACAACACTGAAAAATTTCTCTCCGAGTAAATCACATAACAAGTACCTGCCCAAAATGGAGGAACACCACTCAGCAATATATACAATATGACTCCTGCAGTCCAAACATCTGCTTCTGGTCCATAGTGCTTTTGAAGCACCTCAGGGGCCACATAGTATGGGCTCCCGACCACATCGGTGAATATTTGGCCTATGGTGGGGAGCATAAAATAGAGTAGAATCAACATAAAGGAATATGGTGACCATGGTAAAAGTTTATCATTACGTAACATCGCAAGGTCAAGAAATTCCGTTTCTCATGCATTTGTGCATTTTGGATACTTTCAAAGAAGAAACAGAACAAGATATAATAGCTCTCTAAAAAGCCTATTCAATAGTGCGACATACATATTGAAGTGTACAAATATGCCAAGCGACATAAAATATAAACCACAACAATTTTTTAGCCAGCTTAAGATAAGTAGGGATTCCTATGTCAGTTATGAGCTTTAAAATTTAATGCATGGAGCATTAAGTGCTGTTGTTAATAGAACCATAATGGCAAGAAAGAAAGGTAAAAAAGGCAGCTATAATACAAAAACTTATCCATGATTACACTAGAAGTAAAAAAACAAACTGAGTGCAATTAATATAACCAAATGAGAAAATAGAGAAGAAGCATTAACACTGTCAATAAATTAACCTTATATCAGCATGGATGATTTGTAATAACATCTAAAGATATTACTTAGGAGATGATAACATCAAAGTGAAGCAACTTCAGTAACATTTACCAGGTTTGAAGAAGACAGAGAGCCCGAAGTCGATGGCTTTAAGAGAGAAATCATCATCCTTGTTGACGAGCAAGAAGTTCTCAGGCTTTAAATCTCTATGCATAACTCCAAGAGAATGGCAGGCTTCAACAACCCCGACAATAATCTTGGTCAGCTCTGCGGCCTTTCTCTCACTATAGTGCCCCCTCTGAATAATCCTATCAAACAACTCCCCGCCCGAGCAAAGCTCCATCACAATATGAACATACAAAGAATCCTCGTAAGCACCTTTAATGGTGACAATATTATTATGACCTGCCAAGTGGTGCATTATCTGAATCTCCCTCCGAACATCCTCCACATCCTCCTTCGATATCAGCTTCCTCTTCGAGATGGACTTGCAAGCAAAATCGACCCCCGTGGCTATCTCTGTGCACAAGTAGGTCGTTCCAAACTGGCCTTGCCCCAGTTTACGGCCTATGACATAGAGGTCCCGAATGTTTGGGGTCTTGTGGCCCAAAACATAGTATGATTGGTTATCAATGCCCCTCCTCATGATGCTATCCTTCTTGTTGTTGTTTGCAAGTGACGAACTGATGCTGTTACCGTTGTTATGGTTGCTGTTGGTTGTTGTTGTGGTGCTTTCCTTTTTCGGGTTCTCTTTGGCGAATTCCTGAGCAACGAGGTTCTGGAAGTTCAAGCTAGTCGGAGAGTAATCAGAATTGGATCGGTCAGAGAGAGTGTTCCGCTTCGTCGATGGTTCTTGGGACCGGCTGGAGCCCTGATAGTATTTCTCTTTGAAAGATCCGCGGCATGTGTTGCCCATAAAAGCAATGACCAATTACCCCTCACAGCTTTTTCGTCATCCAATAACAATGACTCATCAACTACTCACAGTATATACAGATACTGCAAGCAAGAAAACAAAATTGCAACATACCCAGATCAGGAAAAGACTCAAAATTCAACCTTTTAAATCAAACCCAACATCAGATCAGAAAATGTAAAACATCCACCAAGCATAGCAGAGCTTGAGGAACAAAGGGGGATGCGATTCTCACGTGCGCAAACCGTCCCACCCGAATCTTGAAAGGTCAAGCAAACACCAGAAATGAACAGAGGCTCAAAGTAAGTCCAAAAAAAAAGGGGGAAACAGAGAACGAAGATCCAATACCCGGACTACAATTGTTGTGGAGCTGACCCCGAGGGTCGGAGGACTCGGAGATCTTTCAAGGAGGAGCGGGAGGCAGCGGAAGAAGATAATGATAATTGACGTTTAACGGAGACTTTAGATTCATATTTCTTTATCAAGAACTGATTTTTTTTTCCAAGAAAGAGGATTCGGAATATTTTATTTGTCAAAGGGGAGAACGTTTGGTTGCGGCTGCCCAGAAAGACCTACGACAGTGCTGACCAGCTCACTCCTTACCTTTGCCTGTGCACAGTGCATCCTCGACAGAAAAATTATAGGGTAGGTAGGTTTATTTACAGAGAAATTTTTAAACTTTTTTATATTTCTTTTTAAAAATTATATATCCATTAAAATATATATTATTTGTAAAAATTAATATTTTCTAAAATGTATGTCATTGTGGTTCAAAAAAGAATTTTTTTTATTTTTCAATTTTCATTTGTAAGTTATGATTATTGATTTTACTATATATAAATTTAACTGTTTTTTTATATTTTAAATATATGAGTTTCCTTTCTTCATATTTCAATTTAATATTTTACTTCACTTTAACATATTATGTTGAAAATTTAGATGCGAAAGAACTATCTGAAAAACCATCATATTATCAATCTTCGGTTGTCCAAATATTTTTCCAAAAAAAATTTTATTCTTAAAAATAACTTGAAGTTAACGTAGTAATTAATAAAATAAAATTCGGATATTTATAATATAAAAATTCTTAGAACATCAAAAAAAATTTAAAAAAATTTAAAATCGGGTGATCAATCACTCCTAGACCCCTAGTGGCCTTTCAAAGCGATGTGGTC
Organism: Lagerstroemia speciosa; assembly: GCA_037672795.1. NCBI lineage: Eukaryota > Viridiplantae > Streptophyta > Magnoliopsida > Myrtales > Lythraceae > Lagerstroemia > Lagerstroemia speciosa. Next base: position 7,278,186 of record CM075289.1, on the reverse strand, counting down.
CAATGATTTTAGCATCTAAATGACCTAATGATTTGTTTTTATAAACCATCAATTTAATTTTAACAAGGATAAACTTATCCTTGAAATTATAAATACCGTTTTATTGACAAATGCGATTTTTAGATAATTTTGTTGCTTTTTACGGTATGTAAAAGAGATACATAATTTAGAATGAAATATATATATATAAAAGAATACGAGATGTCTCTACTGATAAAAATTGAGCTCAAGACTGCTTGATTAAATATCGAGAATGTTTTCGAATATAGTAAGTTCTTCATTTACTCTTTTTTTTTTTTTAAATTTTGGGTTGATGATGGGATGATAGAAAAGGAAAGCTGATAGGGCCGTCCAAGGATGGCAGGATTCCATGACATCATTATTTTACAATGGGGCAAAAAAAAAAAAACAGTGAAGGCTACTGTTTTATTCATTAAATTAACAGTGAGCAATCATAGCAGTTGGATGCGATGAGATTCGTCCCATGAGTCTCCATCCATCCGTTACATGTTCGAGCATAGAGAATTCGTGTCCATTTTCTGGATGCTTGAAAATTTCGACCGGGACAAATAATTCGAGTCAATTCCACACCGCAATGATCGGCACGATTTTTTCGGACAGCCACTAATTCCCGTGTCACATTGCGCTTTTTTATTTTCATGTGGTTATCGCGAAACCGGCACGAACTACCGAGCCCGACAGCGACTAGACTGTGTTGTGCTGTATGTTCCCAACCAGATGCTGAATGCGCTGAGGTGGCTGAGATTAGTCATACATCAATCAATAATCCTGATAGGATCCGGTGGTTTGGTTGAAATGGTTCGATACTTCACCCATTTAAATAATGTCTCGGTTTGAGTCTCGCGATCCGATAAAATCCATAATAAACCAATATTATCCTGCTGCCCGACAAAACGTAAAGGTAGCGGTACGAGTGATGGGCTTTCAATGGGCCTCTAGTTCAGTAGTCTATGGGCCTGCAATTTCAGAGATGGGCCTTTTCCTTTGGTAAGAGTTGGGCCCGTTACGGCCTCTTCCTGAGAAACGAGGACGGCGTGTAGGGTAAGTATCACTGATTCACAGTAAATAAATAACACCTAAATAAAATTGATTTAAGTAAAAAATTATGCTGGCAGTTGGTATTCCAAGAAACCTAATTATCTGAGCTTTCCATGTTAAATAAATGTCTAAAAATTTTCATGACTGATTTTTATCACGAGATTTTCCGCAAATCTTTAATTTCATTCCTCCTCCTCCTTCTCCTCCTATCCATTTTAAGCTTATAGAATGGAAAAACGTTGCTGAAATCTGGAGACTAATTAATGGAAAATTGGAGATACCCTTTAATCATGAAAGGTTAAATCAATCAATCAATCAATTAATTAGTTAATTTAAAAATGGGAAATTTCTTCGTGAGGCGAATCATTGCAGGGAAGCCAACATGTAAAGGGGCTTCACCATCACGATCACCATAGCTAATCAATAAGAAGAAAAGTATCATCTCTTTGAAAGAGAACTTGACGCGGTTAATGCAGTTCTTATTCTATAATGTAAAAGTGTTAAATTTTATATCGTCAGAAGAATTTTTCGTACTATTTTATCTTATTTTTTTATTTATTTTTGATTTATATATATTTTTTTATACACTAAAAAATAAAGGTCGTCTTTGATGGGATTGGATAATCATCTTGACCCTTTTGTCCATTAGTTGGATGGACGCTGTCATCCATTGCCCTTCTCAATCTTCACATCACACGTATGTTGACACGCACATACGGATGGATTTAAGAGGCGTGCAACACATTCTCGAACCTTCAACTAAAAAAAAATCGATAAATTTTTATACAAATTTGTTAATTTTATTATTTATACTTTTTATTAAGTTATCATACTTTATATTTTTTAAAATTTTTTATTTTACTTTTTCCTTTGATTCACTTTAAATTGCGTCATTCGTAGATGGATTTTCTCAGTCCGTCCCTCATATGTTGGTAGCCGTACCGCGACAAAAAAAGGGATATGTCAAAATTATTTGACATGAACCGGTGTACATGCTCACGTTAATTTAACGTCGGCTGTCTATTTTTATCTTCGATCTTAGAGTTAGACCGCTCGTATTTGCAGATCGGATTCGAGGGTATCCTCCCACTCAATCTCTCTCTCATTTTTTTTCCAATTTTACAAGGTGTAGACCAGATACATGAGCGACTAGAAGGAATAATATCGAGAATAATATCACTGGAGAAAGGCTATTTTTCTCTCTTCCCATGATTAAGTACAGTTACTAATAATTTATGATAGCCTGGGTTGGGAGTCGAGTTCCTACTCCATGTGGGTCTTTTATATATTAAAAAAAAAAACATGTTCGGGATCAAATAAAGCACGAAATAATATCAATACAAGGAAATTCAAAAGTGCAAAAAGGTTGTTATTGAAAATCCAACCGCGATATTTGACTTCCATTTAGGTGACGTTGCAATATATAAGGACAGTCATGCCCTGTCAAATTAAACGGTAGCTTTGCGAGTATGAGTAATAATTCAATAAATCTTCACCTGGTGTTAATGAGTTCTCGTGAGTTTGAATTGTACATCTCCATTAGCTATAACGTCACGAATAAAAAAGGTACCTTATTCATGTGTTATGTTCTTTTCTGATGCACCGAATCCTTGATAACACAAGTAGCGCCGGTGAGAACAAGATATTTTACATAAAGTTTTTCTTTTTTTTGGAAATTGATTAGGTGAAAGGTTGAGAATAGATGAGATTGCTTGTCGTAAATCCACCAAACGACACTCTACTTATTCCTCGTGATGAGTGGGTGGAGCCCTCAAAAAATCCATTAACTAAGCAAGCGCTTGAATTAAAATTCAGGCATGAAGGCAATAAATTAAATTCCCTGAAGTTGCTTTAGCGAAAACCGATTTCATCACGCTACTCTTGATTCCTGAAGGAAACTCTTATGTAGAATAACTCGTGAATTTTACCCATCACTTTGTTCAGGAGTTCATCATATTAATGCTTGTCCACGGGACTTGATATTCTTCTTTATACAAATACTGTTGAGACTACCGTGTCTTGTCTTTTTATATTCTTTGATATAATTTAATGGATTTCCATCTGGGAAATTATTTGTTTCTGCATCATGGGCTCGACGACCATTTAGCAATTACCTTACCAGTGTTGTATTTTCTTGGTGCAATTTTACCAGCATTTAGCTTTCCTTTACGGGGCCGGCAAGAACTTGTAATTCTTCCAATTTTTCTTGCAAGTCAAGCTGCTCAGATTACTACTTAGCCAGGTGTCAGGATTGTTTCGGTAAGCGGCCACATATAAAATGAATTTACCAGCAATGCTCATTTCAAATTGATCCCGTCAAGAGCCGTCTCTTGGCCATCATCACTGTTTGGAAGGTGGTCTTGCTCCGCGTTCCCCCACCGAGTCCCTAGAAATCGAAGAACTAAATATGAAGAATCCCAGTCTGCATTAATTGTTGTGCTCATCAATAGCAGAAAGTTGATCTTTAGCATCTGACTTTGCACAGCACATTGATTTATCTGGAAATCATGAGTGCAATTTTTAACATTTAATTTACTATTATATCTACACAAGGTGATCACTGTATTGGACATCCCGACACTTCTTTACAATTTTTTTTACCCATCGGGAATAAAAAGGAAAAAGATTTTGTGGGTTGATGGCGATGTGAAGTGTAGCGGGGGTATCGAGGGAGCCGACGTGCAGGGCAGAGAGTGAGTCACAGGGGCAGCTGTCTCCATTGCAGAGGGGGTATTGCCTCCGTCTCAGTCTGTCAAACACTGTTTCTTCCCTCTTTTTCCTCATGGCTTTTATTTCCAGCGAATAGGTATCCCACCTTTCCTTCTGCTGATTGTCCTTCGTTTTCTCGTGACACCAAATATATCCACATCACAAAGGCCCCAAGCCTTTGATGCCAGGTGACTGCAAATCCTGCATGGAACAATCAAATGCTGCTTCTTCACAGTCCATCTTTTCATTACCTCTTCTGAGGTAATCATATGTAAGCACTATCCGCTGCCTTTGTTCTCTTGCGGGATTTGGACATCTGGGTGTATTTTTCTTGGTCCAGTAATCAGACATAGGTGGGTTTGTTTCATTGGTCTCATAGTGTGGAAGCCGACTTGTTTTACAACAACTTCAAGGGGGTGGATTTGATGCTGAATCTGCTGAACTGGGTCAGAAATTTCATCCATCAATTCTCTGTGTTGGTCCTTCAGGATAGCCGATCACTGAATCGTCTAGCGGGTGGAAAAATGAGTGGGGCTGTTCTTGTTGCTGTCGCTGCTGCTATTGGTAATCTATTACAAGGATGGGATAATGCTACAATTGCTGGTAATATGCTTCTTCTTTGTGCCATCAGATGAATTCTCTCGTAAAGTTTTGAGCTTCTGTTACAGGTCAAGAAATGGGTCTCGTTCTTCCTTGCTCTAACCTATTATATGTTCACGACTGTTTCTTCTAGATCAAGCTCTTGAATTCTTGATGAAGAGTAAATTCTCCTGAAATTATTCATTTAATCGCCTGTGTTAGCATCTAGATCAAAATCGTAGTTCCATAAAAATAAACTTGTCGATTATTAGGTCAATGGATTCAATCTCCTTATGTCTGATTCTCAATCTGCTGTGACCTGTAGTTTTACTTACAAGACTTGTATACTGTAATAGGGGCTGTCCTGTATATAAAACGGGAATTCAACTTAGAAACCCAACCAGCAATAGAAGGCCTAATCGTGGCTATGTCCCTTATCGGGGCAACGCTAGTCACCACCTGCGCTGGCGCTATGTCCGACTGTTGGGGTCGCCGTCTGATGCTAATAATCTCTTCCGCATTCTACTTCTTCAGCAGCCTTGTCATGCTCTGGGCCCCAAATGTCTACGTGCTTCTCCTGGGAAGGTTTCTTGATGGAGTTGGGGTGGGCCTCGCGGTCACTCTCGTCCCACTCTACATCTCAGAAACTGCCCCTCCTGAGATTAGAGGATCTCTAAACACTCTGCCTCAGTTCACCGGTTCTGGTGGGATGTTTTTATCTTACTGTATGGTTTTTGGGATGTCCTTAATGGAGTCACCAAGTTGGAGGTTGATGCTTGGAGTTCTTGCTGCCCCTTCACTCATTTTCTTCCTGCTGATGGTTTTTTATTTACCCGAGTCACCAAGGTGGCTTGTGAGTAAAGGCAGGATGAGCCAGGCAAGAAAGGTCCTGCAGATGCTGTGTGGGAGAGAAGATGTTTCGGGTTAGTTTTCTTGCTTTTACAGAATGAGATGCTCGTACTTCTTCTTTTTTCAAATTTTGTTGATGGTGAGCAAATGGAACTGGTGTTTAATAATGCTATAAAATAGCTCTGTTTTCTGGAGATGTGCTCATCCTGTTCATTATCATCTATTTATGAAGCTATGTTCTATAGAAAGACTTCCTTTGATTATTGGAAATAACACGTAGATTTTAATGCTAGTCTGCAAAAATAAGAGTTCACCGTCAATGTTGGAAGTTCTTTATTTGCCACTTGAGTGATTTGCTCTGAAATCAATTTTGGAAGCTGTAGATCTAGCTTATTGCTGAGCCTTACTTTATTTGGGCAAGGAATCATGAGAAATTATATGCCAAAGAATGAGGTAAAGATTAGAATATCATCTCAACAGCAATGTTTTTCCTGTCCTTAAAACTTGATAAAAGTGCAATTCTGTTTCTATCACCTGGTATATTCTGGCCTACTGTAGTTTCACTCAAAAGATTCTCCATCTACATATTATGACAATTCATTACCTGCGTGAGGCTTATGATCTTTATTTAAGCAGGTGAGATGGCTTTGCTGGTGGAAGGATTGGCAGTTGGGGAGGAGACTTCCTTGGAGGAGTATATTATTGGCCCTGCCATTGACCAGACAGAGGAACATGATCTGACCAATGGGAAAGATCAGATCAGGCTATATGGGGCTGAGCAGGGCCTTTCTTGGGTTGCAAGGCCCATCAAAGGGCAGAGCAACCTTGGAACTGTGTCTCGTCATGGGAGCTCATTAAGCCAATCTATGTCACTTGTGGACCCACTTGTGACTCTCTTTGGGAGCGTCCATGAAAAACTTCCTGAGACAGGGAGCATGCGGAGCACACTTTTCCCACACTTTGGGAGCATGTTCAGCGTGGGAGGAGGATATCAACAAACAAGGAATGACTTGGATGAGGAGAGTGTTGCTAGGGAGGGAGAAGAGTATCAGTCTGATGCTAATGTTGGTGGTGGAGATGAGTCCGATGACAATTTGGAGAGCCCGTTGATCTCACGTCAAGACACGAGCCTGGATAAGGACACTATCCCACGTGCTGATGGGAGTACGTTCAGCATGCAACAAGGTAGTGATATGATGGGGTGAATTGTGAGTTGTTTTCTGCTCAATGATTCTTAGAATATGATATCATCTCAATTTTACTGCACTGGAACCATCATTATCTTCCTTCTGAACTCATCCCTATCATTTATTAGGGAGTCTCGTGCAGGGGACTGGGGAAACAGTGGGGAGCACTGGGATTGGTGGGGGATGGCAGCTGGCATGGCAATGGACGGAGAAAGAGGGTCGTGATGGGAAGAAGGAGGGAGGGTTTAAGAGGATCTATCTGCACCAAGAGGGTGACCCGGGATCTCGTCGGGGATCTATGGTTTCTGTTCCAGGTGGTGGAGAAGATGGAGAATTCATTCAGGCTGCAGCTTTGGTGAGTCAACCAGCTTTGTTTTCCAATGAGCTCATGAAGCAGCATCCAGTGGGTCCAGCTATGGTCCATCCATCAGAAACTGCTGTGAAAGGACCAAGTTGGTGGGATCTGTTCGAGCCTGGAGTCAAGCGCGCTTTAGTTGTTGGGATTGGAATTCAGATACTTCAGCAGGTATAGAAGAACCATTATGTTGAGCTTTGCCAAGGGCCTTGAGAAGGGAACTCTTCTTTCCCGAGAGTTCCATTTATTCCACTCCTTTTTCATTCCTCATACTAGACATGGCATTAGATTTTTTGTTTTTCTAATATTGTAAATGAAACATCCCTTCATGTTCTGTTTTTAGAGCTGGGATTTTGACCTCTTACCATTGAACTTAGGTATCTTGTAAAAACAATTTGCAAGATTCTCTGGGAGCATAATGACCTTGGATTTTCGAACCTGCAGTGATAAATATTTCTAACCTCCACAATCATCTGCTTTTCAGATCCAAATGTCCATTCATGTTTAGGGGGGAAAAAAAAAGGAAAACAAGCATCTAAGTTGGGGATAGATATCCATCTTTCCTTCATAATTCTATCCTGCCACCGATTACGTGATTCTTGAGGGCTTGCTTGCAGTTCTCGGGCATTAATGGGGTCCTCTACTACACTCCCCAAATACTTGAGCAGGCAGGTGTTGGAGTTCTTCTCTCAAGCATGGGCATCAGTTCAGCTTCTGCTTCCTTGCTCATCAGTGCCATTACGACCTTGTTGATGCTCCCTTCTATAGCTGTTGCTATGAGGCTTATGGACATCTCTGGTAGAAGGTAGTTCGTCTCCATGCGTAGCCAATTGAGTGATCCAAGCTACTTTTCGATATCATAAATATGTTCTATTTCATATAACAATTTTTTGTGCTTATCATTCGTTTGCAAACTCCCCCTTAGGTGCGGGTCTCCTTCAGTTCTGATAACTGTTTCATCTCCATGACAGTATAGAATACCTTAGGCGTCCATTGCATCACACAAACTCTTAACATGAAAGTAGATTAAGACTACTAAAGTATGAACTTGTGAAGTTGCATCAGTTTCATCACTTGTTTTATTGACTGTCTTATTAATATTTGTTTTGATTCTTTCCCAGGACTCTGCTCCTCTGCACAATACCAATCCTGATACTCTCCCTCGTCATCCTAGTCCTCAGCAGCATTATTCACATGGGCTCTGTTCTGCATGCGGTGATCTCCACCATCAGCGTCATACTCTACTTCTGCTTCTTTGTGATGGGCTTCGGTCCCATCCCCAACATCCTCTGCTCGGAGATCTTCCCAACACGTGCCCGTGGTCTCTGCATTGCAATGTGCGCCCTTACCTTCTGGATTGGGGACATCATTGTCACCTACACCCTCCCAGCAATGCTCAAGTCGGTGGGGCTTGTAGGTGTCTTCGGGATGTATGCTGTCATCTGTCTGGTGTCCTGGGTGTTTGTATTCGTCAAAGTCCCTGAAACCAAGGGAATGCCCCTAGAAGTTATCACTGATTTCTTCTCACTTGGGGCGAAACAGGCTGCAGCTGCTAAGAGCAACTGATTTGGAGGTTGACATATGGATAGAAGAATTCGTTTTCTGGATTGGCCAAGATTCTCTTGGTTTCCCTTGCTCTTGTTCTCTCAATGGCTGGAAAAATGGGGAACGCTACATTTTGTTCGTTATATATGCAAGTCTTATGTTGCATGAGAGGAGAGCTACTTATGTAATCGGATTGTAACAGAAACTCTCGCAAACTTGTAGCCTCTGTTATTTTGTTGCAGCTGTGCCCGTCTTGTTTCATCATCATGGGTCCGAGGCAGCCTGCTTGTCTGTTCTCATGTTGCATTCTGAGCCGCAAGAGCTCCTGATTTGGGTAAGATCTGGTCAATGGTCTTGGAAATGCAGATCTGACATGAGCTCAGATAATACTAGAGCTCAACTCAAGACTAATCCGGTCCAAGATGGTGAAGAGGTATAAAGGGTTATTTCCCTCTTCTCGAGTATCCCCTTTCTAATTTAAGTATCGGAGAGGAAAGTTGGGTCCTTGAAGCATGGAATTAATGAAGATCTTGGATTCTACAGCTACCTGTCATATCAACAACTAACAAAGATTGGACTCGGGGAAGACAAGAACATAGTCCTACATAGCTGCAAAATGTTTGGATTCTATGTCAGCTAACCTATTCAATGGGTAATACATGCATGAAATCTCCGAACACTGGGATGTGGGGGATGAACTCCAGCGAAACAATGGAATACAATGCAATTCGAATGCCGCTGTCTCAAATTAATTCAGATGATATCAATTGCAAGCTGATACAAGTTGCGGGCAAGATCTGAAATGGAGCTTCAAGCGCTCTGTTCAAATCATTTGCAGATTAAACACACTGGACCACTAGAAAAAGCAGCAGATCCAGAACTTAGTCAGGTCTTCAACCTCCGCAGGGGAAAAAGATATCGAAAGCTCCAATGATTCCTTCATGAAAGTTCAAAGCGTTTGAGGACATTCCCATAAAGCTCAATTAAGAATCCCTCTTGAAGAATAGGTCCCTCCTCTCGATGACATGGTCACTAATGCAATCAAGGTGCAGTCAAGGAAGCCAAAACTGAGGCCAAGGTGATACATACTAAAGAGGAGGAGGAGAAAGAAGAACATCTGATGAATCTAAAGAAGAAATTTCAGTTTAAAGAGTTTAGAGGGAATTGCATGTATGTTATAGTTTCAAATTCAAACATAAACAAGAGAACACATTATTCGCGGGATAAGTTAATCGATTGCAGATTATTGAGCAGCAGGCAACCCTGGATTGCTGCTACCATGAAGGCTGAGGAGATGATCCTTGGCGAAGTCAAAGATGGTCACGAGAGGCTGGATGCTGACCAGGGAGGCATTAGCAGCCAACTCGTCGGGAAGCTCGTACTCGACGGTGGATTTGACGGAGCAGGAAGCCTCCCCTTTCTCAAATACCTGGAAGCGGACGCGGTACAGGGTGAATCCCATGTCCAGGAACCCTCCTTCGACCACTTCCACCTCCTTGACTCGATTCTCGTTGTCTATCTTGGTGAACTTCTCCTTGTAAGATGTCAGCCCCGGCAGCCCTGCATACAGGAATCAGTGAACGCATCCATCTTCATGCCTTCTTCATAGTAAATGAACAGTATGTAATCCCGGAGGGATCAGTTACCGGGAGCGAAAGTGAGCTTCAGAACGGTGCCGACGCCGCCATCACCATGGACGACTTCGACGCTTTGAAACAAGTGCTTGAGGTTGACAACGAGCTTTCCGATGCGAAGGGTGCCGAAGAGGTCCCAGGCTTCGGAAGCTGGCACTTGAACCTCCATCTCATGCGACAGCTCCCCAAACATCTCTAAGTCTCTCTTCCTTTACCAGTTAGAACAGACCGGGAGGACGGATCAGATCAGCAGAGTGAGGAAAGATGAAGGCAGACTATCTGCTCAGTCTTTTCAGTCTAGCAAGGGATGGCATGGAAAGTTTCGCCAAAACAGAAGGAGACAGGCACAGCATTGCACAAGGACATGCACGGTTGGTCGGGAAGCCAGCCGTTTATGTTTGTATAATGGGCAGAGTGGGATATTCCAGCCGGTGCCGGCTCCACCTCTGCTGACAGATGCGACAAGCGGTGAGGATGATCGAATAAGCGAGCGGTCAAAAATTGAGCAGACAAAAATGTTTGGGTCGCTGTTCCTTTCATCATAAGTAAAATATAAGTTGATTGTGATAGTTGAAACATCTCCTTCTAAAATCTTAAATTCGAATATTGTGATAGAGAAATGTATGATTGAAAAATTCATCAATTTATTTGGTGATTTCCCAAAACATTTTATCACCGGTCATACCAACTTGTGTTATATTTTGCTTGCTGCACATTTGTAAGCTGCACAATTTATATTAATAAATAAATTGGTTCCATCTGATGAATCAACACTTACAAGAAATGTTAGATTAAGGAGTATGGAGTCACTGAAGAAGAATGGTACTGCTTCTGAACAAACATAAGATAACTTGTCCTGAATACAAGTTCGATTGAATGATTTACATATACAGCAAACATGCAGATCATACACGATAGAAGACATCAGCCGATCACTCCTAAACAAGCAGCTTGCAAGAATTTGCCCTGCAGAAAATTACAGCAAGACTGCTTGGCATTTGGCATAACATCAGGGGGAAAGATCCACGAACCCATTGACCGAGAGCACGGATGTCCTCGAATCTTACAGCAGCTCGCGAGAAGTCTCCAGCACTCTGCTGCCGTAGATTGATGATGACATCAGTGGCCAGATCGAGAAGGATGGTCATCTGCCTCTGGGAAATACAAGGCTTGCTCTCAAGCAGCAGTCTGAGCTCCTCTCATTATTAATCTTTAACGGATTTTTACCAATCTTATGGATTCTGCAGCGATAACTGTTTCTCTTTCCTTCTCTAGCTGACATAGACGGAGCTATTCGACCCTACGGACACTCAACGTGAAGTGATTGGGAACTGATTGGCACCTAGCACTCCTATAAAAGACATATCTTCTTTTATTCTCCCACGCTTTATCTCTTCTCTCTCTCTATATATATATATATATATCTCTTCTTGGACATATATATGTACGGAAACAAGTATCTCATCCTTATCTCTCTCCTATACTCTATGCCACTCATATTTCCACACCCGAGCTTGGCTTTCTTGCAGGTTGCTCGACTTGGATACGGATATAATGATCAACCCGACCCAGCTTTGATGTGGCTCTTTATCCCATCAAAAACCTACAAATCAAGTCATTATCTCCCCCACGAATTTCATGACTATATATAGAAATAAAAGGAGACAATCTTACTGCCAGCATAAGGAGACAGAGACACCCTCTGCATAAATCTATGAAAGGAATATATATATATATATATATATGTACAGAAACAAATATCTCATCCTTATCGCTCTCCTCTACTCTATGCCGCTCATATTTTCCTTTCTAACTTGAGTATTGGAAAGCCGATCCAAGCTCCACACCTGAGCTCGACTTTCTTGCAAGTTGCTCAGTTTGGACATGAAGATAAACCCAACCCGGGTTTGATGTGGATCTTTATCCCATCAAAAACCTACAAATCAAGTCATTCCCTCCCCCCACGAATTTCATGACAATATACAGAAATAAAAGGAGACAATCTTACTGCCAGCATAAGGAGACAGAGACACCCTCTGCATAAATCTATGAAAGGAACATATATATATATATATATACACACACATAAACAAATATCTTATCCTTATCTCTCTCCTCTACTCTATACCGCTCATATTTTCCTTTCTAACTTGAGCATCGGAGAGCCAATCCGGGCTTCACACTTGAGCTCAACTTTCTTGCAGGTTACTCGGTTTGTACATGAAGATGAACCCGACCCGGGTTTGATGTGGATCTTTATCCCATCAAAAACCTACAAATCAAGTCATTCCCTCCCCCCACGAATTTCATGACAATATATAGAAATAAAAGGAGACAATCTTACTGCCAGCATAAGGAGACAGAGACACCCTCTGCATAAATCTATGAAAGGAAGAAAAAGTTTATCAAAAGAATTTCAGCTCTGTAGTTGGTGACGTCCTGGTGTTACAAAAGGCTTCTTGGAATTCAAGAACAGCCTCCAGGATGAGCCATTATTTTTGCAGTCCCTGTTGTGCGATAAGGATTGCATTCGTATGATAAAAGACTAATAATGCTGCCCACATGTCGCGGTAGTGTTTGACAATTTCAGGAATCATGTCCAGTAGTCACCCCCAAAGTAAAGTCTCAAACTTTTGCTTTTACTTTCGTCTTAGAAATCTCCCGTTTCGAAAATTAATCAGAAAATCGTATGGTTTCAGGCGACGAGACAATGGGCAGTAAGTGGACATGCCAAGAAAAGGCATGGCTTTGAGGGAAGGGAAGCTGGGAGGTGACTGTTACTGAATAGGGGAGCTTCAGCCAGCCTTTCAGGATAAATCTGGTCGGGTTTTTTCACGTGGATCCGGGCCCGTGTGTTTGCGCAGTCGGCAAACAGGGAATTTCCCAATCTCCATCTTTGAATGGAAATGCGAGAAATTTAACGATACTCGAACCGAATACACATAAGCAGAATTGAAGTCCGCTTGGAGTGCGTTTTTTCGTGAATTTAATGTAGAGTTCAACTCTTAACATTCTGAGAGGGCTGGCCGGCGCCATCGATGGAGGTTGGGGAGCGCAAGAGAGAGGTAGGGGTTGGGGTTTCGCCGGTTGAGGATGGAGCGGAGGGGGAGAGAGAGTCAACCTGATACAAAATTAAAAAAGTTCATTTATTTTTAAAATTTATTTTTTATTTTTAAAAATATTATTAATAAATGGGCCCATTTCTAAAATAGGCCCGTCTAGATGTTCAAGGATTTAAGCTCTATTTCGACCCAGCCCAAGCCCAGACCAAATTGAGACGAAAGGCGAATGTACGGAAATCCCACGCTTCTATAACTAAAAAGATGACATAAAATCAAGTCGAATATGATTCGGTATATCTTCTTCTTAAATTATGAATAGAAAGCATATGATCAAGAGAGTTCTGTTTTTCAGTGAATCGATTCAGACTCAACCTGGATTCTGTAGTACTCATTTGCTTGGTTGCTTCAAGATGCGCACACAGAGAAAATCATTACTAAATGGAAATAATAAAAGCAAAGTTGAGAGGATGGATTTGGTACAAGATTGTCTCCAACTTACCCTAAAAATTCTACACTTAATCAGCTGGTAGAATTACACTCTTTTTTTTTTCGATTTATGAAAGAGACACAACACCTAGAAGAAAAAATAAATAATTATATGGATAAGAATTAAATTCAATACTTTTTAATATACCAAATCTATTTTTCTCAATTATGCATGTTCACTTTTCCATCCCTACACCAGGCAGCATCCATGTTCATGATGTCCTTTGTAATAATAACGTTATTAGAAAAAGAGATGCTGGTGAGCCTCTGACAATATTCTGTCTGATGTCTGACGCTGTTTTGTCTGGGTCAGTGTGCTTCCTCCACTACCTCAGTGTCACCCCGCAGAGAATTGAAAATAATTCGTGAAAAATATTTCTTTTAAAAATAATTATGAAAATAGTGATTTAAAATCGTATTTTCAAGATACGGTTTTGAAACTTAATGAACCGTATCTTCAAGATGCGGTTTTATTTTTATTTTGATGGGAACCGTATCTTGAAGATGCGGCTCCCTCTTTGGTTTTTTTTATACGAACGGGAAGAAAAGATTAATTAAAAATTTAATGTGTAATATATAACGAATTCGTTTTAAAAATTTATGTTAGATGTTTACATATAAAAAATTTTATAAGTATGAATACTTAAATGATAATTTATATAATAAATTCTTGTATATCATAATACCAACTAAAGATTTTCAATAAGCGGAAGGTTTTGACGTAACTTTTCAACGTATAACACATAAAAATTAGTTATATAAATTACTATTTACATATTAATACTTATAAAATTTACTATTAAAATTTTACAAAAATTTTACACATGTAAATATTTGAAAAAGATTTACAAAATAAGCTCATAGTAAAATTAATGTGTAATATATAACGAGCTCATTTTATAAATCTTTATCAGATTTTTACATGTGTAAATTTTTTTAAAATTTTAATATTAAATTTTATAAGTATTAATACGTAAATTGTAATTTATACAACGAATTCTTATGCGTTATACGTTGAAAAGTTACGTGAAAGGTTTCAAGTTATTGAAATCTTTAGTAGATATTATGATACATAAGAATTCGTTATATAAATTATCATTTAAGCGTTTATACTTATAAAATTTTATAAAAATTATATATATAAAGATCTGACATAAATTTTTAAAACGAATTCGTTACATATTACACAATAAATATTTAATTAATCTTTTCTTCCCATTCGTTAAAAAAAAAAATCCAAGAGGGAGCCTCATCTTCAAGATGCGGTTCCCATCAAAATAAAAATAAAACCGCATCTTGAAGATGCGGTTCATTAAGTTTTAAAACCGTATTTTCAAGATGCGGTTTTAAATAACTATTTTCGTAATTATTTTTAAAAGAACCATTTTTCAAAAATTATTTTTAAAAACTACCCTATTTTCACTCAATTCTCTCACCCTGTACCACTCTCACTCGCTCGATCATCCTCCACACCGAAGGACTCAATTACCGTGCCGTGAAGCTTTTTCCTTTGACTGGAATATTCAATTCATTCTCTCTCTCCCGTTCACTATTCACTGCTGAGTTTAATTTAATCCCATCATCAGTAACATTTAACGCTCGAACAGAGGCCAAAACCATTTATTGCCTCGCTTCTTTCTCGGCACTCGCCATTGCCATTTCTTCCTCCTCCCCAGTCCTCTCCCTCTGTCTTGAGTTCTCCAACCCTACCCTTTTCGTCTCCCTGTTGCTCTTGCCTTCCCTCTTGTCTTTTCTTCCTGTCGGGTGACGGTGGGGTTGGCTTCATGAAGAAGTCCGTTCCCTGTTCTTCAGCGGCTGAGTTTTTTTCCGAGATTTGCTGGTGGAGAATGGCAATGTAGGTGAGCGTGAACTGCTGGATCCTTCCTGGGTTGAGACCCTTCAAGTGAGAGGGCACTGGGCTTCTCATCAGTTCAGTCACTTCACCAAAAAGCAGTGATCTTTCCACTGTTTAGTTAAGTTGCAGGGAGGACTCTGCTCTCATTTGCTCGGTTTCACTCGGGCACCCCCACTGGCGATTTCCTTTTAAGGAAACTTTCCACGAAGGTGCAAAACTTTTAGCTTGAAGTAGATGAAACCTTCTGGTGCATGAGATGTTCAGTTACAAGGCAGGATTGAATTTTTAATGTGTCGGGGTGGGTTCTCTAGGTGGCATTGCTTGAAAGGCGCATCCTTGTTGCATTTCAGTTTCTGTGTCTTGTGAAGTTCAGAAGCGATAAGGCTTTGATCTTGTTGATAGATTAGAGCCTTGCTTGAAAATGTTCGAACTTGTCTGACGCAATTGGCTGAGAGTTCCGTAGCACGTGATTTGGAGGAAAGAGCCTCCATTTGAGCCGGCGTCCGAAGATCTAGAGATGGATTTTTTCAAAGTTAAGAAGTTCAGAAAGGGAAACAAGGCTTATGGGGAAACTAGTTTGGATGAGAAGCCCATGCCTCAATCAGAGGAGCCAAAGGGCGAAAATGGCTGTGATGGCTTGACTAAATCGCCCAATGCTGATCCTGTTAATGATCCTGAGGATGATGATGGTGATGACTTCATCACGAATGAAGTGAAGAGAAGGCTGAAAGAGCTTAGGAAGAATAGTTTTATGGCGTTGATTCCCGAGGAGTCATGTGCCGAGGAGGAAGATGGGGAGGGTGAGGAAGCAGGGGAGACGACCTCTAGCGACTGGAGGGATATTGAAGATGAGGGTAGACAATGGTGGGGTGGATTTGATGATTTCTATGAAAGATACTGCGAGCGGATGCTGTTCTTCGATCGATTGAGCGCTCAGCAGCTTAATGAAGCTGGTAAGATGTTCCTGCAATGTCCATGCGATAAATCGTCACCTTCATTGCATGCTTTCCACAGCTCTGAGGCCTGGGAGTCTTTGGTTCGACTGGCATGCTCACAATGAGCTGCAGATTGAATATAACGACTAGCTAAATTCGAGATTTTGATAATAATGTGTGCTTTTATAAACACTTGATGTGTAAGAGCATCACAAAGAACATAGTTTTGAGTAAGAGAACAATCCATATTTTCATCTAAAAATGTGATTTATTTACTCCCAACTCTAATCTATATATATCCTGTGGTGTCTCCGGAATATACAGAGTCCTTTGCATGGTCAGAGATTCACAGTGTCGTTTCCTCCATTCTCAATTAACTTTCTTTTGTTCTCTGCTACTGTGTTGATATTTGTTCTTATTAGACAGCACCTTCTCCTTTCTGCCTTTTATCTTTTTGGCTTTGTTCTGTGGGAGTCTGTTCCTCAATTTTCTGCCGCTGCTGCATTTTGTTGGATCGTTATCTAACCTCTGATGATTTAACATTTTAATATGTGAAAACGGTCGGACTGTGATAGGCAACTTCACATGTGAGCTGTCTGTGTACTCTGTCCAGGACCTCAGACTCCTCTGACATCACCGAGATCTGCATCCAAGAAGTTCATCTCACCTCTTCGCTGCCTTTCCTTGAAGAAAGTTGATGAACCCGAGGATGAAACCGAGAAGTTGCAACTGTCAGAGAATGAAGCTTACCATGACGTCGAGACAACTTACGTGGCTCATGTTTGCCTGACATGGGAAGCACTTCATTGCCAGTTCACCCAGCTGAATCAAAAGATATCGTGCCAGGCCGAGAATCCTGCATGCTACAACCACTCTGCTCAACAGTTTCAGCAGTTTCAGGTTCTGCTCCAGAGGTTCATTGAGAATGAACCATTTGAGCTGGGTCTCAGGCCAGAAAGTTATGTGCGTGCTAGGAGCATCTTGCCCAAACTGCTCCAGGTTCCAAACATACGAGGTATGTGTCTTACTCTGGATCCTGATTCCTGAAGTAATTGTTTCATTCCATGTTTTGATGTGGGATGTGATTGCTTTTCTGGTTGGCGGCTTTAATGGATGACTATGACACCTCTTTAGAGCCGAAGGAGATGGAAGAAGGATTGGAGTTAAGGATGCTGGCCACTGATCTGATGAGGATACTCGAGAGTTCGATACTCACCTTCCACCTTTTCCTGAAAATGGACAAGAAAAGGGCGGGAAACGGTCTACATTTTTTGGGTACTCAGAACCATGCTGCTGCGACCCCTCTGCAACAGGTCCAGTCTTCTCTGGAGAAGGTCGGGATTAGATCTTTCATCTTCTTACTCTTAATTCGGTTCTATTGATCATCTTTTTCTTGCCTGTTGTTGAACTGTTCCTGCTGCATTTCATTCCATATCTAGTTTGTAAAGTCAGTTAAAAAACAGAACTGCTATCTGAGCAACCTTAGATGTTTTTTCCTTTTGGGTCTCGCTCAATTCAGAAGGCAATGAAACTCAAGGAACTTAGGAAGAAGAGCAAAGGCTGGAAAAAAAAGTTGTGGCCTCAGAAGCACGAGGATGTGCAGCTGCTGTTCGGCCTGATCGATGTGAAGATCCTGTCTCGGGTGCTCGGGATGGAGAGGATCACCAAGGAGCAATTGTTCTGGTGCGAAGAGAAGATGAAGAAATTGAATGTATTGTCATCGGATAACGGGAAGCTGCTGCAAAGGGATCCCTCACCCGTTCTATTCCCTTGCTGATTCTGACCAGAATGTGTTCCGGGATGTCATAAGAGGCGTCCTTGCAGGATCCAATACTGTCTGGTCCCGATTGATGGATTTTGCTTATCAAGGAAACTCATTTTTTATCTCATCGGTTATACCACGGCATGTTATTATCGATCGGCAGTTCAAACTATGTGGGGACAGATTTACAGGCGATTGTACGAAGAGAGACAAACATAGTAGTGTGCAAGAACCAACGTTGAAGCAAATCTCTCATTTGAGATGTATAGGATTCCTGGTAGCTGGTCCATCAGGGAAACAGACCGAACATAGAAGAGCAATACATGCATCTCAGTTTGTGGTACTGGTATGTCGTGGCAATGTGAAGAAGACAAAACAAAGGAAAAGACTCGGACCTCTCAATTTTCCTACATGAATGATGTCGAGAATCTCGTATTGCCTACCTTAACCCCTACCAGGACATCAAAAACTACGTGCATCACAAAAATGTCGGGTTTGGTGTTGTCAGAATGACCATCAATGCGAGAAATTTGATTCTATCTGTTTACAGGGAGTTCCAGCGACCCAGCAAGTGCAGATTGATCCCTCTTGTTCCGAGGAGCACCCCCAGCTTCAGCGAGTTAGCCAAGATCTGTCCATTTTCACAAACGTGTTAAGTTAAAATTTCACAGCCAAGAAGAATGCCAACATCGAGAATCCGTGGCCAAGCTGCCATGGCCAAGAAGAACGAATCTCTAACCTTGTACATATGAATAGTCATAAACGTCTTAAATACCAAGCTGCTCAAGGGAGTCGGGGCCCACAAGGAATACGCACTTCGGCCCATTATACCGGAAAACTACCACTCCTTTATAAGCTGTTCTTGGGATACCATCCTGTTAGACATTCGTGAGCGTTGGATGATAAGCATGAATCTGTATCATTTCCCGGAGAAAAGAGGAATGAATCTGTATCCTAGGCCTAGAGCTGGACCGCAGAGACAAGCTACCCAAGTAACAGGTTCACTGTAACAACCAGTGGTCAGTGATCCAACTTGACTTCGTACCAATACAACCAATTACAGCTAAAACTACAAAAGTTCAAAGAGCCAACTGATTCAAAGAAGCTGTCGGATTCACTGCAAGAACAAACAGCAGGTAGCAAGAACTGATGACGGATTCATTAGCAGATATATTTTACCTAAAACTGGACTTGACCGGTATGACTTTACATACTCCTAATGTTGTAAATTTTCCCATTATATACACCGCAGACAAATCTACAACTTCCATAAATAGCATAAATGGTTAAACGTCGCTAAATGTGAAGAAAAAATCATAACTAGGTAAATGAGGATTTGGGTAAAAATTTTGAAACTAACCTTCCATTCTTCAAAGATGCCAAATTGCCGTGCAATGCGCTCAAAATCTGGCTGGTCTCTGTACTGAATACGCACATCACTGCCAACATTAGATGCCTTGAGAGCAGCATCGACTCCACTAATTGGTTTGGCGTTTCTCACGATTTGGGCCAAGTGATCCCTGTATTTGTCCTGAGAAAAGAAAGTTTAGGGGAGTTTTTCAAAGCTATAAGAGCCTTCCTTCTCTGGCAATATAAGTAGAATATGATTTACCTCCATCAAGTAGCTCAAGTCCATTGATTTCCAATCAACCTATAAAAAGGAAAGATTGGGAGACACATTACTTACACAAGAAAATGATTATGCTGATAAGATCAGGGGTCAACAGAAAATATAGAAGTAGATGGAGTCTTTACCTGGACGTCATTCAATTTAATAGGTTCAAGATATTGTCTAAAAAACTGGCCCAGACTAGAACCCTGTATCAAAAAGTTAATGGCTCATGATGTTCATGATAATATTGTCTCACAAATGACGAAGTGAAAATAACAAAGGATACTGAAAACCAAATTCACCATCCATCCATACATGCTCGCCAAAATTATATGTTCTGCAGACTTCTGGACGAACAAATTGTCGGCCTTTGTGGTTCTCTTGTAGCCTCAACCAGTCATCCCAGTAAGTGGAGCTTTTGTCAAAGAAAAATTCTAAAGATAGATTGACACGAACCATTTTTGGCTTAAAACGAAACATATAAAAATGGATTGATAAAAGCCATAACAACAGTATAATAAAGCCAACAAGGATATGCCTTTGGCCACTTAGGAGATAGTTCAACCCATGTTGACCGAGACAACATCCATCCAAGTCCAGGGAAGAAATCAGAGCGATAAAGGATATCTGCAAAATAAAAAATCAGTATTTATAGGAATCTTTCCAGTGAAAAAAAATGTAACAGTTCAATCAAGCATGGAAAAAAATGGAAAACCACAAGTTCAAGATGAGAGGACTTACAAGGATCATGTACAAATTGCTTTTGTCCATTGTCATTCCATGAGGAAACAGCCATTATAGACCTGCCATAATTTGAAAGAAATTGTGCTAAATGAGTATTCTTGAAATGTAACCTTTGGGGGTTTTAGTATGAAGGGAAAGAGCTGTCAAGACTACAAACTTATCCTTTTCCATGAGAGCCGCTGCAGCTTCGAAGTAGTCGAAAAAATCAGGTGCAATTTCCATATCATCTGAGAGGAAAACAGTTTAGCATCACATTTTTAATTATTGTAACTAAAAGCTCTGACCAGTTCAAAGTAGGAATGGACCACATGTACTGTTCTTCTTTGACACAAATTAACATTCCCAAGACCCTGCCGGAGCAGGGAGAACACTGAACTGGACTTGATGGTTTACCTCAAAACTAGCATTGAAGGACTGATTCCTTTCATGAACTAGACTTGCACCGCACATTTGATATCTTTTTTTTTTTTTTAATTTTGTTGTTATGTAATTAATCTTTGTATAATCCATTGAGACCATAAACTGACGCGTTAATGGGTTTGATCTCTCATCTAGTTTTGATAACTATGCTGTGCGGGATGGAAAATAAGAATTCACCTTCCAGTATGATGACCCTACTAAAGTTGTGTCCATAGAATAATTTATCCAATGCCCATTTATAGTGTCCTGGAAAGGCCAGGAAAAAAAATCGTCAATTATGAAGTGTCAAAGAGAAGAAAACCAAATGGTTTTCTCGCCCCAAAAACAGATAAAAGAGAACAGCTCTTACGTGCAATCTTGTAGTATGCAATCAACTCTCCAGGTCTTTCAGTATGCACTGGCTTAGAGTCCAAGTGCTGAAACAAATGAAAAGTTAGTTTTCTCCAATGAGTTGTATGGATCCAATCCAGAATTCTGATCAGGAAAAACATCTCTGATGCAACATCTGTGTGTTTTGCCAAACTTTTACATAATACTAATAGTTAGAGATGACTTACTTGTATGTATGTCAGCTTATCATAGCTCAGTGCCAGCTTTCGCACACTAGGATCAGATCCATCCTGAGGGAAACATCTATAGCGTCAAACATCTTCTAACTGAAAGCTAATTGACCATTGATAAGCACTCATGGGGTAGAACAGGAGCTCCTCAAAATAGTTGGAAATCATCAATCTTATAATCAATACTATGTCTTGTAGATAACAACATAAAAAAATGCAATATCAACCAGGTTATGACAGGACATAGGATACAATCTGAGACAAAATTAATATAAGCAAGAAATAAGCATCTCTTTCCATATAAGAGAAGCTACATAAAGTACCTGAGATACGAAAAGTGGGTATTTTGTGGCAACAGGACTCTGGTATCTAAAAGAGAAACGGAAATATACACCACATAAAGTCATCAAATAGGTACCAAAAGACTTTATATGGAAACACTACTTAAGAAACAACATTTGCAGATAAGACAATATCATACTTCAAAACTGACTTAATGGTCCGTTCAAGATAATCAGCACGATTGCATGCCATGATCACAACTGCTGCCACATGGACCTAGTACATGGTTCAGAAACCCTAGTTAGTTTGGCCCATTAGAAGCTCATGTTTCTAGCAAATAAAGATATAAATAAAGAGGAAAGTACAAACAGTGAACCTGTGATTTATCGGTCAATCTCTGGAGCCCTTTTCCTGTAATATTAACTGAAGATTAGCTGGCAGCTATCATACTCATATCAGTTCATCATCATGGTGCATGAAAAAGGCAAACCAATTTGTCAAGGAAAATAGAACTTAAAATCACACAGACAATACAACTTATCATGACAAGAACAGGGGAAAAACAAACTAGGATGTCCATCAAGAATACTAATTAACCACCTACCTCACTAGGCATGGTTCGGAAGAAGCATTATTGCTTGTTCTTTTTGTGTTTGGTAATATATGGAAGATGATAGGAAGTAAGAGAAACATATTAAAAAATAAACATTGAAAATTGAGAATGGACCTTCAAGATCCTGCACGAGGGCTTTCATTTGAATATACTCTTTATCCAGCTGTTTCTTTTCCTCTGTAACACAGAATCACCGATAAAGATGTTGGTACAGATAGTAGATATTTTCACACTAATATATAATCAGGAAAAAAAAAAGTAAAAAGGAAAAGAGAAGCCCATCACAATTTACCAGCAAAATTACAAAATGTCCAGAATGACTAGAACATGGGCGGCCACAGCCGCAGGCCATCCACCCATAAGTCTGAATATCTTTTAAGAATTTAGTTAGCATTATATGTTTTAGTTGCATAACAGGTCTTAGATTTTGAAGTCCTATTACCCGTTTGAACATGCAAAGTAGACTTCCAAAGTACCAATATATTGTGCTGATTGATTATAATGCACGCAATGTGAACAAATCCTGTTAATCAAAGCACATATCCAGATCATGAACCGCAAAGGAATGGCCAAATGACTTCGATGCTAGGACATGCACAGCAAACAGCCCCTTGGAGCGCTTAAACAAACTGCTTCAAAGCATAAGAGCTCTAAGCTAGACAAAACATTCAAATGACAATAAGGTTATGTTGCTGGCTTTATTTAGATCAAACTCTCCAACTAAGATGCAGCTCCCCCTGCAAACACCTAAGATGCTTCCCTCAAGTTTTTCATTAGTAACACATATATTAATCCCCCTTATGATATATAGACAAAAAACTCCTAACTTTAGAAGCTATAAGACAAATTGAAATTTTCAGTGTGAAAGAAAAGATAAATCAAGTCTTTTTTTTGAGCATTCAATACGAAAAGACAAATCAAGTTTTGTTAAGTACAGAGACGCAAAATGGCTACACATCCACCACTGTCATCCTTGGGAAATGTTGGTTTACATGTGAACATGAACACACCTTCGAGAGCTACAATACGCCCCTGCTGCATGCTTATTTGATCAATTAACGATCGCATTTGACTTGAACAGTGATTCTCAGATTCAACCTATCAAGAAACAAAAGAATTAATAGAGACAGTGCCCGTCAAAGGCCACCAAAGCATTCAAAATATCAAGAAATTTCCTTACTGGGAAAATGCAAAGCAGTAATCCATGATTCACCTTTTAAAATTGAGAAGTCGGATAACAAGAATTGACTCTATTTCTGTAATATAAAATCGGCTAGAAGACAAAGAGGATATGTAGAATCACTATAATTTATGCATATATTGATAGTTTTTCAACAGTGCTCTATGTTCTATCTATCTGAAATATGAAGTGATGTCCAGTGCTGAACCCAAAACATAATTCTTGTGCAACTCAATTACTTGGGTTTTATGGATTGTTTTACATAATACAGCATGTGACCATTTAAGCCATTTATGCATGTGAGCCATAGCATGCAAGCATCACCGATTCCTAACTCTTTAGAGTGCAGCAAAGACCCCCATACCTAGCTTTCTAAGCCTTCAACTCAGATCCTCAGAACAAGCAAAGGGAGTTTTGTTGGTTCAGTTAGGCAGAATGCTTAGAAGCACCTCAAAGTCATAAGGAATCAGCATTTTACTAGCACCAAACTCTAAGATTTGGCCTTTTCTTTATTGACTAGATGAAACACTAGACTTAATAGAGAATGGCACTGAACAAATTCTGCAGATGGCTAAAAGCCATGTGCTATTCATTCCTAATCTTGAGTTCAGCTTGGTGAATAATTTGCTGCTATAGCATTTGGATTTTTGAATTGTATATGGTTTCTTTTCTCACCTTTTACTATGATGCTTTGTACTTGAGTGAGTGGTGCATTTCCTATACACATTTTTTTAATCAATGAAATACCACCGTTTATCCAAAAAAATGCAAACCGATTCAGGGACATTTTCCCAACTTACTCTATGAAGTATAAGCTCCAAGTTTATAGTCAAAACCGCATTCATAACTTTTGCTACCGTGGCTTTCTGCTTTCAAACTTATTTATTGCGAACCTGGAAGCCTCACAAAGATGAATACCACTCAGTTGAAGTGTCCTCTATTATATATATACATATGGGATCATCCAGCAAAAGGCCCATTATTTCGAGTCATTTATGCAAGTGAAAAAGCTGAATGGGGACTGACTTACCGCAACAGCAAGGCGATCAGCATATTCTGATTGTGTTGCAAAAAGCCGAATCTAAAGAATAAACAAGAAACAAGCAACAGAAAAATAATCAAGGAGAACGAAATGCAGTAACTAATGACAAAGTCAAGTGCCATCGCTTGGCGGTGTTAAGTCAGGCAGTGTTCCCAAACATATATTTGGATTCTTATGTCTCCAATTTCAATGATCGGATTACATGCACTAATTTATATCTGAAATGAGATATAGACCCTTATATCCACCATGTTTACAATTAGCTTCTGTACATTTGGTTCATATCTCCTAAAAGTATTGCCCTTTTAGAGTATATAATAAGAAACTCCGCGTTTGATTACAAATTTAGGGACAATGCGAGCAATTTCAGCTCCCATTACCCCAGCTACCGACAGCGGACGCAGAAAAACTAGCAGTGGAATTAAGAGAATGCGTAAGTGTTATTTCCCACAGAATGAAACAGATGCTGAATTGGGTCCAGTGAAGAATCAACGAGGCAGAATTCAGCGGCTTAGACTCACCTGTATGTAGATGAAGAACCCTGCTGCGATAAGGAGGAGGAACCGGAAATCACAGAAGAATTTCATTCCCATTCTGCTTCCAGAGCAAGAGACGAGAGATCGAGGAGTCGGGTCTTGCGACTGACGGAGAAGGGCGCGATGGAAATTGGTCAGATGTTCCGCTAGAGTTGATGCATCAGATAATTGAGCCAGAAAATGATGAATCTCGATCGAATTTATGCTCAGAAGAAGGGCACGACGACTTCTCGTCGTCGGAGTCAAGAGCCAGCTGAATTTGTCGGAAATATCCCTCGTTTTTCTTTTCTTTTCTTTTTCTCTTAATATTTTATTTCAAATACCATATACGGTCCCGAAACTTTAGCAGTTTACACTTTCCTCCCTCTACCTCAATTCTATTCAGTCTAATCCGTGAGCTTTAAACAGAATATCTCACTTTATCCCTCAGCAGCCGTGACCATGTGGCTCTGACTGGATACTATATTCTTCATTTTCATGGACTCAGCATAACCAGAGACGCCAAATATCTCTGACAAGAATCAAGATACCAATATCATCTACCATCATACAAGAAGCTACATCTAGGTAAGACTGCAGCTTCCAATAACAATCAAGACGCCCCCAAAGAGGGGCGAAAAGGGGATAAAAAACGCTTTACACGAAAAGCCCAGGAAAAAAATAAGGCTGTGAGGTTTCTTCTTTCAGTTTATGCCGGTTGATTTCCTTCAAGAGACGGTCACTTTATTCATTTTGCCTCAGATAGTTCACAGTTCTTGGCCGGTTCGCCTTTTTCCAATAACCTCCAATGTTTTGGAGCAATGGAGCATATCAGGCTACTGCTATTGCTGCGTAGGAGGAGTTAGCTCTCCAAAACAAGGGGCTTCTTTGTTCACAAGAAGAACAAGTTGGAAAACAAGACCGGGATTCATTTTGAATGGCTTGCCGCTTCACACTCACTTGCTGAATGGCAGTTTCTTGGCCCCCTCCTCTACTGCATTCCTCCACAGCCTATACCTTACTCCCAGCTTATCATACGAAACTGGCAAATTCCACACATTTGCACCATTGATCATCCTCTCCTGCTGGCCAACTACTAGCCTCAAGTCCTCGTTTAATACCTATAACAAGGATGGATTGACATTGCAAAAGATGAAGTCCATTAGTGTAAAGTTTGTGAATTCACATCCTGACAATACTTAGATCAGTATCTTGGGCAACTTTTCATCATGTGTAGCTCATACAATTCTGTGACAGATTTGGGAATTTCACTCACATAAGTCACCACCAAAATCACATAAGCAACATGTTACCAAATTCTGTCTATCATTGAACTGAGTTGATTTCCAAACTCCGTGGGGTAAATCGAGATTACTTAATCTATATGTTGCATTTTGAGACAATAGCCAAATTACAGGTGGCAGGTTGCAATTAACCTTAAGGAGAACTTTACTCCTTAAAACCAATGAAAGGATACAAGGGAGGGCAACTTCTGGGATTAAATTTATTACCTGCTCTGCAAAATGCCTCCACAGATGCTGCATAAAAGGAATATGCTTCAACATGGGAGCAAAGTCCAAAGACATTCTATACAGTAGCCTCGTTTTCCGCCTTGATGAAGGCAGACAAACATGGAGTTGATGGAGATGAGTTGCGCACTGCTTGGTGCTCTGTCCTTCCAATTTCCCGGGCTTCGATATGCCGATCGTGGATAAGACCATACATGGTGGTCTAAATTCCATGTCTATGGGGTACGGGTCCCAGTAGCCCTGGAGGCCTGATGAAGGGGTCAGAAACTTCACCAAGCTGATGCAAAATCAACAACAGAGAGAAATCAGTTAATGCAAAGTTCAGCCCAAATGGATACTGTCCATTCAATTTGGTTATGGTGAAAAAATTCTAGAACTAATAAATTTCTTGCTTCAGCTGCTGTCACAGGAATATACCTAGGAACAGTCCACCCCTTGGCAAAAGTCGAAGTGTGAGTGAATGGGGCATGAGCAAGGTCCAGAAGGTTATCAAGAAGCAGCCCATGCTCGACTGGAAGCTCCATTACTATCTGCAAATGCCAAGGAGACATAACAATCATATCACTTTTAGAGTTTATTCTCAGGACAACTAAATGTTTTTCCCATGGGGACCAAAAATCTGCTGACTTTTTACAATTCCTTTTTTTAAAATTAGAAGCCAAATAGTCCATACAAACCTCGGCGTGGATTTGGAATCCAGGTGGGGGCAGTAATGAGGGAAGAATTGCTGCTGGAGGGTCATCACCAGGCCATATCCATATCATTCCTTCTTGCTCAAAACAGGGCAATGATTTTATTCTCACATCAAGCAAACGGGTAGATGGCATTTTCTCACATTTCCCATCTATCGTGTACTCCCATCCTGATGTCCAACTCATCCCAAAATAAATGAGAACTAGTAAAATCTCGGTATACCGTTTTTGATAATTGCCAGAAGAAAATGTTCTACTTTCATAGACTAACCATGGTAAGGGCATTGTATCCTTCCCTCATTAACTGAACCGAGATGCAGAGGGCATGCCCTGTGAGCACAAGTGTTCTGTACACATCCAGGTCTTCCATCTTTTCCACGGAATATAACCCACGGCTCCTCAAAGCAATCTATAGGGATCTGCAAGAGCAGGCAAAGTATAAGTTATTATGTTATAGAAAACAAAATTTAGGAAAAACTTATTTCATACCATGGTGTCATCCTTGAGGTCAGTGGAGAAGGCCACTGGGTACCAAAAGTTTTTCAGGTGAGGATGGTAAGGTTGAACTGGACCGGAGACTTTCAAGCTTTTCCGAGGAGGCTTTCCGTTTGCAGCAGTGAGAGACTGCGTGGAAGTGCTGGGAGAGGGTAGAACTTCATTGGTCTCTGTGGTGTTTCTATCTTGCAATAACCTGTCATTGACCAGTGCCTCCATATAGGCTAACTTATCCAAAGCTGCATCAACCCTTGCCTCTGAGATATGAACCTATTAAAATAATTTTATGTTGAGCTTCCGGGAAAAAATCTGCATTATCAGTAGAGGGGAGAATAGTGTTTGGCATTCTTTCACATAACCAGGAAAAACTAGATTTAGCACAGCTGTTCACTACCTCGAAAAGCTTAATAAAATACACAACATTGCACATTTATCATTTAGTGCTTATTCTCGGGAACTCAGAGATCTAAAGTGAAACCAAGACTATGATATCATTGCATATGAAAGCTTACGCTAAAAGATAGAAACTCAGCATCTTAAATTCCATAGTTTTAAACATTGATCATGTCCAAAAAATTAAAAGGTCACAAGGTTTTAATAAGCATCACTAGATGCCCACCTGTCTATGAGCTTGTGCTAATTCTTCTTGCAGCCCGGCCAGGTCCTTCTTAAGTGTGCCGATCGACTTGTATTCGCGAGCTAGAGGATTCAGGACTTCAACAACCTACATTTATATCTCATTCTCAGAGTAAGAACAGCTTTTGATATGAAAAGAAAATAAGAAGAAGCTCAAGCCTCCAAAATGGTGGCCCTTGTATTCTCCATATATCATACACACATTCTACATTCACACTAGCTGTCTATGAGGTTAACACCAGGAGCTGTACCTTCTCATGGAGCAGCATGATAGTGAGTACATCTTGCCGTGCCCTCCAGTCAAGGTACTGAATGTCATATCTGGCCACTTCCAGTGCTTGATTCACATCCAAGAACTTCCCCTTACTCTGGGGCTGGGGCGCCTTTGACCTCGGATCCTCCACATCAAACAAGGGTCCCCAGACACTTTTCTTTTCCACCAGTTGACCTTCCTCTCCAAATACAGCCACCACTCTCAATCCCCCCTTCAGACCCTGAAGATTGAACATTGCCCTTTTTAGCAAAAACATTTCCATTATTTCTACACCGGATCTATATGGCACAACCAACTAACGGCCATATTACGCTTCTTTCCCCTTACTATAACCAGCAGAAATACTGAACGAGAAGATTAAACGGCATAGAATCAAGGGCTCAAACTCAAGCAGCTAATTAGCTCAGGAACAGATCGAAACCATACTATACACGCCGTGCCATAAAGCACACGACAGCGGCTAAAATTGCAAAATCAATCCCCAGCTCCAAACTCAGAACACACCCGAGTGGGTCAAATGGCAAAAGCAATAATCTTTACAGTACCTTTCTGGTAATCCTCGACGACTTGCAGAGAGAAATGGGCACGGAGAGGGCCGCTGCTGTGGCGACAGAGTTCATGGCGTTTGAAAGGTACAGACGGGCGGATGGGAAGAGCGGGGGACAGTGGAAGAGAGGAAGGAAGGAGAAATATTGGATAAGAGGTTGGTGTTTCGCGCGATCTCTGTTGGCCTGCAGCGGCGTGACACGTGGAGGGGTGCTGACTCTTGGAGAGCCACGTGGCAAGCCTGGAGTCCACATGCTTCGAACGGGAATCAACCGGAGGTGCATCTCGTGCCCGTGTGGGGCCTGCTATATCTGGCCAGCTCGGACTGCGGAGATATCTTTCTATCCCCTCCGTCTCCCTCTCGTTGTCGGCCCCTCCGATGTGTTGCTTGCTTTTCTTATCCACGAAATCACAATTTTGGAGGAGGGTCAATGTAAGGGAGTGGTTCGATGGTCCAAGACTATAGCTAGATGTGTAACCGGATCGGGGTTGGGTTGATTTTGTGGAAATTATCGGGATCTAACTTTTTTTTAAAATTTAAAATTCGTGTCAAGAATCATTTAGGGTAGTGAAAACCGGCTACTATAGTTAGGTCAATGCATGGTCTCCTGACTCTGGCCCTCTATTCAACTATCGGCCACAAGGCATTGATAGGTCCTTAAGACAAACTCTCAACAGTGTTGCAAAACGGGACTATGCGCCTTACCAAGGTGTGCAAATCGAGAAGTTGCTGATGACATGCGACAACTCGAAGCCTCGGTGGCATTCTCAACCACAGACCAACGTCTCTGGGCAGGTTCCTCCTATTCTATTTCCAAGACTTGGAATGATTTGCACACCAAAGGCCACTCAGTTCCACGGTTCTCTTTGTTATGGTTCAAAGGTCATATTCATAAAGTATCGACCATCTGCTGGCCCGTAGTTTGAAATCGACTTGCAATGAGAGACGGGATATCCGAATGGAACTCTTGGATTTCCCCTCAATACGCATTATGTGATCAATGTGCGGAGATAGCCGCTAGTAAGCTTCTATCTAGACTTCACCTTGGGGAGCTTTTGTAAAGGTCCTTTTTTGTAAGTTCTTGTAAATATTTGATTAAAAGAATGAAATTACACTTACCAAAAGAAAAGAAACGAACTGACTCCCTTCAGGTTCCAATTTTTAATATGATAATAAGCTAAATACAAGAATAATAAAATGAAATTTATTATAATAAATGAGAAATGTTAATTTTAAGTATTCGGTGCATTAATAAGATTAAAAATACAAATATAAATCAATATTCAAATTTAAAAATATCAAATATATTATTTATACTGTCAAATCTAATAATAAGATAGAATATTATACGTAATAATATACAATACACAAATCTTGGATTGGTCTCGAGCCTGCCGGGTTTTTCGGGCAGGGGTTCGAATTTTTTAGTTCGTTTTTCCATCTTAAAAATTGCCATAAATTCATACCTGAACACATAAATTCAACTTTTTCGATTCCGATTGTGTCGATTTTACAATTTTCATTTACACCCCTAACTATAACAAATTGTTTTTTTACAGACGGACTAATCAGTAATCAGGATCCAGCTAACGAAAGAGACGAGCAAGGGCGTTGGGTTGCTGAGGCCCAATGGGCTTATAAAGGATGGGCTGAACTTGTCACTTTCGAACCCAGAAAAGCCAAACGGGCTTTATCGAGGCCCAAAGAAGTTGGCCCAGCCGGTTTCTTCCACGAAAGCCTGGACGGGCCTTTTAGCTTATTTGGTTGTTGTCCTGTTCTCGTCCACATTATTTTTCCTTTTGTCTATTTCGGTCCATCATCTTCTGAAGATTTTCTAGTTTCATCCTTAAGTTACTACAAGTCAATTTCAGATTTTAAAAAATAAAGCCCACAACAATTTATTTAGTAGCTTAGACACTAAATATTTTAAAGAGATCGTATGAACCATAGTTTTTAAAACCGGACCGGACCGGAAACCGGTCAAGGTATGGGTTCTTGGGTTCAACCGGGGTTCAATGGGTCTAACCGGATTTTTACAAATAATACTTATAATAATATAAAATTTTTTTTTGGTCGCCAGCCACGGTATCCAAGCAGGCCCCACCAGCGGTGAGATGACATCTTTCAGCCAACCATACTTGACTAATCCGTTGGTCGCCCTGGGTCGCACGCCTGGCAATAGCGGGTGAGGCTCCCAAGGGGGGTGTCTGCGTACGTGAGGTCTCGAACTCGAGACCTTCTTAAGCGGCACCGGGTTGCTTACCACTCGGTCCAACCCCCCTTGGTATAATAATATAAAATTAGTAATATGAATGTAAGATTGTTATATTCTATACATTAATTTATAATTTCAACTTTACAAATAAGATTGTTATATTTTATACATTAATTTAGAGTTTAGGTTTCCTTTTTTTCTATTTTTGACTCTTGTTTTTTATTTTTTTATTTTTTTATTTTTCTTCATTGACCGGTTCTTATGGGTTCAGTGGAAACCAGGTCAGACCGACCGGTTCACACTGTCCAACCCGGTCCTTGATGCAAATGGAGTAATTAGTGAAACCGGACCAGGCTGGTGTCCGGTTCCCGGTCCAACAGGTTCGACCGGCCGGTCCGGTCCGGTTTTTAAAACTATGGTATGAACCCACCTTACAACCACGAGCTACGTATCCAGAACTTAAACGGGCCAAGAGCAAAAGGTTAGACAGTGACGAATTCATAAAATTTATTGGATAATAAAGTTTTATAAAAGGGTAATATGATGGAATCGAGGTGAAATAAAATAATTTAATAAAAATTAAATAAAATTAAGTACATACTTCACGTCAAGACATTTATTAGATATTATAGCTAAACTCTTTGGTAAGTAAAGTTCATATATGACGTAATAAATATTTAATATGTAAGTAAATATGTCAAATTATATCTAAAATATTATTGTTATTAATAAATAGAAAAATAATATAATATTTAATAATAATATAATAAATATTTATTAATATAATTTATTAATGACATGACAAGTTAATGCAGAATCTCCTCTGCATGCTATGCCTCGTCGGGTCGATAAAGTCACGATATTAAAGCATAATATTAAAAAAGCGATCTCTTCATCGAATCGGCGTCTCAGCTGCCATCAACTTTCTCTGTTCCTCCATCTTCTTCATCTCTGTCATGGAGCAGCTCTATGAGCTTCGAGACTGGAGCTCGCCATATTTCAAGTCAGGGCATCAAAAAATCGACCGACCCAACACCGGTAAATATCACCAGATGATAACACTAAACACCCGTCAAAGATCATCCTGTCCACCTTCCCCGCCTTCTTCTCCCACTGATGCCCGCAAAATACTGAACTATGAAGATCCCTTCAAACCTCCTCAACCATCAAATTCTCCATTTTCTGCTTCTTCTTCTTCTTCCACTACTTCTTGTTCTTGTTCCTGTTCCTGTTCCCGTTCCTCTTCTCGCTAATGTCTTCGTTGTCGAGTCCATCGCACGCCATGGTGTACGAGAAGCAGGCGAGCTCGTCCTCCCAAGCCCTGAACCCCCCTCCGCCGCCGAGGGAGGACACGCCCCTCGTCGGCAAGGCCAAGGGCCGACCGCTCTCGTCGCAGCCAAAGACCTTCGCCAACGTCTTCATTGCCGTCGTGGGGTCGGGCGTCTTGGGCTTGCCCTACTGTTTCAAGCGCACCGGTTGGGTCACGGGCCTTCTCATGATCTTCTTCGTCGCCGCCCTCACCTACCACTGCATGATGCTTCTCGTCAACATCCGCTGGAAGCTCGAGTCTCTGACGGGGTTCTCGGAGATATCCTCGTTCGGGGACCTAGGCTTCACCGTCTCCGGCCCAGTTGGGAGGACCATTGTCGATGTCATGATTGTGCTGTCCCAGGCCGGGTTCTGCGTGAGCTACCTCATCTTCATCGCCCATACTCTCTCCAATCTGTACTTCGGTTCAACGATTTGGGGGATTTCGGCCAAGGGTCTATGCACCTTGGGCTGTTTCCCCTTCCAGTTGGGGTTGAACTCGATCAAGACACTGACCCACTTGGCTCCTCTGAGCATATTCGCTGACGTGGTTGATCTTGGGACGATGGGCATCGTGATGGTTGAGGATTTGGGTATCATCCTGAGGAAAATGCACAAAGCTCGGGCCTTTGGTGGGCCCTCTGTCTTCTTCTACGGCATGGGCGTGGCAGTCTACTCCTTCGAAGGGATCGGGATGGTCCTGCCGCTGGAGTCCGAGACGAAGGATAAGAGCAAATTCGGCCGCATCCTCGCGATCACCATCGCTTTCATCGCCCTCATGTACGGAGGCTTTGGGGCACTGGGCTACCTTGCGTTCGGGGAAGACGTCAGTGATATCATCACTGCTAACATGGGGAAAGGCGTCATCAGTACCCTCGTTCAACTCGGCCTCTGCATCAATCTCTTCTTCACTTTCCCCTTGATGATGAACCCCGTGTATGAAATCATCGAGAGGCGGTTTCGTGACGGGAATTACTGTATCTGGTCAAGATGGTTGCTAGTCTTAGCTGTGAGTTTGATTGCCTTACTGGTCCCAAACTTTGCCGATTTCTTATCACTGGTCGGGAGCAGCGTCTGCTGCGGTTTGGGCTTTGTCTTGCCCTCACTGTTCCATCTGATGGCTTTCAAGGAAGAGATGGACTGGAAAGGATGGACTCTGGATGTCGGAATTGTGGCTCTGGGAGTTGTCCTTGGAATCTCGGGTACTTGGTACGCTCTTGCCGAGATTTTCTTGGTCAAGGAATGAGTAATGACATTAGAATTGAACACTCAACTGTCGGGTGTGCTGCGGGGCAGCTGATCTGAGATTCCGTTTATGTCACTTGGTGGAAAAGCTGGAGGTCTTTTTGCTTCTCTTCTCCATTTTACTGACATGAATGTGAATACGCTATTGAATTGTCCTCGGATGATACTTCTTAGTAGGGAATTGTTTTCTGCTAATCAAGTGTTGAGTTTTCAAATAAATGAAAAACGAAGGGACCAAGTACAGGGTTCCCATTTTTGTTGTTGATTTGTTGGATCATTTACCCATTTTGGAGCTCCCCCGTGGTTACATCCTTAATTCCAATGGAATTGTTCTGTTCGAGCTGTGTGAGGACTATTCATTACCTGTATCTTGGTGTGGGAACCCGAGGGCTCATTTTTTCCGGAGTGAATAGGAGACTATTGATCTTCATCAGCTGGCTTGTGAGAGACAGAGAGATGCAAAAAGATCTACTGCCCATTGTCTAAGAATGTGATGTGACTTTCGCCAGTAATACTGATCTCTTCACTCTTTTCATTTCCGCTTTCCCCTAAGCAGGGCTCGATATTGGTAGTTGATCCATCATGGAATCATGGTGTATCCTGAGATAGCCTTCTGTCTCAGTCGAACAAGTCGACGAAGTAATAGACCTGGAACGAGTTTTGTCAATCCACGGGAGCTCGATACAGTCAAGACTCGAAAAATCAATAGATGAATAAAGGTGGAAACTGTCATGAACAGTCTTTGGATTATTTCAATACCAATAACAAGGAGAAACATACCCGGGCACCGTTTTATTCGTTTCAATGATGAAATCAAACATCATCAAGACAATTTCAATACACAACCACGATATATACGAAATGCAGAACGAAAAAAGATCCTGCGGGCCTGCTAAGATATAGCCAAATACAACCTAAGGAGAGAAACAAAACTGGTAATAGGCTTGAGATACAGATAAAAAAAAAATGATACACCATAATACACGAAGCATCTCGAAAACTCATACCAGGAAATGGAGAAGGATGAACGGACAGCGAACTCTGAGAATCGATGCACAAGGATGAACAGATCGTGCACTGGAAATGCCGCGGTAACACACTGTAACCTGCTAAAACGCACTCCAATTACACCTCGGCTTTTCTCTGTCAAATGACGCGGATGTCTCAGCACTACTAGGTTTTCCAAAGCCTGAATCTGGGATATCTTCTTTAGGAGGGGGGCTCCCAGTCGAACTTATTGCTCTAGGAGTGCCCGTTGCATGTCTCGGATAACCACCGGTATCACTTTTATCATGATGCACTCCATTCTCCACCACTGTATGCCCATCCACACTGAGAGGCTTCCCTGACTTTGCATCTTCAGAATGAGATGAGGCAGTGGGAGGTTTTGGAATCTCAACTTTATCAGAAGACTCAAGATTGGGAGTGAGTGAAGGCTTTTCTTTCGGAGGTGCTACAACATTTTGTTCATCAAGAGTGGAGTTGTTGATCAAGGATTAGATGCTGACACAACCTATCACTGCATAGGCACACGGCCTCAAAATGATACATCAGTGTAACTTCTTGGAGGCAGCATTTGAAAGGATTGCGGGACGGTAAGCCAAAAAAATGGAAAACCTAGTTGATACGGTTATTTCACCAAAAAAAGAAAAGAAAAGAAAAGAAAACCAGAGAAAGGGAATTGGAATACCTTCATCTTCGAACTTAAACGACCCATTAACAATATTTCCGATCATAGAAGAGGTTCAAGCACCCAAAAGGAAAAAAAATTTAAAAAAAAAAAAAGAGGGGAACAAAGAAGTGACGAGATATCAACTATGTACAAAATCGTCAATTATACAATTGGATGCAAATTGCATTATTTTTATTTAATAATATCTTATATGATTTTATAATTAAGTATTAATTATTACAGTATTTTTAACCTTTATAGTATATATCATAAACATAAAACATATGATTGTTAAAAGAAAATCACATGCATTCATAACTTGAAATGGTAGTTATACTTTCATGAAAAGAAAATTACACATAGTTATAAATTGAAATGGTAGTTATATTTTCATGAATGATCTTTCAACTTTATCCTTATTCTATCTTTTCTATCGATTAAAAAACTAGTGGTCATGGGTAATTTTGGAAGATTAAAAAAGAGACTAACTATCAATATTATCCTTTTAAAGTAATAGAAACATAGATGAGAAGAGGTCCCTCTAACAATAATGAAACCCATAAATTGAAAGTTGAGAGTAAAATCATTGTTAGGAGTGTACAAGGGGTGGCTGGTAAAATCGAAATTGGTTGAAACCTATTCCGGGTAAATACTAATGATATTCGGGTAGGTTACAATTAAATACTAATTGACAAGTTTGCTCGTCTTGCCCATGTAAATCTGTCTTATTTAATCTTCTATTGACTTTCGTTCCCTTCCACAAATTTTCTGAATCCATCCCCGTGACCGAGATAGAATTAACATATGTATTCTATGATATGTGAAATGGCTTGTTATGTGTGCTTTATAAGATTGATTGATTGCAATCAAAGCTTATGGAAAAAGGTTAGTTGTAAAATTGGGTGAAAGATCCAATCAACCTTTTCTGCCAGTAAAAAAAAAATGTAAATTATCATATTGATCCTTAAAATTTTAAGGAGCCATCAAATTGATCCTCAAAATTTAAAAATTATCAATTTGGTCCTCACTATTTAATTCCGTCAGTTAGTTTGGTCCAGACGTTATAACGCCATTTACGGATGCTGATGTGGACGATGACGGCCATTTCTTTGAGTCCGACATGCCACGTGGCGAGTTATAAATGATTAAAATTAAATAATTTTATCAACTTATTGATTGTCACGTGGCATATCACGTCCACATCAACCTTCGTAAACGACATTATAACGCTTGTATCAAATTGACTGATAGAATTAAACAATGATGACCAAATTGATAGTTTTAAATTTTTGAGGACCAAATTAATGACACACTATAAATTTAAGGACTAAACTGATGATCCACACTAAAAGGAAATAATGACATGAAATAAGGTGGATTGGCCTACTGGCCATTTGATCATCACAGTGAAAAACTCATGATAAATTGAATTCTTTTTTACTTTGAAAAAGCTCATTACCAACTGTCAAATTAAGTTAACAAAAGATTCTGTGATTGGATCGTAGAAATTACAGCGGTACAGAAAGTTATAAAATTATGTGCAAGAGAATTTTTTTCCGAAAGGATTTATAATTAAAAGGATTTTATGAAGAATCACAGGGTATGGCAAGGCAAGGAGGAGGAATCAGTCAATTAAATTTTCGACCAAGTCAAAATTCCTCATTTATTTGACCATTTAATTTTCTCACCGATTTCTGATGAAAACCCACACCTAATAATTTCCGCACGGATGCGTGACTTTGGACTTATCACTCCATGGCTTTCAACCACCAACAATGGTAAACCAAAATGTCACAGAACCGACCTAATTTTGACATTCCGAGGGTCTTCGCTGTTCATACTATTGATCAATGTCGGTCCGTGTAACGCACGGATTTTATTGTAAAAGTACAACTTAAAATTGAAAAATATTCGGCTTTTATTTTCCCTTTTTTGGTGGAGAGTTTGTCCATTTAGGTATTATTAAAATTTGGAATATATGGTGTGTGTAATTAAAAAAAAAAAAAAAAAGAACGAATTTGAGATGAAAGGAGAGCTATTTAAAAAAAAAAAACAGAGAGAGAGGTAGAAGGAGAGTCTCCATTTTTAACAGTGGGATAAACTATAATTAATAAATAATAGCCAATAGATGAGTAAAAATAACGGATAACTATAAGGAACACTTGATTCAATTATTGTTAAATTACTGTAAAATTTAAATTACGAAAAAAATTAATTATTGTGAGATTGTCATGCTCGAAAAAATATAAAATTGCCCGTAAAATTTACTCCTCCGTCAAGAAAATTCACCCTCTTAACAACTTAAAAATGTAAAATGGTAAAAAAAAAACCTACAAATTGACAATATGTGTTAAAAAAGTGATTCAGTATTTTTTTTCCTAAATAAAAGAAAAAAAAAACACTGTAAAGGTGAAAAAAGGAAAATTAGTAATGAAGAAAAGAAACCAACGTATTCCCATCATTCCGCTCGAGCTGGTCCTGCTTCCCAAGTATTCCATCCATTTCCATCCTCTTCATACGGAGACAGAGGAAAGGCGAAGAAATTGTCCGTGGCTTTGGTCCCTTTTATGTCGGAGAATATTTCAATTTTCTTTTTCTTTTTTCCCTTTTCATCCTCGAATTTTCTGTAAAAAAAAAATCGACATTGGGCACTTGTTTTCAAAGCAAGCAGCTCGATGCTCGAATCGGTCACTGAAATTTCGAGTAAATTTCCTGAGATTTAATTCCACGGGCGAGATTTTTATCCTTTGTTAATTACTTACCGGTGATTTAACTAATCTTCATCTTTCACTTGCACCTCTTGCAAATTACCCAAATTATCAATAGGTAGCCATTTTTATTGAAAAAAAATTAAATCTAAAATCTCTTGATATTAGTAATATATATATATATATATATATATACACTGAATAGATATCAATAAAATATAATATCAATAAGTAGTGCTTCATTTATTATAAAATGCAAGGCAATGAAATTCACTTTAATTAATACAGATCCTATGAGTTAATAATTTAACGTGTAGTTATTTTATGTCCAAAATATATAAAATTTTCAGATTTATTAACTTTACAATTATTTTTTAAAAGATTTTATTTGCATTTATCCAATTTTACACTTTTTTAAATACTATAATTTTACGTGTCATTCTATTTTCTGAAAAACTTTACGTGATTTCAAACTTCCACTGTTCCACATAGCTTTGATATTTCTTGTAATCTTATCAACAGTATGAACCAAACACACCTAAATCAAATCTCATTTGTCTTTGTAAATTTTCTTCAGAGATTTTGGAAGCATTGATGGGAGGGAGAGTGAGTGTGAGTGTGAGTGAGAGTGAGACTCCATGGGTGCCCACACCCAGCAGCTGTCTCCAGCCAATTTCCCTCCCAAACGCCTCCCCCTTCCCTTCCCCACTTTATATAACCCACATCACTCTCCCTTCCTATCCGTGTCTCACCTCCACCTCCGCCTTCCGACGCCTCCGGTAAGATGTCTCCGGCCAATCTCTTCCTTCCGCTCTTACTCCTGGCCCTGCCGAGCTGTCTCCGCTCGGCCGAAGCCTCAGATCAGACGTACCAGACCCTGAACGCAAAACCCCAGTACTTCAACCCCAAGCTGCCCCTCCGGCCGCTCTCCTCTTCCAAGCGCTTCGAGGGCTCCTCCGACCTGGTCCAGCTCCGGTACCACATGGGGCCCGTCCTCTCGTCCGCCCCCATCAACATCTACCTCATCTGGTACGGCCGGTGGCCCGCCGCCCACCAGCTCCTCATCAAGGACTTCATCCTCTCCATCTCCCCCGCCCACAGCCACCGCGCCTCCCCGCCCTCGCCCTCCGTGTCCGAGTGGTGGCGCACCGTGTCCCTCTACACCGACCAGACCGGCGCCAATGTGTCCCGATCCGTCGTTATCGCCGGCGAGCACCATGACACTGCCTACTCCCATGGTACCAACCTCACCCGCCTCACCGTCCAGGACGTCATCGCCTCCGCCGTCCGATCCGCCCCCTTTCGGGTAACAAAATAGTTGGAGGATTCTTTTTTAAAACACATTCTTTTCCTTTCTAAATTTGCATAGAAAATTTGAAAAGTGGCCAAATTAAAATTTTAAATATTCTTCAACCGGAAAAAAAAATTAAATATTCCATCTTGATTTTCTAATAATTACAATAATAATATTCAGGTCGACCACAAGAACGGGATCTACTTGATCCTGACAGCGGAGGACGTGACCGTACAGGATTTCTGCCGAGCGGTGTGCGGGTTCCACTACTTCACCTTCCCCTCCAAGGTGGGCTACACCCTCCCTTACGCCTGGGTCGGCAACTCTGGCAAGCAGTGCCCAGAGGTCTGCGCCTACCCCTTCGCCATTCCTTCCTACATGGGCGGCGCCGGCGGCTCGGGGCCTAGTCCGCTTGCCCCGCCCAACGGGGAGATCGGGGTGGACGGGATGATCAGCGTGATCGGCCACGAGCTGGCGGAGCTATCCACAAACCCGCTCGTGAACGCGTGGTACGCCGGTGAGGACCCCACGGCCCCTACCGAGATAGGAGACCTCTGCGAGGGGCTGTATGGGACAGGTGGAGGCGGTGGATACATAGGCCAGGTGATGAGGGATGGTTCAGGGCGGAGCTTCAACGTTAATGGTCGGCGGGGCCGGCGGTTCCTGGTCCAGTGGGTGTGGAGCCCAGTGTTGAAGGCCTGTGCGGGTCCCAATGCTCTCGACTGACAGGACCCATTGGTTGAAATATCCTACACAAGCGTGCTACGTCTGGTAATATCGTGTTCCAAGTTTATTACTCGGTTCCAAAGCCTGGGCATGGCTCGGTTCGATGCGGAGATCACCGTGGACCTGGTTGATGTCTCGTGTACATGCGAAGATCGCTGGTTGGATTGGCAAAATAACGATTGATTCGATCCCTTAGATTCGTCGCATCATACCATGTTCATTATATTTTCCCCCCTTAATTTTAGAGGTTTTTCTTTGGGGGGAACGAATACTGAGAGAAGTGAAGGATAAGGTGGTGTGGCGATGGGATGTGCGTCGGGCATTTAGAGGTTTCTTTTTTTCTTTTTTGCCCTTTGAATTGGTTTTTTTCTTTTTCATTTATTTCTCCATTTATCCTTTATTTTTTTGCAATGATGTTTCGATTTAAAAAATTATGTGTGCTTTTTTTTTTTTTTTTTGCTTTTCCTAATACAATTATGGATTTACATTATTGTAATTATGCCAAATTTATGTAATTTAAGTTGAAGATCATGATTATGTTGACTAAAGCAATAAATTAAAATGAGAAAGCGGGAAAAAATTCGATTTAAATTCGAGAAAGGATGTTCCGCAGCTAAGTAATTTTGAGTTTGATCCTAATCAGCGACAACTTCCGGTTGCCTTTCACAGCTGGCAATTATCTACTCTGGGTGGGTTGACGAGGATCAGATTCGGTGCGAGACGGTAAGTGTTGATTCTCATATGAGTTGTCAGATTAGCTCTTTATGACATCTTCAAGTTCAACTCGACACAGTAATAAAAAAAAAATATCGTATCGCATTGACCGAGCGATCACATCATCTACGAACTGCCACGGCTGTCATGAAGCACAATCATGCACAGGAGGTCGAAAGTGGCAGTTGGCAAGAAGGCCATAGCTGGAACCAATTTGAAAGGTACGATTGCAAAAGGAAAAGGGAAAGGAGGGATGAGCTGTGGAAAAATATAATTGAGAATTATTACCAGACAAATAATTGACAGTTCCTTTTTCTTTTTTAATGACCTAGGTATTCGAGCGCCTTCCGGATTCGACCAGCAGGGTTTTAACACTTTCCTCATCGGGGTACAAGTAATAACATGCAAATTATGTGTGCCGGGTAAGTCAGACGAACACGACGTGTTCGAGAGTTATAAAACCCCCCGAC
The DNA here is from genome assembly GCA_037672795.1 of Lagerstroemia speciosa. NCBI lineage: Eukaryota > Viridiplantae > Streptophyta > Magnoliopsida > Myrtales > Lythraceae > Lagerstroemia > Lagerstroemia speciosa. Next base: position 7,236,676 of record CM075289.1, on the reverse strand, counting down.
TTTCGAGAAAACATAATTAACATTGTGCCCACCGAAAATCAAATTGAAGAGACATGAGAACTCCAATACCCTACCAGCTGGACTGTCTGCCGACGGCCAAATAACGGACAGTTCATTTGATGGGAACGGAAGGTTTTTCGAGCACTATGCGGTCACAGACCTCTTGACTTTATTTGAGACAGAGACATCATTAGTCTCATGTCAGTCCAAGACCTACTCTCAATCTTTTTTTGTCAATTTCACTAAATCTTTTGATTAATTTTGCTAAAAACTGAAAATAATTGTCCATGGCTTTGTCCTTTCATTGTCCAACCGAAAACTCCAGCTCACCCATTCAAAAAAAAAAAAAGAAAATTAAAGAACATATGTACACCCACTCTCGGTTAATTTGACATTCTTTAATGTGCATCACCAACCATGGGAAATTCCATTGGAGCCCATTACTCTACACCTGTATCAGATCGACAGATGGTAAAATTCTCCCGACCGATGGATTCTCTACATATGCCAAACTTGAACTCAATGCTTTCGTTATAAAAGAGGCCCGTAAACCTTGAAGATGACAGAGAGAAAATAATAAAGGGATGTAGATAATCTCATAGATGATAGTCGAATTTGAAACCTTTCGGTAATGGATCGATGCCGATATTACTATATCAAAAACTGTTTATCACGAGAAATTCATAGATATTCCTAGTTCTACTTCACCATGTGACATAAGAAAATACTATTTGTTATAAACCAGTAAATTGGCGTCAATCACTCTAATAAATTTTTAAATCATTATTAATCAGAGTAATTCAATTAATTTTTTTCTTGTTACATCGTTACGAGATAATAACATCTAATTTTTTTAAAAAAAGTTTGTGGTGCAAATATCCTTTTTAAAAGTGGAAGTGCTTTTCATTTTCTTTCGAGAAACCCTTTTTAGCATGTAATTATGTGTCGTGATGAATTAATTAATTAATTAAATTTGCGACTTCGTAGCCACATACAAAGCAACAGAGCCAAATGTAACATACAATTAATTAATTAATTAATACGTCATTGTCGTGATGATCATGGTCTCAATCATGCTTATGTACTGCGATTATCACCGACTTATTCTACTTTCAGACTCCCCATTTGCTCGACATCTTCTATCATCCATATATTGAAAATGTGGTCCTAATTAATAAGAAAAGTGTCGGATTGTATGTATGATTGAGACATGACACACGAAAGATGCCACCGTCCTCGAGAAAAAAAAGCTCGTGTACTCATTAGGCTAAAAATTTTATTGATTACTCATTAGGTCTGGTCTCATCTAAATTTCACGAACAGTTTCATTGCGTTACAATTGTCAGATCTGTCATCATTGAAGTTAGGAGCGTGACCCCGAAACAAAACTCTGAGTGAACACGAGAGATCTTTGATAAACCCGTTAGTGATATTTAACGGTAGCAACAATTAATACATGCGGACTCACATATATGTATCGTGACATCAATCGATGCGAGTCCTTAGGACGAGACAGGACGTGGGAGTTATATCCATCTATGGATGGAGCGATGGCCAAGAACTTTGATGACTGTGAATATGGGGAAGTGTTAGTGACCAACAGCCTGCAATACTCAACCCGCACCTTACCATAATGATTGAGGCGTTGGTTCGACGAAAGAATAGGAAACACTTGCCCGTCCTTTGACATGAATGGATTGTGGAGGGCAGCTGTGGTGGATCTGTGCGTGTTTCCTTTTCCTTCAGTTTTAGGTTTTTTAAAAAAAGAAATTCTATTTTGAACGCGTGATACTCGCTGATGAGTCTTTAACCCCATCGGGTCCGTGTTCTTCGTCTCCAAGTCCCTCCGTCGTGGTCCGTGCTGAGTGGAGCAACCTGCAGGAGAGTCGAGTTTGGCCCTGGTATAGCCCGAATCTGATATTTAAATCAGAAATGAGATTATAGAAGGATAATGTATTGAGTAGTAAAGAACGTGTTCAGAGAGAATGAAGTCTCTTACCTTGTCCTAGGTGGGAATTTCAAAGCTTTTACTCAGGCGAAAAACTGACGTGATGACTCCCCTGGAAACTACCGGTGAGATCCAGTGTAGGTGGGCCGGTCACGACTCTGATTGAGGGAGTCGGGACATAGGAGCTCGATGTCCCTGTCCATATCACTTTCCGAACATGTTAATTCGGAGAATTTGGTGGTTCATAATTGTCTCGAGCACATGCGTAACACAATCAACATTCAATTGTTCGAGGATATTTGAGAGGTACGATCTCAGACAGCGGGAGTTCGAGGCCTGATCCTACCCTATTCTTCTACTGAGCCATCAACGGTGTTCTTCTTTTTCTTGGGTTCTTCGTTCTGGGCAACATCTTCAGTCAGGTCCAGAAGAGGATCGCCATAGTCGAGTGCCTATGGCTAGTGCACTCGATCGAGTTATCTGTCATGTAAAAAGGTTGAACTGGGCACTCGGTCGAGTTATTTGTCGCGTAAAAAAATTTGGGAGTAGTGACCTATGAAGCGTGGAGGCTTGGGACAAAGGAAAAGGGGTTCTTGAGAGAAAAACCCGAGCTCAAAGAAGGTATCATCCATGTTGGATAAGGACGTTGGTTGCTCGAATCCAATACTTAAGTCAGAAATGAGATTATAGAAGGAAATGTATTGAGTAGTGAAGAGCGTGTCCAGAGAGAATGGAGTCTCTTACCTTGTCCCAGGGGGCTATTTCAAAGCTTTTACTCGGGCGAAGACTGACGTGACGATTCCCCTGGAAACTACCGGTGAGATCCAGTGTAGGTGGGCCGGTCACGACTCTGAATGGGGAGTCGGGACATAGGAGCTCGATGCCTCTGTCCATATCACTTTCCAAACATGTTAATTCGGAGAATTTGGTGGTTTGTAATTGTCTCGAGCACATTCGTAACACAATCAAGATTCAATTGTTCAAGGATATTTGAGAGGTACGATCTCAGACAGCGGGAATTCGAGGTCTGATCCTACCCTATTCTTCTACTGAGCCATCAACGGTGTTCTTCTTTTTCTTGGGTTCTTCGTTCTGGGCAACATCTTCAGTCAGGTCCAGAAGAGGATCGCCATAGTCGAGTGCCTATGGCTAGTGCACTCGATCGAGTTATCTGTCATGTAAAAAGGTTGAACTGGGCACTCGGTCGAGTTATTTGTCGCGTAAAAAAATTTGGGAGTAGTGACCTATGAAGCGTGGAGGCTTGGGACAAAGGAAAAGGGGTTCTTGAGAGAAAAACCCGAGCTCAAAGAAGGTATCATCCATGTTGGATAAGGACGTTGGTTGTCGAAGCGCGGGCATGAGTCAATCCCCCATGGCTGGGACTAGATTCACCAGTTATTGCGGCATAATAATTGGTCCAGCGTTGAGCTTTGGGACTTTATTTAATCACACCTCCCTCTTCCCTTCTCAGTCTTCACATGCAACGTTAAAGACAACGTTTGCAAGCATCACATTTGGAGTACGCGTTCGGGAACGGTGGCTGGGATCGGTCTGGGAATCTGCAGATGTAGATGCCAGTGATTCAAGGATCGATCAATCCCATCACAGGGAAAAAGGAAATGCCGGAAACCAGTCAGTTATCATTCACATTCGACCATAGTTCCAGTACTGTACAGACCTCGAGGATCGGTTTTTACTTAACAGATCTGACATCCCATCTAACAGGAAAAAGGTGGAGAAAGTGAAACACGAGGATGAGAGATGGAGAAAAACTGAATGCTCGGGAGCTCAATAATGCCAGAGCTACAGCAGTCGTCTGACACTTCAAACGTTTTGCTCTCCTCCAACAGCTTCATATTAAACATCTAAGACCCAATTCATCCGGAGTCTTGGAAATGTTCCGAGCAGCTTTTGCAGCCTGAAATACTGAAAGGGCATCATTGATCATAGGGAACGATGGCGGATCTGGGACTGGCCTCTACTCCACAAAGAGTGATTGAGGTCCGGCTTCAATGCCTGGTGAAGAGAGATCCTGATCGTGTGGCCCAGCAATGAAGTCCTGTACACATCGATGCACTCCTCAAGGTCCGCATCACACGTCAGCAAGATCCACTCGCAATCATCATCCAAGTACTTGATGTCAATCATGCTAAGATCATCTATGCCAAACTGCCTCGCAATCTCCCCTTGAAGCTCCCGGAAGCCCCAGCTGGATTGCAATGTGAACTGGATCTTCTGCTTCCCGTACGTGGCTTTCACTCGACAAAGGCTGCCATCCACTGAGTCAAGTAAACCATTGGCTCCAGCTCTCGGTAAATTAGGAGCCACTGGAGTCTCATCGGTGGGGATGCTCTCGCCGAACAACCTGTGGCTCTGAGACCTCACAATGAGCTTCTTCTTCAGTTTTGATTCCTCTCGGCTTGAGACATGAAGCTTCGCATCGCTGTGTACCTGCTTTAGGACCTTCCCAATGTCCTCAGTCAACAGATTAATGGTTGAGGTGTCCTGCTTGGCTCCAGTGGAACAGGATGTGGTGGAAGTCGAGCTCTGACTGCACGAGGATGGGGATTGGGAAGCGGTAGTAGCCCCAAAACTGAGCACCTGAGTGTTATGGCTCATGTTCGAAGTAGGATTCTGCGATGAAGGGTTGTCGGGGACGGGCTGCTTCCTTGGTGAGATGGTGGTGCCAGCGCTGGACAAGTTTGGATCGAGTTCAGGGAAGCCAGCGTAGAAGGAATCTAGCTGGATTGTGCCCTCAGCTCCCTGGACTGAATCAATCACATGCTGAAGCTTCTTCAGGGAGTGACCCACCTTCTTGATCTTACGTGACGGCCATCGGTTGATCCCATGCTGTCTGCAGATCCTCTTCAGAGTAGTGGGACACACTGCAAGAGAAAAGTTGTTAAATCAGTAAGGTATCAATCATAAGACGAAAGAATAGGCTAAAGCAAGACTATATATGGGAAGATCAAAGCTATACTATACACTGAAATGAATGAAAACTCCCAGTTGAAACAAAACATACTTATGTTGTACTAAGAAAAACCAGACCTAGCAATCTTTTCAGATGAAGTATGAGTCCTGAAGAGAGTAGAAGTCTGAGGATTTCCGACATGATGTAGTATTCACAAGTGACTTAGAACAACACCTTTAACAAACTCTGAATGAAGCTTTTGAGGGAAAGAAAATCCCTACCACCGAGACTTTTAGCCGCATCTTTGAGGTTCCCTGCAAAATACTGTCTCAGAACTTCCAAGCTTATTGTAGTCTCTGCTTTAGTCCGTCTCCTCTCGCCTGCTCTTGTGCTGCTTCCTGAGTGACTGCCCCCAAGAGACGAGGAATTATTGCCACCATGGACGCTCCTACCGGGCTCAGAATTCTGACAGAACTCGAGAAATACTGGCCCAGGGTTCAACACGGCTTCAGCACAAGCATTCTTTTCCCATTGACTTGTAAACTTGACCTCTCCTTCAGGTTCTTTCTGAAGGTTTAGTGATGCAGACACTCCCTTGCCCTTCCCCTTCCCCTGGGTCTTGATCATATTGGAAATCCATGAAGGATCTTCATTAGCTCTTTGCCCCCAAGGAGACATCGACGATCTATTACTCACCTCCTCCCGAATACTTTGATCTAGAGACAGATTAGCAATTTAATCCTCAAGTTGTTCAACTGTCTGATGTTGGGAATTCCGTTCCGGACTGCCTGATAAATCACACCTAGCAGAGAATTGAGAACCTGGCTTCTCTCTTCTGACTCCTGGTAGTCTCTTGGCAGGAAATATTCAAGCACAGGCAAGCTGAATTGTTATAGGCACTTATCAATGGGATAGCAATCCCACAGTAAAAATCGAGGACCCTAGAACGGTGAGAGGGTGGATATTCTTCTTTCAGAATGCAGTTATGTCAGTTGAAAAGCTAGGTTGATTTGATGAAAATGCCCACAAGATGATTCCTTCACCCTTTCAAAGGTGTTGCTCAGAGCAGGCCTCGAGGAACCTGAGCATCCCGGTATCTGCCATGAGGCAGGCAGGATCTAAAGTTGAGACATGAAAGGTATGATTATCGTCTGGATGTCTGCATCCTTCCTTTCCTTGTTTGATACATGGGACCTACGTCAGGGCCAGAGGGAAAATGTATAGCTTGCAAATGGACTTCAGGACCTCAAGAGTTTGACCTCAAGAGTTTGAAGGAATATGTTGCTCCGATACAACTCTTTGCTGCCCATCAAAGAGAAGATTAGATGAGCAACGAGTTTCTTTATTTGATGGTTCTCTATGGACAGGATTATTCAAATGGTTACCTTTATGCCTGGAGCTCTGGAGCTTCGGGAACTCCTAAGATCAACAGCCTGCACATATAAGAGTTTTAGACCTCAGGTATTATTTGGGTCATATAATATCATATTTATATAATAATAGAAGCCTTAACCGTTGGTGCTTTTGAAACGTTCCCTTCAGAATCCACCAGGAAAAGTCAAGGGAATAAAATCAATATCAAATCACAATTTTTAAAATATATGCATTCGCCAGGAGAGAGAATACATAGCAAAACACAGATAAAAAAACCAGAGCCACAACTTGTGGGCAATGTACAGTAATCACATTAGCTAGAAAACACTTCGTATAAAAAATCAGTCATTCACCCCTAATCCTAGAGCTCCTTGGTGATCTCCCAGTTTCGTTTCGAGGTTCTTTGAATTTAAAGTCAACGGATTGATAAGACAAGCAGATTCCGAAATGAATGGTGGAGAGACCTCCAGAGCTTTACAAATTATTTCGAGGTCAGGACGGTGATTGATCTTGCTAGAAGAAGCCACCATCTGGTCCGGAGTCCACTCTGGCAGCCCCTTGCAAGTCCCCTCGAGCTCAGGCACAAAGTGATGTGCTGTTCATCGGCTGTCAAGACCGGCCTTCCTTCTTTATTAACAGGAATTCATATTTGGATTGGAACATCTTTATCTTTGGCATCCTCACTCCAGGACTCTGATTGCCACCAGTAACTTTCGCTTCACCGAGAGGAAAATAGTTGGAACTTCATTCCGCAATTTTTGGTGTGAGTCTTATACCTCCTCCTTCCCTCAACATGGAAATCAGATTTCTCTACTCAAGTTTCAGAATCAATAAGATGTTTTATCTGCAGACCTTTTCCGGATTCCCGAAAAGATTGGTTGATACGAAGATTGGTTGATACGAGGGCACATGGTTAGAGAGGCTAATGAGGTTGAAGAGGGGTCGGACCCCGAGGAAGATTCAAGTCCATGTCGAAGGCATCAGTTGTTTCGACCCAACACCGACCAAGAACGAGTTCTTCCATGAAATCCAATCCATAGGAACATCAAATATAGAGCTGAGAGGGAAGGGTCCGTCTCCATCATCCTCGAATTCCAAAAGCTTAAATGGACTTTGACGGGATCACCAAACAGATGGCTCCAGCAAAAGCAACAATCGATACGATAATAAAGGGCCGTTTTCTCGAATAAAATCAACTATACAAAGTCATCCACACGAAGTTAGTCATGAAATCAGGAACTTGCAGCCCAAAAAATGAAGTAAACAGGATGAAGGTTGGGGAAGGGTCTCCAAGCCATTGTCTGCAAAAGGCCTAACGGAAATTGCAGATTACGAATGGATTTCAGAGGAAGGAGAAATCTCAAAGAAAAGGAACTGCTAATCAACGTTGCCAAAATTAATGAGCTTTTCAAGAGTCGACACATTCTGAAACGAAACTGAGCAGCTCAGACCCCATCAACACTTCTCTTGGAGACAGTGCATAACAGTGAATGAAATAGCGGGGGGAGAAGGACCCGATCAATGACCCCAGTGAGGAAGGAAAAAAAGGAAAAGCGGCTCACTTTCTAACAAATTCTTGGGGATTTCTCAGGTGGGCAATCCTTAATATTCCCCGGGCAGCAAGAATCTCAGTCGGTAGAGGAAAGCAATAGAGCTGATTAACCCCCTCTAACCTTCGCCCTTTGTCCGACGGAAACGGCGTCTCCAGTTTCTGGACGGAAACCGAAACTCAGAACAGTCGAGGAGGAGCATGGCCCACCAGAACGCTCGAAATGAGATCCTCGTATTGCACCATCACCACCACCTCCACCTCCACCTCGGATGAATTATTCAGAGGTCAAATTATCCTTAGAAAAAAAAAATTCAGTTTTGCGAAGTGAGAGGTTCAGAGAATTACGCGGCAGAGCGAGGGGAGGAGAGAGGGAGAGGGGCTAGAGACTGAAGTGAAGTCAATGGAATTCTCGGCTACGGAGGAGATGGGCTCGCTATTCTCTGTTCTTCCGGACACGGGGCACCGGCAAAGGTTGTCTAAAGAATCTGCTTTCGCTTTGGACGGGGAGCGCGAGAGAGACAGGGAATCCGTATTCTCTATTCTCTGCCGTGTTTTTTATTCTCATTCTCTGCACCCTTTTTAATCGGAAATTTCTAATTTGCACCCAAAACTTTGTCGCACGATCATCTTAGTCATCTTTTTGGATGGTCGCCGTCAAACCGCAGATGCTGTCCAGATATTGATGGAAATAAAAAAGCTATTTGGACGGTAAGATGGTATCCGTAAGTTCAAACGGATCCAAACTGATTCAAGTTTGAATCGTGTAGTGTATAAAGGTATAAATCATTTTCAACAATAAATTTTCTCTTTTTACATGATTCTTATGTAAGGCCTTATTTATGGAAGGAAAAAGTCAAATTATCTCAATCAATCTATCATGAATTAAAACGTAGGCCATCAAGATGAGACGGACTAATGATCTGGTATGAAACTTTTCGATCCAGGACACTGTTACGTTGAATCTATGAAATTCATTTTTTAATAGTTTACTGGACAATTTATTAGTAATTGGATGTTTCATGTAGGTATTAATCATATGGAGTATTTTCTTGCTGCTTAGGGGTAAGTATGAGACACGATTGATTGTTTGGGGAGCAGACTGAAGAGGAATGTGAACTTCACCTCTGTATGAAGGATTCTTTCTTTAGTAGTAATTAAATCTTTTCAAGAGCCCTTCGAAGATTCCCATGGGACTTTTAATTATAATATATACATAAAAAAAGAGGAAATTGAAAAAATGTATTTTGAAAGAGTTTTACTATCTTGTAGACTTTTTCATTTAAACTGAATTATTTATAATCCATTGGATTTTTTAATGTCGGGGCTCGGACCGAAAAAACATCTCCACATCATCTTTACTTGTTGTTTGGAAAAATTATTGCAGACCCACGAAAACATAAGTTCTAATACAACAATATTATCTCCGTTGTAATATTATGGGTTTCTTATTCAATTTTTATCTGGGAACTTTTGTATCTTTTTATTTCTCTTTTCCTTTTAGTAGTAGAAAATTAAAAGAAAAAAGAAACGCAAGCGAGAAGCTATAACGTGCACAAAACGACGATAAATGACTAACTGATCTAGATTTCAATCAGAACTGTCTACCGAATGGTAAAACCTTCCTATTTTATGAACTTCTTTTCTTCAATGAAGGAAATTCGAATTCAAAATTTTATTTAAGAGAAAGATGTGTGAAATTTTCTTTTTTCCTTTTTTTTTTTTTTAATATTCTGCGTCGACTTAATTTTCAGGGGGTCACACGGTGCCAATTGTGGACGCGTAATGTGCCTCTCAGGGGTCCTGGGTGGCCGCGGCCTCTTTCCCGTTTACGTTCTTCCAGTCGCCGCATCCACCGCAAGCGCTCCCCATTAATCTATCGTGGCCCTTCCAGCTTTCGCGACAGGGACGGAAAGGGACGGAGGAGCATTAAAAAAAAAAAAAAACCCCTAGACATGTTTCAAAATTGCATGGCTCTTCGATGCTCTAGGCGGTCGATGCACGTTGTCAGGGGTCACGTCTCTTGTTCCGCTTCAAAGACGATCAGGCGGAACCGGCACGTGCATGCTTCGACCAGGCTCGAACTGGCAGGATTTTAGCGATCCCGATCTTGCGTGCCTGCCCGGTTAGGGTTCCGAGATCTGAGCAGGGCTGGCTTCCTCGACGTCGGAGCTCCAGCACGGCACAACCCGAGCCAGAAGCATCTAACGCAAATGTTGCTGACGAGGAAGCAAGCAATAATTTATTCAACGCAATAAAAAATATCGATTATATTTTTCTTTCATCGTACATTATCTGACATATAAAAATCTAACGATCCCTAATTAATCAAGATTCGCGCATGGTTCGTAGCCGTGAAGGGGTAAAACTCTCCGAGCGATTGATTTTTTTCCACTGACGGGAGTTGAACCGGAGTTTTCGCTTGAGGAAAGGACAGTGTGTTAGTTCAAAATTGATTGTGTTTTGTAGATACCCATGACACCAGTTGATTAGCGTTGATAATCAAATAATTAGATCCATCAAGCGTCAGCACATGAATAAACTAATACAGTTAAAGCTAGTTTAATTAAGCTAATAAATTAATCAATAAAGAAATACTATTTGATTGTTACATCAGCATAGTTAGAAAATTAATAATACAATTAAAAATGAACACTCGATTAAAAATTTTATTAAATAATTTATGAAATAAAAATACAGAGTCAGAGTTCAATTTAAATAATTATGTGATGAATTATAATTGTTATTCTCGTGCCAAGAAAATAATTAAAATTTTTTTTAAAAAAAAGGCCGCGGAGTGGTCGGGCCAATGGAATCAACGCAAGATGCAGAAGGGGATTCATCATCTAATAATTCCACGCAATCATTTCTCTATGGAATTTAGAATATTCTGCCACTACCGTGTATTTCTCGATTTTCTTAATAAAAGAAACTGTGAAAACGTCGGCAAAACCCCTCTTCCTTCTCTTTAATCAAAATGGCCGTAAAAATATAAGGAGAACTGAATAATCGATATTAACACTAATATCGTCAATATGGTACCATTAAAAACTTATTAGAGTCTACGAAATCAGCGTCCGCCAAGATTCAAGTTCGAGAGTTTCTTTCTTTCAGCAATATTCGAGCTTGTTACCTCGGCTTTACTAAACTGCACGAGAGTGAGTTTTAAACTACTAGAACATCGTATTTAGTAGTATAAAATATCCCTCTCTATACATGTAATATACACGTACAGATCTATCTACATTGTTATACTAAATCCATGTCTTCATTTGTCTTACTTTCACTTTTCGGAATTACCTATAAGTCAATGGCTGCTTATCCTGGTGAGTTTGTGTTGTACGCTGATGAACCTTTGGAAGGTGAATATGTGCACGGCAATGCGCTGATGGAACTGATCAAGGCGGGATGTGTCGATGGATAGAGCGTTTTTTGACTGATATTGTTCGATGATCTGGGGATCCAGACTCGGGCCAATATCGCCGGCCTCATTGTTGCAGCTCAGGACCTTGTTGAGTTGTCGGTGAGGCTCTTGATGAATCGTCACTGTGGAGGACACCGTTAGTCGCTCTCGACTGAGGTTTATGTTGATTAAGGTTTTGGTTTTGAGGACATGCTGCAGCACATGTTGTAGCGTCAAATCGGATGGTACACGTACACACATAAACTACGATATGATTTTCCTGAGGGAAAAATAACCATTTCTCTGAAGCAGAAAAATTAGAAAAATCAACGGGAGATCGAAATAAATTTTTATGATACAGGAACTTCCTACAGGTATACTAAGTGGACTCTGTGATCCTTGCGGTCGGTTGGAAGGTCAGTTTTCCCAGAATTTCCATCGGGAAAAGGGGACGGAGGCTTCCCGGGGAGGGGTGGTCCACGCCGCCATGGAATTCGGAAGCGCCGCAGCATTCACCAGGGGCCGCCGGGTGGTCGTTGTGGGATTCCACAAGTCAGCACTTGATATCGCGCTGCGGAGTGCTCGGCCGCCAACGGTGACATTTCCTCGTCTCGAGTTCTCTCATTGTTGGGGGGAATGTGTGATAGGAACATATTTAGGGATCATTCACTTCCTGGTTTGGTTCATGGAATGGCAATTTGACCCGGCCCATATGGCCTGGCATGGCCTGCCCCCATTTGGGGAGGGTTGGACCCGCCCCGTGTAGCCCGCTTTATATATTATTATACTATATAATTATATATTTTAAAATTAATTTACTTAATTTATAAATACTTTTATATTAATAAATTAGATAATAATAGTTATATTTTATCAGAATTATATAAATTCTTATTTTTTAAAATTTATTTGATCAATCATAAATATGTAAATTTATAACATATTTCCAATTATATTTTACATATTACCGATTAATTCCCTCGATCCGTGCCCCAACACAACCCATGCGGGGTGGGTCCGGATATCTAAATACCCGGCCTGCTCTGGCCCATTGCCATCCCTATTCATGGCCACCACGTATTCCTATTATCTCGATATCTCTCTTCTCTCCATTTATTTTTTAATTTCTACATGTTAACGGAGCAAGATCGCCTAGTAAAGCGGTGGCATGACGATGAAAGCTCAATTTACCTCCTCCGACCTTTGAAGATAAAGAAAAAAGACTCAAGCCGATTGGATACCGCGATGTGAAGATCTGCATAATGGGATGTGAGTAAACATATTGCAAGAGAGAAAGAGGAGGTGGCGAACCTTTTGCCCACTGGCAAGTTTCGTTTGGGAAAAAGCAAGGTACGTGGGTAAAGATCCACAATAAGCTTGCATTCAATGGATGCAAAACGTGATGCTGCCAATCCCTTAGTAAGTATGCTGCCGCTTGGTTGCTAGAGTTAATGAAATGGAAGATCAGTTGCTCTCGTAGTACTCATTTCTTAACAAAGAGATAGTTGATCTCGACATATTTTGTCTGGGCATGAAAACTGGATCAACTATCAGATATGTCGCGAGCACATTATCGCGTAAAAGAATTGGAGATTGTCATAAATTCATACTGCATCTCCACGTTCATTAAGAAGAGAATGAATCCAAATAACTTTCGTGGCATTTATGGACGAGGCTTCTATATTCCAACTCCGTGCTCGATCTAGCAGCCGTGTGTTGCTTTCACATATATGTATGCATTTATGTATCAATCGATGAGAATTTTCATGATGAAACAAGACTTGTGCTCGATCTAGCAACCGTGTGTTGCTTTCACATGTATGTATGTATGTATCAATCGATGTGAATTTTCACAATGAGACAGGACTAGGGAATTATATACATCGATGGATGGAGTGATGGCCAAGAACATTGATGAACATGAACATTGGAAAGTGTTAGTGACCGATAGCTAATGTTGAGGACCCAGCAAAGGGGAAGGGAAGGGAAGGAAAATGCTTGCAATTGCACTTTACCATAATGATTGAGGCGTAACCCACATCTCTAAGTTTTTACTTAGGTAAATGGCTGGCATGATGGTTCTCTTAAAAACTACATGCAAGAACCAGTCTAGGTGGGCCGGTCATGACTATATGCATTAACCCACTGCGCAGATGATAAGTCCTGTGGAAGTAAATTTAAATGAGCGAGTAGCCTAATATGGTCTAGGTTTTGTCCTCAATTTCTCCTGTTTATTATTAATATCTATAGGCTTTTCTCACTTCTTGAATATGGAGGCCTTCAACGGTAGGAACGAGAAGAGGATCGGGATCGTCGGCGCTAGAGTAAGCGGCCTGCTGGCGTGCAAGTACGCCCTCTCAAAGGGCTACAAGCCAGTCGTGTTCGAGACCAGCAACACAATCGGGGGCATGTGAACCATGACCCTAGAGACCACGAACCTCCAGACGTTGCAAGAGTATTATCGACCGGTTTTCGGATTTCCCGTGGCCCGCCAAGGTCACCGAGGAATTTTTGAGACATGCTAGGTCCTGGACTATCTCCGGTCCTATGTTGACGCAATTCCAGGGTGGTGGCGGTCGACTACGGTTCCATGGGAGGAGAAGAGGAGGTTGAAGGATAGCATTATTGGAGTGAGCCTAACACTTAAAGGTCAACAAAAATTTTTACCACCACCAAAGTTCATAAATTTCACATTTCATCTAAAATTTTATCCAATTTTCAATTTTTCTGAATAAAAATCGATACGAATATCAGCGTCGTGCTTACTCTTCCGATTCTATGTTGTTCTAACACAATTGTAGGTGTCACACAGTATACTTTGTTTTGTTACTTGATTTCTTGAAACATTCATGTTGATGCTTTATTTTCTATCTCGGTGAAATTTATTAAATTAGAACATCTTTTAAATGAACGTCATAAAGCCACGTCTTCATTTTGCTGTTAATTTCACTTTTTAGAATTACCCATAACAAATAAAATTCAATTTTTAATTACTGTTAGGTTATGGAAAAAAAAGAAGAAGAGAGAATATAATGATAAATTAATTAATTTTTTATCCGCGATAAATTAATTAGTTATGTGACTCCCAGCTCGTTACTTTTATCTCGCGTTTGCGTGTTATTTGTGTTGAATAACCTGTTCTAATACAAAGAATCTTTCAAGGACAGTGATATCAAGCACCATTCAACCATGACCCGTCGCGTCAGGATCCGGCCAGTGTTTCGATGATTAGTTCATCATCAGGTGAGATCACTAAGAAGACTGATTAACCACAGCCACCAACGTGTGGAGATTTCTTACATGAAAAATAGTGTATCTTAAACATTAATTATAATTAATGCTCTATTAATCATTCACATAATCACTTTTTTTTTACCGATTTTATTAATAATAAATATGTGCATAGCACATGTTGACCTATACATATAAATAATATCTATCATTACTTTAGCGAATGACCGCCTTTTTATTTTATTTTTATTTTCTTAATTTACCCATTGTGCGTAAAAATTAAAATTTCAGTAACCCTAAAATTCGAATGAAATAGGGGTAAAATTACCTTTTTTTTTTTTTTACCTTTTTGATCCCAACTCCCTTGTGCTCTCTCTCTTACCACATTCTTTTTTTTTTCCTTTCCATTGAAATTATTTTTAATTCGCACATTTCATTTCTCACTCTTTTATTAATGACTCGTACATACAAATTGTAGATTCTAATTTTATTTCTGTAATCCACTCTGATAACTATCTAATTTAAAAATTATACATACACCAAATTCACTGAAATTAGTTACACATAATTTCTTAGTTTAAACCGTGTATGAATATGTGTTTCTAATAATTTATATTGAGATAACACATGAGAGTCTAGTGTTCTTCTGTGAGAAACTCTTTAAATGATCATATCTCGTCATGTAACGAAATATCAACTAAATCATAACAAATGAGTAATTTTATGTTAATCATTCGAGTAATTACCACGATTATTGCTTATATAGCAAGTAATCTGAATGATTTTGTCATTCTAATACAATAAAAGCTTTGTGATATTTTGGGTAAATTTCGGCTGGCGTGAATTGTATTTATGGAAAAAGAAAGTTGTACAGACGCATAAAGCAACTGAATTAATAAATTTCAAAAATCAAATATAAATAGAAATGAGTCAATGCTAGATGAATCCAGCATGTCTCCATGACCATATGCCCTAACCAGCCCATTTCACAGGAGCATACGAATTTACATCTGTCTCAGCACATTCCATTTTCAACGTTTACATAGTCACACCTATATATATATATATATATATATGTTTGTATGTATATGGAGTGAGAAGGAGGCCGGGGCCAACGGACCAAGTATAAAAATAGGAAATAAAGTAGCACATAATTCTCACGTTGAAATTCAAATTTAAAATCTCTTGGTTATGAGTCGGAGTCTTATACTACTGTATTAAGATTAGAACAAGCTTAGGTTGAATTTGAAACCACTTTACTTGGTGTGGTGTTAAAGATTGACAATCCTCATCGTGGAAGTTTTATGCCTATTTTATTTCTTCTTATCTTTTATTATTATATTAGACTCGTATGTCTTCCTTATCACCAAAGAAAAATGTTTCTCTTATAATGGAGAAAAAATTGACAGCTTTATAAGAGAAAAATAGCGAATTAGGAAAAAACAGAGAGAATTGTGAAAATAAAAGTAATAGGAAAAAAAAGCAAAAAAATTGTAACATTACTATAGCATTCTGTGTTCAAAATTCCAAATACTATTTTAATTTCCATATTAATTGTATAAAGAAAACCATAAATAGCATTCAGACTATAATATGGTCTAGGTTTTCTCCTCAATTTCTCCTGTTTATTGTTGATATCTACAGGCTTTTCTCGCTTCTTGAATATGTTGACCATCAACGGTAGGAACGACAAGAGGATTGGGATCGTCGGCGCCGGATTGAGCGGCCTGCTGGCGTGCAAGTACGCCCTCTCGAAGGGTTACAAGCCGGTTGTGTTCGAGGCCAGTAACACAATCGGGGGCGTGTGGACCATGACCCTAGAGACCACGAAGCTCCAGACGCCGCAAGAGTATTACCGGTTCTCGGACTTCCCGTGGCCCGCCAAGGTCACAGAGGAATTCCCGAGACATGACCAGGTCCTGGACTACCTCCGGTCCTACGCTGACGCGTTCGGACTGATCAAGCACATACGGTTCTACTCCAAGGTGGTGTCGGTCGACTACAAGTCCGTGGGAGGAGAAGAGGAGATGGAAGGATGGCATTATTGGAGCGGGACTGGAGAGGGTTTCAGCCCTAAAGGGAAGTGGGAGCTCACTGTGAAGGACGCCATTAGTCACTCCACCGAGGTAAATTTCGATTTACGGAATTCGATTTTTAGGAACGTGTCGGTTAACGTTTTCAGTTTTATAGAACATGCAGGCACATGTTGTTCCGGATATGACATGTATATATAAAACACGATTTTCCTTCTTTTTTTTTAAATGAAAAAGAGTTGATCTGTAAGAAATCGAAACAAATTGATTAGATACACTACAGGTGTATGAAATGGACTTTGTGATCATTGCGATCGGGAGATTCAGCGGCGTGCCACATCTGCCAACATTTCCGCCAGGGAAGGGGCTGGACGTTTTCCGGGGAGAGGTGGTCCATTCCATGGACTACTCCGCCATGGACTTCCAGAGTGCCGCCGAGTTCATCAAGGGCCGCCGGGTGGCCGTCGTGGGGTTCCAGAAGTCGGCACTGGACATCGCCATGGAGTGCTCCACCGCCAACGGTGATATTTCCTCATCTCGATTTCCTTCCTCCTGTCATTCATTTTGTTTCTGACCTGGTTTATTATTAGCATATCTGTAAAGCTTCTGAGCATGTAAAAATCCGATCTCTCATAAACTTATTATCGGTTTAATGAGCTTTTTGAAAGCCGAACTGTCGGAGAATATCGGTTATTCTTATATGATCGCTTCCGCTACGATCGGTAGTGATAGGAATTGTGGTCTGGTGTGCAGGTCCGGCTCTTCCATGCACACTGGTGTACAGAACCGAGCACTGGAACGTGCCGGACTACCTTCCATGGGGACTGCCCATGGCCCTCCTTTACTTCAACCGCTTCTCTGAGTTTCTGCTGCACAAGCCCACCGATGGCCTCCTTCGCGGCTTGCTATCAGCGGCTCTCTCTCCTGCGGTACATATGCTCTCCCCTTGAACCAACCAATGTTCGGTCTGCAATAATTAGGTGTGAAACTCACTGCTGTTAATTATCCGACTAAACATTTTGGCAGAGATGGGTATACTGCAAGTTCGTGGAGAGCTCCTTGAAATGGAGGCTTCCCATGGCGAAATTTGGGATGGTGCCGAAGCACAGCTTCCTCCAGGATGTCAGCTCCTGCATGTTCGCGAAACTGCCCGACAAGTTCTACGACAGTGTCGAGGAAGGGAGCATTAAGCTGAAGAAGTCCCAGAAAGTTGAGTTCTGCAAGGAAGGCCTCATTCTCGACGGCCAGGACATGCCCCTCGAGACTGATCTTGTGATATTTGCCACCGGATTCAGAGGCGACGTCAAGCTCCGGGAGATATTCCGGTCACCAAAGTTTAGCGAGTGCATCGTGGGGCATGACCATGCCTCGGCTCCGCTCTACAGGTCAGTCAGCCCAAGAACTAGAAGATTAAGGGTGTGCGGGAACCGGTTCAGCCTCTAAATCGGTTTTGAACTAACAATCTGAATCAAAATTCTGGTTTGATTCGGTATTCAAAGTCTAAAATAGAACCTGTTTAGTGAAAAAAATCTGATTAATTTGAACCAATTTGATTAACCGGTCTTCTTTATTTTTTATTAAAATAATTTTGTTTGGTTCAGTTCGAATGAAACTGAAATGAATTGCTTTTATTCGGTTTGAATAGATTAACTGAAGTCGTTGCACTTAGAAATTGATTGAATTGATTTTCATCTTAAAATTCGAACCAGGATAGAACTGGTTCAAGGAGAACTGATTCTTTTCAGTTCAGTTCTTATTGAACCGGTCCTCTTGTACGGCTATAAAGATTATAATCTTGACAAGGTTTGCCAATGCCTAATGTAACTTCTCTTACCTTTCTTCCAGGCAGTGCATTCACCCAAGGATCCCGCAGCTGGCCGTGATCGGGTTCTCGGAGAGCTTCTCAAACCTGTACACGACCGAGATGCGTTGTCGGTGGATATTCGAGATGCTGGAGGGCACGTTTGAGCTGCCGAGCATCAAGGAGATGGAGAAGGACATCAAGGGGTGGGACGCCTTCATGAAGAGGTACTCCACCCACAACTACCGGATGGCTTGCATCGGTGCCCTCCACATCTGTTACAATGACCAGATCTGCAAGGACATTGGATGGAACCACAGGAGGAAGAAGGGCTTCTTCACCGACCTGTTCGAGCCGTACGTTCCCAAGGACTACGCTTCTCCATAGCTCTAGCAGGAAACGAACCCGGACGAATGATCCACAAGTCGAGGACCCGAATATAGGATTTAAGTTATCGAACCCGATCCCCATAATAATTGCACCTGATGGGCATAACCACCTGCTATCTCTCATGTTTTTGTTTCCCTTAGTTTCGAATTCGTTATAGACATTTGATTGTCACTGATTCCTTTTGGTTCGAAGTTGATGGTCCTTAAAAACTATCCCTTTTCACATTCAAATGTCACAGCGTACGTCTCTGGTATTTGGATCCTATCGTGGGTCCTGGATGCGGGTTGGAGATTTCGCGTATCTGCAAAAAAGTCGAGCCCGGGATCACTTAAGAGATTATAAGATTGGAAAGAGAATATGCAGAGACCGAGTAAAAGAAGGGATATGATATTCGATACATGAACTTTTAGTGGTTTAGTCGTATATAATCTATAGACACGTACCTAGTTGGATGTTGGTGCGATGCGACCGTGCATGCAGTATTGGTGTGCATTGTGTTGGAAGATCTTCTTAGGGAGCGATTGTGCAACTTGGCTAATATGACGGAAGTGAGGATATGAGATCTCTTACTAATGTCTCTGGGACCGATAATCTGACTTGGTAGTCGTCTGGACGTGTCAAGATATAGTACGGACAATGAGTCGGCAAATGCATCGTTGTCTTAGGACCAGCTTGTATCAGTCGGTTTTTGCGAGTACCTTGGAGTCCACAGGATGGGTGCGCTCTTCATGTGACCGTGGTCCTTGAGGTGTTCCTCTTCCAGATCCTTTTATTTAAATCGTTTTCTTCCTTTTGTCTCTCTGCATTTGAGGAAAATAAGATATTTGTTTCGCGCCAACATAAAAGAAATCTGGTTTTAAAAACGGATGGATTTGATGCGTGCGTGGGTCGATAATAATACAACCTTGCTTCTCCTCTCCTTTCCCCCCTTTCATCAATCAAAAGTTTACCGTTAAATATACATTATCTGATATTTAAAAATCTTTCAGGTCATGATATATTGAGAGAATCATGTCGTTCATTGTTTTGTAAAAAATTTGTCACGTTACAATCGACATGGATTGATTAAAATTATAAGATATATCTTCTTTCCCCTTAAATAATGTATCGGATTCGAATATTTAAGATATAAAAAATATATATTAAAAGAGTTTTATATCATAGTAGACCGACCCCGATTCGAACCCGAATAAATAATAACCAATCGAAGTTCTAAATGTTACGCAATTTGTGCCTAATGTATCTTATCATCCTCTGTATTGACATCCTTGCACCCTTCTCTGAGCCAATCTTCGTATAAGGAAAAAGGCAAATCCCGACAGCTGGGCCACTAATACGATACTTATCCGATTCCATTTTCTTATATATATATATATTATATAAAAGAAAATTTTATATATAAAAAAAATCTATTATAAAGATGGCGAGGAAAAGGAAAAATTGAAAAGATGTGGAAATATTATCGAAATGAAATTTTACAATCTCACTTTCAGGGTGATGTCACCTCAATCAATCCCGTTCCATTGACCAAGTGACCCTTGAAAAGAGAGCTATTATATTATTGGACATCCCACTCTTTTTGTTTTGCTGGCGTTCGAATTAGAGCAGGCCACGGCATCTAATTCTCGGGGGACGTGGTTATCTAAAATTCTAAAAAATGTAGGTGGATTGTGAAATTATTTTTACTAGAAAAAGAACCCGTGCCACGCTGCGGTTTGATATATCTTTTATAACGAACTGAATGAATTATATTAAAGTATAGAGATATTTAAAAAATGATTATGTCATTTAAGTCACACTCAAATATCTTTTTTACAAACAAATGTCGTTTATTTAAAAAGAGCTATGTTATTATTCGTATGTTTATAATGTAAATATTTTATAATTTTTTAATTACCAGTGCAGAAATAATATACATTAAAAATTAATATATAAATGTAATATTCATCTCTTTCCCACAATAATATATTAATGATATATTATATTCATGTCTAATCACTATATTAATAGATTATTTATTTTTTATATAGGTTAATAAATAATTTCATTTCATTTCTAAATAGGGGACTCGATTTTCCTAAATGAAAGAAGTTTATTCTCTTGATATACTTATAAAATTAAATCCGGAATAAAAATAAAATGCATAAGTTCTATTCTTGTATTCAAAAAAAAATTTTTAATAATAAATTATATATTAATATTTTTTAGATAAATATTGATTATATTTATTGATAATATTTATTTATTTTTAATAATATATTCTATTATTTATTAATATAAAATATAAAATAAATTAAGAAAGGAAAAAAAAAAAAAAAAAAAAAAACGCAGCCTATCCACTCCACGTGGATAGGCTGGGAGAGCCCCCTTGGGGCTCTCCTTTAGTCTAATAAATATAGATTAGAAAATAATATCTATATATATATATATATATATTTCCTGGATGACAGCATGCTCCAAAGACAGCCAATTGAATGATAACATGTTGCGAGAGATTTTCTCCCTAGATCGATTCAATTGAAACCTTATTTGTAAGGGTTCAGTAGATTTTTAAATAGCATACGATGTAAATAAAAAAAATATACTAATAGTTTCACGCTCCCGAAGGGGTATATAAAACCTATGTTTAATTTCACCGGTATTATGCCTCTCGTATATTTTTAAAATGGAGGCTTTTGTTGTAGTAAAAGAGACGACTCACGATAATAGAGCAAAAAATTTCATAAATAAAAATATAAGTAAATATATATATTACGTGAAATATATTTTAAATTAAGAAGAGTTAAACACTTGATTCAAAATAATATCGGAGTGAGTAAAAAAAACATATTATGCTAAATATAGTAAATGTTTATTAATCTTGAGTATTGTATGTATAGTATACCACCGACTGTCATTCAGATCCTATCAAAAAATCAAATCGATAACTATTTGATTGCATAGAGCTTGTGATATTGACCGTACGCTTGTGGGGGAGTGACATTATTTTTGGAAAAAGAGTTTCGTACTCCACGCACTTACTCTTAGCTGCTAGTAAGGAATAAAATACGTGTGGCACACGATAAGATAAGATGCGTATACAAAGGGCATGATCGAACGATCCCATCTGCATTTTAACGTATTCGTATATAAATACACCTATACTATACATGCATATACGAGGATGAATTTCGGAAGGGACGATAGTGACCCTTTTGATTTGAAAACACCTCTTAAATATTATATAAATTTTATTGATTTTATAATTTTTTTTATTATATTATCTCATTTCACGTTTTACCGTTCTTTCGATTTCTCTTGAATTTATTTATGCTGAACAAAATTTTTAGATCCGTACGTATGCTATGCATGGCTAAATTGATGTGAAAGTACTTTAGGATTTCAAAGGAGATATACATATGTCTAAAAAAGATGGAACCAACCGAGGACAAATTTAGAAGACTGGACATCAAGGAGTGAAATTGAAGGAAGAGCAAAATCATGAATTCTAGGGGTGAAATAAAATAATTTAATAAAAATGTAAATAAGTTGACAAATTTTGTATAAAATATTCCGCGATTTTTTCTAATTAAGGGACGATCTCGATCACTCAAGCTGACTCCCGTAAATCCATGGCTGGAAAAATGAAAAACTAAAGGAGCCCGCGAGTCTTACTGACAAGAATACGGTGGTCCCTTTTTGTCCATGTACATATAATTTCTTAGACAAGTTCTCCATTTTTTTTTTTTGTAAGTCATGTACATACAATTTCAGTATGTGAATACTTATACATACGAACAAAAGTGTCCGTATGTAATCTTCACCACCCACTACATATCATAGGGAGCACAGCGTTTCCAACATAATTCAACACATCCCATTTTCGATATTTACATAATTGCACCTGCGATTCTTCCCGAGCACTATAGCACACCAAACAAAACTGTGTTTCCTATCCACAGCTCCTCATCGCTCGGATATGGAGAACATGGACAAGGGGAAGAAGAACAAGAGGATCGGGATCGTCGGTGCCGGAATAAGCGGCCTGCTGGCATGCAAGTATGCCCTCTCCAAGGGCTACACGCCGGTGGTGTTCGAGGCTGGGGGCGTGATCGGGGGAGTGTGGACCACGCCGCTGGAGACCACGAGGCTCCAGACGCCGCGCGAGCTTTACCGGTTCTCGGATCTCCCATGGCCTGCCGAGGTCACCAACGACTTCCCGACCCAGGACGAGGTGATGGGCTACATCCAGTCCTACGCGGACATGTTCGGGCTGATCGAGCACGTCCGGTTCAACTCCAAGGTGGTGGGTATCGAGTGTGGATCCGTGGGAGGAGATGGAGAGATGGAAGGATGGCATTATTGGGGAGGGAGTGGCGAGGCTTTTAGGCCTGCCGGGAAGTGGGAGCTCACCGTGGAGGACACTGTCAGTCACTCGACTGAGGTAAATTTTTCGATTTTTCAGATTTTAGGCGGGTGTCGATTAATGTTTCAGTTACAAGGACATGCGGTCACTTGTCTCATCGAACTGGATGTGACAAATAATTACAAAATATGATTTACTTTTCCAAGAATCAGTGAGAAATTGACATGAATTGATGAGCTATAAAAACTTAACAGGTGTATGAAGTGGACTTTGTGATTCTTGCAATTGGGAGGTTCAGCGATGTACCAAACTTCCCGGAATTTCCACCGGGAAAGGGACCGGAGGTATTCCGGGGTGAGGTGGTCCACTCCATGGATTACGCTGCCATGGACTACGGAAGCGCCGCCGCATTCATCAAGGGCCGCCGGGTTGCCGTTGTGGGGCTCCAGAAGTCGGCACTTGATATCGCCATGGAGTGCTCTGCCGCAAATGGTGATATTTCCCGATCCCTTCTCCTTCGTTCCAAAAGCCGGTTTAGTTTCGCATCCCTACTAGTGTGCTGTCGACTGTGCATCCATACTACAAAATTTAACATGGTATCGTGGCCTGAATCGCATCTTATTTAGATCACGCGCCTAGGAATCAAGGAAAGGTTAACTCCACAGTGAAAAGCATCAAGAAAACCCCTATAGGCCAGATCCCTTGTAACCGCGATCTAGTTTTTTCAATAGTCGAATTCTCTGAGAATATTCAAATAATCCCTCAACTGCTCTCCCAACACAATAACTATGAGAAAGGAGGTTCGATGGTGCAGGTTTGGGTCTTCCGTGCACCGTGGTGTACAGAACCGAGCACTGGAATGTGCCCGACTACCAGCCATGGGGAGTGCCCCTGGCTCTCCTTTATCTCAACCGCTTCTCCGAGCTTCTGCTTCACAAGCCCAGCGAAGGCCTCCTCTACAGCTTGCTAGCGACCGCTCTCTATCCCGTGGTACGATGTTGTCTGTTTTGACATAAATATGGTTGCATTTCACCAGCAACGTACTCCATTGTTCCTCGTCCAATTCTAATTAACTGCTGCAGAGATGGGCATTCTCCAAGTTCGTGGAGAGCCACATAAGGTGGAAGCTTCCCCTGGCGAAGTTCGGGATGGTGCCAGAGCACAGCTTCCTCCAGCAGATCAACTCGTGCCTAGTCTCGATGGTGCCCGACCAGTTCTACGGCAGGGTTGAGGAAGGGAGCATTGAGCTGAAGAAGTCCCGGAACATTGGGTTCTGCAAGGAAGGCCTCCTCCTCGACAGCGAGGCCTCGCTGCTCGAGATGGATCTCGTGATATTCGCTACCGGATTCAGAGGAGACGTGAAGCTCCGGGAGATTTTCCGATCACTGAGGTTTCGTGAGTGCATCGTTGGGCAGGACAGTGCCTCGGCTCCTCTTTACAGGTCAGCCAGCCCAAGAACTTGGACATATCCGGGCTCTGTTTTGACTGTGATTAGAAGTTTTCTCTCTCTCCTTGTCCAGGCAGTGCATTCATCCGAGGATCCCGCAGCTGGCAGTGCTCGGGCTCTCCGAGAGCGCATCGAACCTGTTCACTTCGGAGATGCGGTGCCGGTGGCTGTTCGAGCTGCTCGACGGCACGTTCAAGCTGCCGAGCATTGGGGAGATGGAGAAGGACATCGAGGAGTGGGACGCTTTCATGAAGAGGTATTCTGCCGGCTACTACCGGAGGTCTTGCATCGCAGCCCTTCACATCTGGTACAATGACCAGCTGTGCAAGGACATGGGATGGAACCCTAGGAGGAAGAAGGGCTTCCTCACTGAGCTGTTCGAGCCGTACGGCCCCATGGACTATGCTACCCCCTAATTCGAGCTGGAAACGAAATGAACGATTCGGACCCAAATGCATAATTAGAGCTATTGGACTCGAACTGCACAGTAATCGCATTTGATGGGCATATTCACATTCTTCAGCTTGTATTTTTCCTTCAATTTAGATCAAGATAGAAGTTGATGCTATGAAGAACATCATCTAATTAATGCGTAGGCGCCGGTTGTGCCGCTACAACCGGTGGATGTCAGTGTTCTTGATGTACAACTACTCTGTCCCCGAGCATGGCTCGGCTGAGAACGTAGCTCTTTGGGAGTTTAGCATAACGGGCCACATTCTCACTGACAAAGGGCATGCAAAATCCACTAATATATAGAGAACCATAACTTCTCGCTTTACCTCCAAGGCTCGATTAAAATGACTCGATAATCATGTAGATTGAGAAAATTAATGGTTACCGACCACCGTGCTCTTTCCCCACTCTCTCTGATCGAACAACGGCCTGTTTGAAGCTCTGTGAGCCAGAGCTATGAGGGTGGAAGGGGGAGGAGCAAGAGGGGAACAAATGTGGTGTAAAAATCAAGCACGCTGCTGTGCATAACGTTTTGGAAACCGATAGATTATCATTTGAACTCCCCCATTTACTTCGCGCCTATATTCCTTTTTTTTTTTGTCAAAGCGATGTAAATCCAATATTCGTTTATTATATATTACATTTTTCTGACCATTTAATTGATTTTTTTAAATTTATATTGGAAGCTGCACGTGTCGTATCAGAATCTCAGTCTGGAGAGGGAAGGGGGAGAGAGAGGTGTGGGAAAGTCTCTTGGAACAGGGAAACAACTCTGTTCGAATGTGGAAGGAGCAAAGTATTCGGCCTGAGATTCTTAATGAGGGTAATTACATTGAGTTCTTGTATACATACGAGAGATTATATAAATTAATTACAAATCAGTATAAATCACGGGATATGTAATCTCCAGGGCATGGGCGGCGTCAGAGGTACGGGCCAACTACCCTGTCATGGGCGAGTCGCCTGGAATGGGTGTTGCAGCGTACAATGGGCTTCTCTTTTGGGTCTCAGCAAGCCGGCCTTTGATAAGGGTGTGGGCTCATGGCCCACATCCATCAATCGGAAACAGAGGACACGGGGATTCAATCTCAGGCTGATCAGGGTTGAGCGCGGTGGTGGAGGAGCTGAGGTTCCTTGAGGCGGTCATGCTCTGCGGGCGGCGACTCAAGAGAGATTGACCGTGTAAAGGTTTTGGTTCCCGCGGGTTCAAGGGAGGGGCTGATATGTGACGAGGGTTATATTGTAACAAACGGAGTGGTGTGGGGATGCGATTGTAACAGAAGGTAAAGAGTTAGGGGCATGAGTGTAAGATGAAATCTCGTGCCAGTTGAGCAGTTAGTGCAACGAATGTATTTATCCAAAAAAAAAAGGAATGTTTATCCAAAGCACTTTTCGAATGATTATTATTATGAAATTTTTTTATTGATAATTATTATTATGAATTATTATAAGTTTAAAGGTCTTGTTAATAATTTTTTTAATAATTTTTAAATTTTTAAAATATCCTAGGTTGTAAGTCTCCCACGGCGCCATGCCTCACCGTTTCACCCTTTGTCTGCATCGGTTGCATGCACCTGGCGCGCGATTTGCCAAGCCGACACAGAGGACATGCCAGAGCTAAATGCTCACTGGTTCATGCACACCGGGTCTGTGAAGTATTTTCTGAACATAGCTCGACACTTTCCACGCTGGCGGTGCAAGTTCCCATCCGCCATAGCCTCCTTCTTTCCGCTCTCTCTCTCTCTCTCTCTCACTCACTGAAGATTTTCTCTAGCAGCAATCGCTACTCAGCTTCATACAGTCACTCTCTCTCCCTCTCTCTCCCTCTCTCTCTCTCTCTCTCTCTCTCTCGATCTGCACTCGCCGCCATGGCTGTGTTGTTCGCCTTCTCCTCCCTCTAGATCGGGGGTTGCTGCCGCCAGCTTCTGCTGGGAAAGATGGGCTGCGCGAGCTCGAAGCTCGACGATCTGCCGGCGGTCGGCCTCTGCCGAGAGCGGTGCTCCAACCTCCACGAGGCAATCCGCCAGAGGTATGCCCTCGCCGATGCACACTTCGCCTACATCAGCTCCCTCAGGGGCATCGCTCACTCCCTGCGCGACTTCTTCGAGCTCACCCAGTCTGCCTCTAGCCAGCTTTCCCCAGTCCTGAACCTGCCACCTGACCGTAAAGGATCGGACCCTGCTCCGGTCGTCCTCAAGGGGGGAGGTGGGGGAGACACGGGCACTCCCGGTCGAGCTCTGGATCCCACCTCCGCCTCCACTCCGACTCGGATGGCGAGTCCGGATCAGGGTCCGCGTCGTTCCATCACTCTGACCAGTCATCTCCTGCGCACTTTCACGGGGGCCGCGTTGAGTACATGAACCCCAGTCCGGTGGAGGACAACATGGTAAGTTCCTATCAAGGTGGTTTTTTGCACATGAACTACATGAAGAACAAGGCCACCACCTCAGTCGTGTACGAGCAAAGACCTCCGACAAACAGTCAGGCGACCGTTCTATTCGGTGAATCCTCCTCCTCCGGTACCCATTACTCCTATCCCTATCAAAGCGCCGACCCTTATCTGAACTATGGTTACCCCAATTATAGTGGGGGAAGCGCCAGTGGCTATGATTATTCATCCCCACCGCCTCCGAGCTATGGCAGCCATGGTTACTCCTCTCGGTCACCAGTGGCGGTGGCAGAGCCCTCAACGAAGCCGCCACCACCACCTCCTCCCCCACCCCAGGCCTCTGCCTGGGATTTCTGGAACCCTTTCGAGACGTACGACAGATATGACCCTCCTTACACTCCGAGCCAGAACTTGAGAGAGGTGAGAGAAGAGGAGGGGATGCCTGATTCGGAGGACGAGGGATATCAGCATGAGGTGGTGAAGGAGATTCAGGTTCATGGGAATCAGAAGTTCGTCGAAGCTGGGATTTACTCGAATTCTGCGGCAGTGGATGACCGCGAAGATGTGAAGGTTGGAGGGGAGGCCAGTATGCGTTGGGCTGGTCCAGGTCCTGTCGCGAGGGCAGTGGAATGGAATACAAGGTCCGTGTCGTGGATAAGAAGGTTGTTGATAATGAAGGAGGTCCGAGGAACATCACGGAAGTGCAGGCAGACCGAAGGGCTTTCAAGGTGTTTCCGTTGTGAAAGAAATTGAGATGCAATTCGAGAAAGCATCCGAGTCAGGAAACGAAATTGCGAGGATGCTAGAACCAGGGAAACTTCCCTATGACTGTAAACAACAAGGTAACTTTGTTTATGATTGGTGGAGCTGTTAATGAAATTGCCTGGTACAGTGCTTGGGATTCATTCGTTGGTCTTTTCTGGGAGATGATGACAGCTGAACTCACCTGACTTACGGTCACGTTTCATGGCATGAAAGTTTTCCCTGCGTGATATCTGCAAACTCCGTTTTAGTGTTCCTGGTACTCACTATAACCAGTCAAGTTCATGTATTTAGGTCAAAGGTCGACTTTGTTTGCCTTCATTTGAAGCAATTTTTGTTGCTTGATTCTGGGGAGTTCTCTGATCATACACATATGTCAAAGCTGAATGAGTTGGTTTAGATTAAAGATGCATGAGGACTAAATAACCTGTTATTTATAGCATATTCAATGGTCTATGCACTCCTTTGTCTTGAAGGGCGGTGCAGTATATATCCATTCCTTGCTTGCCCTTGAAATTCTAAGTTTTTCAATTTATTTGAAAGCAGTGGCTTCCAAGATGGCGAATCCATTGGTTCTATCTTCAAAAGAATCTACTTCTACAAGTGCTGATATGTCATCATCATCTGAGGTGGCTGGGCCAACTTATTCTGAGGAAGAGGTTGGGATGCGATCAGGAAATCTTTCTTCCTCGTTACACAAGCTTTACCTCTGGGAGAAGAAACTTTATAACAAGTTCAAGGTGTGTATGTGCCTGTAATTAAATTTTCAATGGATTGTCAGTATTTTCACCTTTATGGAGCCGGCTTCACCAGTGGTCTTTTATCATTCTCCTCTTTCCTCGGAGAAGCACCACACAGCACATTCATGTGATCTAACAGAACATCCTTGGTACCAAGTTGTTTTATGCATTGATTCCTTTTGTAGTCTGAGAAGAAGTTGCACGTTATACATAGAGGAAGATCCAGAGGCTCAAGTGGATGGACAGGAGGGGAGCTGAAGCTACCAAAGTTGATGCAACTAGAACATTAGTTAGAAGCATGTCTACAAAAATACGGATTGCAATTCAGGTTGTTGGTAAGATATCTGTCACGGTAAATAAGATATGGGATGAAGAGCTGTGCCTCCAACTTAATGAATTGATTCAAGGGTATGTGGCATTTATGAGTCTCTGCTGGCTCCTTGCTTTTCTCCTCTTTAATGTGGTCCTCATCTGAACATGTTTCTGTTACCACTGTTGTATGATGATAAAAGTTACCTCACATTTCTTCTAGATTTTGTACATTTTCTGAGGAATATCTATTTTGCAGCATTGTAAAAACACAGTATATCTGCATTCTTCTAGATTCAATAGCTATTCCTCTATTAAATCCATTTACCAAACCGTGTCATATTATGTTGAAACATCTATATCAACACTAGCCAGATAGTCCAAGTTTTTAGCTGGTCCAGTTGCGTTATAGTCAAAACTGATGTTTAAGTCCAATTGTGATAGTTACAGTGACTTGCGACTTCAGTGACTTCTAGTGTAAGTTCAAATTGGCGCGATTCAGGATTTCCCTTAGAAAAGCTATGTGCTGTAGAGGACTGAATCACACAAGAATTCACTGTTGTCGTGCTCCCATTGTTTTTGGATTGCAGGGGGTCCATGTGGTGGCAGATGTTTGCTATCATTTTAGTGGAGTATAACACATTACTGAGAGAATTATCAATAGACTTTTTAAGCGCGCTTGAGGTGGTGAGAGGATTTATTCATGTTGTCAATGGCTAACTGGTTAGTGCAGTGGCTGTTTTGGGTCCTGAGTGTGCTGTAATAATATCTAAATTAGACAGCAAATGACTGGTTCCAAAGAATAACACATTTTTATGGAGGATTGCAGTGTCAAAGTTTATGTATGTAGTTGTCTTTAGGGGGGGGGACTGTGTTCTTCTTTTGAAAGGTTTTTCTGCGCATCTTTCCTCATGGGTCAAATGTGCTGTAATCTAGTCTAAATATTGAAATGTTCTACAGACAGCAAAGTTGACGGTAAAGAACATAAAATATGTCATGAGAGCATTCTTCATTTGGTAGGAGGCTGATTTCCAGTGACACGAGGAGAGATGTCTTGCACCTTAAATTGCATCTTCTGGATCTTGATGATTATTTGAGCAAATTGCATCTTCTAGTTCTTAATTAATTAATTGCAGACATTGTTTCAGTTCACATCTTACTTCAGACTCATGATTTACACCTTCTTGTTTTAGGAACCATGACATCTCTAAGGTTCATGAGAATTGGGATTTTGATTCATTGCACATTGTATCCCCTCGTCTTGATTGCACTCATATCTGGCCTAACATCTGCCCCTTTAATATTTATGAATGATAATGAAAAAATTATGCCTTATGATCTATGGTGGGGGTGGACCTTAACATGGAAACCTATTATGTTGATAAATTGACATGTGGTGGTAAATAACTAACATTCTATATTTCAGGCTAACCCAAATGTGGAGGTGTATGCTTAAGTGCCATCGAAGCCAATGCCAAGCAATTGGGGAAGCGGAAGGCTTAGGTCCTATTGGATTGGCCAAAAAGCTCAACGATGCCCATCTTGAGGCCACCTTACAGTTCAAGCGGGAGCTCATCAATTGGACCCTAAGATTCTCGAGTTGGATTAGTGCCCAAAAAGGCTTTGTCAAGGCCCTAAACAATTGGCTTTGTGAAATGCATTCTTTGCAAGGTTGAGGAAACTCCTGATGGCATTGTCCCTTTCTCTCCAGGCAGAATTGGAGCACCACCTGTATTTGTCATCTGCAACCAGTGGGCCCAGTCCCTTGACAGTATCTCGGAGGAAGAGGTCCTCAACGCTATGCATCTTTGTCATGGGTGTCCTCCATATATGGAAGCAGGACAAGCTTGAGATGAGGCAGA
This sequence comes from Lagerstroemia speciosa, assembly GCA_037672795.1. Taxonomy (NCBI): domain Eukaryota; kingdom Viridiplantae; phylum Streptophyta; class Magnoliopsida; order Myrtales; family Lythraceae; genus Lagerstroemia; species Lagerstroemia speciosa. Next base: position 7,205,726 of record CM075289.1, on the reverse strand, counting down.
GAACGGAGACGACCAGGGATTTAGAGAAGGTGGTGAAAAATCTTGACAGGGAGGACCAGAGGATACATAAGCAGATTCAAGCGATGGACAAGAAAGTGGTCCTTTTTGCAGGCGATGGAGATGATCTCTCTGTGGCTGGGCCAGCCATATACCCTGGCGATATGAGTATTGATCTTCAGAGAAGCTTGCGACAGATCTTTGAGGCCATGGAGAGGTTTATGGACAGTTCAACTAGAGTTTATGAGGAGCTTCTATAGCGGTGCGAGGAAGAAGAAAAATTGGCTCAAGAGCCTGAAAGTGTTTCCATAGGGAGTGCTTGTGTTTCATATAGTATCATCCCCCTTACTGCTCATGAAGCATCGCCGCATCATGTTGAGGGGGGAAAACTTCTGACATGGTTCAGGCTGAACAATCTTTCAGACTGATCTTGACTCAGGAGATTCTTTTCACTTTGCCTATCTGATAATCTTCCCGGGACTACAGGGATCAGCTGTTGTAGTCCACCGTCTGAAATGGTAAATTGCATTCAAGCCTGGTGCAGGCAAAGAATGATCTCCCCCTATTCGGTGCCTGGTGGAAGAAGTTCAAGCTTGCAACTTTGGGTGACGCTATTTTGCGGGCAACGATCCTCAGCATCTCCTCGTGCCGGATCCTAGGAGTTGGAGGAACCATCCAAGTTGGTTAAATCAGTGCTCAGTTGTCGAGTTGGAGTTTTGCTTGCATCCTGCAGCCAGCAGAGTCGGGAGACGCAAGTCTCAAATACACAACAACCACCCCCTCTCAGATGATGTTCAAGACACAGACCAGACTGACAACCTTTGGATTCAGTGTTGTTTGTAATCACAATGTATCCGTGGCTTGAAAGTACATTTTCTTTTGTCAAGAATCATGTTTTTACACACTTTGATTGGGGACGTAATTATACAACTATGTGCCTTCAACTGTGTATTATGAACTGAAAACAAGTGGCAGAACAGAATTGCCCCTTAGAAAGGAGTGCTCCTTATGCTGAAAAAGATGCAAATCAGACAAGGTACAATGTTGATTATCCTTGAAGAACATGCCCGAGAAGCTCTTATTCAATGGTTCAGTAACTAGAATTGTCTTTTGACGCTGTCCATGTAAACTGTTTTAACACACTAATGAACCACATGTCTGGCTACAGAATCACCCCAACAATTTTGATGACAAAATTAGTAGGAAGGTTTTGAACTTCTGAATTACAGTCTCGGGACCTGTCACTGTTAACCTAAAATGCCGCTGCAATTTCCGAAGGAGCAGATGAGATGCCAATGGTGCACCTTCTGTTAGCTGGGACGAAAATTCCATCCATCTACCAAAAATAAAAGAGTAATCTTCCATAACTGTAAACACTTAGAAATGTCAAATTTCTCGGCATCAGAGGTTTAAGAGATGAGCCGAAGTGGTCAGGTTTTGGAGCCACGGGCTGTTGAATTGAGTCCAGAAGCTGTCTTGGGTCCAGTCTGCCGTGCACTTAGGCAGCTGAAGCTCCATCGTCAGAGCTTCACTCCCTGACGGAAGTTTAAGAGAAGTGGCAGCGTTTGATCTCTTCAACTGATAATCTCCACTTCCCTCCATTTGTTCCACAATTGGGACCCAAACCACTTCCTCGGCTTCCACTTTCAGTACGGGTTCGTTCATTGGCCCAGACGCTTCTCCAGGGTAGCTACTGAAGGAGGCGTCGATTGGAGACAGAGGAGGAGAGTAGGAACTCGGAGAGGCTTGGTAGTTCTTGGTTGCTTCTTCCATGGCAGCCCTTTGCTCCAGCACTTTCATGGACGTCGCCTTCCTGTATATCTTGCAGAGCACCATGTCCTGCATTTTCGATCAATCGGAAATTATTACAATTTTATTTACACACTTCTAATACATCGAGCGAGTATCAGCTAAGCACGACTTGATCGGGCTCTCTTTTTCTAAGCTGGTGTTATTGTTACCTTAGGCAATGGCGAGTTGTCGGGGAGGCGATACTCGTTCATGACCCAGTCGGTCTTGCTGCCTCGGGGCGCTCTACCTTTGTAGAAGACGAGGGTCTTCCTCAGCCCGATCAGATGCTTGTGGTCGGACAGCTTCATGATCTTCCGGTCCGACCCGGTGGCTTTCCAGAACCCGTTGCTGGTGGTCCTGTTCGGCCTTCCTAGGCTGCCGTGCCTCCTGTCTCTCGGGACAAAGAAGTACCACTCCCTCTCCCCATTGATCTTTGCCAATCCTGATTCACCGAAACCACAAGACATCAGCAAGCATCCTATGATTATCATCGACAGCTAAGTGAGGACCATATTGTTTAATGGAAATTCTACATATGTATCCTTTTTATACCAGGAAGTTCCCAGGGATCATGATGGTAGATGTTGAGGATGCCCATGACATCGAAGCCGATCGCCTTCTTGGAGACCGTGTTCTTGAGATAGAAATCGAGGAGCTCCTCTTCGGTGGGGTGGAACCGGAACCCCGGGAGATCGAATCCTAGAGCCATGTCTTGCCTCTCTCCACTAAGACGAGCCCGAGTCTGAGTCCGAGTCTACGTTTCCTGTCTCTTCTGGGTCTTGTTTCAATTACGTTGTCAGTACTGCATGGAATGGAGAAAGAACTTAAGTTATGGCCAGGACAGAATAGACGGACGTGTCGGGGATATTTATACGAACCGAAATTGTTTGCGTTAGGAAGACTGGGTCAAGCGGTCACGAGCCACAAAAAAAAAAAGAAAAAGAAAAAGAAAAAGAAATGACACTGGAATCAAATAGGAGCTTGCATTGCTGTTTTACTAGAAGAAGATAAGGACGTGGTGTCGACGCGGTTGTGCTGGGACATCACTGGAAAGTCATATGGATGTAACAGACACGAGATATTGGACTGCACCAACACTTTTCCTGGATCTTGCTTGTTCATGTCCAGAATTTAAATTGATAGGTGATGCGTGAGAATTGTACGGGACAACGTGAGTGTTAATCGAGACACTAAGACAGCACGTCATATTAAAAAAATCATGATTTTATCTTGCTATGATATTAAATTCATAGGTGAATCTGTAGGAAACTGAGCTTGTATTCATCCAAAATCCTAACACAAAGAGCGGTTATACTAAATCGTTATATTCTTAGAATTTTGTTTATATATATATATATTTACCTATATGGAATGAAGTTAACCACAAATATTTTTGCTTCTCTTTCCCTGTTTATGGAGAGTGTGTTGTGGGTAACTGCGGTGTATTACAAAATAGTGTTTACCTGATATTATAAACTAGTAAGATTCAACTGTTTAAGATTTTTTTAATAAATCCCAGAAAAAAAATCTCATAAATAACTTAATCTTATTGATTTGTGATATATTACCACGTAAATATTGTCATATGATACAACTGCTACGTGCAAGACCATCTCCTGTTTATGGAACTACGAAACTGGGTGTCCTTGCAAATTCCATGCCAGTGATATGGCATCGTTTTGAACAAACAAGACCGGTAGAGCCGAGCCCGGGGGCTGGATCTTGGAACCAAGACACGGTCGTCCAGTCCTCGAACGCAGATGCACCGGAAAGGACCAATTAAAATTTGAAAATCGCTGATCGATCGTTGTCTCAGGCAGTTGATAGAGAGTTATGCAGTGGTGGACCTTCAGCTCCCAATTTTCCAGGGAAATTTCAAGAATGCTGCTCGATGATTTTTGAGCTCAGTGCGGCGTACTGCATGTATATGGACAGTTTCAAGTCGGTGTCAGGAAGTCTTTCGTTTATTCTGATTTCCACGCCATGCCTGTCAAGAAACCCATCATTAGATAGAAGAACAGGCATTAAATCGTATAAGCTCCCGCCCGACATATCCCGGTACGACACCGTTCGAGGGATGATCCGAGGTTATCGGGATATCTCCCTGTCGGATGTGTATCGCACGATCGCTCCTAATGCGCTTGAATGGTTCGAGATTCACCGAAAACATAAACCAATCCTAGAGTTGTACTCCTCCGTTGCCTTCCCTGCAATCGCATCATCGAGCCCTTGTACCTACTGCCGTGTTCTTGACGACTGCACGGACATTTTGATGGCACCGTCGTACATCATGTCATCGACTATGTAGTCAAGACTGCCCTTTTGAAAGTTGTCAATAGATGGCCTAAGGTTCTGCGATCCAGTTACTGAATCGTTAAACAGTTTAATTCAACGATTCACGATCAGTGATTCAATCTGAAGTAATTCAAAGGCCCATGTACGTGCTCAAAGATCCGGAGACTAGACAGTATGCTACTCCCGGGACGAGATTTGATGAGGTAATTCCAATCATCTCTTCCCCTTATTTACACTTCCCAGTTCTCTTATAAATCCCTTGATCTCCAAGATATTATTTATAAAATTCAAATACGAAATATTGTTTTAAGGGTAACAAGCACCGAATAAGTTCAACCAACCCTTTCTTTTCGCTCGATTATCACAACTCTGAACCATGGACAGCTATGGCTATGCTTTTTCTTACAGAAGACTTGACTCCTGCTTGCATGCATGCATAACTTAGACAACTAAGCATTCAAATGGAAAATTGACGTACGAAAGCTCCGAAATCTCCTACGGTTAAATTAGTATGTTTATGGAAGCAGGAATCTTGTGGAGTGGTATTACTCTCAACCTAAAATTAAAAGACTGGATGCTCGATTCTTTGTTAGTAAAACTTCCGTATACTTTATTCCCCACCCCGTTCCATTCCTTTTAAACTTAGACGTGTATGCTTTGTGTTTTAAAAAAATATTTTAATTATACATACCTCCAAGAAAAGAACACTAAAATATATAAATGAGGCAAAATTTCTAAAATTTAATCATAATTCTGTTAGCTTCAGAGAGATAAGAAGATACGGCTCTTTCCGTGGACTAATTCCAAGTACGACAGAGAAAACGAGAGAGGGGGGAAGACGAAGACGAAGAAATCTTGTTACTTAATTTCCAGGAAGGTAACAGGAAGGAGAAGACAGAGAGGCTAAACAGGTGTCCCTGTCTCCTTGCCAAGATCAAGAAATTCCAACTGTGTGTTTTATATTTCAACTCCTCCTCCCTCGCGGATGATAAATAGTTTCATACATGTCTGACCGACAATTCTTCCAAGGGCTCGAATTAAGGAGTCTTCCGTTCAACTCTCCGTGGTTGGACTCCCGTGGCCCTTCGTTTCTCATTCTCCTAAACTCTTCAAGGTCCATGGATCTTCCTTAAAATCGGTACAACATAATACCGTTTGTCTATGTAAAATATCCAATTAAATCTATAAAAGATTATATCCGTACCCTACCTAAAAGTCCAAACTGTTAGGTGGTAATACTTAATTCTGGTGTAAACTTAATCATCCATCGCCAATAATTGATCTCAAACCGGACATTTTTTTCAGTCTCGAACTTAACTGACCACGAGTAAGACCCGCTCTGATATAAAATACCCACCTGGGCCTACAAGAAGTTAGGAACACTTCCACTTAAAAGTTTAAACTGTTAAGTAACTGTATCCAATTCTTTTATATATGGACTCGTATTTATTATTTAAACTAATCGATGTGAGATATCATCATCAACAGGTGCATATAACTTGAACTAGAATTTCATTAATTAAGACAGCATTTCCTATGGTGAATGATAATTTCACTTTAAAATTTTTATGTGTATTGATTCATCACATGATTGAAGCTTTTGCTCCATTATTAACTGTTAATGACTAATCTAAGTTGCTTATAAAAAAACGGACTAATGTTAATTTATTCACATGGTTCAGTGCTTCTTTTCCTGTACGAGGAACTAGGACTTTGGGTCTGATAGATTGAAAAAAGATTGTGATTGACAGAATTTTACTCTTCCGAGTTAACATGATTCGAAAATGAAATAAAAGGGGTAGTTTCATAAAAAAGTTGTTGAATATTTACTAGATCCATAAGACACAGACCTATGTCTAACTCAAGAGTTTAGATTAATAGGCGAAGGTATTCAATTTTTCGTAACTTCGAGATCTTTTTATTAGTTTATTATATGAAATTACAATTCTCGACAGTAGTATGGATTGTTTCTGATCGACTTGGAATATCAAAAAACGATCATTTGTTGCTGATGCTGAAATCGATCATTTGTTGAAAACCAAATCAATGCCGGATCCTTGATGACAGAAGGGTGTCTTTGGTAACAATTGAATCTTACTTGGGTCCAATAATTTTTACTTGAATTTTATTGTATTATAGGTAAAAAAATATGATATTATTATATTTGGTAAATATATCAAAAGATATCGTTATTCATTTTTTACAAAGGTATAGCGTGGATTTTATCGGTTACAATTTTAAAGTTCTAATTTAAATGATTTATCATGACAACTTTGAGATCCGAAGAAACTCATAATGACATGAGAAAAGAATAAATTGCACAAGAATATAAAAAAAAATAGAGATACTAAAGAAATTTAAAAATGATAAACAATATAATTGATAAATTCAATCTTATTAATGAATATCACGCACATGACTTCCCTTTCCAGGAGCCACCGAACCCTAACCCTCTCGGGATTAAGGATTACCAGTCACGAGATATGCCATCGATATGCTCTCCCGATGTTAAGATACAACACCACACTTCGGCAACAGCCACAGATGCTCCAAGCAAGCCCCGATAACAACTACTCAATCGTCCCTATGTCTCTGCTAAACTCGAGCCTCTTCGAGAAAGAATCATCCGGGTCGAGCTTAATCCATCCATGTGGAGGGGGAGTAGTCCACATCTAATCCGCATACGCGTGATTAAATTTCCACTGTTTTCTTTCATTCACATTTTCTGACGACTGGTCCGGAGGTGTCAACTTCATGTCTTTCCAAGAAGTTTGTTTAACGGTCGGACCCACAACCTAGAGACAGATTGTAAAGAAACACGGGTTAATGCTTTAAACCATGATGTCTGTCTGTCCATATGCCTAACAGGCCAAAAAAGGAAAAAAAAAAAAAAAAAAGGGAAACTCCGCGTTGTTCTCGATTTGACTCCATGTCTTTTTTTTGGGGTGATTATTGCACTCGAACACACACAATCGAACGGATCCAAATATGGATTACCTAGTTGGGGTACGTTAAATTTTTAATTACATGCTTTTAATCATATGAACCGTCTCATATTTCGAACGGGAAACTACATGACGGAGTGAAAGTGTTAGGCGCAACGATGATTATTTTGTGGTGATGACTAACTTGATTTTGATTTGAGGACATTGGACTTCCAAAGTCCTCTCTGAAGACGACTTGACAAGTCGACGGTAAGAGGGCTGGGCTGTGCTTTTGCTTGGTTATTTCCCACATCAACCGGTCTTCTCCCTAGAGGCCGACCGTCTAGATAGACAGATGATGACTCACCTTTATGCAAGAGACGGTGCAGTTTCCTTCAAGGAGGAGAGGGGAGATCAATCGACATGCGCCCACAAGCACCGTGCATGTCTCATTAGATTAAGAGGTCGGGTCCGAGGTCGATTAGGAAGCATCCTCTTGGAAACATATAGGATTGCCATTTGAAGTTCTCGACTCTATTCCATAAGATCTAACCCATACATGACTCGCACACACCATAAGCTAATGCGAGGTCCTGAATCGACCAAGTCTTTCCAGGCAAGTGCCCCAAAACTCGGGAGTGCTATAGATCTCATCTTTCCCGATCACTCGCCATGTACGGTATGATCAGACACCGGTTGTTTTTTAATAAGTTTCAATGTTCAATGGGGACCCCTATGATATGTTGTAATCTTGACTCTCGAGTTGATTTTGGACTGATTCCAAGCAATTTTTGGGCTTCTCAGGGCCACCAAAAGGGCCCGTCTTTTCCACGGAATCGGGACATCCTTCCGAGTCTTTTCCCTAATTGTGGCGCAAATTGGGTTGACTTGACCAGTCCATATTTCCCTTTTCTTTTCTCTTTCCGATAATGACCATCGTAAAACTTCCATTTATTTTCTAATTTGATTCAAGCCAGAAGAAAATGAAAAATATCTGACACGATGGAGCATAAATGATAAGCCTCTCTTTTTTCCCTTACAAAGTATTCGATTCCGATATCCTCTTGACAAGTACTGGCAAAGACTCGACCACGAAAACTTTCTTGGACTTGGAACGGACAACCCCACAGGCAGTATTTACCGTAGGTTACATTGCTTCTGACCCATTCAGCAACCTAATCAGTATCACATGGCATCTTTCAAATTCGAAGAGATTACATCATTCCGAACTGCTATTGTTGAAATCCCTTCCATGCATAGAAGAGGAATGGAGATCAGAATAGTTGGTTGGAGCAGCCGGGACACCTTTGGCATTGAGTGCCATCCCAGGCCAGGGCTGTCCCTCTCGGGCTAGTTGGATCTTCCATTTTTACTCCCTTATGGTGAAACCATCAGATGCTCTCATTACGAGATCAATACACATTCGAGCATTTGACCTGTCCTAACCACAAGAGTGAGACTTTTAATTGTCTAAGAGACATGGACACATGCAATTGTATAAATGAGACCCGGACAGCTAATTCGATCCTTCTACCTCCGATGGATAGACATGTCACGTGCAGTACACGAATGTCATCTACTTAGCAACTAGCTCACTCTTTTAAGATGTGTTACTTAGAAGATCATATACTTATGGGCTGTTAAGAGCATCAGCAGCATCTACATACCCTATGGAACATCAACAGTAATGGCTTTCCATCTCTCGACTATTTGGTGTGACAACACACCCAGCAAGCCAAACTCCGAATAGTTCCTATTTCATGCTCACTCTTATCAAGAAATTGAGTGGCGAAAAAGCGTGGAAAAAGATCATACCAGTGTTTCAGTGGTGAATATACAATCATAAATATGGCTCATGGCAGCACCATCTGTCTTAGAGAATAAGATCTAAGCTTTTCAACTTCTGCAAGAAGGGAGGCATTTCCTTCACATGCCTCTGTGAGTACCAGAAATCTCTTCTCGAGAACACCACCCTCTTGTTCCATCACCAGGGATATAGGAGATATATTGTACCGCATAAGATCCAACATTAAACCCTGCAGTAAAAAGGGAAAATAGGCAAATGTTCCTCAAACAGTTCCTCTGCATAGGTTTCTTTCCAGAGCAGGAGAAGTATCGGTGAAAGTGAGAAACCCAACTAGTTCACTGGCTCTCCAAACTAATTACATACCTCATGTTGATGCTTCCTTGAGTAGTCGCGAAGAAGGGACTTCACTAGTTTGTGGCGCAACAAAACTTTGTCCATCGAGTGGTTGAGGAAAAGCAAGGAGGAAATGTGGTGCAAGAATAGTGTGAATGCCAGTGATTTTCTCACAGCAGCCCTGTCAAGCGCACCAGACGTCCAAGATTTCACATATGCCTCCAGAATGCCTTCATTATCCTGCTCAATTGTTTATCAAAGGAAAAGGAGGAAAAACAAAAAAAAAAAAAAAACAAATAAGAAGTTACATCATTTGCTAAAAAACAGTTTCCAACTTTAATCAGCTAATGATTCTAAAACTTATCACCTCGATCAGCCAAATTTAATCAGATAAATATATGTTTTTCAATGACAGCCTGTGGCCAGCAGTCATGCCACTGTAACATACCTCAGCAGGCTCCAGATATCCTTCAGAAGAAGCTAAGCATTTCTCCAGAGGGGGAAGAAGTTCGAGAACCCGAGCATTAGATAAAGCATTCCATGCAGCGAGTCGTACAGAAGCTTCCACATGACGATGGAGATACACAGCAACTTGACGGCCATATACTAAATCACCATAAGATACTGCACCAAAATGATCCACGAGGGTCTCGATAAATGTTGGATAACTATCATGAATTTCCAACTGGAACCTCAAAGCAAACATGGGATCATGTTCCTTTCCAACTTCAAAACTGCCGCTACAACATCTTGCTTGGTCCAGTTGTTGGCCAAAGATATCTTGTAGAGATTCATAAAGGGTCCTACTTCTCTCATCTTCCAGTACGTCCATCCCAACAAGTAAGATCATTGACAAGGAATGGAATTTCCAAACTAGGGGCACACTTCTAAAAGATAAGGAGATATTTGTTAATTGGGTATTTGACATTGCTTCAAGGCCAAGAATGAAGAACAGTCCTGCTTTTGCGACTTCGCACAAATCGTTGGATTCCTCCAGAAGATCTATTTCACTCAAACTCTTTCCATTGCTGCCAGGTTTAGCAAACTCAATAGTGGAGATTGGACTGAGAAACCAGTGGATTGGAAGAGGTAGTCTCTGATTAGCCCACTCTACCATCAAAGAATCATAGTTCCAATCACTTGCACTCTCATTTAGTTCTATATCCTCATGTATGGTTTTGAGACGAGTATTTCTTCCGTGAGCTTTATCAACAGAGCCCCTACTACCACCTGCAGCTCTAGCCTTATTCTTTACATGCAACCAACGGGTTTTGTAATGGGAAAGTAATATATTACTCACCAGTAGAAAGTCCTCTTCTCTGTATTGCCCCAGGACAAGTTTACCAGTCCTGTTCAGGGCCGCAAATTGCTGGATACAGATAGACAGGTGCTGAAGAACAGGTGTTTGAAACAAAAAATTCAATGCCTTCTCCACAACAGCCCTGTCCCTAGGACCAGAAACCAAACATGCCCCTAAGGCAGCATTTATTCTTAGGGAGATAGCAGTATGGTCTACATCTAGGGCTAAGTCAGCAATTTCGAGCAAGTAAATGAGAAAACCTGCATCTTTTTGGGCCAATAGAACATTGGTAGACCAAAATCCTCCACCAGAAGCACCCCACCCCACTCCTACTCCTGGAACAGGACCCCCTCTCCCGAAAGTCTCGATTGACGGGAGACAATGCCACTCTGAAGTAAACAAGTTCAAAAATGTCTCTAATGAGCTTCTTATTTCAGGAAGGCACGCCTTGAGTATTCCCTTCTCAAGAATTTGCCCTTCCCTAGAGAGATCCCTGCCCTCACTTGGAGGACTAGGCATCATAGACTTGGCTAAGTGGATCAATCGGTCAAGGATCTCCACCACTTTGACTAACGCATGAAGACAACAAACACAGGCTAAGCGGTTCATAGAATTGCTGTTCACCCTCAAATAACATAGCACCTGAAGGAATGACCCCCCTTGAGGTTGACCTGATACATTATTCACAGAATCAGCATAAGATAGAGAGCCCAAGAACCCGTTCTTTATAAGCTCCAGTCCAATTCTTGGAACAAAATCGGGCAGCCATGGAGGTCGAGCCATGCCGTGGGATGTGTTCTTTGGATCCAATTTCCCGAGAACAGTGGAGAACATTTGCATGACAGCAGAATAAACCCACAACAACGAAGAATTCATAGATTTATCTCGTGAAGTTGAAATGTTTTTGCTTCCATCTCCAAGCTCAAAAAGTTCAGATACTTGTGCATCACTCTTCAACATTATCCAGTTGAGACCCAGGTCAACCATGGGACCCACATAACTCCATGACCAAGTAGCACTAGCATCACCATTACCTTCCAAAACTCGATCTTTCTCATGCATTTGCAAAAGAAAATCTGGAAGTCTGCTAGCTAAAGCTCCAAGAACAAGGTAAGCCTCCTTCGCAATCGAAGTGAACTCAAGCAGCATTTGTTCTTCTAAAAGTTTTCTTATTGTAGGGGGGTTCAGCCACAAGCAAATGGAAGGAAATATATCTGAGAAGTTGGATACACAAAATCCATATCTTATACAGACTTTCCATAGGCGTAATTGCTCAACCATCAGAGCAGCAGAGAGCCTGCATCTTTCTTTTCCAGATATCATCCAGTGCTCGAGGGACTCATAGGGTTGATACAGATGCCAAGTCAGAGCTTGGATGGTTTTGTTGATGAACTCTTTGCAAATGCTCCTGTCAGATTTTGCCAGAACCTGTGAAGGGAAATGCGATTAACAAATAAAAATAATTGATAAACAAAATAGAACTTTAAAGATTAGACCTACTTATGTACCTTCACAAGAGTTACGGATTTAATTTTAGATTGATCAATTTCCAAGTTGTTCATTGCAGTAAATCTGTCGACGACCGCTTGAACGAGTCTTGGGCATTCCATGATAGCATTTGCACCTGTTGGAGAGTGCCTCGCTATTGCAATGAGTATAGAAATCAACCGTTCTTCCAAAACCGATGAAGGATCAGTCTGAAATGATCAACAAACATGAAAATCATTTCTTTCTCAATAAAAATGAAGTTTAATATAACACTCTTAAGCAAAGTTTGACAATAATTGTCATTTAAGCTAAATACAAACGAGTAGCTAGTCAAGCTTACCTCCAAAAGATAGCGAATTCTTGGGAGTATGCCCATTCTAATGAGACCTGCTGCAAAGTCTTGTCCAGCAACAAAAATATCATCTTGAATTGTATGTTTTCCTTCAGTCTCTTCATCAGAGGTCTCTCCAAAAGGAAAAAGGTTGGAAGATTTAGCACTGTACTTCCAGAACCCACCATGGAGGAAACCTACATCAATCTCCGGCTTACTTCGAAATACCGGGGCAGTGTAGACATCCATTCCACACAAATCAACGCTCTGAGGGGAAAATATGCTGAGCTTGAAATAAGGTTGCATGATAACCAGACAGGCTTAAAGAAGAAGAAATTCAACTGAATATAGATATACCTCCAAGAAGTCAAAGAAGCGCTCGTTTAGATCATAGCTAAGGATATATTGGATGACTTTGGCACAAGCTAAGACTACAGAATTGTGATTATCGTCCAAAGACATCCTACATAGTAAGAGCAACAACTTTTAGTAGCTCTCTCATATTTTATCAAGACAAAAATTTACTGAGACCAAATGGGAGAACCACAGAAGGAAATTTGCAAGTGCTAACAGCCTTGTATTCTAACATAACAATAACACGGCAGTTGCTTTAGAGATCAAATGCATTTTCAACAGAAATATATTCAAAAGCCCTGGGACAGCAGATCAAATGATCATGCAGATACATAAAAAGTTATGGAAGGCAAATCACCTCAATGATAAAATAAGCTCAGGTTCTGGCCCAAGAGCAAAGGCCCAGACAGCTTCCCAGTCAACTGAACAGTCACTGCTATGAGATACTTTTGCAAGATCAAGACTTACTTGATCCTGAGCAACATAATGTATTGCTTTATCAAGAACTGATGCAAGAAGATTAAGAGCCAAGGACCGTTGTCCTGGAACCTGGAGCACCAAAGACCAACAAAACCCTTTAAAAGTGAAGCAGAGTTAAGCTATTATGCAAATGCAGAAAAAAGATATCATTAATTCATCTATTCATAGGACAGAATCATCATGAGCATGTTTTGTTTCTTTAACACAATTACTGATGTACTCATAAGAAACAGATATCATTCTTTGTGCTTCGTACACTGAATGAAACATGACCAACAGGAGACAAACATAAGTTCAACAAACGCCAAATTCAAGAAATATTTTAAATATCTATGCACACAAACACGCACTAATAAGTGCTCCCCTGATACAAATGTACTACTACAATTTTTTCAACAAAAAGTCTCGTGAAACAAGGTAATGATAATTCTAAAATTTTAGACCTTTGACCACCATGAATGGAAATGAAATTCCTTATAAGCCTTCAAAAAGAAATTCCCTATAAGCCTTCAGCCCCAAATTGAACTTAATGAGGAGAAAAAAGGAAAAGGCCTTAACATAAAACTAATATGAATGAATAAACCAAGCATCAAATGAAAACTGACCACACTTCTTGAGAGCGCCACAGCTTCTTTAATTGTATAACCTGCTGCCCCAGGGTCCCCTTCAGTTCGTAAGAAATCACGCTCACTGACATTATCTGCATGCTGACCAGAAACAGAGTCTGCAACAAAAACGAAAGGATCCATCAGTGTCATGTAGGCTACTTAAGAATAGCTCCTTTCAGCCAACTCCTTACATAGTTAGCTACATAAATGGATTCAAAAGAAAATGTAGCTTACTAGTCTCAAGCACCAGACTGGAACCACTCTCGACAACATCCCCATCCAGGGAAAATCTCAAGTTCCTTACACTCTCAACTCTGTCGCTCCAAGCATCCCACAAACTGCTCCCACTGGGTCCTTTATTCTCTGCACGAATAATGCCCTGAGTACTGTTGTTACTCTTTGTGCTTGTTGTTGTCACGAGATGAGAGTCAGCACTTGCCAAATTGGGAGAAACTTCTGCATTAGACAGGGTATTAATAGTTGGACTGCCTGATTTACCGCTTGGGGCCACACTTGCTTCAAGGAGGTCTTTCTTCTTCTTATTCAATTTCTCAACGCCCCGCCTCTTTAATGCCTCTACTAGTGCTGCATTCATTTTACCCATTATCTCAGCCTGAGCTTCTGCAATTTCATCAGGTGACATACCTTGCAATCGAGCTTGGTTCTCCACATCAATCTGGTCCTCAAGGGATAAATTGCTTTGGATGTTTCCAGCATCATCAACTTGAATCCTATCTTCACCAACTTGATTCTGAATGAACATAGGTTTTGATTCTCTTCTAAAACTTGTGTCAGTCCCCAGAGTAGTTGCTTTGTCCCGACTGAACTCCTCCTTGGCGACAGATCTTCCAATTGCAGAACCCAAATCACTTTTCATCGACTTGCTTGAATCACTCACAGGCTTAAAAGGAGCTGACACTTGTTCGGCAGTTCTCCTATCTGTACTGTTAATATCTTCCCCGTCATTAGTTTGCAGTTGGTCTACAGCATGATAAGACTCTCTTATTCTCTTGCCATTCGAGGAATCTTTAGATGGGACAAGTTCTCGCCATCGGCTTAAGTCCAAACCCTTTCTCTCCTTTCTCTGCACTGGACCTGCAAGAGCTGCTGCTCGTGCAGCAGCCACGAGTTCTTCTCCATCCTCGTCATGATTATCACTATCATCAGCATCATCATCAATCATTCTAGTGCTAGCTGGACCCCAGTGCTGCCACATTACAATCCAAATATTATTTGAAAATGCAGTGTAGCTCAAGAACAATACAGAAATTGAATAACTAGTAAGTGACAGTGATTCTGGCAAAAAAAAAAAGAGAGAGAGTAAGTGAAAGTAATTATTTGCACATATACATGGCCTTTGATATAGTGAATCACATTCAAAATTCAGCAGGCTCCCAAATTTATTTTATTTCTTTGAATAGCGTGATCCATAAATATAGAAAAGCAACCAATGAGAATGAAAACAGGCAAAACAACATAATCATTCCTCGTATTTCTGAAACACAGTTTTGCATCAAAATTTATACACCCCTATTACGCTAAAATGTCAAAGACTTTTTCAGATTCTGCCATTCTAATTTTGTTCATCCTGAACAAAATATGCAAGAAAGTTTTCCAGGAAAAAAGCACTTCTTTCCCACCTGCCAACTGACTGCAATACTCCGGGACTTACAGAAAAATCACATTCAAGGCATGATAGAAGAGGTTATGGACATTTTTTTTAAAAGTATGTATCTCAACTAGACCAAAATGTTCAGGCTTTGGCCGCTTTTTCACTCTCCACTTGATCTCTCTCACATTCAGCCCGTTCAGAAGTCACCCACCCATTTTCAGAAGCTCATTCAATGTTTACATATATATGTTGAGTGAGTTTCCTTCCTTCTTGAAAAATTGAAAAACCCCCCAACCACGTAAACATCATCACCCAACGGTGTCCCTCCTCATTCTACAGGTCACTGATATAACAAAATTTCAGATAAAATAGCATATTCATATGTGCTCACACAGCAATACATAAGACATCCATATGCAAAACCTAGCACCAAAGGTCAAAAAAAGGCGGGTAGAGGACCGACTGAAGCTCAGAAGCCGCAGGGGAACTCACAGGGCCGTGTGACCGGTGGCGAGCCACCGGGAAGGGAATGACGGTGGGGTTCGGCGCCGGAGTAGGGAACGGCTTGCTATTCGGACCATCGGACATGCCCTTTTCGACTATGCCACCGACTAACCTTGAAGCGTCGCCTTCACTGATCTGGAGCTTACTGTTGCCGATCATCTTCTGCAGTGGCTGGGTTTTAGGGGTTTTGGTTTCGTTTCTGTTCGGCTTCTTCTCCATGAGCGGGCCTTCTCCGGTCGACTCCGGTCTTCTCCAAGTGGAGAGAGACGGACTCCGGCGGACGAAATAAAAATACGCTCGCTCCCCCGTGGCTTCGGTTTGCCATATTTTGTTTTCGGTCAAAATGATCCCTGAATTTTTTATTTTTTTCAATTGCACCCCTCCTACACTGATTCTGTTATTTTTATTTTTTTAATGACGCTGGTCTTCTCTTGATATTGGGCTGATGGGCCAGCAAGCCTCCTTATGGTTGGGCCTCCAGCCTGCTTTAGTTGGGCCAGATTCTCTCTTCTCTGGAGCCCATGCAGCTTTGTGTGCGTGTGGGTGTTATTTTTTTTGCTGTGAAAATGATTTTGACATAATTAATAATTTGATTAAATAATTAAAATGAAAAACCTGCCAACAAGCATATGGGCTGCTTGAATGATGTTGTCCAGAGTCAGGCCACGTCCCGTCACTGGTGACTGTGTGCAGAATCTCCATCCTACGTGGGTCCCTTTTATATAGAACACTATCTCCATCTGCTGGAGAACATTGATTCAGAACACTAAAGATTAGAGGAGAAATGAATGGTATGTCATAGAGACATCGTGTCAATACCATTTAATGGAATCACAAGTTAACGAGGACTATTCACATCACAAATTCATGATAAAGAATTTAAATGATAAAATAGGCATCAATTTCGTCCTTTGCGAAATCGATTTCATGATTAAGATTGTTGAGATATAAATCCCACATCGGACAAATAGATGATGGAAACCCAGTTTATAAGAGAGCGGGTACCACCATCCCATCAGCTTGAGCTTTTGGGATGGACATGGGCCCAATCTCTTGTGGGTCGGGTGGAAATTTCACATGGTATCAGAGCCAACCGTGTGGGCTCACACCACGCCAGGTCCCCCTCACCCGAGACCGGAAGTGAAATGCCCGGCTCGAGGTCAGTTATTGAGGGCGGGTGTTTAAGGGCACGTGTCAAGTGTGAACACGTTGCCACGTGAGGGCGGGTGTTGAGGAATCAATCCCACATCGGATAAATAGACTATTGAAACCCGGTTTATAAGAGAGAGGGTACCACCATCCTATCAGCTTGAGCTTTTGGGATGGATATGGGCCCAATCTCTTATGGGCCGGGTGGAAATTTCACAAATCAATCCCACATCGGATAAATAGACTATTGAAACCCGGTTTATAAGAGAAAGGGTACCACCATCCTATCAGCTTGAGCTTTTGGGATGGACATGGGTCCAATCTCTTGTGGGCCGGGTGGAAATTTCATAAAGATGATTTTATCTCCTAATTCGAACTGAATTATAATTAGTTAGGACCCATTAAATTTTTGAATGCTAGATGATGTGTGTTAAAAAAAAAAAAAGGGGCATCGATTTTGCAAAACAGACACGAAGATCATGTGGAAAGCTGTAGTTTTCATGCGTTGCAGCTAAGTTAAATCAGATAAGATGACCAACCAGCATTCACAGATTGAAGAAGAAAATTAGGGATGGGGCTGGTCAAGGTTGGATTGACAAGCCCATTGTGAATCAGACGGATGCAACTTCAACTACTCGTTCCATTAAATATGGAGCTGTTGCGATGGACTTGCATCCTGCTTCTTGCAGCCGACAATACAAATCTATCTTGAAATTCAGAAAATTCAACGGATCTGAATTGATTCTATTCGGATTGGAGTAAAATCGGTTAACTGAGCAGTAAAACTTTTACTGTCACGATTTTTCTCTATTAACGGGACTCGAAGGGAAATCTAACCCCCAAAGGGAAAATTGCATCGATAACCTCAATCAATCAATGTTATCCATAATGGTGGTGGGTAGTGCAGGAAGTTGGGAAATGTGTACAAAGAACACAGCAGGCAGATATGTGTAATTATCCGACAGATTGGCACGTGAAACACGCCTCTTCAATCTGATTCCCCCTCGTGAATGATCCCACAAATAATTATATGAAAATTTGCGCACTTACTTCAAGATCCCTGCACCATGCCCGATGCATAAATTAATAACCAAATCGATCGATTCAGCATAAAGAAGAAAACTGTAGGGCCATTGTCCAAACGTGAAAAATATGCGAACCAGGCCAGGCCATAAGAGCTCGTTCCATCGTCCGATACCGTAAGTGAGGTGCATCGAGAGACGCATCATTCTCTCGAGAGAATTAATTTCTCGAACGTAATTTCGTATAGAAGAGAGCCCTGTCTACCGCACCCCTTCCGTCTCCATCCTCTACGATGCTTTGGAATGGGATGGACCCTAAATCCTGGCACTGTTCCGTGTTCACGGCACCATGCGCCTCAGCGTCCTTCCCCGATACACTGCAACGACCCAGCCGAACCCACCATCTACCGGACTCCAGACTCTGCTTAAATCGCACCAAATCGGCCAGCTGTAAACCTATCACTGTCACTCCACCCCTAGCTATCGGCTGTCAGACATCATCGTATTTTCTTAGGATGCGAGGTGCACTTGCATTATTTAATCCGCACCTGTTTAATCGAGCCGTTGGATTCTTGGACTAGTGACAGTGACATGGACAAATTCAATCTCTTTAAGTAATGAAACTAGGGCTAGTGCTCGAATTAAATAACTGCCCTGTCCATCGATTGATTAGCTCAAAAGATCAACTCGATACAAATTAACTAATTAATTATGGGATTCTCTGTACAAAAATGGAAACATCTGCAGGTGTCAATTATTCGGAACTCACCAATCCAAGACCTCCACCACGTGACCTCTGCTCCTCAAGATCAGAAGTTTGTAGGGTAAGCTGAGCTCGCCTTATGTTGTTTGGTACTTCAATTTGCATACGAGGATAATTAAAGTATACGTACTTTTATACGGTAATATCACGCTTATACTAAAATCAAAAAAATCTTGGGACTCAACTTTCCACGAACCTTTGATTTTCTCTTTCCTCTCATCCCATTCGGGACCCGACCCACGACCTCCATTCTATTCGATATATATATATATATATATATATTGCACGTTTCTTATTGGAATGAGTATAATATGTTAAAGAATAAAGGAGTGGATGCACATTGTTATCTTAATTTTGCCAAATACTATATAATTTATGCTTGATTGCAATCTTTCGGGTGGCCATCCATGTCGGGAGTTGGGAATGAAAAAGTGCCGCGGCTGAAACAAACAACTTGAATCAAAATGGTAAGATAAGTCAATTTCTCGACATGGCCACTGATGGACCCTCCTGTACATTCCAATAATGGTAACGTAGATAGCCCTAGCCGGACCCGTAAAGGGATTGATGTATTGCAAATGACACACAAATTAGAAAAGTCTTTTAGAGAACTTTGAAGCGCAGAGCTCTCGAACCCTAGACCAAGAACTGAAGGGGAAGTCCCAAAATGGGGGAGAGTCCCGCGTGTAACGGGCATACCCGTGACAGTGCTGACGTAGTATCACAATCTAATACGATTTAATTATTTTTAGGATTTTTTTAATAAAACCTAAAAAGAAAAAAAAAATAACTCTAAAAATGATTTGATTTAATTAGCTCGTTACACCACGTAAGTATTGTCATATGATAATCCTTTATGTACAAGACTCTCTTCCCAAACTGATATTTATTTTACTAATTAATGATATAATTGCCTTATCAAAAAAAAGACGAAGACAAACCCCTATTGTAGCTACAAAAGATTGGGACATTTCTCTCTTTTTTTAATTAAGGTCTCGAGGTTGGGTCTTATTATAAAAGGAGGAAATTTATGATTTGAAAAAGCATATTCCTTAGTGGTTGAACTAGGTTTATGATTGATGTATATTTAGATATTAGATAGTACATGTCAAAACAAAAACTAATGTAAGAAGAGTGTTTTGGCAAACTACGAGGATGTCTCAGTGATATTGGAAAACTGTAGGGTCAGTGTGGTAATTTACCCAAAACTGAAATGCTCACGCGGCATGTGTATATATACCACCAAATGTGGTACAAGTTTCGAAGTACATCTGAGTATCAAAGTTGAAGAGAGAGTGGGACGACTGAGATGGGGAAGGGAGCGGAATCATTGGAAGCCGATCATCGTCGAGGAGAGCTTGTACAAGATCAGAAAGCAGTGGTGGATGCGTGGAAGTATATCCTAGGGTTCACGGACATGGCCGTGGTGAAGTGCGCGATCGAGCTCGGCGTGGCCGATGAGGTGGAGAGACAGGGCGGGGCAGCGACGCTCTCCCAGCTCTCCGCCACCCTCAGCTGCTCCCCTCCTTCGCTCTACCGCATCATGAGGTTTCTCGTCCACCGCAGGGTGTTCAAGTCACGGCCGGCCGCCACCCGAGAGGCCACTACTTACCTGCAGACGCCGCTCTCCCGCCTCCTGGTGAAGGGAGTAGAGAACAGCATGGCCACATTTATTTTATTCGAGAGCACACCGGTACGTGATAATTAATATTATTTTGGACAAGAAAGAAAGTTTAGTACAATGATATTGCAGTTCTTTTTACTCTTTTATTATTTTATTTTTCTTATTCCTGTGTGCCTCCTTTATTACCAAATATCCCGTTTATGCAATAACGAATTTTGAAAATTTATTCAGGCTAAAATATAATGTAAGTGTAATATGATAAGTTTAAAAAGGTAAAGTCGGATAATTTAATAAAAATAGATAAAATGAAGTAAAACTTATATAGTTTAAGAGCGCTTGGTGTAAACCCCTAGATCCATTCCCGGTTTCATGGTTTATTAAGAC
Organism: Lagerstroemia speciosa; assembly: GCA_037672795.1. Lineage (NCBI taxonomy): Eukaryota > Viridiplantae > Streptophyta > Magnoliopsida > Myrtales > Lythraceae > Lagerstroemia > Lagerstroemia speciosa. The sequence goes on along the minus strand of CM075289.1, from coordinate 7,184,960 downwards.
AATGGCTCAATTATACTGTTTGGTTTTTCAGTATTCTTTTCCCTAATTCTTAATTATAACAGACTATGCTGGCTCCTTGGCATGGCCTGAGTGCACTGGTCTCATCCAAGGAGAAGGCTCCTCCCAAGCCCTTCGAGGTGGCTCATGGGCAGGACGTGTGGGCCTACGCCGCCCAGAACCCCGAGCACAGCAGGCTCCTGAACGAGGCCATGGCCTGCGATGCCAGGCTAGCGGCCGCGGCAATCGTCAGGGGCTGCCCTGAGGTGTTTGACGGGCTCGGAGTGGTGGTGGACGTAGGGGGAGGCAATGGGACCTTCATGGGAGTGCTGGTGAAGGCCTTACCACACGTTAAAGGCATCAACTTCGACCTACCCCATGTCATCTCTGTCGCACCGCACTGGGACGGGGTGGAGCACATCGGAGGGGACATGTTTGAGAGCATACCGAAGGCCGATGCTACTGTCTTCGTGGTCGATACCTAACTAATCCACACTTTTTGTGTTAACAGTACAATATTAATTAAAGAACATACATTTTCCTTTTTTGTGCATGGCATATGACAGAAGGTGCTCCATGACTGGTCGGACGGCGACTGCATCCACGTCCTGAAGAAATGCAGGGAAGCCATAGCTCAAGATGAAGACGAGATGAAGAAGATCAAGAAGGTGATAATGGTGGAAGTTGTGATCGATGACGATGAGAAGGAACTAGGAGAAGACACGGAAGATCACGAGGCCTGGAATGGTGTGAGGCTCGGCCTGGACATGGTGATGATGGCCCACACCGATGGCGGCAAGGAGCGGACCAGCTCCGAGTGGGCTCATGTCCTCGACGAGGCTGGGTTCTCCAGTTTCACCATCAAGCCCACCTCCACAGTTCACTCCGTGATCGAATGCTTTCCCTGAACTGCCAATGGAATCCATAAAGTTCACGCGTGCATATTGCTAGCTGCATGGAACCTGTACTGCAATCGAGTCGATGTAGTCACGAGATCACGTTCAACGTCTTTCCTTTCTTTCGTGTGCAAGGAACGTCTTCTACTGTGTGTTTGAACGAACTAGTTTTATAGTGCATAGTGAATATTTAGTCATAATTTTCCAATGGCCATGGTCTAGATTGGATATCGATCAGGATTCAGGATTTTAAGTAATTGTGTTCTAATTTGAAACAGTGATAACAAGTAATGGATCCTTTGGGCCGATCCAACGGATCCCTGTCTTCTAAAGCTGGTTTGCGGGCTTCTAGCCCCGAGTTGATCAATAACGACTCCTTCAAACCGGGTTGACCATGAGTCATGAAACTTTAGAACCGGGTCGATGTTGATTCCACCGATCAGGTTTGAATTGTCATCCCTAGTTATTATGATATTTGGAAGATGATTAACTGGTCAAACAAGAATATATTACTTAATGTTAACCGAATGTTCTTAGTAAATCTAACACAGTAAACATCGTTTAAATGAGAAAATTGTGAACATTCGAAAGAAACTTTGAAAATTTATTTCTAGTATATGCAGTTCCAAATACCCCATGCATATGCGTTGAAAATATTATCATTATCATTATCATTCAGGAAAAAAAATATTTGATATGGAGATCATATCAACAATTAATTTAGTTAGTATTTACAGGGTTCTCTGTAACTGGTAGGCTAAGAAACTCTGCTATGCTAAGAGTTTCCGCTTCTAGCTCGTCTTTTCCTTTCGGGAAATAGGTGGGCTCTTTCTCCTTAAGGTAATGGGGCCCTTTAGTTCCCTGATATTGGATTTAAATATTATTTCAATATTCTGAACTATTTCTTTCCTAATTTATTTAATTTTTTGAGTTTACAAATAAGCGAGTCGTCTGATATAATTTTTAAGTCAGTCAGTCAATCATCTAATAAAGTTAGACTGAATGGTTTTAGCTTATAGATGACCATATTTATTTCATTCAATATCTCTCCTCTTCTCTCATAAATTATATGAAATTTGTCATGGTACCAAAGTCAACCGTGTGAGTTCATGCCACGTCAAGTCCGAGTGTGGAATTCGTGATCGGTTAATCCCGAGATCAAAAGAAAAATGCATGGTTGATAGTTAATTGTCCCCCTCGCCTGAGTACTAAAGAAAAACACTCCACTGGAGGTCAGCACTTGAGAGTGGATGTTTAAAGACACTATCAAGTGTGAACATATTGCAATGTGAAGGTAAGTGTTGAGAATGAATATCATATCGAACAATAAATAGAAACGATCCTAGTTTATAAGAGAACCAACCTATCAGTTTGAACTTTTATGATTGACATAGACCCAACCTCCTATGGGTCAGGTGGAAATTTGTCATGGTATCAGAGCAGATCGACCTAGTATGATGATGCGGCGATGAAGACAATTGAAGACATTTGAAGCAAAAAAGGCTCATGTTATCTTCCGGACTCTAAAGTCGAAGAAGAGAAGACTCAAGCCGATTTTCCGACCTCAAAAGGCAGCCTCAAGTCATTGTTGTTTCTCAAACTCTGAAGCTAAGATGTTCAAGTCAATTTCAAAAGTCAAGTTATTGTCATCAAATTTGATTATTTGCAAGATACGCAATTAGGTTAGCTAGTATTTATAGGATTTTATGCTATCAGATTTAGATATTATTCCAATATTCTAAATTATTTGTTTCCTAATTTATTTAATTTTTTGAATATATAAATAGACGAATCACCTGATGTAATTCTTGAGTCTATCAGATGTCTAGTAAAGTTAAACTCCCGTGATATTCACTTATGACCAGCTATATTTATCTCTTTTAATATCTTTACTCTTCTCCTCTTTCATAAATTATACGAAAGTTATCAGCACGAACAACTGCAATCAATTTGACCGACTTTTTGATTTCTTACCCAAAATCTAATTAGGATCTAACTATATTTCTACTGATTTCGAGTTGGCTCTTTACTATATATATATATATATATATGTATGTATGCATGCGTGCGTGAAGATCTCTCCTAAATCTCTCTCGAATTCTTAAATTCTTTTCCCTCGTTACTACGTGTATCCCATTTCCGTGACAGGCCAGTTGTAATGAGATGGCTCCGAATATATTTAAATTTTGTGGGTTAAACTTTAACGTGCATAAATAAAAGCTTCTGCAAAATGTAATTTCTCATTATAAAATTATTTTCTTAGACCACACTGTTATCTAAAATATTTTTTTTAAAAAAATATAATGATATAATATATATTATCAATCTTATGTTATTAGTTAATACCATTATTTTTTTGACATGATAGATGATAAGATTGGAGGGACTACTAAGGGGGATTGGTTCGAGCGGTAAGCAGTTCGGCGCCCCTTAAGGAGGTCTCAAGTTCGAGACCTCACGTACGCAGATACCCCCCTTGGGAGCCTCACCCGCCATTGTCAGGCGTGCTACCCGGGGCGACCAACGAATTAGTCAAGTATGGTTGGCTGAAAGATGTCGTCTCACCGCTGCTGGGGCTTGCTTGGATATACTGTGGCTGACGACACAAAAAAAAAAAAAAGGATAAGATTGGAGGGACGACCCGGCCAGGCCACGAACCTACTTTCCCATCGTTTTCTTTCAATTAATAGTTCTTGTCGTGGATAGAGTTCAAGCATGACTTCGATATGAATTGTCACATCGATATAAAGTAATGATGAAAATCATTCATTAGTATCACATCTTTATGCTCCTTGAAAGATTCTCTAAAGATTATTTAGTAAAAGTTTACGAACTATTTAAGAATTTTTTAATTTATCACAAATTATTTTTTTGGCATAGAAAGTCATAAACTATTTAAGAATTTTCTAATTTACTATAAACTATTTTTTGGCCTAGAAAATCACGAACTATGCTCCTTTTCCCTAATCTATCATGTCGTTATTTTTGTCTGTTAATTACTGATGTATACCGTTAATTTTACTGATTGTGCAAATAAAGTCCGATGTGGCATTACACGCGGTATCCATCCGGACATAAAAAATACGAATTATTACTGAATTCTCTATTTTATCATGAAAATAAATGTGCAAACGGATGTTCTTTATTTTTATGACTAGATGGACGCCGAGTATGATACAAATCAGTGAAGGTTGTCTATACTTTTTGGAAGATTCTCTAAGCAAGTGCAACCAGGGAAAAAACAAAAGGCAACTTTTGCATCAAAATATTAATATTCACAAGAAATTTTAATGTATTTATTGATCTATTAAATTTTTTTAGCTAAATTTATTACGCCACGCATGAATTCGACTCACCTAAAAATTTTACAAGTAAGGAAAAGGACAAAGGAAGATAATTGCTGTCGGCAAGCCTCTAGTGGGCTCCGATATTCGCAACAACGGGAAGTCTTCCGTACAATATGTATGCCATATAAATGTAGAATAGTGAGGATGTACCAACGAAGGTTGGCGCAAGTGGAAGGGGCTTGTGTCGCTTAAGCAGAGGTGCCGGGTTCGAGCCCCTGTGAACGCAGCAGACCTTCTTGGGAGGGGTCCCCGGGAAACCGCCCGACAGTACCCCGAATCCGGATTAGTCGGCCAGCCTTCGGGTACCGGACACCGGGTGGGAAACCAAAAAAAAAAAAAAAAAAAAGAATAGTGAGGATGTAAATAGAGATGTCGGCAAAAATAAATGTTATTAATCATAGACATTAATGTGTGTGTTTGTAACCAAGAGGGGTTGGGCCGAGTGGTAAGCAGCTCGGTGCCGCTTAAGGAGGTCTCAGGTTCGAGACCTCACGTACGCAGACACCCCTCTTGGGAGCCTCACCCGCCATTGCCAGGCGTGCGACCCGGGGCGACCAACGGATTAGTCAAGTATGGTTGGCTGAAAGATGCCATCTCACCGCTGGTGGGGCCTGCTTGGATACCGTGGCTGGCGAACAAAAAAAAAAAAAATGTGTGTGTTTGTAATACCGTATCCAGCATATTCCTCGGCACTCGAACATTTCGAGTATCAAAGTTGAAGAGAGAGTGGGACGACTGAGATGGGGAAGGGAGCGGAATCATCGGAAGCCGATCATCGTCAAGGAGAGCTTGTACAAGATCAGAAAGCAGTGGTGGATGCGTGGAAGTATATCCTAGGGTTCACGGACATGGCCGTGGTGAAGTGCGCAATCGAGCTCGGCGTGGCCGATGAGATCGAGAGACAGGGTGGCGCAGCCACGCTCTCCCAGCTCTCGGCCGCCCTCAGCTGCTCCCCTCCTTCGCTCTACCGCATCATGAGGTTTCTCGTCCACCTCAGGGTGTTCAAGTCACGGCCTGCCGCCACCCGAGAGGCCACCACTTACCTGCAGACGCCGCTCTCCCGCCTCCTGGTGAAGGGAGTAGAGAACAGCATGGTCACATTTATTTTATTCGAGAGCACACCGGTACGTGATAATTAATATTATTCTGGACGAGAAAAAAATTTTAGTACAATGATATTGCAGTTCTTTTTACTCTTTTATTGTTTTATTTTTCTTATTCCCGTGTGCCTCCTTTATAACAAAACATCCCGTTTATGCAATAATGAATTTTGAAAATATATTCAGGTTAAAATACAATGTAAGAATAATACGATGAGTTTAAAAAGGTAAAGTCGGATAATTTAATAAAAATAGATCAAATGAAGTAAAAATTATATAATATTTTACACATTTTCTCGAGTTCAAGAGCGCTTGGGGCACACTCCTAAATCCATTCCCGGTTTCATGGTTAAGACAATGGGTCAATTATATTGTTTGGTTGTTCAGTATTCTTTTCCCTAATTCTTAATTATAACAGACTATGCTGGCTCCTTGGCATGGCCTGAGTGCACTGGTCTCATCCAAGGAGAGGGCTCCTCCCCAGCCCTTCGAGGCGGTTCACGGGCAGGACGTGTGGGCCTACGCTGCCCAGAACCCTGAGCACAGCAGGCTCCTGAACGAGGCCATGGCCTGCGATGCCAGGCTAGCAGCCACGGCGATCGTCAGGGGCTGCCCCGAGGTGTTTGACGGGCTCGGAGTGGTGGTGGACGTAGGAGGAGGCAATGGGACCTTCATGGGAGTGCTGGTGAAGGCCTTACCACACGTTAAAGGCATCAACTTCGACCTACCCCATGTCATCTCTGTCGCACCGCACTGGGATGGGGTGGAGCACGTCGGAGGGGACATGTTCGAGAGCATACCGAAGGCCGATGCTACCATCTTCGTGGTCGATACCTGGCTCATCCACACTTTTTGTGTTAACAGTACACTATTAATTAAAGAACATACATTTTCCTTTTTTGTGCATGGCATATGACAGAAGGTGCTCCATGACTGGTCGGACGGCGACTGCATCCACGTCCTGAAGAAATGCAGAGAAGCCATAGCTCAAGATGAAGACGGGAAGAAGAAGATCAAGAAGGTGATAATGGTGGAAGTTGTGATCGATGACGATGAGAAGCAAGGAGAAGACGCAGAAGATCGCGATGGCTGGAGCAGTGTGAGGCTCAGCCTGGACATGGTGATGATGGCCCACACCAATGGCGGCAAGGAGCGCACCCGCTCAGAGTGGGCTGCTGTCATTCATGAGGCTGGGTTCTCCAGTTTCACCATCAACCCCACCTCCACAGTTCAGTCTGTGATCGAATGCTTTCCCTGAACTAGCCAGGCGATTCAAGTCCACAAACATATACATAAATAAATATATATATATATATATATGCATACCTAATATGGAACCAAGTATTATTATTATTGAGTCGATGCAGTCGAGATATTGCCACCATAGTCTTTGCTTTCTTTCGTGTGTGAGGATCATCGTGTTTTCAATAATCGTTGGTATGTATCTAAGCACAGTAGTGAACTGCTTCCTGATCTGATTATCCTAGCCTCGTCTGTTCTGTTGAAGTCAAACTGTACTGCATGGTGTGCGCATTGAGAATTCAAGCCACATACTACTGTATCTGATGGGAAATTTTATTGGGATATTACATTATATTATATAATGTAAGATTTAACAGTGTGTATCTTTGGGTATCTGAGACCGAGACACGTCAAATTCTCGAATTACAAGCAGTTCGTGATCAATAAGTGGTGGTGGTGGTGAGAAGGTGGTTCTCTTGATGGGCTCCCGGAAGCAAGATCTTGATATCCCAAAAAAAATCGAGAAGTAAATTTGTCAAGTCTCCCACTACATGTGTTTGAGTAGGACAAGGGTTGATCTAATAAATTGAAGCTTTGATGCATACTCATGAGGGTGCTTCATGACCTAATATATTAGGCCAACTAGAATAAGAGTTACTGGTCGATATCACGATATACGGCTGGTTATCATATGAATAGTATGTCTCTATGTAAAGTGTAGCGTAATCTCAAATTACACTGCACTTACACCACAGAGCTCGACTGTGCACTTCAACACCAAGCTCGACCACATTGCTTCAAGCCTGCAATGTAATATGAGATTTTTTTAATCAGAATTTTACAATGCAGTTGGTAATAACTTTAAGTCCAAAAAGCATTGCATTCTCCGATTATATCAGCTTTATAATTATTTTACAAATAGTTTACATCTCATCAATTTTTTTTTTAAATACTACAACCTCAAATCACAACACATTTTCTTAAAAAAATTATCATAGTTCAAACTTTGTAACATTTCCCCGTAGTCTAATAATACTATAATCAAATAGCTCTATGTGTGAAATAGAATAGAAGATAAAGAGAAGGAGAGAAGACAACTTGTTTAAGGACACCTGTCGAATTAATAGAGTTCTAAATTAATGGTGGAACTTTGGGTTGGTTTGAACGAGTGGGCATTTCACAGGCAACGTGTAGTTCACATATACACACATTCTCACGAAAATTCAATCGTATGTGACCACAGACCTTTATATTGTTTATGAAATTAAAGTACGAGAGGAAAATCGATGCAAGGCTGCTTCGGAGTGAGCCGATGTGCCCATTAGTCACCTCGTTGGATTTTATTTTTCGTCCTTTTTGTTGGGACCAATACAGTTTAGGTTTGGAATTCAATGGGACCGTTTTAAGTATTAAATATTTGTCGAATTCTTGGGTTTTAGGGCTGTTTTAGTCTGAGCAGTCATTGACCCCATTGAACAAGTTAATTATCGGTTAATATCAATCAAGTTAATTAATTGAAGTGTCCTCCTATGGATGCCGAGTTGAGATTTTTGTGCAAGTAATAGAGTGAACATGACCTAAATCTTTGACTATGCCGTGCGGAGATAAGGATAGATAAATCAACACGTTCGAACACAGTGTGTGGTGAGGAAAAGTCTGAAATATGTAACGTGTATATCACATGTTAGTATTGGCGTGGTGTTACAAGCTAACCGAATTCAGTTATCTCTGTGTTCTTTTTTTAGGGGTTTTATTAAATCTTAAAACGGTCAAATCTTAATAATTTGTGGTATTATATCAGTACTATTACGTAATGTATTCTTATACATAATAATTTGTCGTGCGGCACAGAAAACCCGACACGAGAAAATGAGTGTCGCGACTCTTGATACGTGGTTACATTTTGGGAAATGATCATACTGTGACACGATGTGACAACCTTCCAAATTCACTAGAGTTGAGAAATGAGGCATCGACACTTGATACGTGGTCACATTTTGGGAAATGACACTGTAACACGATGTGACAACCTTCCAAATTCACTGGGGTTGACAAATTAGATATGAAATAATACTACCGTTCTCGATTTGGAATTAAATGATTATGAGTTTATCTTTCACCAGCAGGATACAACGTACCGTTTATTTCCTATTTTTTCTATAAATTTTTAAATTTATGTGTATATCTTATATCGAAAAAAATTCACTAACAGTTTTAAAGATTCTTGGGTACCAACTACCAGGATTGCATGAAAGGTCGCAAGGATAATTTAAGGTCCCTCCTAAACTCGACAAAACAAAGAAAAGGAGAAATAGTCTTCGACCTTTAAAAGAAGAAATAAAGAGAGAAAATTTCGAAAGTCAATTTTAAAAAAATTATATCTTCAATAGGGATTTGATAGGATGATAAAATATTCAACATATTTGGGAGATCTATAACTTTTGAATACGGATGGTACGAAATAAAAATATCTTTTGCGCTATAATTCCAAATACGATCGATCAAGCCACTGTTGATGATCGAACTGCTTGAACCCCACTTCTATCCCTAATGTCACGTCACTCATTACCGAACCGGCCCAGTGATTGAGCTGGTAATCTATCGGTACCCCCCACCTTATCATCCACCGGTCCTCTGAGGGCCACAAAGTCATGTAAACGTATAAGGTCTCAATCCATTCTTTCATTTTTCTGGATTATGTATTGGTTAGGACCATGAAAATTTTCCCAGTGAATCTTAGTTTGAATTTGAAACAATGGTAAAAGAAATTGCCACTGTAATTTTTCCAATTTATAATAATATAAAAAAAAGTAATCTAAGAAGATTTAACTTTGTACAGCTAGAAAAGGAAAAAAAAAAAAAAAAAGAGTCAACTTTGATTTGGCAAACTACTGGGATGTGTCCGTAATTTACCCAGAGCTGAATTTCTGGTGGGTCTGAATATGTATATCGTACACTTCGTTCCAGCTCTTGTTGCAAAGAGAGAGTGTGACTGAGATGGGGAAGCAAGCGGAGTCGTTGAGAGCAGATCACCCAGAGGAAGAGCTGGAAGAAGATCGGAAAGCAGCGGTGGAGGTGTGGAAGTATGTCTTTGGGTTCACGGAGATGGCGGTGGTGAAGTGTGCCATCGAGCTCGGTGTGACCGATGAGATCGAGAGACAAGGCAGCGCCGCCACTCTCTCCCAGCTCTCCACCGCACTCAGCTGCTCCCCTCCACTGCTGTACCGCATCATGAGGTTTCTCGTCCACCGCCAGGTATTCAAATTGAGGCCGGCGGCGACCGACCGAGGGGCCACCACTTATCTGCAGACGCAGCTCTCCCGCCGCTTGCTGCAGGGAGGGGAGAAGAGCATGGCTGCCTTCATTTTATACGAGACCACACCGGTACGTACTCACTAATATGTTCTTCCAGGCAAGTGCCGGTAATGGTTAATTTCTTGGTTTGTTAAGGATTTGTCTGTACCTTGTCCTCGTGCTACAGGCTATGCTGGCTCCCTGGCATGGTCTGAGCGCATTGGTCTCATCCAAGGGGAATGGCACAGCCGCCCTTTGAGGCGGTTCACGGGCAGGACGTGTGGGCATACACAGCCGGGAACCCCTAACACAGCAGGCTCCATGACGAGGCCTTGGCCTGCGAAGCAAGGGTGGCAGCGGCGGCGGTCATCAGGGGCTTCCCGGAGGTGTTCGAAGGGCACGAAGTGGTGGTGGACGTCGGTGGAGGCAATGGGACATTTATGGGTATGCTGGTGAAGGCCTTGCCGCACATGAAAGGCATCAACTTCGACCTGCCTCATGTCGTTTCCGCCGCACCGCACTGGGACGGGGTGGAGCACGTCGGAGGTGACATGTTTGAGAGCATACCGAACGCCGATGCTGCCATCCTCCTGGTCGGTATACATGACTCGTCATCAATCCACATAGACATCGACCACTAGTAAAAGAACATTTTTGTGCATATGTTAATGACGCAGAGGGTACTCCACGATTGGTCCGACAGCGAGTGCGTACGCATCCTGGAGAAATGCAGGGAAGCCATTGCTGGAGATGACGATGACAGCAGAGCCGGCAGCTCGGACGGGGGAAGCAGGGGGTGAAGAAGATCAAGAAGGTGATAATTTTGGAAGCTGTGATCGATGACGATGAGGACGAGCAACAGGAAGAGGAAGAGGAGGGATGGAACTTGGAAGGGTGTGAAGCTCAGCCTGGACATGGCGATGATGGCCCACACCGGTGGTGGGAAAGAGCGCACCCTCTCGGAGTGGGCCAGTGTCCTTAATGAGGCTAGGTTCTCTGGCTTCACCATCAAGCCCACCTCCAATGTTCAATCAGTGATTGAATGCTTTCCATGAACCAGCTGGCCGGGGGATTTTGAATGCGGGGATGACTTAAATCGTATCGGGTCCGTGGGCTGTTGTTACTGCAGCCCACACGTTAAAACCTGTGCCCAATTGTTTGACCGCAACGTTCAGTTTGGGCACAATCAAATTCTTTAATCTTTCCTTTTTTTTTCAGTTTCTTTTTCTATCGTTTGCCGCTTCTCTCGAAAACAATGCGACCGCGTTCCGTGCCTCTTAAATCCATCCCAATTCTAAAGGATGTTTGGTTGGTGAAGAACTGGGTAGGGAGTGGGGGTGGTTGATCCCCTTCCCAAGTGCTTGTTTTCACAAATTTTCATTTTCTTCTCCGAGTTTAAGCGAATCTCATTCCCCCATGCACCAAGTGAATCAACTCCGAGGAGTGACAAGATTGGCCACAGTGGTCAGGCTTGAACATATTATGGATCAATATTGACCCGACACGATAATGTTGAATATTTTTAAGAATTGAGTTATAAATTTTCTTGACAGTAAAGATATCTACATAACAAAGAAAATTTAATTTCAATGCCAATTCCAATTCTGTACAAACTTAAAATATCTTATTCAGTTTCCCATCCGCCTGGTTTCGATACCGTTTTCATTTCCGATTCTGAAGAGTAAAACATACGGGATCAAATGTTGAATTTTATTACAATTTCAACTAATGGTTCTATCAAATTATGATCTTAACTAGTTCTATCACATTTTTGCCTCTTTTTTTTTATCAGCTTAGGATACTTCAATTATTCATTGATCCTCGACTCACACATGGATCTATGTTGTTTTGCATAGATTGTCCGACTTCCCTAACTTGATAATCCCCTAATCCGTCATACAAAATAGACCGAGCCAGTAAGTGGTGGCAAGTCAAAACAAATAAAATCCTGCGCCTGATCCCTAGCAAAGCGTGCCAAGCTATAAGCTACAGTGTTCACCTCACGGAAGACGTGCAGCACTCGACACATTGAAAAGGGTCTGCGTATCATCGTGCAATCACGAATTAAAAGAAGTAAGTTTAGATTCTGGACAAAACTATTGTTCGATAGTTGCACGCTACTGCTCTTTCCACGACAGCCGTTATCGTCCTTATCCTCCTTTTTGTCAGTCAGCTGTGTCATTCTCGGGTTTCCAACGGAGACTTTGGATTGGAAATGTTCTCCAAGGGCAACAACTTCCTCTTCTCCACTTCCTGTGCCCAAGTTTTCCACGTTCGACCCGTTCAACAGTGGAGATTGGAAAACTAAAGGAAAGGAACGGCGAAAATCACGACAGCGACCGCGCCAGAGAAATAAAAAGAAGAATACGAAGAATGGGTTTTCCATGGAACTTATCCTCCTGTAAAATAAGCGCTGGAAAACGGTTCTCAACTCCCTGAGGAACAGCCTAGCTTGGGGTCGGTCGAACAACGCGAAGGGAGATGGCCACGACGCCGGACGGTGACCACTCCAAATTGGTTTCAAATTCTGCTAAGTTTTATAAACCCTAATTAATTTTAGTTCGTGTTAATTTGGTCAAATTCATCCACATAAATTATATTCTCTTATACATCCGAAATTAAATAAAACACATATATCTAAAAAGGATATAAAAAAAGAACTTAATTTTTTGAATTAAAAATAATATTACTACATCAAATTAATTTCTCTTCAAGCAAGGTTTTTCTTTAGACCCTATTAATATTAATCGTTACTTTTCACGTGCGACACGTCACATTCAAAATCTCCATTAATCGTAAACCGGTTCAAATTCCAATAAGACCGTTGACACAGCGAAGCTTTCCGGGGATGTGATGGAAAGCCTTCACGTGGGGGACGGATGTGCCTGAAACCCAAAAACAGCTAACCTGACCTTTCGTGAAACTCAGAGGCCAGTGCCACGTCATCAAACAGCCACCAGCTCGTCCTACTGTCAAGGTCAACGCAATGGAGAAATTCATTCTCAGGTGACAGATTAATTCTTACGTGACTTTAAAGTGTCGGCATTTTATTCTAATAATTTACGGCAAGCCCCTCACATTTAATAATTTCTCATAAAAATGAGGATAACGGGAGCGACGATTCAGCAATATACGTTATATCGCGTTCGTACTTTTATGTTCAATCGCGAATATATCCAGCGAGCCGAACAACAAATGTTAAGCACATATCCCGTCAACGCAGCATCGCCAAAAGTTCATTGTGGTCTAAGAAATCAGTGTCTGTGGAGGTTCGAGTACAAAGACCAAATTCATACCGAATTTTTTTTTACAAGCACGTAGAAGAGGATTTGAAACTGAAATCTTAATATCATCAGGCCGTATCGAAGTGAATTTTAATTGTTTACGGTAGGGGTCAATGCGATGCCTATGCCTAGTATGAGGATATCCGCAAGGTTCACGTTGTCATACATATTATAATTTATATAATTTATAATGTATATGTCGTGATCCACCTCGTGTAATTTACTATTGAAAAATGTGATGAAAATAATGGAAAAAAAAGGGCATGGAATAAATCTCACAATTTCCACGTTGCTTAATGATAATTATTTTATGGTATTCAGAGGTTGGCCGGTGTGTTTTAAGTGATCAGGGAGTGGGAATAAACCGGGAACAAACTCAATTATACATGAATAATGCACGTGTTAATTAGGGTTTAATTAAATCGATTGAAGGGATTGTCTTTCAAGTCACTCCATTAAAAAATAGTTGTTGTTGGAATCCCAAATTAATCTGTTAGATCAAATAAGCAAAAATAAAGTATCATTCAAATGGTTAAATATAACAAAAGTAAGTGAGAGTGAGTTTTGGGAAGCTGAAAGCGTGATTAATAAAGTAATCACTTTCTCATTCCGTTGGGTTCTGAGGGGAATGACATTCCCCTCTTTAGGGAATTTCAATTCCTTTAATTGAGAGAAACAAAATTCCTTTTTTCTCAAAATAAACATCGTATAATAGAATCATCCATTCTATTTCTACTTCCCACCAATTTTTTCACCAAACGGATGGCCCCTTAATCTCATGATAGAAATATGTGACAACCCTCTCTTGTCGGCCTCGAGACAATCCTATTTTAAAGTTGATTGGTAGATACTGTCCGTATTAAAAGTGATGATTTAGTGGTTTAAAATTTACTCTTATATGCAAGTTCAAGGTTCCTGGTTTGAGTTTGTTTCTACGCATTTATGTTGAAACATCCGATATAAAAGCATGCTCCTTGGCCCAAACATGACGGACATCGATTTTTTAAAGTACAATCGACTTTTCGTGGTACTATATTGATGAAATTACTGTTGAGCTTCATTTATTTAGTAAATTTAATATGTTCACAGTTAGTTGAGTAGCCACTACTGCAACCATTCATTTTGCTGATAAAAAAGGAGAAGAGGGACACTGCTTAGGAGTAGAATGAGACAAAAACCAAACGTCTCGGAGCAAAGTGCAATAATTAAAAAATTATGTACCAAAAGGTAAATTTCTCTAATCTAAATTCTTTTTATATATACTAGCGAATGACCCGTGCTATGTACAGAGAATATCATAGTATATAATTAAAAATGTAATTTGTTACACACAATGTATTGTAGATATAAAACAATTTCTTGTCCACAAATACCTTTATAAAATATGTCGCCTGGTGAGTCATATACAATTTCAAATTAAAAGCTACTGTGGAGAAAAAATATGGATAAAAACTGTTATAAAAGAAAAGTTAGGAGTGGATGGTGATGTAACGGCTTCAAAGTATTTGAAATAACAGTATAATATTAAGTAAATCAAAATAAAGGGTAATTTGAAATAAAAAAGAGATTAAAACCATTTTGTTATGGCTTAAAGTAGTAGATAAAACTAACGAACGATCTGTGTTACGTACGGTGAATATCGTTGAGCACAATTGAAAAAGGTAAAAATAATGTTATACGTGAATTATAAAAATCAACCAGACTGCTATATTTCCACGTATCAAAACTTTTCAGATAATCAATACAACTGTAAAGTGGTACCTTGTCAATGAATAGTTTTAGATCATCGTAATAGTGATGAGATCCATACGTACTTTTAAAAGAAAAAATGCTGTGGAGAAAAAAGAATAATGATGAGATAACTATTTTAAAAATAATTAAAATGATAATAAATAACTAAGAGCTATCATATACCTAAATTAAGATATATGACAATTTTAAAAATAGAAAAAAAGAGGTTAAAATTACTTACTTCTCCTTTGAAGTAATAGGAAATAACCATAATTCTTTGAATGAACAGAAATATCAGGCCCCACACGTTTCTCCATTCTTGCCTATATAAAAAGCGCGCGCACAGTCTCTCTCAGTCATCGTCGGAGTGTGACGATGATGGATATGGAGGATAACGGGAACTGCGGCAGCAGCCTCTACGATGACACGTCCTCTGCCACGGCATCCCCTCCTCCCTCTCGCTCTCCTCCGGCGCAGAGCCGGAAGCTGCCGGCCGGGAAGAAGTTCGACGTCTACAACGAGATCCTCCGTCGCCTCCGCCACTCAAGCAGCGAGGAGGCCATGCGCCCCGGCTTCGATGAAGAGCTGTGGAACCACTTCAATCGCCTCCCCACTCGGTATCTTTCTCTCCGCCCCTCCTCGAGTCTATTTCTCTCCGCCTGCGCATGTCTCTGATTTTCGCGTATGAGCCTCGTTGCTTGAGCTCACATTAGCGGTTGCGAGTTTTTCTTCTCTATGCTTCACGGTTCAATGACATTTTCGATCGGGTTCTTCTTCTTTTCCGATCAGTAGGTTCTTACCTGTGGTTTTCTATTCTCTTCGGATCATGCGCTACGAAGTTGGCGGCCGATAATTCTATCTGAAGCAACATGGAGCCGTTCCTCCCTCCATAGTTCTTGCACTTAGATTATTCTCTTCTGTAAAATTTCCATGGGTCCTTTATGTTGGATATCCACCTAAAAGCAATGGTTTTTCCTTGGAAACACTGCTCTCAAGAATGACCTTTAGCCGGGCATTGGCGAGGGGACAACTGAGCAAGAGGCAGGTTTTCTTGGGCTTTTTCCTCTGTATTTTGTTCACTAATTACTAGCAGGGCAGTTTTCTTTCTTTACTGGCCACGAGCCATGAGTTCCATTGTTGGATTTAGCGTAGTTTGAGCCGGCATAACCTTGTTTTATATAGTAGCATGTAAAATTTGCAAACGGTTCACACCCAAAAAAAAAAAAAACCTACATATATGGTGGTGCTGGATTCTTGTTATATGACAAATTTTTATTCTTTAGGTATCCGATAAAGGAGTTAATCCTCTAACATCTACAGCGCAAACTTTCAATTGGCGTTTCGTTGGCATTATTTTGAGAGAGAGTTCTTCTAGAATTTATCTGATTTGGATATTTGCCATCAATCTGAATACCAAACATTCACAGAATGGCTGTTTGATTAGCTCATGGTTTTAAGTGTATTACAGGTATGCGTTAGATGTGAATGTTGAGAGGGCAGAGGACGTTCTTATGCACAAAACATTGTTGCAGCTGGCCCATGATCCCGATAATAGGCCTGGAATAAAAGTGCGCCTCGTAGAGGTCAGTTGCTTTATCGTTTCAGGACACCTGCTCATGCACGCTGAGCATTGACTTCTGAGTATCAAGATCTCTCTATCGGAAGGTTTTTCGGTGTCCTTGTTGTGCCAGTAATATGACCAAGAATACGGTCTTCTCATGGGAACGAAAGGTTCTTACGCATAACAGTCTCAGGCTGTTGTTTAGTGGATTTTTTAGGTCTGATCACCTGTTGCTGTCAATATCCTGGTTTTGGCATTGATGTAATGTTATTTTATTTTCCTCAAACACGATTTGAAACTGGAATCTTTCTGTGTCCATAAATTGCTGTTTGCCTTCCTCAGCTGGAGGAAGAAGTTGCCTCACTGCAATAGTTATGCCGCTGCTGGCAAGTCACAGATAAGGAATCTTCTTTTGGTAATTTTTTATCTTCCCCGAAAATGTTAATCTAAAACTTGACAATCTTGACTCCCCCACCCAGAAGAAAAAGAAAAAAACCGAACTTGTGAGTGCTGAAAGACGCCAGAAATCACTATTTAGCATGGTGAGCTAGCATACGAGAGATTTATCTGGTGTAGCTAAAGCTCCACTTAATCATGAAGAAAAGCTGCTTTTCTTGCTTTGCCAATATTCTTCTATTATGCCGTTACTTCTCTTGATTCTCAATCTTGATAGATACTCAGTAAGGCAATACATTTTGAAGAATTGTTTGGTATGTTTATTTACTGACTGTCTCTGTGAATTATGATGTAAAATGAGTGAGAAAGAGAGGTTGTTCTTGATTTGAGTTGGATTTGCTTAACATTTCCTGTAAATATGACCATTATATTGCATCTGGCACAGATTTTTCCTTGAGAGTTTTGTTAATCACATGAAGTCATAATATGAAGATTCTCAAGCTATATTGACAGGTGTGATCATGTCAGTGTGATATATCTTACACTTGTTCTGATCCCAAATCTCATTGGAAGATTTATTCCAATTACTACTATTGCATGTGGCTTTAGGAGTACTAGTAAAATGCTCTTCACTTAGTAGTCTTAATTGGCACTTCCTTTCTCATTTACTGTCATGAAAATGGTCTGCCTGTATGTGATAGACTTTCTTCCTTTAAATGAAGTGTAGGATGAGCTTAGCGTTTTGAAATATTTATGATATCCTCTAGTATTTGCATAATTAAATTCTACAGAAACACTCTCTTATCCAGGTTTCTCCTACATCCGAGGTGCATTCAATTGATTCTGTCCATTCAGGTTCTTTGACTGAAGATGCTTCTCAGAGTTCACAAACCTACCAGAGCCAAAAAAGGTCGAGGTGTTTCTTTGTCAATGCATGGTTGCACTAAGGAGAGCTTAAGTTGAAATTTACTTCGTGTGTATTTTTCATTTGGTTTTCCAGCCTTTAGTAGCATCTCTCCTCCTACATAATGATGCTATCTCAATATTGCTTGTATTCTCAGTATACATCCACCAACTGCCTTTGGTTCATCACCTAATCTTGAAGCTCTCGCCCTTGAAGTTAGTGAATCATTTGCTACAGATGGGGGTAGCTCTGTTGATGACAATACACATTTGTCTTGGTATGTCTCTCGTTGCAAATTTCTAGGAGGCACTAACACTTTATATTGCCAATCTTCAAAAATGTCTGCACTATGTGATTTTGTTCTGAAATGCTAGATCTTAGACTTGAACAACAGCCATCTTTATTGAATAACTGAGACACAAATTTAGAAAAGTTATTGATTCATCCTTCTTATCTGCCTTATCTCCTAAGAGGAAAGCCATCTCTTTCTCCGAGCTGAATATGATATGCAGCACAGTGAAGAAGACTGAAGACCATAAAAGGAAATTCCTTTTTGGAACTGAAAGGAGATATCAATATGCTTAAGATCTTTAGTGTGACTTTTAGTCTCGAGGAAGGACATGAAACAATGAACTTTTGAAAAATAGATGTTTATCCAGATGGTACGTCAAAGACAAGTTATGTATAAGTTTTACTTGCATTTTGTACTTTGGTTTTACTCTCTTGCTGTCTTACATATTCGCTAACACATAGAAGAATCTGACTTGGACTTAAAGTCATTTCCCGCAACTGCAGCTGGATTTTATGCATATCTTGAAAATGTTCTAATCAACTATTATGGTGTGCAACTGTAAAAGTGCTTGTTTATGACAACTTTTGCTTTCTGCTGGAGCGTATGACAATGTTTCCATCAAATAAGATTGTCTTTTGAGATAAGTGGCTGGTATGCTGAAAACCAGACCAGCTGTCAGAGCTTCTTCTGTAATTTGTTAGCCGCTTCTGTGATTCTACATTCCTGTTTTTTTTACAAATCATAATATATATAATCTTATGCGACATACGAACTGTTCAATCTGAATGTTCTCATTGCATGCACTTTGTTTATAGTTAGCTCGGCTGTAAAGTGGTTTCCCAAGAGTAAATATTCTTTGTTCTTATTTTCTTGTGGAAGTTACATGAGTTTTGCTAATTGCAATAATGTAGGCCCATGCATGAAATCACCTTCTCAACAGTTGACAAACCAAAGCTTCTTAGTCAGGTACTCAACTTTTTAGATTGGGAGAGAATTGTTGTTGGCTTTCTTTGAAGTTGTAAATTCTTGAAGATTCATATGATTTGTTGTATTGCTTGGTTAATTGCACAACTAATAACAACTTTTATTTATTGCACATGAGTCACAAAAATCAACTGCCAATGATAGAGTTTCAGTTGGAAAACTTGAATAAATAACCGTCCTCATATACTTTCTTAGAATACTAGCTTATTGGCCCTTGCGATGCATGCTACCAACAGCTTTTTCTCAGTCAATATCTTGATTTCATACATTGTTTTTATTCTTCAATTGTCATATCAACTTGCATAAGTAT
Organism: Lagerstroemia speciosa; assembly: GCA_037672795.1. Taxonomy (NCBI): domain Eukaryota; kingdom Viridiplantae; phylum Streptophyta; class Magnoliopsida; order Myrtales; family Lythraceae; genus Lagerstroemia; species Lagerstroemia speciosa. The sequence continues at coordinate 7,165,622 of CM075289.1, read as the reverse complement.
GAATAGTATATAATTATAAATATAACCTACAGTTATATACTTTGGTATCTTTGAAAAGATTGGTCGATCGTGGAACTGCTCCTTTGGTTATATACTAGTTTTTAAGCAAATTAATTTTAATCTCGTAAATTTTTATAGGCTCATTGTATTGGCTAATGATATTTAAATTTTTTGTTGCATATAACACGTGGACTTTTAAGAACAATATTTTATTTCCTATCCAAAAGGGAAATATTTCATATGGTAGTATAAATAATTTTTTGAACTTATATAGAAGTATAAATAATAGACACTAAAATATTTTTCTTAAAAATATTTTGAAAGTACGAATACTCTATACTAATTTCGTTTACCTATAGCATTAAGAACTATTTAACTTTGTTAGAAATTATTACACTGATATAACATTCTATTTTATGTTCATCCCTTTATTTTTTTTATTCCGACTGATGCATCTTATTAAATGCATCATTCTCCTATAGATTATTATAGATATAGGAATTACTGTACATCTGGATATAAAATTCTATAACATGTTTTCCCTCTATCCAAGTAAAAGTATATTTTTTGTTCCTATTAATGTGGTTTATTAAATGCATCATTCTTCTTTACTTGTATATTGTATTAGATGTTTATGGGTCTTTCTATTTACTATTCTGAAGAACAGTTCTTTTTTATTTCTTACTCTTGTATGGGAATTCAGCTGACACGCCTACTGTCCGAAGTTGGACTAAATATCCAGGAAGCACATGCTTTCTCTACCACAGATGGTTATTCATTAGATGTCTTTGTTGTTGATGGCTGGCCATATCAGGTACCTATTGTTAATGATGTTCAATAATAGCGACATTTGTTGATCTTTTGTGATTCATTATGCAAGATATCCATTTTCCAGTTGATTTTTCTTGTGGCAGTCAATTTAGAAGTCAGTCATTTCATGTTATGCACTGATCATTTTCTTTATTTTACTATTTCTTAATAAATAATGGATGTAAATAAAGCATTCACAGGCAGATTAGGTTAAGTGGATTCATTAATACTGCAGGAAACAGACAAGCTCGCTACAGTTCTGGAAAAAGAAGTTCTCAAGAGTGAGGTAACTAATGCTTGATATGATGCCAATTTGAGCTGTTAAACTCGTTGGCCTTATACAGTTGTTCAAAAAATGAAGCCTGGCAAATATGATTGCTTTCAGAGAATTGATATTTTGTTTTGATTTTTTTTGGCCGATCATTTCTATTGAAGTTTGTGGTGCATAATTTTCATAAATAACATCACTTTGGTAATTCCTTGTAACTGTAACTTTATGTTCTCAGTCAGAATATATTTGGATTATGATATTTTATTTATATTCATTTTAGTAATATTTGCTGTTTATTGCTGTTCCATGAATTTACTTTCTCGTGTTGCTGCATTCTTGACACTTAATAGATGGATGTACTGATCTAGGGAAAACTGGATGAATGAACCAACTTGCCTGTGACATAATTTGCAGAATTTACAATATCCTGATATCAGCGATCATTTTATAGGTGCCTTTTTGTTTTTATGTGATTTTAATATATTTTCTGCTTTCCTTTATTCAAATTGCGAAGCAGAAGCAAGCCTGGTTGGACCTTTCCATACCATCTCCAATTACTGATGAGCAAACAGGGATGAACGTTGAAGTTGATAATGTGTTAATACCTGATGATGGAAGTGATGTTTGGGAAATAGATGTAAATCATTTGAAGTTTGATGGCAAAGTTGCAACTGGGTCATATGGTGACCTGTGAGTATCATGTTCTTCGAACTTATTTTGTTCCTTCAGATTCTGTGCAAGATTTTTATCTGATTGTTTTATTTGTTCAGGTACAAAGGTACCTATTGCAGTCAGGATGTGGCTATTAAGGTACTCAAGCCTGAGCGTCTAAATTCAGATCTGCAAAGAGAGTTTGCACAAGAAGTTTTTATAATGAGGTCTGTAGTATGGATTTTGATATTCTATTGTTGTTGACTCTACTATTGGGCTTTCCATTTTGGTGAAGCTGCAGTACTGCTAAATTTTCAAGGCCTGCATTTACTTGGGTTGAAAGTATACAAATATGATTTTCTAATTGTCATATCTTGTGAGGAAAATGTCGTGCACATATAGGCAGCTTTAGTATGTGAGGTTAGGGAAATCAGAATTTTTCACCTACTTTTGGCCTAATTGCTGTCACTTAATACTTGTATTTCTTATTAGATATTGATCTCTAGCTTTCATTTATCTGTGCACTTTAACAAGTAAATATGCCTGACTCCCATGTATCAACATGTACCTCGATGTTCTTGGTCCCCAGTGTTTGTGATCACCTAATGCTTGGATTTTCTTTGGCATAGTGATTTCTACCTTTCCATTATCCATGCACCTTAACTGGCAATTTTGCATGTGTCCTTAGTATCAGCATGCGTTTGTATGCACTTCAAAAATCTCATCCATATTTTCCATTTTGAGTTGTAGACCCTTCTTGATTTGTTGTCCCGTCTTCTTTCCACCTCTTGTTTACCAAGTGTGGGAAGAAGCAAAGTTTCTTTCCTCTCACGACCTCCTGATGCAATCGCAGGAAAGTTCGACACAGAAATGTTGTACAATTCATAGGTGCTTGTACAAAGCCTCCAAGCTTATGTATTGTCACAGGTATATCCATAAAGTTGGATGTCTCAAATTAAAATTTCTATGCTTGATTTCTTTTCATGATAATCCTCTTTCTCATGGCTGTTGCTGATTCTTTTTTTTCTAATTTCTGGTTGCGGTTCTTTTTCCTTTGTTTCAGAATTTATGTCAGGGGGAAGTATTTATGACTATCTACACAAACAGAAAGGTGTATTTAAGCTACCTAGATTGCTCAAAGTAGCTATTGATGTCTCAAAGGGGATGAGCTATTTGCACCAGAATAATATTATCCACAGAGATCTGAAGGCTCCCAATATACTTTTAGACGAGAACGAGGTAAAATCTTTTTAATTATCAGTCATATTCCCGCACTGTAGAACTAGAATGAATGTCCTAGCTGCTGGATGGTGTCTTAATATATATTATTAGTTATCTTATAGACAATCTGGGCTCATCCGTTTATATTTGTTTAAAGGGCATCATTATGGGAGTTATCATACAATGTTGCTAACGAATATTATATAATGCCCTGTGTTTCTTTTATCATTTACCTCTTGTTTCTTTGATTTTGTCCAGTTTGGCAGTTACGTGTGACTTCTGGTGCGCTTTGTAGATGGACTCAAATTATGATCAAATCATCTTCTATCTGTTTCATCTTCATCTTAGGTTGCCAAGGTTGCCGATTTCGGGGTTGCCCGAGTGAAAGCTCAGTCTGGAGTCATGACTGCTGAAACAGGGACATACAGATGGATGGCGCCTGAGGTGCTTTCTGCTAGCATAGACTTTCTTTAGTTTTCCTTTTAATGGATTATTTTCATCATATGCAAATATTTTGTGCAATATATCATTCTATAGGAAGTTTCCTTCAGTCTTCTTTTGGCCTCGCCTCCATTTACACAAAATTTGCTACTCTACTATTCGAGCTTTTCTTTCCAAATTATCTCATTCTTCATGACTTAGTTACATTCTAAGAAGGATCTGAAAGATGAAAAGAATGTCACTGCCAGTCTTCTCAATTTCCCACGCATTGCTGGCTGCTTCTTGCAACTTTTGTTGACGGCATCTACATTATCCAGATTTCTTGTTTTCGTGAACTAGGTGGTTCTTTTGGGGGCTAAAAGACTGGATTATTCTTTCAATTATTGTATCTGGTTTATATTTTCATATCTGAATATTTATTTTGCATGTGTAAGGTAATTGAGCACAAGCCCTATGATCACAAAGCTGATGTCTTCAGTTTCGGGATTGTTTTATGGGAGCTGCTTACTGGGAAGGTGACAAGTTAGCCCAGATATTTATCCGTCTAGGATGAGAAATTGTTTGGTGTTTCCTTTTTACCAAAATGTCTTCTGTTTGGCTTTTCAGCTTCCATACGATTACTTGACACCATTGCAAGCGGCTGTTGCAGTAGTTCAAAAGGTACTCAAACCTTTTACGAGCAGCTGCTGCTTTATTATGTGTTTGCAATATTGATTTCCTTTTGATTAGCTGTATTTATCAATCCTTATTGACAATGACAAAAGCCTCTCTAAGTTTAGAAGGTTTTCAATGGAGTCCTGTTCCACAATGACCTTCCATTATCTTTCTATGCTAAAGTAGAGAGCCCTTCTCCTTTCTATAACGAAATATATTTAGTCGGATCAACTCGGAAAAATGATAGATCTCTGAAAGAAATATCATTTATTGCAATAAGAATATCTGCTAGCAAAAAAAATGCCATTTGAAGGATTACTGTAATTTTTTTTGGTTAACAAATTTGTGATGCTGAATGGCAGATTGATTTTATTTCAGGGTTTACGGCCTGCTATCCCAAAAAACACCCATCCAAAGCTCATGGAGCTGTTAAACAGATGCTGGCAGCAAGACCCGACCTTAAGACCTGACTTCTCCGAAATTATACTGATGCTGCAACAAATAGCCAAGGAGGTAATCAATCTTATTGTGCCTCCATCTATTCAAGATAAACAAACACCCATAAAAAATCCGAGTTGCCTGCACACAGTTGCTACATATAATGGAGTTCCTGTCTTTCTGGATCACCTTTAGGTTGACTATCTAAACTGGAAAAGGAAATTCAAGATTAATGACATTCTACAATCTCTTTCCATCATCATCTGAATCTTAGAGAGGAACTAAGTTCAAATTTGCTCTGTTGCTGGAGTTCTTCAATGAAATCTATCTATGTTTTTCTCTTTTTATCATCATACGCTGGAAGTTTACATCTGCTCATGATATGTTAAACACCATTTTTGTTCTTCCTGTGCCGTTTGTAGCAATGTGAAAAAAGATAAATACATCCTGTTTGACAAAACGCTACAACAAGAGGAATTGCTCTATATTTGCTTGATGAAAACAGTTGACTCATTCGTTCATACATTGTGTGAGACAGGTTAGGGATGAAGGGAAGTTTCCTCGGAAGGAAAAATCAGGCAGATTCCTATCTGTCTTAAGACGAGGGCTGTGATGTACAAAGCATGGAAGTATACGAAAAGGCATGCGCCCGACTACCTGATCCGTATCTCATTCGTCATCAACCCACGTATTATTTTCCATCATTTTGGGGTACGATCTGCTGGAACCGGTGATCCAATCCTCTGGACTTGGTCTTGAAGAGCCACATGCATAGCTTAGAATCTCAATATTTGACGATGGATGCAGGCGACATAATAGCATTGTTGATAGCTACAGCAAACAGTAGATGGATGCCCTTGTATGTATTTTTTTCCCTGACAAACTCGAAGGTGAGATAAAAGGAGATGGCGGAGGTGTACTTTCATTTTGATGTTTTTCTCGCATGTTGGGCTTGAACAGGTTTAGTGTACCGTACCACTTGAATGGACATGTTATTGGGCTTAAACAGGTTTTTAGCAAATCATATCACAAGGTTTTATACGCCCCGCAGACTCAGAGACTGTCGGAAGAATCCACGTACACTAATCATTTCTCGAGGTATTTGATTCCTTAGAGCACTCAACTACTACTACGTGATCCTTTACTCTTATCATTTTCCCGAAGCAACGTGAGATGAAAAACCGGCCACCCTGAAAACCTGAAAATTTCAGTAAGGCACTCGATGTCGGACGCGATCTCACAGTGCCAAGCCGCACGGCATCGGGTGAGTTGAGACAATGGGATTCTGTCGTGCAGTTGCTGCGTCGTAAAACAAGAAGCATGTTTTCCTTGCTTCCATGGGTGGCCATAAGAATGAGCTCGTCATCTTGGAGGAAGCTAACGGCCCTGAACCGAACATTTCGACATCGGCACTTCCCCTGCCCTCCAGTCCCCGCAAACGAGTTCATGTTGGCTCGTAGCTTTGCCTCAAGGCTGTCGCCTGAGATCCTGGCGTTGAACAAGAAGATCTCCCACTTGGTCCGCAAGGGCCGCCTTGCGGAAGCACGCGCCCTGTTCGACTCCTCCAGCCAGCGAAACACCGTGACGTGGAACTCCATGATCACCGGGTACGTCAAGAGCGGGGAGATCTCCAAGGCGCGCGACCTGTTCGATGAAATGCTGGTGAGAGACACCACGTCATGGAACGTGATGATCTCGGGGTACTTGCTATCCCGACGCGGTGCCCATGGATTTGTTGACGAGGCTAGGGCCCTGTTCGAGCGAATGCCTGAGCGGGACCCTGTCTCTTGGAACACAATGATCAGCGGGTACGCAAGGATTGGGAGGATGGATGAGGCCCTGAAGCTGTTTAGAGCTATGCCCGGGAGGAATGTGGTTTCTTGGAATGCGATGGTAAGCGGTTTTCTGTGTAATGCTGATGTCACTCGAGCAGTTGAGTTCTTTGAGCAGATGCCAGAGAGAGACCCGGCCTCTCTCAGTGCTCTCATTTCGGGTCTCACTCAGAATAACGAGTTGGACGAGGCCATGAGGATTCTGAACAAGTACGGCAGCTGGAATCATTGGAAGGAAAATATGGTCCGTGCTTATGATACTTTGGTAGCAGGGTATGCTCAGAGAGGACGAGTCGAAGAAGCCCGGACGCTCTTTGATATGATCCCAAATAGGGACAAGAATGTCGTGTCTTGGAATACCATGATAATGGGCTACACTAGGGTTGGAGACGTTGTCTCTGCTAGGAGACTCTTCGATGAGATGACTGAACGTGATGCTTTCTCTTGGAATACTATGATCAGCGGTTACGTCCGTAATCTGGACATGGATAAGGCTTCAAGTCTCTTCTGCAAGATGCCTGAGCCTGATATATTGACATGGAACTTGATGATCTCAGGCTATGCTGAGTCACGAAATTCTTGGCTTGCCCTGGATTTTTTCATGAGGATGCCCCAGAAGAATGTTGTCTCGTGGAACTCCATGATAGCAGGGTACGAGAAGGAGGAGGACTTCAAGGGAGCGATTGATCTCTTCATTAGAATGTTAGTGGAAGGAGAGAAACCCGATCAACATACTTTATCTTCAGTTCTTGCTGCGTGCACCGGCATTGTGGACCTCCACCTGGGCCTCCAGATCCATCAGATGGCTGTCAAGATGGTCATACTTGATGTTCCAATCAATAATTCCCTCATTACCATGTACTCCCGGTGTGGTGCAATTTCTGAAGCTTTGACCATCTTCAACGAGGTGAAGATCCACAAGGACTTTATCTCTTGGAATGCTATGATTGGAGGATATGCATCCCACGGCTTCGCTGCAAAGGCTCTTGAGCTCTTTGAATTAATGAAGAGGCTTGGAGTCAAGCCGACTTACATAACGTTCATTTCCATCCTTAATGCTTGTGCACACTCAGGGCTCGTGGAAGAAGGACGGGGATATTTCAAGTCAATGGTTCGGGAATATGGGATTGAGCCAAGAGTCGAGCATTTCGCTGCTTTGGTGGACCTTTTAGGCAGGCAAGGGCAGCTTGAGGAGGCCATGAAGGTAATAGAGAGCATGCCTATGGAACCTGATAAGGCTGTCTGGGGTGCACTTATTGGAGCATGCAGAGTGCACAATAACATTGAGCTGGCTTGGGTTGCAGCTGAGGCACTGATAAGGCTTGAACCTGACAGCTCGGCCCCATATGTATTGTTGTATAATATGTATGCAGATGTTGGCCAGTGGGATGAGGCTACAAAAGTGCGGGAGGTCATGGAGAATCATGATATCAGAAAGCACACAGGCCATAGCCGAATAGGTCGCATTTAATTCTGGTTCTGGAAGGGGGCGTGATAAGTTGAATGAGGTGTGTGATTTGTTGCACCTTCTTGGTGCTTCATGAATGAAATTTTATTTAGCACTCAAAGAGAAAGAAGAAGTTGAAGGGGATCCACTGCTGTTCAAAAGTAAAGACTGTGAATAGCCAAGATATGGTGCGGTGCAGTGTGATGAACCACTCAAATGAATTTTGAAATGAGCCTGGTTTTTTGCGAGGTTCGTAGTCTTGAAAACTCAAGTGGACTTCAGAAGTTCAGTGTTGGGATCATCTTTCCGATGCGTTTGACTCATGCTTACATTTTTCATGTGCTTATTTTGTTTTTAGGTGTGGAACATGTATCAACGCATACGCCATCTAGTTGTGGGATACCCGAATATTTTCTTTCGGGGGATGGTCAAAATTTGGCCAGAGCTTGCCATCAAAATGTAAAGGCTGTTAGAAAGGATGGAGCGATCAGATCTCCGGAAGGGTGAAAATCTCCATACAGTGGAAGAAGAATCGGAGCAGTCTGGCGACCATCTTGCAGCTGTAGAAGAGAGGGAGCGATCTATTTGCCTGTGGGAGAACAATTTCCAGTTCCAAAGCTTATCTAAACAGTCACTTAGGAAGAATTTCCTGAGCTCAATAGAAAGTTGATGTCCTCGAGAAGCAGATGAAAAGGGTGACCGACGAAGTGGATTCTTTCCCATGCCAACTTATCAGTTGCCTCGATATGGTTCTTGCTCCGTATCATTACTCCCTCCCTGGAGAACCTTGTCCCCACTGTTCAGATAGGTAAAATGCAGCTTGAGGAGATGCATCTTTAGGGGTTGAGTTGGACCAATGGATCAGGACTTGGGTGGCTGCGACCTTCCCTCGATGCACCATACGCCTGTTCAGGATGGCGACAGGAATAGGAGGCTTTGGGGTCGAACGAAAGAATGGACCAGGTGCTTCTCTAGTGAAGAAACGTGGAAGACAAGGTGTGTTCGAGCCGGAGTAGGAATGTCCAGCCTGTATGCGACATGTCCAAATTCGTTTGATAACCATGACAGCCTGGAGTATGTAGCTGCGAGCTTCTATTAGGGACGCGATTGCAGAGAGTGCTGCCTGCGTGGTTGAAGCTTCCGTCCTCTTTTTATTAGCACCGACTAACTGACAGCCTCGAGCTTACCGTCCGCAGCTGCGATGGACAAATCACGCAGAAGGTAGGGAATGCGTGGCGGCCGAGGAGTCCGTGTAGGGCTTCAGAGGGACTTCTTTCCATAGTCGAGTGACACTGGCATCTTGTACCACCATTCCGCCAGTGCTGGCCATTGAAACCATTCGACACGGCATTGACCGGTAAATACCTTACCTAATTAGCTAGGGTATGCTTGGCAAATCTTGGTGGGATTGAATCGTCCTTGTACTTCTTTCTCCACATTGGCATGATTATTAATTACAATTAGTTTGAAATAAGTCATTTTATATTCAGAAATTTAACCATAATTAATTCAAATTTAAAGTGAATCAGTCCATTAAGGAAAGTGAATCAAATCACTGTTATCCGTTTAAATCCGAGGTCCAGCAAGATACCAACGGGACAATATCCGGTGCTCCGCATCCCTACCATAAAAGCTTACTCCCTCTGTCTCAAGTCTCAGCCCTTACTCTACTCCTCTCCTCAAACTCCCCACCCTCCACGTCTCTCTCGTGACTCCTCTCCCCCGCAGCTCACACACGCAGAAATGGAATCCTTCTCTCTCTTCCTCACGGCCTCCCTCCTCGCATTCGGCCTCTACTGGTTCATCTGCATCCTGGGCTCCGCCGAGCAGAAAGGCAAGTCGGCCGTCCACCTCTCCGGCGGCTCTATCTCTGCCGACAAGGTGGGCGACAAGTACAACCAGTATTGGTCCTTCTTCCGCCGCCCCAAGGAGATCGAGACCGCCGACAAGGTCCCCGCCTTCGTCGACACCTTCTACAACCTCGTCACGGATATCTACGAGTGGGGCTGGGGCCAGTCCTTCCACTTCTCCCCTTCCCTCTCTGGCCGATCCCACCGTGACGCCACCCGCGCCCACGAGGAGTTCGCCGTCGACCTCCTCAATGTTTCCCCCGGCAGCCGCGTCCTCGACGCAGGTTGCGGCGTCGGCGGCCCGATGCGTGCCATAGCCTCCCACTCCGGCGCCCACGTGGTTGGAATCACCATCAACGAGTACCAGGTGAATCGCGCACGTCTCCACAACAAGAAGGCCGGCCTTGACAAGCAGTGCGAGGTTGTCTGCGGCAATTTCCTCCACATGCCCTTCGAGGACGACTCCTTCGATGGGGCCTACTCCATTGAGGCCACCTGCCACGCCCCTAAACTCGAGGAGGTCTACTCTGAAATCTACCGCGTCCTCAAACCCGGTGCCCTCTATGTCTCCTACGAGTGGGTCACCACTGACCTCTACTGCGCTGACAACGCAGAGCATGTCGAGATTATCCAGGGAATTGAGAGAGGAGATGCGTTGCCTGGCCTCAGGAACTATGACCAGATCGCCGAGATTGCCAGGAAGGTCGGGTTTGAAGTCTTGAGGGAGAAGGATCTAGCAAAGCCACCTGCTGGCCCGTGGTGGAGCAGGCTCAAGATGGGCAGAATTGCCTACTGGAGGAATCACATCGTAGTCACAGTCCTGGCATGGCTCGGCATTGCCCCTAAGGGTGTCGTGGACGTCCATGAGATGCTCTTCAAGACTGCTGACTATTTGACCCGAGGTGGAGAGACTGGAATCTTCACCCCAATGCACATGATTCTTTGCAGAAAGCCCGGGAACAAGGATTAGGCGCCTGCAGTCACCTATGAAGTGAAAAAATCAAAAGGGGTTCCTAAATTGTTCCTCCCTGCATGGTTGAAACTTCTATCATGGTCTTTTTATTTAGTGGGTTTACATTTTTACTGTTCTCCGTCTTTCTTTGCTTGCAATTGCTTAGCTCTGTTATGTAGGGTTCTTTAAGATGTATTGGATTTATGACTATTCTTAAGTTATTGGTAATATCGGTCTTGTTTGATGAGGCTTTTGAATGGAGATTATTGTAGCAGATGAAAGAGAGGAACTTGGAAAAAAATTTGAAAACTTTTAAAATCAGATGATGATGATGATTTATTAATGAGTATGATCTAACTTGGCCTGGTTGACTGCTTCCTGCGCTCTGTTCTTCTTTGTCATCAACAGTGGCAATATTGAATGGAATTTCACTGCCTATGTGCTTCAGAGATGCTCAGTTGCATTGAATTCCATAGCTGAAATACGCTGAAGTATATCTGATGTGGTTAAAATTACTTCGTTTCATCAGAGTTATCTTCTTTTCCTGTCAAATCCTTTATGCATGAGCCAAGGAGCTCTGTCCTGCAAGCGACATTGGGTACTTTAGATATGAAATAATTGCTTCTGTGCATTTTGAGACTACATTGCTGGATAACTGGTATGATGGAATGGAAATGAGACTGAACGGTTTTGTTTCGTTCTGTGTCCATCCATTCCTTCTAGCCGAATGTGACATAAGGCCCTTCTGCTAGTGTCTGGTAATTAAACAATGGTTAGGCATCAAAGTGTTGTCTGTTGTGTGAGTGCATGACACACTCAACTCTCAGAACGGTGGTGGCACGTTGAGATATTGATACCATCAAAGTACAGAAGAAAGCATAATGTTCTAGAGTAGGTGAAGTCTGATCAGACATGGCACATGAAGGGAGCTACAGGCGAAGTCGTAGTCTGTATGAGATCTCTCTTCTCTTTCGGTGAATCACGTGAACTCCAAACATGCCACGTTTTGTCTGCAGTACCCTCCCTTGATTATTTTCCTCGGAAACGTTCATTTAATTATTGATTTTCCAATTCTTGTTGGATCTTGATTCTTCTTCTTTTTCCCCCTTTCTTGTTGCTGTGCTTGCATCTGATATGGAGTGTTATGCCAGTGGGAACTAGAAATTGGGAAGTGATTATTTATTTAAAATCTACTGCGACATCTAGCAGGATCACAGAAAACATGTGGGTCCACCTCGAACTGTTTGAGAGCCTGCTTAATTTTACTTCGTCTTACTTTGCTACTGCAAATATTGAAGAAAGAAATGATTTTTAGTTCTTTGAGTTTGAGGGAATCTTGATAATTTCGTTTGAATCAAAACTTTGAGCTACTCCCTCGAATAAAACTATTCCTTGGTTTTATGTCTATGTTCTCACTCGACATGCCGTTCCAAGCATTTCAATGCTACATCCTTAAGCCATCTTACGGGAAAGATGATTTTATAGTATTTGCGCTTGTAGTTGCAGTGCATTCGACAGTAGAGAAATTGTATTTCAGTACGTGCATGCTTACATAACTGAGAAATATCCATCCTTGTGTGCGATGTCTATGTTTTTTCTCCTGTTTCTCTGATACGGTCCCCCTTTTATACAATCAGGTCTGGATTAATATATTCTTTTGCAGATCTCAATGCTAACTTCAAAAGGCATTGCAACTGAAAGTTTGCGTTTGTCCCCCAATAGCTCAGTATCCAAAATATTTTTTTATGCCTTAGAATCAGGACTGCAATCAGGAACTTGCTACCCGTTACTCGCTGTTTTCTGTTGTCTAAGAAAGGATATCTTCTTATTAATAGGCCTTTCTTTCCGATAAGTAATATTCTGTACCGCTAAATGCAGTAGAGCTCTATTGTGTGCATTGTTGTCCTCGTATCATGCATCATTCCTCGTAATCTGATATGACCTTGTTTGTGGCACTCCCATTAAAGCAGATCTCTTGGTGAAGTTTCTTGATCTCTTATCATGCATATGACCATTGGCCTCTCCGGTCAAACGTCACTGATAATGTTTGGGTAGTTTGTGTTGTCCCGGTAGGTACTGAAAGAACAGTGGCTCGACATTCTTGCTTCCGTGTGAATGGGAGATGGAATATTCTATCACTGTTTTAACATTCCCAGACTATCTCTCACCACGAGCAAGTCCACATCCAAGGTTGAATTTCATCTGATGCTGTGATGGAGGAGAAAGGCGCACATTGCTAAATGGGCTCTTCAACTTCATCCAAGAAATGGCAGCGCTGATTGATGGGTGGTGATGTTTAGGTGAATCCGGAACAAGTGGCGTGAGTTTTGCCTTGCCTTTTTTCCTGAAGTTGCCAATTTTTTTGACAAACAGGCCGCAGTGATTTTTCCTGTCTCTGTCTGCCTGGACTTGTTGCTTTTGGATTATATGATGTCTCTGTCTCCCCGTGTTCCATTTTCCTTTTTCACCGAGCAGCTGATGCTTGTCTTATTATGGCTGTGGAAAACAAAGTTGTTCCTTTCACATGGAGGTTTGCAGTGTAGGGTTTCTGCTCCATTTATCAAAAGATAGCTTTCTTGGCTCCTTCACAAGGCCGTCTAGAAGGGCTGCCATTATTTGCTTGGAATTTTATAGCTCTCGATTTTCTTTGCCACGACGAGGGCTATTCGGGGTACGTGTGTCGGGTAGTCCCGGGGCCTATCGATACCCTACAAACTCATGAGTCCGGGCAAGTCTACGCCCCCGTGTGTGCAAGTGGCCTCAAGAGAATTTGCGCCTGATTGGTGATTCGAACCCCCAACCTCAGCGTAGTCGAACGCCTCACCAGCTGGGCTAGCATCGGAAAGTTAGCTCTCGATATTTATCCGGGCTAAATCCGGTTTGACATTTTTACAATGGAAAAGGGACAATGACACGACATGATTCTGGTTGGTGTCTTCCCTTTTGTCCTGCCAAAGGACCCATCGTTACATCAGGGCTGGTAGTCGAATTCCATCAATGCTTATTTTCCCATGCCATTGAATTGTTCGGTGGTACTGCGGTCTTTCGATCAGCCGAGTGGCTGTCTGTCTCTATGTTTCTGCTTTGAATCTTTTTTTCACGAAGTATGTACTCTTCTGTTAGCGAAAATGGGATCACAGGATAATGTTCTTTCAAAGTATCGTCATAGTATCCATAATAATATAGGCTTATCTTCCAACGAACATGGTTAGTCCATTAAATCATGAATTTCTAATGTCAGAAATTCGAGATTGAGATCTTATCTAAGTGGGGAGACATTGAATTATCTGAATCAACCCAGTTCGGCTATTGGTCAATGCATTCTGGTAATGAATCTGTTGGCTTTTTAGTCAGCGTGAGCAAGGATAGTTTAAATTGACCGGAATCCGGTCTGGCAGGACTGTGTCATCTGACCGAGCCGAGCCGATTACACTACCAAAACCAATCGTCACGCTCGGCGGTTCAAACCCTGAGTCGCGTTGCGGCAAGAAAACTGTCCCATTCCCCGCCAGAAGAGGCGAGCCAGGAAGGCCAAGGAGGCAAGATGGTTGAGCCGATCGCTTCCGTGGTCCCTTAGAGCTTCGAGCATGGCCTCAGCGCTTGTCTGTAGCAGCTTCTACAGCCCGAACACTCCCCGAAACTTCTCTTTAAATGCTGTCCCGCCACCGAAGCCGACCTGGAACACGACCTCCGGGATCAGGAGCCCGTCGGTCGAGAAACGGCACCGACCGAAGCAGTTAAACGGTTCGGACTCATCAGAGAGCCTGACCCTTAAAAGGGCTCTCCGCGCTTTTGTTGATTCGGGGTCAATGGACAATGCGCGTAACCTGTTTGACTGTATGCCCCGCTCGGATGTTTATTTATGGAACCTGATGATTAGAGGGTTTGTGAAAAATGGTCTTTTTCAAGAAGCAATTAAATTTTATTGCCGACTCAAGCGGGAAGGGCTTAGACCGGATAATCTCACTTACCCATATGTGATCAAGGCCTGCACAGGGCTGTTAAGTTTAGTAGAAGGAGAAAAAGTCTTCGCCGAGTTGTTCAAAGTAGGGTTGGATTCAGACGTCTATGCATGCAACACTCTTATTCTAATGTATGCGGAGAATGGATCTATCGAGTTAGCGGAGAGGGTGTTTGATGAGATATGTGACAAGGACATGGTTTCCTGGAATTCTATGATTAGTGGGTATCTCTCAGTTGGGGATGGTTTGAGCTCGCTCAGTTGTTTCCGTGAAATGCAATTGTTTGGAATGAGCCCCGATAGATACTCTGTGATTGGCTCTCTTGGTGCTGTTTCTCTTGAATGCTGTCCCCTAGCTGGGAAAGAAATACATTGCTACTTGATTAGGAGCGGGTTTGATTTGGACATTATGGTTCAGACTTCGGTCATGGACATGTACTGCAAAACGGGTGCACTGGCCTATGCAGAGAGATTGTTTTACCAGGTTCCAAATAAGAGCATTGTGACTTGGAATGCAATGATCAATGGATATGCTTCCAATTCTCTTCCTCACAAGTCATTCACTTGCTTGAGAAGTATGATCTCTGACTATGGATTGGCTCCTGACTGTGTCACAATGATCAATCTCTTACCCTCCTCTGCTCAATCAGGTGCAGTCTCGCATGGCAAATCAATCCATGCTCACGCGATTAGAAAAGGGTTTCTTCCTCACATTGTCCTCGAAAATTCCCTTATTTACATGTATGGAGAGACTGAAGAGCTGAAGTGGGGTATGGCTCTGTTTCGTCATATGGTTGAAAGGAATCTGGTGACATGGAACACTATAATTGCTGCACATGTGCATGATGGGCAGAACATCGAAGCTATGAAAATCTTTCTAGACCTTATTTCCCATGAACATTACAAACCTGATGAGTTTACTATTGCAAGCATCCTGCCTGCTTTTGCTGCGGTGGCCATACAGCGTGAGGGAAAGCAAATTCATGGCTATGCGATGAAGATGGGTTTCTGCTCAAACACATTCATCTCAAACTCGCTCATTTACATGTATGGAAAATGTGGAGATCTGAGGACTGCAAGGCAGATTTTCAACCAGTTGTCATTTAGAGATCTCGTGTCATGGAATGTCATCATTATGGCTTATGCTATTCATGGTTATGGAAATGAAGCGATTGAACTGTTTTCTTTAATGGAGGAGAATGCAATCAAGCCAAGTGGTAGCACATTTGTGTCCCTATTGTATTCTTGCAGTGTTGCAGGGAGGATTGATGAGGGCTGGGATTACTTCAATCTGATGAAAAACATGTACAACATCAATCCCACAGTTGAACACTATGGGTGTCTTCTTGATTTCCTTGGTCGTGCGGGTGATCTGGAGAAGGCTAAGAGCTTCATCGAACAAATGCCAGTGGTTCCCACGAGTAGGATATGGGGGTCCTTACTGACTGCAAGTAGAAAGCATGGAAACATAGAAATGGCCGAGTTTGCAGCCAAAAATGTCTTATCATTAGATCAGGACAACACTGGGTGTTATGTTCTGCTCTCAAACATGTACGCCGAAGCTGGGCATCAGGAAGATGCGGAAAGGATAAGATATCTGATGAACTCGAAGGGGTTGAGGAAGACAATAGGAAGGAGCACGATAGAGATAGGTAACAGAGTCCACAGCTTCATCGATCATGATAAATCCCATGAAGACGTGGACATGATCCATGATGCTTTGCATGCCATCTCGAGAATGATCGGGATTGGGGACATTCATTTACTGAAGAAGAAACACGCAACACACAGCGTGAGGTTAGCTATTTCCTTCGGGTTGATCTCGACAGAGATACACAGCCCGATTCTTGTCAGAAAGAACACGAGATTGTGCGAGGAATGCCATGCCGCGGTGAAGAAAATATCCGAGTTCTGTAGGAGGGAAATTGTGGTTGGTGACAGCAAGGTCTTTCACCACTTCAAGCATGGAACCTGCTCTTGTAGAGATTATTGGTGAATGTGACATAGCCACATTGATGGAATAGGAGGCTACTGGTAAAGAAACAAGGGTTGCTACACAAGTACGTACATATATACAAACACATAAATACATATATACATTATTCAAACACGAAACCGCGAATTTTGGTCTAGACCAATGTCAAGCTGATTCCTCTGATACTGCTTTTTGAGGAGGAATGTGTGAAAATACCGTACGGACGGAAAAAAGTTTCGTTAAAAACCGTTCATACCAAAATATTTATGTTTATACCGTCAGGAGATCGCAGTTTCAACCAATGATCTCATTTTTGTACTGAAATCACATGTTGAAGATGCGCTACAATCTCTTTACAAATAACATAAGCTCAGTTGACAAAATCACATCTTGAGAATGTGATCTCTGTACTAAAAAAAGACATAACAAATATGAAATATTTATATTTATTAAAAGATCACATCTTGAACATGTGATCTCTTCACAAAATTGAGATCACGTGTTCAACGTGTAATCTCTCAGCAGTATACATAGAAATAACAGTTTTTAAAGAAATTTTTTCTTTACGCGTAGTGTTTTTGTACATTGCCCACTTCTCGGGTTCCATTATCTGTTGTGGCAGGGAGTCGCCTTGGTCGGACTGGGTCATAGGAATACTAAGCATTATTGGAAAAGACGGTGTTCTCAACAGGAAATAACACAGGCTGCGAATTCGGATAGAGGAACAAGCAATTGTTTTTTTTCCGAGAATACGCCACGACAGTATTTGCTCATTGATGACCGAACTGAATATAACTCGGTTACCCGAACCGAACAACGTGGGCCGTTGGTAGCCCGTATTCTCAGGTAAACATTTTCAAGTCCCAGCCTTTTCCGTTTCCCTGCTTCTATTCGTCTCTATCTGCTGCTCAAACAGCTGCTCTCTGTAAGTGCAACTTCTTCCGCTTGTGCAGCCGTTCTGTCAACTTGAAGGCGCCACCTCGTCTGTCCTCGGCTGCAGCCGCTATGCTGGCTGTTCCAGGGTTGACTGCAGGTCATCCAGGTTGTTCTCATCCGCCCCCCTTTCTCTAAAGCTAAAGTTCATGAAGATATCACTATCGTGTGTTGGCTTATTTATACTCAATTTCATGGTTTGACTTGTGGGGAGTGTTAGTTTTAGTTCTAAGCTTCTGTTTGCCAACAAGATATGCGGTACGATGAGAAGTGAAACAAGTCCCGTACAGCTTTCCTCGTTTCAGGTAATTATTACTCCGATCTTATAAGATGCCCAAGTCTGTGTCTTGTGATCTGTGATCAACAGGATACGTTGCTCTTTTGCAAGTGAGTCCTACTACCGGTGACCTTCCACCACGTTTCATTTCCAGATGTTAGTATTTGGGCCAGCACGCACCGGATACCTTTCAGATCAACCTTGAGTCTATATTTTGATGCTGCATAAACTATGTAGTTTGATGCTCATCTCCACGCTGAACATCCTCGTCTATTTTGATGCAGTAACAAAAATAATGGGAACCTTTGGAATCAACATCCGGAATTAGGCCTTTTGCACTTTTGTCTTTCTAAAAGAAGGTGACCTTACAATAGAAAGGAACCTGGTCTCTTTTCTGAAAGAGTTGCACAAGAAATGATGCTAAAGCAACTGCACATGGCACCTCACTGGACTGAGAAATATTTCTGAGCAGGGCTCCAACTCTTTTGGGAGCATCATCTCAGAACAACAGCTGCATTCCTTAGGGCCAGATATCTCTGCACGTGGTTGTCAGGGAGCGACCTAATGATCTTAAAGACTTCAGTGTTTGCATACCGAAGCTTGGTTCTTGGGTCAAGGTATGGTGCCTGCACAAGTTAAGCAATGAATTTACTTCATGACTGAAGACTAAGCTTATTGTTTGTTACTGCAAAATATAAAAGACATGCATGGTAATCTAGTTCAGTTTACAGGCATCAAGAGCAGGTCAAACATTCATTTGTTACTTGATGATGTTCTCGTGTCATTCCACAGCACTATACAGGGCACAAGGAAAACAATTGGAGCAGATTCTACGGGAACAAAACCTAGTCATAAACAATGGAATCATGCATGTCTATGTTCAACTCCAAACACGGTGTCTTCTCAACATGTTTTGTCAAGGATATCAATAATCAGCAGTCATCTCAAATGGACCTTCTTCATCTTTTTCTCTACTTTAAAATTAACCAGAGAATGCATCTAAGAAGAACATCACCGGGTTTCCTGTCCAAGAGCAAGAATAAGACTCATCCTTAGCTGCATTAGCCTATTCCTAATTTCCTAACTGCCAATATATCCAGAGAATCAATCGCATGAGGCAAGAAACAGTGCCAGAGTCTGGCTTCTGTAAGGTAGGTTCAGTCAGATGGGAGACGCAGGCCGTCTAAAATATTCCTCTAAAGTGACTAACCGTCCAAGAAGCTACTCCATGAGAAAAGATCAGTTAGACGACAACAAATGTGTTTCAAATAGAGAGACATTACCTCGTATCCTGTTATATCACAAATTCTCTTGCACGGATGCAAGGATGGAGGTGATTCAATGTTAACATCTGTCGATTAAGACCCAAGAAACTTTGTCAGTCTAACAAAACACAAACACAAAATCATGCAGAGCTCCGTTTGCTTATAATATGATGGTACAAACAAAGCTTGTTATCCGAGCAGCATTTATGGACATATGCAGTGTAAGTCGGGCGTTCCACTAATATGGGAGAATTCAGTTCCCGAATTGGGACAAAGGAAGCATAGCTTTTCTGATCAAGAACTGCCCAGAAAAACCCAAACTTCAGGACCACTGATGCTGCTTGACCCAGAAAAAGGCCAAGACTTAATCATTCTACATCATGGCTCCAATTCCAATTCGAAACATAGAACAACGACAAGCCCCATACCATACCATCCCCTTGAGAATTCGCCATCGATGAGGGATTGAGGTTGATTTAGGGTTAGGGCTTACAGTTGGGCTCGTCGGGAGGGTAGCTGTGGAAGTTCTCGGCCTGAATGATCTGCTTGAGATGCTTAAAGCGGCGGGCACTTGACTGGCCTTTCGGGTACTTATCGTAAGACTGGACCCGCTTAAAGCTGAAGTGCATGGGCAGCACCATCTCCGCCTCTATCACCTCCTCCTCCATTAACGCCCTCCCTCCCCTTTCTCCCTCTACCCGATCTCTGTCGAAGGAATGGTTAGCAGGACAACGGGTGTTTGGTAAAATCAGGATATCCGACCCGTACATAATTTGAAAAAACCATATTACCCCGAGCTTGACCGTCACCGTCATCCCCCCACCCTGACGGTGTTATGAGAGGGACGAGAATGAAACAGATTAAAAAGAACAGGAAGTAAAGGCAACAATATAGAGAGGACTGTGGAATTGGTGCTCAGGAAGCCGTTGACGGTTAGTGGCAGTCAGGCGCACTAGACCGTACATAGCTGGTGTTGCTGATGAAGAACGGCTTGAATGATCAGTCGAACACCTTGAATTCTCTCTCTATTCTCGAATATTTCTTCCTTATCATCCTGTTGAAATTGATGAAGATTCATCATTCTATTAAGCGAAATTCTCTCTTTTACCCATGAACATTCCCCATTTAAAAGATCTAAAACCTAGCCATTCATTGTTGGAAATCGATGGGGAGCACGCTTGGCGACTTCAGCTTCATGTACGCTTAGCAATGGAGTCGCCAACTCGTTACCTGATCTAGCAATGACGAGGCTGCTACGCATACCACCCAGGTTCTGGTTACCAAAGCTAATGAGTCCAATGCGACAGCATTGATGTTTAATTTGTTTCATCGGGGATGCCTTGTAGATCATCAAAATCCCCCACATGGAATGACAAGTGGGTCCATGAAAGGGTCGAGGTTAAAGACCTGAGCCTCCTTCCCTGTACGGAGTTCCAGCAACCATATGGAGTTCGGCTCACAAAAAGACCATGGCTCGACGTTAGTCGACCTAAGCTGCCTCCAGCATTCTGGACATGTAGATTTGATATTATATGAGACAGACAGCTTGCAGAACCTCTCCAGGGCTTTAGACGACTCCATTGTATCATAAAAAAGAGGTTTGTGCCTCATATTAACACGGCTCGATTAAATTGCTGTCAAATGGACAAGAATCACCTCAAAAAATGATCCGCAAGGACAGGGCAGTACCCTACAAGCTCTCAATTTCAAGCGATGAAGCAACAGCCGAATCACATGACAACACACAAAAACCATCATACTTAAGCAATTGTTAAAGAGGGAGGGAAAGAAGAGAGCAGAATTTCAACTGGCAATCTTTTATTCTATGCAGGAAAGGCGACTCCAGATACGAAGAGAAGGGAAGGGTCAAATCATCGAGCTCATAAGGAAATCAATCAGGCAGCAAAAGACGATGAAGGTCTCTGAGCTTCTTTTCACCTCAGTGGGTGGCTTCTCGGCTGTAGAATGCATCAAGAGTCTTTGCTGGTATACGGTGGAGCAGCTCACGGGGGAATATGCGAAGAAGTGTCCATGCAAGATCAAGGGAATTGAAGATTGTTCGAGTATCATAAGCCCCTTGAGTGACGAACTTCCTCTCAAATTTTTCCAAGAACTCCAAATATAACTGTTCCATCAAAGGTGTATCATCATTAGTCTCATTGAAAAAGACAAGAAAAAAGAATCTGTTTTGAGAAAATATAAAAAACAAAAACAGATGTAAAAAATATGGAAAGACAGCGAGAGACCAGGTCCTCAGAAGAAAGTGCTTCTTCTCCCACGACAGCTTTCATTGCTTGGACATCTTTTCCAATAGCATAGTTTGCATACAACTGTAAAGATGGGAGGAAAAAAAAGGTGAGCTGTGAGAGATTTCATAGTAATCAGCTGAAATTATCAGTCAAGCAGTCAGACCTGATTAGACACATCAGCATGATCCTTGCGAGTCATGCTTTCTCCTATAGCACTCTGCAGCACCATCAAACAGCACATCGTGATGAGTTTCTGTGACTTTGAATCTTTTTTTTTTTGATATCGATGGTGTCCGGCGCCGTAGCAACCAACTAATCCACCGGATGGTGTATTTACAGCCCTGGGCCCCACATTAAACCCAGGATGCCGACCTCCAGGGGGTTTCGAACCCGGGCGCTCTTGGAGTTTTCTCAAGGAGCCTGCCACTGGGCCGTTGCCCCTGGAGGTCTCTGTGACTTTGAATCATGAATCAATGTAGAGGGTTCAAATTGTCCAAAGACTACATCCTTACCTTCATCAACCGAGAGAGGGATGGAAGCACATTGATTGGTGGGTAGATCTGTCACATGAAAATGAGGAATTGAAACCTTGAATATGTGTACTCGCCACAGATTAGCCAAAGAATGTTATGCAAATAAAAAGATGAACTCTAATCCTGCAAAAATATCTACCAGCCAAAAAAAAGAAAATAAAATGATAACAAATTCAGCAGCTGTAAGCATTTAACAAGCAAGACAGACCAGCAGAATAGCTGGCCTAAATTCAGAAAGTATACATCAAAACATCCGTAGTCAATATGTCCAACACCTACAAGTTATCCTAAACATCAGCTAATCGAGTTTAGAAAATTGTATCATTTCATAAAAGACAGCCTAATGTCGTCCCATCAAATGTAATCGAAAAAAGACAATCACAAGCTTCATATTACCTGTCTGTTGTACAGTTGCCTATCAATGTATATCTGCCCTTCAGTAATGTAGCCCGTGAGATCTGGAGTAGGATGCGTGATATCTGCTCCAAGTGAAAACAAATTCCAGCCGAGTTACCAGTTTGAGTTAAAAGGGATAATAGTTTAGATAAGTCCCAATTTATTTATTCATGCATTACCATCATTTGGCATAGTTAAGATAGGAATTTGTGTGATGGATCCTTTTCGTCCTTCAATCCTTCCAGCTCGCTCATAGATTGTTGCCAGGTCAGTATACATGTAGCCAGGATAGCCACGTCTTCCTGGGACTTCCTCTCTGGCTGCAGAAACCTACAGAACAAAGAAGATTTTGTCAGATATTAAAACCTGATAAGAAGATGCAAACGCTATAGCAATACTCAATCACAAAAAGGCTGAGTATACAAGAGGACTTCATCAATTCTCTTGTTATAGCCAGATTAAATTAAGGGATGGAAGGCATTCATCACCTCACGAAGAGCATCAGCATAGGAGCTCATATCTGTGAGAATGACGAGGACATGCTTCCCGCATTCATATGCTAGATATTCTGCAGTGGTTAAAGCAATCCTGGGAGTAATAATACGCTCTATTGTAGGGTCATTGGCCTGGAAACACCACAAGAAGAACAGTTAGGTATGTCAGTTTCAACCTTAACAGAATCAGATGGATAAGAAGACTGCGCGATCTCATATCCTATTATGGACATCTGAACATACCAGATTGAGAAATAATATAACTCTCTCCATTGATCCATTTTCCTCAAAATCACGTTTGAAAAACTGTGCCGTCTCCATGTTTACTCCCATAGCCGCAAACACAATAGCGAAGTTATCTTCTTCCTCATCCTGCAATGTCGGCGAAGCAATTAAAGATTCAACTCCTCTCTCATATGAGTCAACATATCGCCGACCAATGAGAGCAATATCCTTCAGATGTATCCAGAAATACTGAGAAAAATGTGAAGAATACCTCCATGAGGTTTCCGGACTTCTCCAATCGCTTCACCAAACCAGCCTGACGGCAAATCTGAGCTGCTATTTCATTATGTGGAAGACCAGCAGCTGAAAATAGAGGAATTTTCTGCCCTCTAGCAATAGAATTCATAACATCAATTGTGGAAATTCCTGTCTGGATCATCTCCTCAGGATATGTTCTCTCACTAGGGTTGATAGAACTACCTAAAGTACGAAGTTCAATTAACCGGATCAGATTAAGGAAAACACAATTTCCTAAAAACTAGATATCAACAGTGTCATCTGCATCTCCATAAACCGAACAAGCAAATGAACTCCCCCATTCACTCACCAGATATGTCCAAATAAGCCTCAGGAAGAATAGGAGGACCATTGTCAATGGGCTTTCCAGAACCATTAAATATACGCCCAAGCATATCCAGTGAGACAGGTGTCTTCAGGACCTGCAGATGAACTGGATCATAATCATGCTCAATAATCACAACAGATGGGAGCATAAGAATATTCTCCAACAGTCAATCTTGAATATTATCACTACATCAGGAAAATCAAGTTAAAATGATCACAATTAATAATTGGAATGGCTGGCTCTGGTCTACCAACTTAGTACTCTAATGAGCCATGTGAAATTACCAGTTGAAAGTTAATAAAGATAATCAAAAGCAACCTGAGTTTTTCTGAAATAGATAAAGAATGTACTTGGAAAGAATAAATTTCTACCTCTCCTGTAAATTGCACAGTAGTAAACTTGTTGTCAATGCCAGATGTTCCTTCAAAAACCTTCATCAAACAATACAAGATATAGATAAGTTCATAATTTGCACTGTATTAAGCTATACATGAAGTGAACACAAGAAAAGGAGTGAACTTAAACAATTGTGTGTATAAGTACAACTAAAGTGGATTGATATAAAAAACAGTCCTGTGATCTTATGCACAGGAACATGCGCCTGCATGCAGACACTCACAAATCGTAACTGACCACACACAACTAACCTGAACAGGCATCAAAACAGTGCTCAAAATGCCTGATGCAAGTGGCTTTTCGATCTTGATTTCTTATATATGGATACAGTAATATAATTATGGCTTTCATAGTCTACAAGGTAAAAGGTCAAAAACTGAAAATTTCTTCACTTTTGTGTGTGTGTCCTTGTGTGCAATGAGGGAGCAACCAATACACATTAAAGAAGAAAATTCACTTAGTGTGCAGCTATGAGTCTATGAGCATAAAATGTTACACAGTTGTGATGATGAATATCTTCAAAGGAACATAAAGAAGTTCCCGTAAAGAACAGATTTTTCAATGAAAGGTTCAGATAGCAAAATGTTAATAACCTGAACAACAGCTTTCTCCCCATCCACTTCTAAGACTTGACCACGTCGCATGGTTCCATTTCCAAGTCGGATATTAACAATCTCTTGGTAC
This sequence comes from Lagerstroemia speciosa, assembly GCA_037672795.1. Classification (NCBI taxonomy): domain Eukaryota; kingdom Viridiplantae; phylum Streptophyta; class Magnoliopsida; order Myrtales; family Lythraceae; genus Lagerstroemia; species Lagerstroemia speciosa. The sequence continues at coordinate 7,141,042 of CM075289.1, read as the reverse complement.
TTAGGGCCCTACATATTTAAATGCACAAGCTCTGAATGAAAAACAAGAAATGGAAGATTGAGGAAGAAAAGCATGAAAGATTTAGAGAGAAAACCACCTTGACTTTATCCAGGATAACTAGAGGACCAGCAACCCCCGAGACTGTTCTGTACTCTGCAATTTATCAAATTTCACTTAAGGCCACAACAACTCAACATAAAAATCATCAAAAGAGCCCAACTATCCCATTCTAAAACAAAATGCACATTAATCAAGAACAAAAAATCACCAAAGTTTTAAAAATTACGAAGCTGCATAAAGAAAGTTCGCTTTTTAGAGCTTATTATTTGCATAAGAAATTTTCATTTACACCAATAACCCCCTTTATCTAAATTGGGCTTTCAGGATTAGTGAAAAACCAGAAAGAAAAAACTTACCCATGCCGACCTCAAGTGTTCCTTCTTCCATGTCTGTACTGTTTTGCGCCACTCCCATCTTCAAGCTTCATAAGGAAAAGCATATATCACGACATAATAATTCCATCAAACAATAATCATTGATGCTCAGAGATTATAGTATAAAGCTACACAATGTGATTAATAGGTTTAAATCAAACACATCCAGATCAAGCCGCAATTCCCAAACTATGTATCATACCACAGCATAAAACACTAATGAAATGATTCCAAACCTCAAACAAATCCAACATACTGGAGAAACATGGCCCCTAATTCATTCCCGACAGCAAGAAACCAAATAATTCAAACTCAATTAGCTTTGGACCGAGTCCAAATGATAGCCAACTCCAGCAAATGAACAAGATATCTCAAGGTTCCACGAAACAGAAGAAACTTGGAAACAGATAAGACTAGACGAACCGATTCGATCTGCTGCCGCAATCGGCTCGATCGACCGATATGATAGTTTACGGAGCGGATCTCAGAGAAACCTACGGCAACTATCCTCGAGCACAGAGCGAGCGAGCGAGCGAGCGAGAGGGAGGGGAAGGGAGGCAGCGGGAAGGAAGGAATATACTGAGATATGTCGGACTGGAAAATCAAACAATAAAATAATAAATAATCTTTTTATATTGTGACAAGGGAAATACGTAACATACCACACGTGAATAAATTAAACGGCACAGCTTATTCCCGTATGGTGTCAAAAAGTGGATATTGATTAATTCGAGTTATAATCGAGTTGGTCTATCAACAATGGGAGTAAGGATTTGTGCATTATGAATTTTAACATCGAACTCGGGTAATTAATCATCTTATCTAATTCATGTTGACAATTTAAAAAAAAAAAACAATTTTGTGAGATGATGATAAGGAGAAATGGGCATGAATAAGGTAAGTTTTGAAAGTAATTAGTTAAAAATGGTTCGGCAAAAAATAATTACAGAAATAGCACTTTTTGACCGCATTTTGAAGATGCGATTTTGTTTTTAATGAAACGCATACGTTCACTTTACTCCTTTTTTTTTTTAAGAAAAGGAACCGCATGTTGAACCGCTTGTAAGGTTGTGGGGGGAAATTTCTATTTTTCGGGTGGAAATCAAAATGAAAATGCACGATGTGTTGGAGATGGATTTGAGGGGCACAAAACCCATCGTTTGTCTGAATTCGAGGAAATTCTATACGCATTTTACTTCATTTTATTTAATTTTTTATTAAATTATTTTTTTAAAGGTAAGTAGATTCTATTAATCATCATGTGAGAAATCTCTTTACAAAATATAAAAAATAATCCCATGATCATCTACATTAAATCTATTAAAAAGTGAGCTCTAGAGAATTTACTTTATCGAATCCTCTGGTTAATTCCATGCAATGATGCTAATATGCTTTTCACAGTGTGCAGAATGGCTTGGTGATATACATTCTCCGGATTCAAAATCTCTTGAAATACTCGGGAGTTCCTTCCTTCCATATGATGTAGATGTAAATGGTCTAAGCAAACTTGTCGATGAGTGACTTTATGCCTTTTCCCCTCCGGTTAGTAAGCGCAAAATTCAATTATGAGTCCCAATTCGATGGATGTCCGTTGTTTAGCGAGGAAGCTAATGTTCTCTCCCGTTTAAGCTTGGCTACGAGACAAGCGAAAAATAAGTGGTCCATTGTTTCGTCGGAGGATCGACAAAATTAACATTCCATGTGGGTGTGGTATCCCCACTTCTGTAGCTGGACTTTAGTGAAGAAACGATCATGAATAGTGAGTCATGATGCAAAAGATACCCCAGAATATGGCCTGTAAACCAAATTAGCTTGTGCCACTCAACTCGGAGTGTGAAGGTCTGATGGAGTTCTAGACTCTGGAGATCGAGAAACCTGAGGAATCCCAGTAGAGTCTATTAGTTCAAGCTCGAGGTATAAATTTTTATTAAATTATCCTATATTACTACCAAACTTTTCATATTACTTTTTATGGAATTTCATTAGTTGAATGAATAAATTTTTCTCTTATTAAATTAATTATAATTTTCCCATTCAGCAAAAAAATTATAGATATATATATATATTTCCCAATTGAAATCCCCAAGCGGAATGCTGACCACAAGAAAACACGGCGTTTCACTTCAGGGGAAGAAAATCTCGAGCTCGGTCGGGTTCACTCGATTACCCGATCCTCAGCCCGCAAAGATGTCACGTGATCAATCAATCAGACGTACATCATTCTACGGAGCAATTCCAACCGTCCGCACCTGATCATTCCTCCCGACAATCGAACATTCTCTGTCCTACTCGAAGCGACTGACACTCGATTCTCCTCTCTCCACTGAACGCGAGAGAGACCAACCTCGGCCTCACGTTTGCTCGCCAAGATGGCCGCAGCTACCGTTTCCGTCCGATCGAACCGGCTCTCTCCCGGCTCGCCTCTTCCCCTTCCGCCGGTTCACCTCCCCCGCGTTCCACCTCACTTGCTAAATGCCGGCAGGGCCGAGCGGTGGAGATGCGTCCACTGGCGCACACCGGCGAGGATTGCAACGCCGGTGCAGGCCAGCTCCCGAGCCGACGACTCGGCTCCGTTAGAGATGTCTGTCGAGAACGCGCTGAAGCTGCTCGGCGTCCCCGAGACAGCGTCGTTCGATGAGATTCTCAGAGCTAAGAACTCGATCATCGCCTCGTGCAAGGACAACCAGAAGGCGATCGCACAGGTGATTGAATGCCGATAACCGCAAGCGGATCGTGGCGAAAGTGTTCTCCACTGAATTGACTTTTGTTTCGGCCACCAGTGGAGTTAAATTATGGAACCTTTGAGTTTTCTTCGGAATTTTTGCATGATGTTTTGATTTTGTTGCATTGAGATATCGTAATGGCAAAGGTTAGCTTTTCGTGCAAAAGCTTAGCTGAAATGTTTCCGTTTTATTGGATCATGCATCGCCTTGTCTCTATGTATTCAATCTGTGAAAAATTTGAAGTTTTTGCTGACTTCAGTTTTGTTATCGAGACATAATGCTGTGTTGGAAGCTCAGGAAACTTCCCTCATTATCTGACTTTTGAGCGTTGAAGGATCTGGTTTTTCTGTTTGAAACTTTGAATTCCTAATGTTGTCTTTTCTTTGTTGGGCTATCGCTCTTCTAACAATGCCTGCATCGGATGAAAGAATTCTTGGTTACAGGCTGAGAACATTGACTGCCTACACGAATTTCTGTGTGTAAATGGTCCTAGATAGTCCCTTTACTCATGGGCGTCTGCTCAGTATTACATCATGATCATCCTTGTAGGATAAATCTGTGAATAATTTATTTTGACATTATGTTGGTCTGTTCTCCGACAACAGTTTGGTAGGACCTAGAAGGCTTCTCTATTTGATTTATGTATTATTGATTTGGGGCAACTATAAGTTAGTAGATAGTGTTTACAAGTGTAAATAGTTTCAAACTTGCTGGTTATAGTGCATTTTCAGCAGTTGCCTTTGCATGCATTCCCCTCACCCCCACAGTTAGATTTCAAGCTGTAAATATCATGTAACTATGGACAGATTCTTGTAGCTCCTCAGCCACTAGTATGCTAAATAGGACTTTACCTTTGAGCTTGGGACTTTGGTATCCTTCCTGCAAGGTTTTAAGAGTAAAGTTTGCTTGGCAGGATTCATAAATCATCATTTTCATTTCTGTTTTGCCTTCCCTTTCACACCCTACTATCTTACGAATAATAGTCCATGATTCAACTCAAGGGGCACCAGTCTTTCCATTGAGAGTTGACATCAATATTAACCTGTAATTCTATTTTAGTGGATCATGATTACTTTTGCAATACTCAATATTACTTGCCATTTACGATCATAAGGCTTAGAAAGCTCAAGTACAATGAGCTTTTTTGTATTGAGTTCTTCAAAGGAGCTTGCATTTTGTTATGGAAGCCTGTGTTCTCCTCCCCTTGAATTATGAGCAGAGATGACAGATATCCTTTTTCTTTCTGTGTCTTTCAACTCCTTGATTTGTCTGATATTCTTTTTGTAGGTCGAAGCTGCTTATGATATGCTGCTCATGCGAAGTCTAATGCAGTGTCGGGCAGGAAAGGTCGTGAACAGCAGCATTCGCTATGCAGATGTTAAACCTGTGGGGCCACCACAGTGGCTGCAGTCCACTATTAAGAGCTCATCAGTTTCTATTGAAACACCCTCTAGTCATGATTTGGGATTACAAGCAGGTGTATATGGTGCTCTGATGATCTTAACGTATGTCAATGGAACCTCCACACCCTCGTTGACACATTATGGTGGTGCCGACGTGCCCGGGCTGATCTTGGCTACCAGCTTTGGAGCCTCCCTCTACTTCATGACCAAGAGAAATGTGAAGTTAGGTAAGACTGTTCTTTTCGAATTGTGAGGGCTTCGATGCTTGTTTCTTCAACTGCCTCTCCTCGGATTCAAAGCCTTTTCCTTTTTCTTTCTGCAATTATAATTCAACCATCCTTGCTCGAGTTGTATTTTAGAACCGTGAGATCTGTTGCTACTGGTTTTTTATGACGGCTATCTAGAAGTTGTGTTCTACAAGTTTTTTCAAAAAGTTGTTTTTGTTTTTATTTGACGAGTAGTTGGTTAATGCTTTTCAGTCAGTCTTGCTGAGATGTTTGTCAATTGTCTGAAAAGTGGAAAACTATAGTTTGTATGTTGTCATCCTGTTTTCAAATCTCAGCACATAGCAAATCTGTTTGTTCATTGAGAACTGGTTTTGAAATTCACTTGCTCATGTACATCTCATTCCTGGAACAGTTATCAAGGACCAAACATTTAAACACGTTTTGAGCAGAGATGTTAGAAAAAGGATGCACGAAAACACTTCTAGAAAACCCAAAATAACGTTCCAACCTTGTTGCTTAATAATTTTTGCAGGGAAAGCCACCATCATAACGATCGGTGGGCTGGTGGCTGGAGCAGTGGTGGGATCTGCACTTGAGAACTGGCTTCAGGTGGACATTGTCCCGTTCCTGGGGATCCATTCACCCGCAGCTGTTGTAAGCGAATTCGTCCTCTTCTCTCAGCTCCTTGTTTCCTTGTACCTCAGGTAGACGGGGGGCCACCAACCCGACTATAGTCACAACCAGTTTCCTGCGAAAAAAAGCTGTGAAAGTATTCATTTGCAGTCTCTGTTCAGGAGCTATCTTTAGGTTGTAAAACCATTGCATACTTGTACAAAAAGAAAAGGTGAACTAACCAATCAAAAGGAAATTAGTGAAAGCATGACATTGTTTTTGCGATTCGGCTCAATTTTATGTACGTTAGTAGAGCGCCGCTCGGTAACACAAGCCTTGAGGCATTCTAGCTTTCAGTTTCATGTTAACTTGTTATCTGGATTGAGGTAAAGGGCAACTACCAGTTTGATCTAGTATGTTTCAAATAGGCAGTGTCTGTTAAAGAATCGAGTGCGAGTATCCATACAATCCATTCATCTACTGAGCAATCCACCCTTTGATCATGCTATTATACACTGAATCATACAGTTACAGGATTCGCAAATCGAAACAATAACAACAGAAAAAGTCGACTACTGCTCTGTGCTGCCACAAGTGTTCTCAATGGACGCCAACACTTGCTAGCAAGGAGCCAGTGTGTTGGGAGGCAAGCTGATGCCTCCACCTCTGACAGACACGTTAGGGCACTTGCTCATGACGGGGTTCAACGAGTCGAGGAACAGGACCACCACGGTGATATCATCGTGGAAGTGCCGGCGAACCCCACGGTCAATCTCTTTCAGGTCCGAGTACCTCACCTCTCTCTTCTTCGCAGCTTCCTGAAGTGCAGCTTTCACAAGCCGCCTCGCGCTTCCCTGCATGCACATTTCATGAAACTGACCTCATCAGGCTCCGATCTGACCAGTGCATTGCGCTAAGTGAAGATGAAAAGGGAGAATACGCAAATCATGATCAGCGAAAAACAACATCCAGCTAGCTTAGGTTTTAAAATGATAAACGGGCATACTTTTCAAAGTTTTAAAATGATAAACAGGTATTGGCATCATACTTCTCAACTGCGGACAACATCAAGAAAGCATCATTTACTGATGCATATGGAGGAACAGCTGAACTTTGCAATTACTGTCCAATGGACCATGCAGAAACAACAAGCATCTGCATCAATCACTTTCAAGCAAGGCCTCCTAGACACGGTTCTTAGTATTCTATGATATAGAATGTAATACCAGAAGAGGAAACATGAAAATCGACCCTTTACCCCTCCAAGTAATGAATGCTAGATTTGGAAAATAATCTCGAAAAAAGGGCACAAAAGATCTTAAGATCAATTGAAAATGCCCTCAGAACAAGAAAACTACAACTTAGGCGCTTGCATCATGCTTTCTTCAAGTCGCGTACGTTATTCCTGAACTTGCTCCTATGTTCGGATCTGAAGTTACCTAACGAAATCGTCTCAGAACATGAGACACAGACAAAATTGGAACCGTTTTATAAGGTGACAATCTTCCATTCGATTCAAGAGGAAATACCGTTACTGACATAGAATGAAGAAAGAGTGATAGAAACTTTGCTTACACGGCGAGGATGACGGCGAACAAGATCTACTGCCTCCTGGTTGCTGAGGTGCTCCCACAGCCCATCGGATGCGAATATGACAAACCGATCATGCGGTTGCAACTGATGTGCAGATACCGACGGATCTGCGCTCAAGATCGGTCTCCTGAAAGGTTCGCGGAGTCGGAATTTCGGGCATAAGGGCTCCCTGTTGAACTCGGCCTTCTTCAAGTATACATCACCGATGGACCTCGAGACCTGCAGGACGGAAGTTGTCTGGTTGTTTCAGGACGGCAGAAGGGCTCCAAAGTACATGGAAACATCGGTCCGTGTCTTGGTGCTTTTGGCTTGATAAAAGAATGGCTATAGTAGTGACAGATGAATATAGCTTCATATGAACCAAGAGGTGGGCAAAACCAATATACCTGTATGATGCCCTTTACCCGCCAAACATTATGCTTCAACTCGACAATCTGTGGATCATCAGGGTGAATAGAACGGAGTTCCTGCCTCACGGACTCCATACATGCATTGTGCTCTTCCGACAACTGAACTGCCACAACCTTCCCTTTGGCCTTCACAGCTCTCCCCAGGACAGCCCGTGAGTCACCGAGGTTTGCAACGTACAGGATCCTGCCACAGATGACACCAGTGAGGCAACATGACCCGACAGCCGCGATTTGCGGCTTCATTGGCCACTGACTGGCCACAACAGAGACAAAGCCCTCCTCTGTTGCCTGGTAGGCATTTCTTATAATGTCGACCGACATGGCCTGCTGCTCTGAGGTGAACCCTGCGGATAATGTGATGGCAAACCATGGTAACTATTGTGTTCAGTGAAACTAGAAAAGGACATGTATAAACACCTTCAGAGGAGATAGCAAAAACGGGCCATGTTCTTGAAAGAGTTTTGAAGCCTACTCACTCTTCAGATGCTGAAAGAGGTGATCGTTGATAAACCGGGATGTCTCGGGCCCACCATGCCCGTCATATATACCCACAAAGGTACCGAAAGGGCCGGATTCGTTCGAGCTCAAGCTTCCGGATTCGATCTGGCTCTGATCCTCGAGGAGACTGTTTGCTTGCACAACAGCCATTGAGAACTCACCATTCGAGTGTTGGCCAATGTCTTTGTACCACAGGAGTCCGTCCTGCCGCCCCGTGGAGCCGGAGCCTGAGTGAACATATCTGGCCGACCTTGGCCCGAAACAGGCCAGGACAAAGTTCATCAACCCCGATAACATCCCTCATCTCATCAAGACAACCCTCCTCCACATCTAACCGACACTGATTCTACAACAGACTCACGAATCTGTAGCAGCAACATTAGCTGTTTCACTGCTCGTCGGGTCAATACATGTTCCACTCTGCAGCGACATAGAAAAGAACAATTCAGAAGTTGAACACCAAATGGTTGAATTGGCAGGAATAGCTGGACAGAACATTGAAAAGATACAAAATTTTATTAACTTGATCGGATCCCTATTTCAAATGAAAGATAATCCTCGAAATGAAAGTACAGCCAGACAACAAAAAACAAAAGGGGGGCAAAAAAAACAACTTTTCTCTATGAGACAGGAAAAACAACAGCTTGTATCATTTCAATTAAGTTGTATTCTCCGTATGATCCAGAGATTCTGAAAAATACAAGAGCAACTACACAACAACGGTGTTCAAAGAAACTGAACCTCATCAGAAAATTGCAGGAGGCGAAGTGCAGAGAGGGGGATTCTTAACAGCCAACTCACCTTCCTCTTAGAAATTGCGGAGAAGTAAAAGATACGCAGCTGAACCACGAAAAGGCTAACTGAAAAGGGGCATTAGTCAAAGCTCGCTTTGTTTTTTTTTTTTTTTTTTAGGTCCTTTCACCCGTTGAAAGAAATCAAAGATGACAAAATGTACCAGAGACCCGCGAGTCACAAGATCAACAATCAGCCCTCGAAAGGGATGAGCAGCTTGTTACAGGCAGAGAAGTAGAACAGGAGAAGAGCATACCCAGTGCTGACGCCCACCCAGGAATCAGACTTGTTCGTGGAGTGGCTAAAGGCCAGTCAGGAGATTAATGGTTAAGGATCTTTTCATGCTGCTAGGCTAGATCTGTAAGTGAGATTTCCGACGAAGAAGAAGACGACGACGGAGGAGGAGGAGGAGGAGGAGGAGGACGAGGAGGAGGGGCAGGATATCAGAGGAGAGTATTAAAGCTGCTTATATGTATTTCACCAGAGCGTAAAACGAGGCATGGCAAAATATATGAGGTCATATTTAAAATATGTTCAGCTAGAAATCTAATAATTTAAATATGACATATTTATTTTTTATATTTAAATGAGTTTGTGTTTAAACTGTGTTTAAATTTAATTGACTCATTTAATATAAAATATTGGCAATATATAATCATACTATAATAATATAATATATGATTACTAAAATAATAATATTTATTAATAATTAATATAATAAATAAGTAAGATTAATTAATTATTGATCATATAATATCATTTTTAATAATAATGATACATGTAATACGTGTAATATTTTACATATTATAAAATTTTCATATATCAATGTATCAAATGAGCTTATATATATAAATAGTAAATACATTTAATAAACGTGTCGTATCATGTTAATACAGGTTCAAACCCAATAAAACAAGCTTATTTGTTATGTCTGTACATGTTCGTGTCTAAACGAGTTTGTGTCTTGATCCAAACCCGCCTAACTCTTTGTCGTGTCGTGTCAAAAATTGACCGGCTTATACATTATGAATTGGACCATAAAGGGGAGACTCTCTCTATATCTTTCTCTGTATCGAAGAATACTATATTTCAAAAATAACGTTTAGTATAGTTACTATTTCTCCCATCTTATGACTTAAAAGTCTTGAATACGATCTCACCAATTTGACATTCATGGGTGAACACGCCACACGTGGAAGAGTTGGATTTTGCGAATTCCACCTATTGAATTTCGAATTTTATTAATAGAAATATATAATTAAAAACATTTGTTTCCTTTCAGAATTAACCTAATTTAAATTTAAATTAATTAAATTTATTAATAACGAGTGTGCCGAAAGAGGGAAAAAAAAAAAAAAAGGAGCCAGATCCGTCCCTCCGTAGCTTTGTGTTGACCTAAATAGTTATGGTCGGGTCAAAAACTGTGGGCCCACCGCGGCTATGTACACGTGCGTAATTTCGAGATGAACGGCCCGGATTTCTTCAACAAGTCTGACCCCGCAAAGGGAGGAAATGCAATGGAATTATTATTCTTTCATTAAAAATAAATAAATAAATAATTTCTACGTCCTTCCCAGCATAAGCTGGCTGGTCGAGAGAACATAAATTTATCCGAAAAATCAATTGTTAATTTACTCGATAGAGAAAAGTCAATACACACTTTTATCGTATGGCAATGGAGTAATTGTCTGTCCATGCCAGAATATGATTCCGACGTATTCCGTACGCCGATCGACGTGCACCACTTTGCCTTCACTAGATTTAAGCCACGTCTCGTGAGCTAGAGTTGCATCGTTCAACAAGTGAAAATCGAATTTAATTCTCTCGGAGAAAACGCTTTCATGGTATTCAGTGCTAAAAGAATTAGGTCACGTACTTCATGGTCGTCTCGGATCAAACCGAAAAATACCTGCCAACTTTAGCGTCTGTTTTGTCAGTTTTTCCGGCCCGAATTCTACCCGTCCCCGATTCGAAAGGTTTGGCAGTGCGACTCGTGCGCTGAATAATGATTTCAAGATAATTTCGAGGTTAGTGGATGAACGTGATTGACTGGCCTGCGATCAACCTTATAATTAGGGTTTCTTATCTTGTATTCTCAGATATTTTTTATTCTTTATATTAATTGTTACCGATCTCCATGTCTCTATGTTTTTTTTTTCTATTTCTTGTACCAATCCTTTTAGTAAATTCTTCTCTCGTCTTTTTATGATTTTTTTTATGAAGGATTTCAGGCGTAAATTTGCATTTTATTTCTCTATTTACTTTAAGACAACGTCACTTCTGTCGGTGGTCATATCGCTTCTTTACATCAAATCAGTGTTAGGTATATGTTGTAACATACCGAGCTCGAATTTTGTAAATCGGAGGATGACTCGTACTAGGTACGGAATTGTCAACTATACGTTGTATAAAAATTTAAGATGATCGAAGAAATAATGTAATGATCAAAGTAATAAAATGTAATGTTGGAATAGATGAAAAATAAGTAGTTAAATCAAATAAAAATAAAGTAGAGCGAGTAATTATGAGAACTCATGAAGAACAAAGTTGATTTTTTTATGAAAATTGAGAATATCGCAAGAAGTCGGAGGATTTCAAAAATGTGAACGTGGATTGTATAATTAAGATAATCGTATGGAACAGTTGAGAAAATTACAGAAACAGTTCAAAACAGTGATAAATTTTTGCGGCTAAGATTGTAAATATTGAGTGATACGGAGTGAGAATGGGGATTCTCAGTAGTTAATGAAATATCTTTACTGTTAAGATCGTAGATGTGGAGCGAGAGGAAAATGATTGAAATTACTATTTTATTCATAATCTAGAGGATTTTAAAAAGTATATACATATTACAAATTCTAATATTTAAATTAGATTAAAGATAAATATGAAAAATCAAGAAAAGACATTAAACTTTTTACAGATTTGTATATAATAGTATAGATAAATAGATTAAAAATCCATATAAATAAATTTACTATTTTAATAAATTAATTTGATTCAAGTTTAAATTAGTTACGTGTGTACTGAACTTTAAAATAGTAGGCAACAGGTACGCAAAAAATTTTACTGACGGGGATGGGATTCAATAATGTCTTTTACCTTAAGGTGAGAACGATGGTAATTTTTTTTTTTTTATATCGGTGGTGTCCGGGCCGGTCACCGGAGCGATAACGATTCTCAACTAGTCCACCGGATAGTGTATTGTACGGCCTGGGACTCGCCATTAATTCCCGGACACCGTCCTCCGAGAAATTCGAATCCGTTTACTGGTATACTATTTGGTATCGACTTATCAGTTGGAGTGGCAGTCGGAAGCGAAAAGGATGGTAATTTTTTTTTTTGGTCGCCAGCCACGGTATCCAAGCAGGCCCCACCAGCGGTGAGATGACATCTTTCAGCCAACCATACTTGACTAATCCGTTGGTCGCCCCGGGTCGCACGCCTGGCAATGGCGGGTGAGGCTCCCAAAGGGGGTGTCTGCGTACGTGAGGTCTCGAACTCGAGACCTCCTTAAGCGGCACCGAATTGTTTACCACTCGGCCAAACCCCTGGTAAGGATGGTAATTATTGAATGGCCAAAATAGACCAAATCCGACCGAACTCTGGCACCAGGGTGAAAGACAGTGGACTCTTCCCTGTCATCCACTCCACTTGTCTCACGGGTGCGTCACTTTTTCCCTTCTCCAATCTCTCTGCCCCCTAAAAAAAAAAAAAAAAACCACCCTTTCTCACCTGAGCATGTCAAAAAAAAAGAAAGACACCAATCAATATATACATATATATATATATATATATATATAGACTGCTGTCGAACATTTTCTTGAATTTGGTTGGGTAAAAGCCCATTCGTGCAATGTTTGTCATCATCGACTCAGATCAGTACTAAGCAGCTAGCCCTAACCCTAGAGGCCACTGCTTTCAGTCTTGGGAGGGCTTTCGATCAGAGAGTTAATTATTAGATTAAAGTAAATGTTAAAATTATGGAAAAAAAATCTCTAATTATAGTAATTAAGATTTTATCTGGTTACAGGTCGAAATGTAGATTGTTTGGGTTGTAAAGTTTTATCAGCATCGATAAAAATGGTTATGGAATTGATTTTTCGTAGTTTGAGAACTCCTACGAGTTTCGGACGTGAAGATTTTACCGCATGCATCGTACAGTCTCATGTTACAGAAAAAAAAAAGGGTTTATTAGACCAGGTCGACTGGCTTCAAACGGTTTATAGGTAAGTACTAAATTTGACTGACAGGCATGAGATGAAATGAGTGAGAGGGATGGGATGATGCCGTTTTGGATTGGATAAAAGTGCAGAGCAAACTGCACAGGGGATGAATCGAGAGATGTGTCCACTTTACCTAACAAAACACGTTTGAATTCGAAGGTGTCACGTACACGAGTGCCCGAATTTCCATGATGGGACTACTGTCTACCCGCCTTCATTTAGTGCTAACCCTAGCCAGCCCCGATGTATACACGTGCGCACCGGCATCCTTCGAGAGCCCGAGCATGTCTATGACAGGCATGCCACGTGACGTACACCACCGATAAGCTAAAACAGATAAAAGTATGTGACACAAATTACGAACACCATGATGGTTTGTATGTTAAAATGCTATTTAACTTTAAACCAATATGTCACTTGATATACTCGTTACAGAAGAAAAATCTGCCCCATGCATGGTCCTGAGTGCTACTCTACTAGCGTGGTATGTAGTGTCGATATGCCCAGGTTGAGATTACGATTATCACAGAGGCATCATAGGATAAGTCGAGGTCTCGGCTTACGTGCCGAGGAGGGAGAGGATGGTTGCAGGGACAGGTCAGTGGTTGGCATCGCCGCAGAACCAGACCGGACCCCGACGCGAGAAGAAGCAGCAATGCTCATTAATTTGATATATCCCCTAATCCTACCAATTTGTTGTTTGGTTACAGAACTTCAGGTAACATAACCTTCTCCTCTGCCTGAGAAGCATCAGTCAAAAAATATACATATGCAATAGCTATTCATAACAAAAATAAATAAATAAATAAATTCACGTGATTGAAATTATACGAATTTTCAGTTATAAATGAGTCTCGTGAGCATGCAGAGGGACAGGAGTAAGAAGAGAGTAAAGGGGTACGATAAATCTCACCGATAGAAATTGAATTCAGAATCTGTCGATTTTAAGCCAATAGAAATGTCACTGATGTACCGTATCCGTTCAGTTTAGGTCAATTATACGATTTTCGGTCTGGCAGATTTCTATTGTGGCTGTGGGCATCGAGAATGAATGATGTGAATGTGTATGATAGGAAGAGCAAACCAACCAGAAAAATGTGGAAATTAGGACAGCCATGCCGTAGCTTTCTGGTGCTCTTAGGGATGCTCTTGATCCTGATTAATCTGAACATGCCAATGCCGATTAGGACAGCCATACTGTCGGATGCGGGAAGGGAAATGACGCGGTAGAGAAACTCGTGGATGATAATTGAAGCCAAAATCTAATGCATCTAGTCGAATCAGACGAGCGGGCTTGCTTATAAACCATTGTCGATATATCAATCAAATGCCGCTGACCGGGTCTAACGAAAAAAATTAAATGCGTCAAACATCAATTCGACCTGGATCCTGAACCTTACAATTGGAACTCAAATTTGTAATACTATTTCATCGCCTGAACATTAACGGTTCTGTATTACGGTATAAAACCTTAATTTCCCCTTGAATAGTACACACGATAAATTCCGGGTCTTCTTCTTTTGTGTAAGTTATTCGATGTCTTCCGTCACTGATGATCGCACGAAGTTGTAGATGGGGGACGAATTTCCGAAGTTGGTACTGCATCGTATTTGACCAGTTACTGGGAACATTTTGGCATGCGAAACCCTAATCTTGCATCACATTTCATGTCAATGCCATAAATCATCTTGCCATCGACGGTCGACATTATTGGAGACAAACACGCATGTGTATGTTATTTGAAGATGTCAGCATAGTACACCTCCACACACAGCGCGATGAGTATTCAAACTCTTGACGTGAAGGATGACATTGAAGCAGCTCGGAATTGATAGGGAGGCACCGAGATGGTTTGAATCTTGAAAAATGGCATGCTGGCTCCTCCCAACCCAGAGAAAACGAAATCAGGATTAAAAGAGATTTTAGTGCAGTGATATTATCATCGACCGAGAATAAAATATCTCGATTTAATTTTATGTCAATGACACTCTTTATTATGTCTTTTATCTTCCTCTTTTTCATATAATCTTTAAGTTGATGGGTTCTCATTTATAATTTTTTAAAAAAATGTACTTGTCGATTTTTCAAATATTTTCTGACTCTTCTTTACCTGAATTTTTTTTTTAAAAATAATAATTTAGGTGAAATGGAGCTATTGTATAATTGGGAACGTTAGAAAACAGTGGGCAGTTTCTTATTAAAGATAGATCAGGAGCTATACGGGCAGGTCATATCTGTGGCAAATTCTTAGGTGATCATACCTCACTATATAAAGTGAAAAAAAGCCAATCAACATGTGACAAATAAGTAAATTTGTGTTAATCACTTGAACAGTTGTTATAATTAATATTAATAAAAGTAATTTGATTGGTTATTTATCATTATATCGTTTTAAGGTATGACTATTTAAGATTTTTTTCATATCTACGGTTATTTATTTAAACTCCGCTGCAATTATTGTTGTAGAAAATAAAAGGCAACTTATTGCAGTAGCACAATTCGAAAAATTTTAAATCCCATTATCACCTTTCAATTTCACGAATCTATTTTGTAATGAGAAAATGATACATGGACTCCTATATATTTGTCGATTCTTTCAAGTGAGTCATAAAAGTTTCAAAGTGATAAATCAAGTCTTATATGTTATTCACGTTACAACATCGAGTCCTTTCTATCATCTACCATTACCCTAAGCTGACGTGTATCAGTGTCGCGTCAGCTTAGAATAACAGTAGACGACGGAAAGGACCCGATGTTGCAGCAGGAACAACATATAGGACTTGATTTAATACTTCGAAATATTTATAACTCATTTGTAAGAATCGACAAGTATATAAGACTTCCGGTATTTTTACCTCATTTTGTAGTGGAAAGAGTGTTATTGCAAAATATCCGTGGATGACCAGTCATGCACGCTATTCACAGAAGGAGAAAAAATGACAAGTCGTGCAGCAGGACAAAACCTCGGCAACCTGTTCATTATTAGGAAAAATCTTCGGTCGAGACCTTCCTCAGTAGATGCTTATGTACGATAATGACGAGAGACTAAGCCGGGCTGGTCAGCTTATTACAATAATTAATCATGACAAGATTAGTCCGAATGTCGGTCACCTATCTTGAGGCATTCCTTCAGTGTTTTAGCTTAACTTCACACATTGACACGACTTCTCGAGAGGTGAGTCAGAGCAGCATAAAGTTTACAGATAATGTGGTGAACTGAATTATTGACTATTTGAGATATGTCTGTAGATATTACATCATTTTAATAAAGTGAATATTATACGATACTTCTTATCAATGTGCTAAGAGGCCATTAATCGAGTTCACAAATGATATATATAACAATATCGGGAGAAGATCATTTGATTTCATTTGTAACGATGAAAATAATTTGATTTTATTTTAAAAATTCAGTTTAATTTCAAATTTCGACGTAATAACTTCTTAAAAAGATTTTTAAAGGGTCTTATCGAGAGAAAATGATTACAAATAATTAAATAATTGCTTGGATAATTGAAAATTGAGTTTGACATTGCAGTGAAAGCAATTAATTAGAGCGTGAAAAGGTAGACCTTGAACTTGATCACCAACTTGTTAGCTACGACTCTCTCAAGTGTTAGGCAAGATCAAGCCAAACAATTACCGACTTGAAAGCCACATTGATTAACCACGAGACTTGGCATGCCATTTTATGCAAAACTCTACACGGTAAAGCTTTATTATTAATTAATACTCACATACTCACATAGTCCGTTATTAAAGTCTCCATCGAAAACCCTAGACTATTACATGTAACGGGTCTGCATCGGCCTATCCAATCTAGAGGATGCAACGGGTCACGGTTGGTTCAGATTCGACTCAAGTCGAGATATTTCGACCAACTAATTTCGGTATTTGTCTCATGTTTTGGTCTTTGAAGGACATAACCTTTCAAATATTTTGTTGCACGGAGGAATTGAGTCCTGGACATGAGTGATGCCACGTCCACCATGTCCCCACGGAGTTTATTGCAAGAGTTAAACAATAATGGAATGGCAGTCAGTCTCCCGACGTCGTTGAGGGATAAGACTTTGCGATTGATTTGGAATTTGGCCAATACATCAAAAGGTGTCTGTCGATTCAGTTCGAGGAAATTAAGATAATCTCAATATATTCATTTTCAAAAATATGCAGACAGGTGTGTATCCTCCATTACAAGGAGATGAAGAACAATGGAATAAAATAGTACGAGAAATTTACTATCGAGAATGAAATGTAGAATTTTTCGATCTTAAATTAAGAATGATATCAGCATAGGAAATCCCTTCATCTATCCATAAAAAGAATGAAAATCTTTTTATTTGTTTATTTATATGTATTGCTATTAATTATTAATAAAATTTTCTGATGATGCCGTGTGAATTGGATATATCTGGACCACAAAGCACGTAGATACTATTCTATCCACCTTTTGTGGTCCTTTTGTTGACTAAGGGTGTCAACAAAATCTTATGGAAAATAATTAAAAACAAACCCATTTACTTATTTGATTTCGTTCACGATCGTAGGTACAAATATCTCTTTTATTACAATTAAAATCAGAATCTCTTGATTTCGAATCAAAAACGATGTCACTGCATCAAGCCTCACTTTTCTCACCTTTACTTCAGCGATGCTGCTATCGATCCCATACAATACAAATGCAAAAGGATCACATCGCGTAGAACCCGTAAGTTCGATCGAGATGCGACAAGAGCCAGCATATTAACAAATCCAGGGACACGGTAGGGCATCCATATCCGTAGTTTAGGGTTTCAAAATAAGTTCATCATCAGCTGGGGGAGGTTCTTCTTCTTCCACCAGGCGTGCACCCTGAAGATTATTAATTATCAATTATCTGCTGTTAATCCTTTTGTCCCTTTTGCTTTAATGATATTAAACCTAACTCCTACTTCTTCTTCTTTTACCACTCATCTTTTTAAATGCTCAATTGGATCTACATAGAAGTAAAACTCCGTTAATTTCTCATTTGCAGACTTAGGTTAAGAGTTTGACATAAAGGAAGTTAGGGGTTTTGACATAATGAAAAAGGGTGTCCAAGCACCTCAACTCGGTCATATATTTATGTTATTATTTTTTCGATATGTATAACTAGTATTCAGAAGACCCCGACTAATCCACTTTGGTGGCTAAACTATTACTCTAATTAACTACCGTGTTACCAATAATGACGGTCACTGTGCATTGACCACGCGACAGTGTGAAGCTTACCCTTTTTTCCCCCTAATGTCCAATCCATTATGCATGGGCTGAGATCATACTCGTGCAGTTTTGAGTTCGTGGAAGTCAACCAGTGCCTAACATGTTGACATGATCCCTGGAGAAAAAAGGGGAGATGTCTGCAAGTATCGTGTCGGGAATCCGGTTTCACGGTTCCGGTTCCAGCCGACAGGGTAAGTCCCTTGTTTTCCGATTCTCTCGGTTCAAGAGAGTCAGGAAACGGGGCACACCAACAATCATTAGGCGTGGACTCGTACACTCTCTCCGGCCCGCCAGCGGATGCTACCTAGGAATGTTTCATGGAGCATGTGAACTGCTCGATAAACGGACTCCAATCTTACCTGCCTACGTACATCCGTTCGGCTTGATGGATGGTAATGGGCCGGGCCTGGTGGGCATATAACCGGGCCTGTGGCTCTCCACGCGGTGGTCAGCTTCCGGACCGATCCCGTTTGGTCCGACTTACAAAAATAAATAATAAATATTATATTAAACACAATTTAAGAAATAACATAATATAAATTCACAAGAGTTGTAGAACTTACTCATCACATCTTTGCTAATCAAGATCAGTCCCGTATAGTATAGTAACCAAAATTGGGTAAGAGAAAAAAATGGAAGAACATAAAGATTGCCGGACAACCCTTAGGCTTTTGCCACTAGTGTTGCTGATACATCATGTGTTTATGGTTAATATCCGAACTCGAAAAAATCCGTGAATTACTGTATAAATTTCACTTGATTTTACCTTTTTTTATTACATTTTCCTATTTTACTCCATTTAAACTCACCATCTTACTTTTTTATTGAGTTTCGCCTCTGTGGTTAACATCTTTGTAATGGACCGTCTCAAGATTATTCTTTTATTTAATGTGTGTATTGTTTCTGGCACTGCGGTTTAGTCCATGATTCATTGGAATAGGAACGATGGATCAGAGGAAAATGGTTAAAAATCGTGAACTAGACTTTTTTTTTTGGATAGTCTTAAAAAGAGATAGAACTTTATAAAAGATATCTATCTTCTTCTTAATTCTTAGAAATTTCTATATTCTTCTTAAGAATAAGATGCCTCGGCTACATGGAAGTACATTCGAGCGAGCGAGTGGGATAGTGAGTGAGTGTTCTACGCAGTATTTCATACCTAGTGTTGGTGGCACGATCCTGGGCTAGTGTGACTTTAGTCTCGGTACAGCTATTCCACACCAAGAAATGAGAAACCCTACCCTGGGATGCCATGGAAGAATTACTCGTGATCGGTGTTCATGATCTCGATGATGAGTCAAGAAAGCCGATGTCAGGTACAAATTCGACCTGTGGAAAAGTGATACATATACATACATATAAACATATGTGATTGTGATGAGAAAATTAACTTTTTTTTAAAAAAAATTTGGTGAAATTTAACTCTAAAAGAGGATGAAGATGGCGAAGAACGACATCCGGCGAGGAAAACGAAAATGGAGACGTGTTGTTGGTAGTACTGAAAAAACTTGATTGCAAGTTTGTGGCATTCATAATCTGAATACTAATTCCATATCCGAAAAATACGATATGGATATTTAGTTCGATCTCAGGAATGGATTTGCTTCATGGTAGAATCACATCCATTTTCTCGGTCTATCTTTTTTTTAGATTATGCTAATAAAATTCTATATCATATAATAAAAATTTTAAATCTTCATGTATTTTGGACCGCAATAATATTTCGATTAGCGTATAAATTATTATTCACGAACTTATAGACAGCGGTCGTGATGGATCATATCTGACATTTACTAGGTATTTTCTCACTGCTCGATTTTATATATGCATCACCGTGTTATCTATAAATTAAACACTGTTGACTAATTCAAACTCGGGTAAGTTTAACTGAAAAAAGGGTTTGTTAGTAAACGATTACTAATAAACTTTTTTTTTCTCTAGCTAAATCGACCCATGATAGTAAGAACTATCGATAGAAACCCTAGAGACAATGATGTTTAAGGCAACTATCATCTAATAGTGTAGATACTACAGAGTGCTTTTATTTACAGGATAGCCATGCATCAAATACAGAAGATATCATGTAATTAAAATATAAAATTTTGCAGATAATAAATATATTTCAATTTCTTCTAAATTCATGCCAATTTCCTAAAATATCTTGGTCGTTATTGGAACTAATGCAATCTAAAGAGAAGGTTGTTGTTGAGTTGATTAAGTTCTGTACCCTATTTTTAGTTGAAGCAACATAGAAAAGAATGCACTGCACACACGTGCCAAATACTGTCGACGTAAAAGAAAGTGTATTGGATATGAAGGCACCAAACGCTTAGTAGGAGATGATGCGGTGGCCATTGCATTTCATCAATTGAAGAGCATGAAATTGAGAAAAAGAAAATTCAGCCGCTGCAAGAATCGAATAATTTTTTTGAACTAGGTAGAGTTAATGTGTGATTTACTCATCTATTTGAACAAAACAAATAGAAGAACGTTATTTGAGATGGTGATGGTGCGAAAGACTGGTACTAAATTGCCAGGAACACCTGCCTGAAGCCGGTCGTACCGGAGAAGGAGGGGAAGAATCTCAAACCAATTGCAGGATCTGGCTTCGCAGGAATAATGGGATCGAGGAAAATTCCCATAGGATAAACAGTTTTACCTGTAAAATTGTAATATATAAAAAGCAGAAGATATTGTTAATGTAAAATAAGAAAAATCTCATGGATAATGAATCTATCTTAATATATTTTAAAAAAATCTCCAAAATATTATATATATATATATATATATTCCTAAATATCTTCCTAACATATATTTTCTCCAGTAAGAACCATTAAATTTCTTGAAAGAAAGATCGAGAACTTTGAGGGTAGTGGACGTGAGCTCTTTTTGAGGGTTATCACCTGGAGTTTAGTCGGAGTCTGTTTGATCTGTTCTTTCTTAAATTAAATAAAGTCAACTTATATTCCCAAAAGAAAATGATAGCAGATCAGTGGGAGTATCGTTTCCGATTTGAAATCCCACAAGATATTCGTACTCCTCTGCCTGCCTGCCGTATCCCAGAAGGCTATTTATGCACCGCTCTACTCATGCTCAGAATCACAACTCTCCTTCTCTCTCTGTGTATATACAGCCACCAGTAAGCTTGTGCGCTTTAAAATCCCAGAACAAGAAGCTATGAGACGGTCGGACCTCAGAGCAATGGCCTGTGACAATGACCTACGACGCAGACCGCACAGCTCGATCGTGTTCTACATGGAGCGAGCGTTACTCTCCCTTCTCGTTGCGGGCGTCAAGTGGAGGTCTCTGTACATCCTGGGAGCAAGCTACATGAGTTATACGTCGTTCTATACTATCGTGCTGTATACGATCTACTACGTGAGTATTCAATAATAAATCTAGTGTCCTGATAGTTTGTCTGATCACACCCGATTTGTTTCCGTCGTTCCATAAGAAATACATGGATGAACTTCCTTCAATCTGAATCCATGAAAATTTATAGTTTTCCATAAAGCAGAAGGTCTTAGGGACTCATGACACTTCCATGCAGAACTCAAGAAGCTTGGCGAAGCAAACTGAGGGACTGTTTTGGGCGGAGAGGCTCGTGAATCTTCTGGCATTCCTTGGGATTGACAGTGATCCGGCGTCGCGGCTCGCCTTAACTCTCTTCGCGGTAACCAACACGCTTTACGTGTACGTCTCGTGGCTGTCGAGGAAGGACATCAAGAGGAAATTCCCACAACCCCTAAGAGCCCACGTGAGTTTTCTCTGGTCCCGTTCGTCGCCCTTCAATTCGAGGACGAC
The DNA here is from genome assembly GCA_037672795.1 of Lagerstroemia speciosa. Classification (NCBI taxonomy): domain Eukaryota; kingdom Viridiplantae; phylum Streptophyta; class Magnoliopsida; order Myrtales; family Lythraceae; genus Lagerstroemia; species Lagerstroemia speciosa. Next base: position 7,119,079 of record CM075289.1, on the reverse strand, counting down.
TCGTGAATTTTACTGGAATAGCCTGAATCTTCTTCTGATTCTTTGTGCGCATGCAGCTCTTGAGAGCGAAGTCCAGAGCCTGTCCTTGCTTCATACGGGAAGCTGTTGCGTATTTGATCAGTAAAATAAAGGGTGTAGATGAAGATGAAGATGATGGAATCTCGTCAGGGAGTGAAGTTATTGCCATGGATGAAAAGCTCGAAGCTTGCCAACTCGAACGGGATCGTACTCTTGATGCAGAGGGAGGAAGGGAGTGCCGCCGAGAGTCGACTGAGGAGACGGTTTCCCAGCCCCAGGGATCGGATTGCTGCAGCGGTTGCCTGGAGAAGGATGAGCTCATCCACAGGCTGCAGGAGATGAACTTCGACCTGGATGCGGCCCTCGCAGAAGAGAAACTGGAGACGGAGGGATTATCGGTTGTCCTGGACGAGTTGGAGCAGCAGCATGCCGATCTACTGTCTAAGATACACTCGTGCTGCTGCCACGAGAAGGATGATGCCGTCCGGGCGCTCCAGGATGAGAATGTTATGCTGAAGGAGCGACTGGCAGGGACCGTGAGAGGCGACTCCGAGCTGGAAGAACTCTTGTATCGGTCGGAGGAGAAGTGCAAGAACCTCGCCGTGAGGCTGGAATGGGCGCATGCGTTGTGCGAGTTTTACAGGAACTGCATCCACCAGATGGTTTATGAGCATTGAATCTGCTGAGTTTGAGTCTCTTTGGCTTGTTTTCTTGTTTTAGAATTGAATCGTTTTGGTACTGTTTTCAATCCTTTGATTTTTGGCCGCAAAAGATTTAGAGAATATGCCATGAATAATCACTGGTCAGGGATCGATTTAGGATAAGTTAAAGTGCAAATCTATCGATATGGGATTCCGAGGAGCCAAGGGAACGAATTGAAGAACAGGGCAAGAATTTTCGTTAGTTAACTACTCGTGTAAGTTAGCATTCACTCCATTGAATGGTGAACCTTAAGGAACAGGAAAATAATGTAAAGGAGAAAAAGAAGAAGGTAAAATTGGAATGGAAAGCCATGCATCTCCCAAGTGTATCCAGAGTGAATATCTGCCACTGAATCGCAACGAATTAGTTCGAGGACTAAATCGAAGGACCGACTATCTACCATCCATAACAACCAGTACTCAATGTCAACAACTTTTCCCTATGCACTAGTTATTCAGAACGTTTCGACCTACTGAACATTTCGACCCACTCCTCCCTCTCAACCTTCGCCTCTTCCTCCGGGGTGAAGTCATTCTCGATGCCGAACATCTTGCGGGCTTCTTGAGGTGACTTCTCCTCCAGCATACCCGCCACGGTTTGGCAAGTCAGGTCTAGCAAGCCCTTGATGTTCAGATAGCTAGCAGCCTGCGCACACAAGACGAGCAAATGGTGAATGCATTAACACTCTTCGCGCTGATTCGCTTCATACGCACAAAGATCCAATCTCGTGAATTCGCAATTCGTTCTGTTTTTCTCTTATACAGGCAAAGATGGCAAACAGAATCATACAGTGCTGATCTATTAGTTGCAGCAATGAGAGTGAACTAGATATCAATATGTGAACAGCAAGAATGCAATGACACCTCCAACAAGAAAGAAAACAATATGATGCGTTGAAGTTGGCATAAATTTGCTTCAGTTCATCCCAATTCTCCTCCATTTTGGCCGATCAAACAGTGCGAGAAACAGGACAACATCGTTGTCATGTACCTGCAGATTAGCACTTAACAAGAAGAAAAAGCCGTATCTGAACAAATTACGTAACCACAGCCAACAGCACGAGATAGCCTCATCGTCTCTGTGAATCTTCACTAAAGATCATTGATTCACCCTGCAATCTCCAGTATCCGACTCTCTGCTGCCTTTCGCCCAACAACCGTGACGCCCAGCACAAGAACACTTGAATATCCAAACAAGACTTCAAAGATGCGACAAACAAGAAGGGCAATCTCATGCACGAACCATGATGAGGTCGACAAGTATGCCATGGTCGGCATTGACAAAGTCGGAGTCCCATCTTGCAAGTTCCGCCTGGGCTTTCAGGTCTTCCTCAGCAGCAGTAGTAGCCGCAGCATAATCGATGCGCTTCTTGCAGTATTCGATCACTTTGGAGAGGATGTCGCTGGACACGTTCTGCAGTGGGATGACACCGTTGACGAAACCGTCCTCGATCATGAACCTGATCGTCTGCGACTGGGCCGCCACCGACTCCTCCACGTCGAACGTCTCACCGTCGGTGCTCCGGAGTGTGATCATCTTCTCCGATGAGGATGACATTGTTGAGCGAGGAGCTGTGCGCGGATCTCTTGAAGGATCGACTTGGAGTCTTGGAGATAATGGGAGAGAAAACACTGAACACAGTCACCCGGCCCCCATCACGGCTTATATATAGGTTCTCGGGCAGTGCTAAACTACCGTGGTACCCCCTGCAATTTGACAGAATCATACCCATGTCCCTCCACCTGGGAAAATAAAAACATAAAAGATTGATTTACAGATTATAGACATATACAAAATGATTTTTTTATCACTTAAAAAAGAATAAATATGTAGTGACAATTCAACTCCCTAATATAAAATATTTAGACTTCCGTGTTCAATATTAGATAAACCTAACAATCAGTACCAGTACTAACCTGTCAAAATAGTACTGTCAAATCCTTAGTACAGTATAAGAAATAAGAATTTACTAAAACCCAAGTTCAGTAGCCTTTTTTAATAGTGTTTCTTATAGTGACTGGAACCTGAAATCTCAATTTTATCAAGTCGTATGAGAGTGATATTTGAATGAGTAGACTACCATTCTTAATGAATAACTGCATAATAATGACCGTGATTGTACAACTGAATATACCTTGGGGTGTACAACGACACTTCGTAAACTATAGGGTGCAAAACGATAACCATCAAACTTCAGGGAGTGAAACCTAATTTCAAACCATTAAGAGAGAGAGATGTGATCGAGTAGCTTAGCCAGATGAGAACGAAGAAAGATGGTGGCCTTGTCAAATTAGTATTTGATAATCCTCTGGCAATCTTAGGAGTATATATGGAGCCATATCTTTTAAGAGGGAGGATTCAAATGGAAATCATGAGCTTGTGTCATCATGACCCGATAGTCATAGTATAAAAACCCAACCTCGTTAGCTCGATGCAAATACCCACGATCTCACGACTTCCATGTAGTCAGTCATCTCTTCGAACAAAGCAGAAGTAAAAAGGAATTGAAATGGAACGAGACCGCTTAACCATGATCCTCAATCCAGTCATGAACGAGGCAATAGCCACCATCACAGAGAAACCGAGGATGAAATGAAGCCAGTGTACCCAACTGTTTCTCGTGGTTTACCAGTCCAATTGGCTAGCTCCAGAATGCTGTTCTCCAGTTGGACAGAGGAAGGGTCAAAAAGCCAAACTATGACCCCTGCTTCTTGTTTATGTCATGGAGCACGCACACATCCGCTGCCGTCTTCAACTGAATGGACGTGAAAGAAACATCATGAGCAGCTCAGACAACAGCAGCCTACTGTGGCAGGCAATTACGGTAAGAATTGACATTTATCGAGTCAAGATATAACAGAACTAGTCCCTTTTTTTATACCTGTATGACATTGACGATTTGTTTAATTCCCCATCCAAATAAGCTCAATGCAGTTACAAATGTAAGAGGTGAACTTTGCTTGGCCAAGCTCAGAAGTACCTGAAATAAAATACATATTTTTTCACTTAGAAAAAAATATGTACAAATTTGCTAGAAGGCCAAAACTATCCTACGGCAAAGAGGATAACCACTCACATCCATCAAGTTTTCGGTCTTGCTGTCAGTGACAAGAAACAGAATGATGTACAAAACCTGCAGAATTGACTTCTCATTCAGTAGAAGAATTTTAGGGAGCTTACCATACCAAACATAATGATATCCTCATGTAAATACCTCACATGCCACGCAGCAATATGCCATGAACTTTCGATTCCCGTAATACGCTCTGAACAGCCAGTTCGTGCTGTCTTTCACGTCTTTATGACTGCCCTTGCCTAGCAAGAAAGTACTGCAATCAAAGAAACTAAACATGAAGCAAATGTTGCCATACACACATGCAGGAAAATTGCTGACATGCTACCATAACTAGTAATGTAGTCCACCATTGTAACTTCTATGTACTATTTATTATGGAGAGTAGTTCAGCTTAGATATTGATTTTAATTGAAACAAGTATCAGCCAGCTTGACCAGGAAAAGACATTTGCATGGTCCAGACTGCCATGCAAACTCGCATTGGAGCTGGTATGAACCAGACCCTTCAGAGATGAACATGAATGAACCATCGGGTGCTTTCACTGACCATCGGTATAATAGAAAGATGTGTAGAAATTTCCATTATGTAGAATTTTAACCAATTTGAACCACAAAACAGTACTCAATCTGTTGGTCTAATAATTATGGTAGTGTTAGTATCTGTTTCACAAGTTCAGTAAGACTGGCTCTGGGTCAGATATTTTGAGATGAAGGGTCAGAGAAGGATGGCTGAGAAGTACCTGTACATTTGAAGCCAGTGGCTACTGATATCTAAGGCAAGTAGAGACAAGAAAATTAACCCAGGACTGCATTGGCAGAAGATGACATTACTACTCATCCTCATCCAGGTTAGCACAGTGTGAATAAAGGAAGTACAGCAACAATAAGGAGCCACTTTTGCCAAAGAGGAGTAATTACCTGTATACTTGCGAAAGAATTACAAGTAGACAAGCTGTGCTTATCCTGAAATACGAAAATAGAACAACCTGAATTAAATGGAGCCAAAAGCCAGTTGTCAATATCACAATCAAACTTCAGATATTAGAGGAGAGACTTATAATGCACGGTAGGAACCCCTAATCACCTGTCAGTTACCATGTCCAGTACAGCTCCAAAAGTTGACACTAGCAGGAATTAGAAGCATAGAACGGAATAAGTCGATGTTAACAGTATGCTTGGAAACTGCTTGTCTCGTCAATTGGCAACAACAAGACATTCCATTGATAAAAAAACTTGGACATATCATATAGAATTGTATCATTAAGGGTCTCAATAGAATTAAAAAAGGAATAGATTATCCATTGAAATTACAACAGTTGCACCTCAAAATGAACAAGATCATTTATAAGCATTTCCAATTCCAGTCCAGAAGGGACAACAGGAATGCTTTCAAGGCAAAGGATCGTTGATTTGTCATGGTCAGTTGGAGACTTACAATAAGAAGCAGAGCATGATGAACCACAATAAGCCCTATATTCTATCATTAATATAACCAAATGAAATGACATGATTGAGACAGAGATAGCACAGGCTTTTTAATTTTAATAAATGATTAACAAATTTGAGTGACTGTTTGAGCAAGAACTATTGTATATGCTGCTTGGATATTTCAATTGATAAATGTAGATCAACAGATCTTTACTTCTGTACCTTGATTAAATTTGCGAGCACACCATCCATCAACACCATCGCACACAAAGCTGAAACGATCATACAAAGTTATACTCACAATATAAATTTAGTTTGTAAAGCATAAGATTTACCCATTAATAAACTTTCTCCCACTTATAGAGCCAAAGTACATACCTCAGAAAGTAAAGGATCGAGAAAAGCCTTTTGTTGGAGAAGCATATAGCAAAGGCAAAACAGTTCATGAGTACTCTCACATAACCTGTGGAGCCATCACTGATCTTAAAAGAGCAGGCCAAGGAATCTCCAGGAAGCACGAATCAATGTGGAGAGGGAAGATGTTCACTCACCAACTAGATTGGGGATGTAGAGGTACACTGATAGTTTAGACGGCGGCCTGGATGCTGATTTCTTCGCCATTTTGAATTATTAACTAGCTGCAAGAACATATATCGGAGATCAGAAATCAGAAGTTGCCGTAAGTTCATCATGCGTACGTCACATGCATTGCCAGGACGACTAAGATTTGAAAGAATAATGGCGACAAGATGTCTATCGAATTCTCAGAGCAACCCATCACTCTCAGTAATCGTGTCACTGATCTTATCACTACAAAGACTGCTCCTTGCCTCCTGTCTGGGCACCCCAGCAACCGGGCAATCCTTCAAAGTATGACACACGAAGGAAACGCAAGCCCTTTGAGATCAAATGAGCTAGCCCAAGGAAACTAATCGAGCATCGATACAAATAGACGCAGAGTTCTTGCAGGAATTAACGCCGAATCAGGTAACGGAGGCGATCAAGTTCAGAGTTCAAGGACTTTACTGTAAGCAAAGATCTGCGGGATCTCTGAACTTCTGCGGAGGAAGAGCTGTCAGAGAGTAAACTGACTAATGGAGGCCTGGACGGTTTATGCGGAGAGAGAGGAATAGCTTTCCGGGCAGTGCAGTTGATGCCGAGATTCGCATTGCAACTCCACCCGATTACTTAAAATTGCAACTGCAGAACAAGTAAATAAAGACCTCCCCTTTTTAGGGCAATTTGAGACCGGCGTAGAAGTACAGGGAGTTAACTATAATTTAGATATACTCAAGGGGCAAATTTATCAGATGTTGGAGAATTACGGTTAACCCAAGCCCGGGGCGATTTAATATGACGTCGGCCCATGGGTCACCGGAGGCCCACGAAACCCTCCGACAGACAACACCGCACCCAATAGAAAATTTCGGGTCGTCCCCAATTAATTTCCAAGTCAGAAATGTTACCGATGCGACGATATTTTTCTTTTCTAACTAAAAAGAAAAGAAAAGGTTGGACCCATCAGGCAAGGTTCGAATTTTCGTATTATATGAAATACCTACTTGACCCATAAAAAGTTGAACTCGTGTTCAATCAAAAAACCTAAACAGATAGGTTAGTAGTACTTACTCCATTATAAACTATATTTCAATCTCTTATTTGCTCGATGGATCTAATCCCTTACAGACTGAGTAGATATTTTACATGTTCAATCGCTAACATATCAGTCAAACTGAATAACTGGTACTAACACTGTCCCGTCAATGTGACACCCAAAAAAAGTAATCCAAGTCGCTAGTATCCGCCAAAACTCAGATCTAAGGAGACATGTTAGCAATTTTACTAAAAGGAGACTCGAATATGGGATTTTCCAACGCACGGAAACAAGATGTATCATCGATATGAGGTTGCAGGGGGGGTTGGGAGGTTGGAGTGAATCTCTTAATTAGCTATTTGTCTTGCCTAATTTTATCACTAGGTCGTCGAGCTGCAAAATTTGGCGCAACGTTGATTTGACTAAAGAAAGCTTGGGACATTATCGACATCGACCGACTTCTAATAAAGAATATATGAAATCTCGTGTCACTGTTCCAATCAAATCCCGATTCTTAATTCCATCTCAGACATGTCGATAGGAATCGGTACTTTGGTAACTTATCCACTTTCCCCTTTCTCCATAAACAAACAAACAAACAATACGCTGGCAAGCATCGTCAGGTTTGATGCTTCAACTTCTTAAGCCACCCGTACAAGTTCGAGTCAAATATTATTAGATAATAAGGAATATCGAAATTACAAATAAATTTTAAATACGGTATTTAACTCCCACATAGATTATATATAATAAAAATAATATATAGTCGAGAGTCGCTACTTATCGGTTTATACTCTTAGATGGGCGGGCATAAGCACAGTACTTACAAGCATGATGGTAATCAAGACCTAATTAAATCGCACATTGATCATCATATTTTAGCGTGTTTGACTAGGCTTAGTGCCACACTTTGCATGCGTGCCACATGAGATGACGGTAATCAACACCTAATAATCCTTATCATCAATTTAACGGGAAACAAAAAAAAAATACTTCATGCGCTATTTACCTTCAAGTAAGATTTCGGATTCGAATATCGTGAATAAAGATGATTTACGCTGGGAGGGTTTTACCTCCAAGTAAGCCTGACTGATTGAAAGTGGACTAATCGGGTATGTTAAACTTTTGGATACTGGGATAAAAAAATATATTATAATTTCACATCAGTATCATTTGGCTGGTTGAAGTGGACCTCAGGTTTCCATTATAAGGGTACTGTAAAAGGACAAAAGAGATAAAAAGGCATTCCATCAAACACTTACACCACATTAAATGGGCCAAAATCTTCCCGGCACTATCAACAAAAGGACATACCAAATCCCATGCAACATAGGAAGAGATATGGTCCCTGCTCGGCTCATTTGTCATGTTGAGTCGATCGATCTGGTCGACTGTTCATCTCCGTGCACTCTACCTCGATCGTATTTATTCGAAGCAGTGCCCTAAGGAAACCAGATATCAGGCGAAGATAACTGACATGTCATCCTGCTAGGGGTCTCATCCTGGAGAAGATCTTTTTATATAACGATATCATCAAATGACAGTGATATCTTTATTATAGATTTTGCCCAGAAATAAAGAGAAATGACAAACATTTATATATGTACGTTACGTTTATCTTTTCATTAACTTTTCGGGGAAAAAAAAAACAAATCCTAGAAGTAAGAAAAAGATGGAAGCCGGAGAAGACGGAGGGAAACAGAGCACTCTCTGTACTCTGTGTTCTGTCCTGTTCTCTCCTTTTTTTTTTTCTTCTTTCCCACTGTGTCTTGTCTCTTTCTTTTGTTTCCCTCTTTCTCAGCTTTACACGGTTAAAGAATCAGAGCCTCAATGCTGGCTTTCTTTGCAGTCCCACAGACCGGGCAACGTTCGAGGAACACATGGCAGGACTTGCACGAACAGAGGTGTCTGCAGGGCAGGAACAGAACGCACGACTCCCTGTAATTGCACCCCCTGCACACCATCTTCTCCACACACTCCGATCCTCTGCTTTCCCCTCCCGCCTCCCCCGCTCCGATGCCGTCATCGCCCGCGCAGCATGACTCCGCGTCTTCCTCCTCCCTGCCGGTCAGCTGCTCCAGCATGTTGTTGAGGGATGAGACCAGTGCTTCCTTCTCCTGTGACAGCCTCTGCCACGCTTGGCTCTCCGCCTCCAGCTTTGTCAGCAAGCTCTGCAACTCTGCAGTCTTTTTCGAAGCTCGGGCTATTTCTTGGTCCTTCTGTTGGAGTAAGGATTGTGCCCTCAATTCGATATTCCTCAGAAGTGCTGCCTCCTGTTGCTGCCTCTGCTCCTTCATCAGCCATTTAAGTTTCTCGCCCTGTGCAAAATTTACGATTCATTACGCAGGAAGAGAAGAATCTCAACAGACTGAAAAGAAACATTGATTGCATGAAAAGCTGAAAACTTGTTCTTGGGTTTTAATTTAAATAGCAAGTTGTGACTCCTAACCTGTAATCTAAGATACTGATCAATCTCTTTGCTGTGCCAATCCATACCCACCGGAAAGTTCTGATTTTTCCGGTCAATATCCTTCACGCCACCATGAGAATAAGAAACAGAGCACAAACTCCGATGATCCGTCTGCAGCTGGCCTTGCATGTTTATCAGCTGTTCTTCACCATATCTCTGCCTCTTCCGACCGTGACCAGAAGAAAGCACATTAAATTTAAACCCACAACCGCCGCCGTAATCCTGGTGCGACGAAGAAGGTGGAAAGCCGAACATCGGAAGCCCGCCGAGATTAAACTCGGGATTGAGCTGCGCTTCAATCGCCATTCTTTAGCCCCCGAAGCAGTGCCCCTCTCAGATCAATGGACTTTTCTTTTCCCGGTCAGCTTGAGATTGCCTTCCTTCCTTCTGGTTTAACCGAACCTTTGCTTTGCTTCTCCTCCTCGACCTCCTTGCCGGGGGGTGATGTGAGAGGTCTTTATACTGAGACGTGTATTGTGCCCCTCAAGAAACGCAGGTGGTGGAAAGGCGTGCGGGCGGGCGACCTTTATATACTGCGGAAGCAGGGGAGAGAGAACTCTTCATTCGTATGCTATTATTTATTACGTAGATTTAATAGAAAATTTAATATAATAACTTTTGCTGAATATAAAGCAACTGAAGACTTTGAACAGTGAAGAGAGACGAGTGAGTTTTTTTTTTTTATAACAGTTATTAATATTTATGTGATATAAAAAATTAATTATTTTAAATTTTTTTATAATGTCTGACAAGTAATAAAACTTAAAATAATTAAATTTATTCATTTATAATGTGACATAAATAAATACTATTACCTATCATACCCAAGACTTTCTCGAAGAGAGGGAGAGGCCTAAGATGCTTCTTGTCCGTCTATTTACTTTTCCTCTCTCTTTCCCTCTCTTTTTTTTAAAAAAAAATATTTTTACGGTTTTTCCTCATCTTAGTCAGAAATTAGTACATTAGTTCTTGACTTTTCCTTTATTCCAATGTGGTCCCTGTACTTGTAATGTGCCTAACCCTATCTCCCAACCTTTTTTGACTTCAATTTCTTAACCATTTCATAGCACATGTCAGAGAGCTCTCTATGCAATATGCGAAGGATCTATGAGATGATGTTAAGGAGTTTGAAACTAAACAGTCAGATTAAATTGATGGAATTAAGTAAAGCAACATAAATATAACCTCAGAGAATGGATTAAATTTGTTAAATTTGTACAATATCTTTACGATTTTTTTTCGAGTTTAAAAACATGATGGCTCTATATTCCCTTTGTAGAACTCGAAAAATCGCAACTAGTCACAAATTGCCACCTCACTTATCCGACATATTAAATGCCTAATTAAATGCGGTATTAAAGTCTCGGATAAATTACATTTCACAATTTTCTCGATACGTACATACACGAAACATGTCATCGGGAAATTATCGATAATCTACAGTAAAAAATCTGTGGTTAATCGATATGTTTGATATTATCTGGAATTAACAAATGGATATTATCTTCAAATAAAATCAGATAATTATTCATAAAATCATAATGGATAGTCACGATCGATTTTCATCAACCAATCAGATTAAAGTACGGGGATTAACATATCAACTCTCCTCCTCTATAAATAGAGGGCTCTTCTTCAGAAATCGACACACTGAACAGAGGAGAAGGTGTCAAAACCTGAAGAAGCTCTGTCGAAATCGAGACTCTTCAGAATTTGCCGGAAGTTCTGCCGATTTAGAAAGATGCTCGGAAGACTTCGCACGGACTCATCGGATCAAGCCTACAAGCCTCGTCGGTACCAACCCTTGATCGAGACTACGCTTCTCCAGCCCTCGCTCGAGCCACAAGCCGGATCCAATGGATCAAGCTCCCAGGCCCCATTGATTCCACCACCAATTCTCGATTGAGACCAAGCCATTGAGGCTTCTCTCTCTCGGGATTTCATCGGACCCAGCTCTCGACCGAGACCAAGCCATTGAGGCTGCTCTCTCTCGAGATTTTGTTGAATCTGCCTCTCGACCGAGACCAAGCCATTAAGGCTTCTTGCTCGAGATTTCATTGAACCCACCGGATCAAGCTCAAAAGCCCCAGTGGACCACAGCTTTCCTCGATCGAGACTACACTTCTCCAACCCTCGCTCGAGACCAACCAAGAAAGAGAATCAAAGGAGACCATTTTCTGCATTTTCTCTATAGAATTTCATTAGAGAAACCTTTCCCATGAAATTAATATAAATTTAATTTGTTTGCTCATTTTTCTTGTCTAAAATTTATATACTCGAAATTTGCTGCACACACCCTTAACTTTGTTCTCTTTGTCTAAGGTATCAAGCTCGAGACACGTGCATCATGGCAACGAGGATTGTTGCATCGCGGAGACCATGCATTTGATATCTGTCGCCAGCTTGTTCTTCGTATCGATAGTTCAATCTTACAACTCGGAGGAGGGTGCAATGAGAATCTCTATAAAGTCGGAGTCCCATTTTATACGGGCTAAAAAAGGAGAGAGTAGACTGAAAGATGAGAAGAACTTCATGGACCAAACTTAAAACCTTTTTTTCACCTCTCTCTTTTCTTCGCTCTTGAATTGATAGCTTTCATCTCTCTCTCTTTCTGGATCTCTAAGGTCCTTTCTCCTTTTTCCTGATGCATATCGTCAACCGATATTATTTTTAATTAAAGAAAAATTGCACATTTCACGACCGTTTTATCCGTAAAAAGGAGAGCAACGATACTGACTGTTCGATCGTTGTTATTTCATGTTCGAACTTTTGTATTCGCCTAAGAATACATTAAACGAATTCAACCTTACTCCCATTAGCATATCACTGCAAAATGGTTCATATGTTTCAAGAAGTCATGTCCTCCGCGACCCCGGCTTAAAGAGCACAACTTTTAATGAAATTTTCTGATACAAGTGCGAGAATGAATTCAAATCCGTAATCTTGAGTTCTCCAATAAATGTAAGTGGGTTTTTGATCATGAGACCGGACGGTGCATATTTTCACGACTGAAAAATCGGATCAAACACACTGTTCTTTAGAGTCCACAAGTTTATTTATTTATTTAGTATTTTAACTGATATTTAATTGAATATTACGCTAAAGTGCGTCAATGCCTTTAATTTTTTCTCGAGACAAAAAGACGGGAGAAGTTGGTGAGGCACTTGAGACAACATGTGAACTTGTCAGTTTCTCCTAATAAAATCTTTATTATCCTAAAAAAAGATAATTAGACGCAGAAAAATGAGATTTTTCAGGCGAGAAAGAGGGAGTCAGAGAGACCAGTCTGTACCCAACGTGTTTAGTTTTTTTCCTATGTTTTTAGTTAATTAAATTTTATTTATTTAACAGTAATAATTTATTTATTTTGGTGATATCGAGATACAGATCCATTTTTATTGCTAAAAAATATAAAGGCGTGAACAATTTCGTCACACATTCCTACATGGATAAATAAATAAATATAAGACCGTACGCATCAAATTCAAAATCGGCTATTTTTTTTAAATAGGGGGGAGATTGGATCTACGTGCCCGGGGGGCTTCACGGCATGCAAGGTCGGGTCAATGGGTGGACTTTTAACTCATTAGGACGACGGGCGATGATCTTCTCTTCACGAGAGGACAGTGAACGTTTTCCATACATTTAAACCAAGGTTATGAATTATCTGTAGACCGCAAACTTGATGTTGGTCTGATAATTTCTTCTCTAAACTCTCAAATAGGTGATCTCATAATCGATCCTCAAGTTGGGATGGTTGATGGAAATTTTTCTGTGGATCCTAGGCCGACTGTAGATTAGTCTCAATATACGTTTCGACTGATTCGAAGATATTACGTGTTGTAAAGAAAAAAATCTGGAGACCGGAAATAAATTCCGTCAATTTTGAATGGGATTAGCCAACCATTGTCAATGTTGTTACAAACACGTGCATGAATTCCCCCAGACTACTGTTGTCAGCTAAATTGCACCAGTTTTCAGAATTTTCAGCTTAATATAAGAATGTATACAGAAAAAAAGGGATATTTGAATAGCTAGATTGCCTTTTAGATGCTGACAGCCGTCTTCTTCCCCGATCATTCATCCACCGGCCAGTCTCCGCCGTTAGCCACTGCCTCAGTCCACCACTGCCACCCCCGTGGGGGTTCCATCCCATCCCCACCATGCATATTTTCTATCTCTGTTCATGTTGTGCTGGGAATCTTGGAGCCCTTGGGATGATGGACTACAAATCCCTATCACAAGGGATTCGAGGGCCCACAATCAAAGTGGACGGTTCTCTAATCCCGGGAACATAAATCGCGGAGCATTTGCTCGTGGCAGCCACTAACTCCAATTCGATGATCAGTGAAATAATGGATGCACCTGTGTAACATGTCATCGATAAGCTCCTCTAGCTAGGCTTTATGTAGTTCCCATGAGGCTACAATTTTATGTCATGTCGCGCGTGGCTGTAATGTCTGCTTTGATCACACAGTACATGTACAAATGTAGTGAGACTTGAATTAATTCTATATCAACTAAAAGTGAAAAAAAAACTTGGATATATAAGAGAATTAAGTACCATTACCTTTTAACTTAGACTTTTTAAGTGAAAACGGACTTAAAATTCTTATAAGCCCAAGTGGATGTTTTATAAAATGCTTCGAAAGATGCCTAAAGCATTTGCCATTCTAGGGTTCTCGAGGTATAGAGATGTTTTTATGCCAAACCACTCACTAACACTCGAAAAGACCGGCATTAAGCCTAAAAGATGGTAAAAACTAGCAAGATTCCACCAGTGATCTCTTCTCATTTACATTGCACCCACAAAACGCGCACCTTAGCTGGCACGTCTCGGCCTCGTACCGAAAGGGAAAAAGGAAAAATGGGAGTAGCTAGCCTTAAATTATTGACTGAGAGGATAGAGGGGGAGAAGGTCCACTTTCAAAAGCATGTCACCTCAAGAGACCCTTTGAGAGGAAGTTAACAAAAGGGAGAGCATTTGATGATGATGGTGCGTGTGTTTTTATTATTTTCAGAGATCTACTTTTATATATTACTGGACAGATTCGACAGTGCATCGGTATCTGCCCTGCCCGTTCGGGATGAGGTTGAGGAGGTGATAGCGTTGGTGGTGGACCCATGTGATGGCCACCCACCAAGACCCAATCAGTGGCTCATTAGGTTGGGGCGGCTCATTTTGAATGGTCACAGTTCCATGTGAACCCATCATCTCCTTCCTTCCTTCCTTTTTGACCTCCACTTCAGAAAGAAGATATATATATATATATATATATATATTATCTATAATATTTCTTGGAAGGTGAGGTTGCTAAGTTCCAAGAGCTTGGTGACTTCTTGGAGCTGATGTGATGCACACTCTGTGCAACTTCCCAACTGCTTCTCTTTGTCTCTCTTGTTTCCTTCTCCATTTGGCAAAGTGATGGGGACTCCACTTGGGGGCCTCCCCTCTCCCATGTTTTTCTTGGTTTTTATTTCTTTCTTTATTTATATTTAATTATGGTAGGTCTCCTAATGCAACCTACAGTATTCTAAATAAAATACCCTTTTTCTTTATCTATATGCAGATTCAAGTTATATGAACAAGAGAAAAATTCATTTTTTAAAAATGTTTTAGCTCTTTAATGAATCTATGTGAAAATATAACCCTTTGGGCAATAAAAGAATCGCTCATCATTTCATAAATATATAATTTGTTTGGTTTTTGTCTAAGGTTACCTATAAATATATATATATATATATGCAAAATACTAATTTCCTTTTTCTGGCATAGCAATATCTGGACCCATCGCTTTTGGTGCGATTTGGTGCCACAATATTCTACGATCGAAATTGAGTGGTTACGAGTTACGATCTGTGATAGCCTTTGAAGTTATTCATCTTGAAGAAATTTGACATCATCTGCTTTTGAAAATGGTATGGTTGATGATTGACATTTCATTACGTTGGTGGCACGTACAATTTTCAAATCCAGCAGCACGACGTTCGGCCTGTAACAAGATCGACGTTTGAATTCCATCCCTACCACGCGACAGAGAGAGCCATTTTTCCATGGACATTCCTCATCAAAAAAGGGGTGTTCGCTCTTCCCTTTCAAGATTAGAAAATAAAACGAGACAACTGGGTGATGCTTCCCTTTCCCTTACCTGAAAGCAGTGGTCTCCTTCCTTGAATATATAATCGATTATCATCCATGCGACTTTAATTATATATATGTTCGATGTTTGTGGGATCTCTCATCGATATCTAGCCATCTAGGGTCGTAGCGATTCGGAGTTAGTTATGAAATAATTCGAACTTGGGGGACTTAATTTCGATCTTCTCAAGTTAGAGAGGTGATGCCAATAATAGATAATCTCATCGGTCAGTCGTAGTGGCAAAAAATTGGCCTGCAACTGCTTTGATTATCAACACAGACAACAAACCCTAAATTTAATTCTGACTTTTCAACTCTTCTTTGCCTGAGTCAACACGCCATGCTTTCTTTCCAAAGGAAATCAAAAAGGCTGAGATGGTTTCAGTGCTTCTGCCGTATGGAATGCTCTTGAGGAGGAGAGGTAGAGCACGAGAAAGAAGAGGATGACGCGCAAGAAGAGGATGACGCGCAGAAACCCTTTTCATTATGTATCAAAAAAAAAAGTTCTATGTCTTGTAAGAGAGAGGACGCTCGCGATAATCGAACTCTAAAATAATCTTACCTTAATTTTATGTTGATATTATTGTACCAAATATTTTTCTTGCTGAGGTAGAAGAGACTTAATTTTTAACCATTGGATGTTGAATTATTCTATACGAAAACTAGTAACTAAAATCTCACGGTCGGTCGATTAGATTCGTATGACCCACCAAAAAAAAAAAAGAAGGAACTTTTCAGGTAGTGGTTATCACGGACCATAGAACGCTCCTCTCTGATTGCATGCCGACTTGGCAGATCAGCGAAGCCGGTCAGTAACAAGCACGATCCCGATTAGTTTCTTGCAGGTGCCTGATCAAATGATGAATCGGAACCCGTGATCAACAGCAGCCATTCAACTATATATACATATATGTATGTTTCCTTGCTATATTTATATATATGGGAACATGTGAATGCCTGCCTGCCCGCCCTAATTGCTGGGGAAATGGGCAAACTCAGAGATGGAGAGTCATCGATATCAGTTTGGAGTACGTACACCATCACCATGTGCATCGGTGTCCATCATATGGGGCTTCTGAGCAATGCAATGAATCCATACATATCATATCATATGTATGTATGTGTCTATATATATGTGTGTGTTTTTGTGTTATAATTGTTGAGGAAGTTGGCCTTATTTCGTCCTCTTTCTTATTCCTCCTGTGTGTTCTGTCCCCGCCTTGAGAAACATCCCCCATTAATCTCTGCATCTCCCTCCCTTGTTCAGACTCCAACTTTTATTTATTAGGGTTTTTAGTTTCCCAATTTCTATACCTATATATATATATATATGTGTATATTTATAATATTATTACACATATCACACATGTCATATCGGGCAGTCATGGAGGGAGGGCTGGGTCATAAAAAAGAATCAGAAAGGCAACAAGAACCCATGCAGAAGCACACAACATCAGAGGGTGCTCACATGAATCACTATGGAAAAATGGGACCTACATATATATAATATATGGTATGCATATCCATTTACAGCATTTACTTTTGATTACTTATGAATGTGAGCAATCTCATATTCAATAGTCCATCAAAATTCTAAATTATTTAGGTCTTAATAGAGGTCGATCTATTTTTTTATCGATGCACAAAAGAAGTATATAGATTTAAAAAGAAATGAAAGGAACATGGAATAAATGAGTACAAGAAACTACAAAAAGAATGTAACAGTATCAGCCGTATTAAATTCTATTTTTCTATAAGATCGATCTACTTGGTAATAAAGTTATTGTCCTAAGTGTGAGTTTTTCTCATACATATACAGAAGGCTCAAATATCAAACTTCCCCATTTGTTTCTTTTTTCCTTTTCACTTGTTGGATACAGAGAGGGTGTTGAATTATATAATGGGGTTGAGAAAGAGTACGCGTAAGTAATAAAGAAAATTTGATATAATTAGTACACTTTCATCTAATAATTTAAAGATATTATATTTGATTTCATTGTTGAGACTTTTCGTATCCATTTCACTTCATCTTCTTTTTATTCCTTATAAGTCTGCGTACCTCATCTATATATTAAAAAAAAAAAGTACGTGTAAGTGGTGAATACATTACATTGCATCGCATGTGTGTATTTTGTCCCGAGGGAGACAAAATAATTAAATGGAGTAATAAAGTTCATGGGAACTCAGTCATGGGGAGTGCAAGTGGGATGGTTCCAAGACATGTAGTAGTAGTAGTACATGCATGGGCTGTACTTTTATATTATTTTTATAATTATTGTTGCCACTATTAAAGATTATGATGGGGACGAGATAGACGAGACGACTCATGTGACCACCAAAAATTCGGCATAATAGATTACTCCACTTTTTCTTTTGTCGGTGCCCCCTCGTAACTTTCGTGTTACTAGCAAAAAGAAAAATCTTATATTCTCTTGTGGGTGTAGTTAGATTTTTTTTACTGCCTTTTTTTAAGTATAATTCATTCATTAAATATAGAACCATATACACAAAATGTACAAGAAGTACTCAAAATGTACACATGAACGAGTCAGCAACCAATGAAGATCATCGTCGCCAACTCTCACCGCTCCCATCACCCCTCGATCGATTCTCAATTCATTCTTCAGCCTGTTCACCGCTGTTGATCCTTACTAGGTGACACATGCGTGCTCCTCCATATTTATAAATGGATCTTCGCCTTCATACAAACCTAAGATATCGTAGGGAACAGTTATGGAACGGGTCGAACTATAATGGTTTCATGATCGTGCCTTAATCAATGTACTCTCTAGTTGAGGTACCATACTGTTCGATGCGGATCGAGGTTTCCCTTTTTGCGTCACTGGCTGAGCATGTACATGAAGCTGATCCGGAACTATTCGGTGATTTCTTTATTCATCTAGACTTTCTGGTCATCTGTAAGAGGAACGCGTGACTTGAAACTTCAGAGAGAGAAGTGAGCAATGCATGGCGGGCTTCTTCCATCAGTCTGTACTGTGATGAAGGGACTTTTACGCGGTTGCCACCTTGAACATGGGTCAAACTTCCAATCAAATGCCGATCCAGATCAAGAGATTGGAATGGGTAACCATGATCAAAGAAACATCCAAAACCTCCGCATATCTCGCCGTGCTGTTTCTTGGGTTACCATATCCCAGTAGAACTCGAGGAAAGTGGAGAATGTAGGTACGTAGCTTCAACTGGGAAGAACCCCAGTTTCTGACAAATCAAGGTTTGAGGATGTGAAAGCATGCACCATCATCCCTGGTCTTGAAGATGAATTGCTCGAGTCATTTGCTCCATTTACGGATTTGACTCAATGCCTTAGAACCTACAAGTAATGGTTGCTCGATGATGCCGCCATAGAAGCTCTCAGTTAAGAATGATGAACGTAATCCTTTTGCTCCAGAGGCATGCCCTGTCTTGCTTTTGTGATCGTTCTTTCCTCCGGCAATTGGCAAGTACATTTTCATGTCGATTTGGCTTGGGTATTTATTTAAATTACGAAAGAAAAAAAATTCAGTGATGGCTGATCCGGATTTTGCAAGGAAACACTTAGGAAGATGGGCCTGTTCTCAACCCTGTCAAAGCACAGCTCTTCTTTATCTCACTTTGCCATGTTGGGCCTATGCCCTCTCCTCCCCAGAATATTTCTGCACTTGTGTTCCAATGAAGAACTCAGATCACAATTTTTCGAACAGTACAACGTTGCATTGATTTCATCAGATGGTCGGAAAATCAGCAGATAATTAGTAATCAGATGGTCAAAATCATTATTTATATATCTGTGAACGAAGAACATCGAGCCCAACCCCCTTCCAACTCACTAGATTAATGCGTGTGTGTATATTATATTTCCTTTTCGTGCATTCATGTCATCAAATCCTTTCCCTCCTATTCAACCCAAGTCTTCTAGAAGAGAAAGTCTTAAAATGAAAAAGGACATATTACGTGAAAACGCTTAAGTGAAGTTATAAATTAATAGAATTCAGTTATTTTTAGAGTTATTTTTATGAGTTTTATAAAAGAAATATTAAAATAATTATATATTATCATTTCATAATATCATATAAGTGCAATCACGTGGTATAAACATTATACAAAAATACTGTCCTTCTAGAGACCCTTTCTCTGTCAAGTTTTCACTTTGTCTTGTAATCCGACAGGAATTGAAATTATGAGCTCAGTAATTATTACAAGTCTTGTACAAGTGTTATGTCTTTATCTAATGTGTTCTCTACACATATCTTTCTTTCTTTTTTTTTTTGGTTTGAACAAATTTTTTTGGTTTGAAAACATGTATCTTTCTTTTAGTTAAGCCGGACGATCTCTCCATTGTCTGGTAATTTTCTCATTTCTTGAATAATTTATCATGCATTTATTTTTAAATAAAAATAAAATTCTCACCACTTTCTAGCTTTTTTAAAAAAAAAAAATCCAAGTGTTCTAGAACGTCCCCCTCTCCTCTCTCCATCTCTATTGTTCATGCATATTGATATCAATAGAATAAAGTGACCCACCTACCCCTCTGCAGTATCATGCCCTGGAAGGTCCAAAACTAAATTGTTTCTTTCCTTCCTTCTTTCTTTTCCTTTTTTACGCATCTAAGTAAGAAGAAAAGGGCATACTCCTCCACCCTTATCTCGACAGGTCGATGTGCCCTCCGGGGTTACGGTCGTTCGAATAATCATCTGACGCTCGGAATATCCGGCACCCATTCCAAGCAGCGAACGAAAATTGATAGCTAGAACGCCTTGGCGCAGCCTGTTCAATAATTTGTAAAGGCCATTCTCACTACTTATGTCGTATGTAGCCGTCTGCCGAGAAAGGGTTGTTTGATGCCTGGCCTTCAATGTGTGTCCGAAAAGCACCTTCGCCTCATTCAGTAATCAGCACACCTTCAGGTCCTCGTAAGCCAGGAGAAAGTCTTTTATGATATGGTATTACCGCTTACGTAATAACACAATCCAATTAGAATCAGATATTTTTAAGTTTTATTAAAAAAATAAAGAAATAATTGTATCTGATTAGCTCGTATCGCCACGTAACACTATATATCACGTAGTGACACTGTGCCATAAAGAATTTCTCACAAGCTAGAGATAGATGTGAGCATGTGAAGCTACGGTTTATGTGTGAGTTACCATCCTCTCGTACTTTTATTGTACATTGATGAGATCGAACCTAAGAAATTTACGAGCTCTATTTCTTTTTCTTATAGTTCTTTAATCATCTCTTCCTTCTATTAATGTTTGCGAGTTTAAAACCCTAGAACACCTAACTGGAGTTATACCGACATCACTCGGACGGACTCAATTATTCATTGATGATGATGACGATGATGATGGAGCCTTTCATAATATCAGCGGGGGGAGAGATCAAGCCCACCGGCCACTCCCAATAATATCCTATACCACCTTCTCTCACCAACTCGCTTCTAGAACCCCCTCCCCTCTTTATCAGCTAGCTTGATTGTATCTCCCTCTCCCTCTCCATGAAAAAAGAAAGCGCAAGATCGGTCCGGTGACATCTCATCCATACCGAGAAAATTCGAATTCAACTTTTTACCAATGAAATTTCTTGTATTTTCTTATTTTTATCCCTCTTAGAACCGTGGAACTTTATGCAAACAAAGGGGAAAAAGAGGAACACTTAATAAGAACCCAACTCGTGTCCTCAAAATGGCCGGCTCTTTTGTTCCTTCGGCTCTCTAAGCAATACACCAACACACACACACAAACATACTGTTATATTCATCATCCATCTCCTGCCTCCATCTTCATCACTACCGCTTTCCACACTCTTCCAGCTGTTCGATTTAGAACAGCAGCTTCCACCATACTTGTTAGCAGAGTGGAAGTGAAGGCTTTCATCGGGAAGTAGTTGATGGGAAGGTCTCCTTGCTGCGAGAAAGCTCACACCAACAAAGGTGCATGGACCAAGGAGGAAGATGACAAGCTCATTGCCTACATCCGAGCTCACGGCGAGGGTTGCTGGCGGTCGCTCCCCAAGGCCGCTGGCCTGCTCCGCTGTGGGAAGAGCTGCCGCCTCCGTTGGATCAACTACCTCCGGCCCGACCTCAAGCGTGGGAACTTCACCCAGGAGGAAGACGAGCTCATCATCAAGTTCCACAGCCTTCTTGGCAACAAGTAAGTTGGACGCCGTTTCGTCTATTTTTCCGGTGATCTTTGGTTCTTCTGGATCCATTCACCAGGTAATTCTAAACCTAATTATGTTACCACGTGTTGATGGCATAGGTGGTCCCTGATCGCGGGCAGATTACCGGGAAGGACGGACAACGAGATAAAGAACTACTGGAACACGCACATCAAGAGGAAGCTCTTGAAGCGGGGAATCGACCCGGCGACTCACCGGCCACTCAATGAACCGGTGGTTCCGATCCTGCAGGATGCAAATGCAACCTCCACAGTGTCTTTTGCAACTTCCCAGGAGCAGGAAGAAGCTAACAAAGATGATGATAACGATGGAGACGACAACGGCTCAAATGGATCTTCGTTCCGGGAAAGGTGCCCCGACTTGAACCTTGAGCTCAGGATAAGCCCTCCTTCTCATCATCAAACTGATAAGCCTCTGGAAATTGTTGGGGAAAAGGAACTCTGTCTTGAATGCAATCTGGGGATAAGAAACGGCAGAGAGTGCTGTTGTGGGATTGGGAGCAGCACTGCCGGTGACAGCGTGGTTGGGTATGACTTCTTAGGCTTGAAGACAGGAGTGTCGGATTACAGAAGCTAATAGCTAGGGAATATTGCATTGTGAAAAGAGGCAAAAATTTGAGAACAAAAGCAATAGAAAAATGAGAAATTTTTCAAAGGGGATTTCATATTTTGTTAAAGAATCGCATTGTTTATATCTCTTTATTTCTGTTATAATTTGTATGAGTTTTAGGTGTATATATATTCTTCCTTCAGGGTATAATGCTTGAACATTGATATTTTTGGATAAAGGTCCCATTTTTCTCTCTCTCGGATAGGTATATGAACTTAGAAAATGAGAAAAATATAACAAAAATAAACCAGAACTAAAAATTATGTTGATCGAATATATGACTTTAGAATTTCTTGACACCATGTTCGTAATGATGTCAGTGCATCAAAGGAAAATTCGATCGTACTCCTTTGACAACAATAGCTTAGAGCAAAAGATAACTTCACGATAAGCTTTCTACCTCTCGCCTTATCAAGGGAAATGAAGACATCAGGGAAGAACATATACAAGCTTTTGTCAGAAATGCTCTTTAGAATATATAACTTTCGTCTTTGCAATAGAAATACTTGGTTTTCCTCAGCCTATCAGCTGGAACTGATTGATTCTCTATCGGACGATGGCATATTGCCTCGGCCGTGAGAGCTCTCTGGAAGACTTAACTGGATCACAGTATGCAGTGTGAAGCATAAAGTCCCCCTTCCCTCCTCATTTTTTTAGTTAAGAAAAACTCAGTTTGGTACAGTCGATATCATCCTTAACCTAGGATGAAGAGGTCCCAGTAGAAAAAGATAACTCGGGTTCCCTGTTGGTGTATGGATGATTTTTCCCCCTCTTTTTCGAAGGGGGCATGGCATAGTATTAATGGTGGTTGGTGGTAACCTTGATCAGATTGAGATAAAGGAAGGGCACGTCATTGAATTATCCTTTTTTGCTATCGGCCGATCAGAAAGCTGAATGGGATGGAAGAGTAGAAGGGCGTTGTTTCCTTTCTTAATCTTTCTACTTAATGTTCGTACCTCCCAACATCATTGATTCTTTGATTTTTCTATGTTCCAATCAGTGGAGTGCTCTCTTTCGTCGATAGATAAGATCAAGACGTATGATAATATGAAAAAAAAGGATCCCACGAGAATTTATGTAATTGATATTATTCTCGATTTTAGATTCAAATGTCCTTGTCTTAATTGTCATCAATAAATTTTATATATTCTTTTATTTTTTTAAATTAATGGATGCCATGAATAAATAAATAATAATAATGTAAATGAGGTTAAGCAAGTGATAGCAGCATACGAACGTGACAAAAGAGAGAAGAAATTATTTTAAGGGCCACGCACATACCTAACTGACAATTGATCAATAGGAACGAGTAAGGATTGCTATTTCCTACTGATCGGTCCAATTCACGATTAAGAACACTACACGCGGCGCAAATTCAACTCAGAAATTTCTGCCCAGTTTACTCACATGCGATGAGCACGCCGACTTATAAGGAACTATCCTTGTAAGTCATTTCGAACCGCCCTTTTTTAGCACGATAAGTATATATGTATTTGATTGAGAGACACATTCAGAAGTTTACTCCATATCGAATTTATATTCTTGCTTCTAGAACCTCCAAAGAGTTGGGTGAGATTATATGTAGTTTTATTCATGTGATTTGAGAGAGTAACTATCCCTTTCACAGTTCTCTTTTCGAGGCCTTTGATTTGAAAAATTGGATTAGATTCTCCTTAGGGTTTTTGTTTTTTTCTTTTATGTGAAAAGGGAAAGGGGGAGGGATCGATTTTCGATTGGAGGAGAGTGGGAATTGGATAAGCTGTGAGAGGAGGAGATACACGGGTGATAATGAATGGTTGGAATGTACATACGAAATAAAATCATAGCTAGATGCTACTGTAACATATGTACTTATGTATGTATAGGTCAAGATCGCAAAAAAAAGAACAAAAAAAAAAGGAGACATCGTTCTATAATTGAAAACTATCGTGAGGCCGGGGCTTGGGCTCCACCATCCCGATGGCAAATCACCAGCACTATTAATTCTAGGGTTTATGTCAGATTGGCCCCACGAAGACTGACTCAGACTGACTCGCCTAAGTATGAAACACATCCTCTCAATAGAATCAATGCCCTCCATCTTTATAATTAATTTGCGATGCCTGAACCACTCCGAAATAACTAGTTTCCTCGTCCGTGTCGGATAATTAGTTTCGTTAAAATTTTGAATAATTTTAAAAAATATTTTCGTATTTTGTACCGTACTTCACTTTGTTAATCGCTTGAAGTGATCATTATCAATTCAGATCTTAATCAGCTAAAGTGCTCTCTTGACATTATCACTATGAATCAATTTTAAGGGCCCTTTGGATTTAGCTTAAATAATCTCATATTGAGTTAAGCAGAAAATTCTCTCCCTTTTTCCTCAAGGAACTCGATCAACACCTTTTTGACGCATTAATAAAAAAATAAGGGGTCAATTTTTTTATCCAGTAAAGATCGATATTCACTTATAAAGATGATATGATAATCTTTTTACTAATGTGTAAATAATTGTCAATTAAATTCACGACGTTATTCATGAATCCAATATATGTATAGCCTCTGGGAGAAAGTGATAACTAGAAGAAAGAAGTGGTTGGTATGACTAAGTTTGATGGGAAATCCAAAGGGCAAGTGGCCTTCCCACGTATAGAAAAAAGTAGTATTTCTTTATGAATAATAATAGAAAAATGTAGTGATCCACACCCTTTTATTTTTTTAGCTTTTCCTTTTTAAAAAAAAAAATCCTCCATTGTTGACCTTAAAAAAAAAAATTCATCTTCAATGGCGTGTGAGCTTCCCTAGGATTAGCATAAAATTTGTTTGGACTGGATGCTGACTAAAGTAGGGACTAGTATTGCTACTTTGATTACAAATAACACTTTCGATTCCAAAGGAGATCTATATTTAAGAGAATACAGAAAGAAAAGGAGATAAAAGGACAGAGGTTAATATAATCTCATATAATTTAATTATTTGTTTGTTGAATAATTCAGGTACATATTAGTTGGAAGATTGCATAACATGTACTGCAGGTAAAAAAGGGAAAAAAAAAAAACAAAAGAAAGCAAAATAATTATCTATTATTTTTTTCTTACCTTTCGAAAACTCATTAATATGATTTAATTAAAAATCGAGGTAGATCAGCCTTGTCAGGGTTAGAAGTTCTTCATGTTAAAGACTTTAATCCAACATCATTCACTTATCAAATTAATTCTAGAAATATAAAATAGCTGGTTATCGTAAAATCAGTATAGACTTTCATGTAGATATCTGTCTAACGTCTTATAAGGCCTACTAATCATATCCAAACCACAAAGTCCAATATGGGCGCCACGAATTCAGGTGTTTCCATCTCACCACAAAACTGCACCACGATAAGTAATAGGTAGAGTTCCGTTTACTCCGAGAAAAACTTTCTATTCTTCTCTTATTTTCTACGGAGGTATAAAATGCGATATATTCATGCGTTCGGTAAGCATGGACTTGAGTTAAAGACTGCAATGAACTCATCTCGATCAACCTGCTCTATCAACTAATTATATATGTGTGTGCGTTTATATGTGCATGTGAAGGTTGAGAACCGTCGTTGCTGCATTAGAGATGATGATAGCAATCATAATATAATTTCTTTCCTTCAAAAGAGAGTAAATGCTCACCAGAAATTTGAAGATAGTGTGGTGAGATATTCAATACGAGGACCCATCTATATATGTTATCAATAATTCAAAGTGCCTTTGGAAGCATAGGGCATATGCATGGAGCGGAAATGGCACGGGCTCCCAGCAAAAGGACAGTGAGCACTAGTCTAATTCATGCATGAGTTCGAAATCTTTGTCAACTCCACGGATTTTAGATATTCAAATCTCTTAGAGCATTTTGTTGATATTGTAATTGTGCAGATAAGATTTTACGATTCATATCTGCATACCAATTCCATACACATGTTGAAGATCGATCGAGATCATGGACTTGAACCTGCAGGTCCTAACATGTCTTGCTTTTTAAGGAACCGATCTCGACTTGCTCTGTACTGTACATTGTTGCTCGACCAGCCCATGAATGACTGGAGAAGTTATGTACCATATGAAACGGGTGTAGATATGCCTTTTCTTTGCTTCATTCGTGGCACAACTTGCAAAGTTCCTAAGAGTTAGGCGAAGGTCACTTGCACACCATTCAATATGTCCCTTTTACCTTTTCCTCTCATTAATTCCATATATAGAGCCCCACTACATATTCCATACCTTCCACTCATCTCCATCTACCTACATCGCGGTCTCCAAAGTATACCACCCAGCTTTGCCCTGATACCGATCTTAGTTAAACCTTCCACTCATCTCCATATGCCTCGATCAATTCTTCGAGGTGTACTGGAACCGAAATCGCATTTGCTGCCTGCTATCATTTTCATTCTACTTGTCCATGAACTGCCTTGGATCCTGCTTAGTTAAGTAAAACCATGTATTTCCACCACTGGAGCAGATAGCTAACTGGCTCTGAACTTGGTTCACCAAGTTGACACGGTGTTATAATATTGATCGTGACCACAGCTTCTGTCTCAATTCCCACCATATGCTACTCAAAAAAGGACAAGAATGATATCTTCAAGATCTTAGGTTTAGTGAGGTTGAGGTTGGAATTCTTTTAATGCACTAGTAGAAGGGTGCTCCTTGGGCCTGTACCTTGATGGACACAACCTTCTTGGACGATGCTAACATTTGGCAGTGGTGGCGAGTTAATGTGTAAATGCTGAGCGCTGATTATTCAGTTCGTTTGATATGATTGTGATTGAACACGAAATGCCGAGATGACATAATGGAGTAGCTAGATCGTTCCTAATACTGCTTTACTTTTATATATTTTAACGGGAAAAAACTACGGCTACCCAAAAATATATGCAAAGAACAAAAGAGGGAAGGACATGGAATAGATTGGCACAAATAATAAACAATGGGTAAGTGGGCTCTGTTGGGTCTATGGGCTATTGGGCCTAAAAACTTAATGGGCTTAAGAGTCCAAATTACAATTATTATAATTTTTTTTGTGTGTACACTAGTATCCAGAATCCCATTGGACTACTGACTAATTCCGTTTGAGCTGGGTCGGCCCATGTAAGTGGTAAAACTCTCCCAGTATGAGTTTTCTCTATCCATAAAGACTCGAATCTGATATCTTTATTTAAGGGGAACAAGTGTCTTACCAGTTGAACAAACTCATATTGATTGCAAATATTATAATTACATGCATGCATATATGCTTAGTTGTTCTTAAGCAAATATATATATATATATATATATATGCATGCTTAGTTGTCACAATACATTATTGAGCCTTTGTTAATACATATTATCATTCACGTTGTATATATTATATTACCTTAATTTCTTTTTTTAATCCTCAATATTAAGATTAATTCACAAGTACCATGAGATCCGCTCATACGGGTCTAAATAAAAAGACGGACCAACTAAAATGGATTGGTTGAGATGGTTGTGGATCTTTTCACCTTAAATAAGGTCTCGGATTCGAATCTTGTGAATAGAGAAAATTTACGCTGGAAGAGTTCTACCTCCTAGTGAGTCATGACCCATTGAACTTTTGAATACTAGTAGTTCAGATAAAAAAAAGGGACAGCCGAACGTACGCGAAAGACGGTAAATGTCGGGCCTAAAACACGCACTTCATAGAGAAAATAAAATAGCAAAAAAAGATAAACATAGAATGAAAAATAACAAAACAAAATTAGATGCTGATTTATAATTAGATTTTCAAGTAACACGTGCAGAGAGTAATAAATATGCTATTTCGTGTGTATCTTGCCCGTGGTGGTCGGCTTATATTTTATAAGATCAGGCCTTAAGACAGATTAGGACACGGGTACAGAACCTTCTTAAAGTATAATCCAACATAAAACATGTATTTTCTAACTGTCGGACTTTCGCATTTAAGTTTGAGCGTACGTACCAAAAGAACTGAATTACTAGTAGTATTATCGCTAATCGGGCTAGCGTATCACAACCAAACACTTAATACAGTACAAGAAACAGGTGTTCGTCAATGTCAAACTGAACACTCCATTCCGACAATTTTACTTAGAGGGGACTCAAAACCTGTGATGTTAACCTCACAAAACCGCTTGAAAAATGATTTTTGGAATACTGAAATACCGTCCTCAACGGTCATCCGACATAAAATATATTTAACTTGTCCACAAAGTGATTGCATGGCCCTCTTAGTCCTGCAGTGCAGGTTCCCCGGTGAAGAAATTGGGGGAACTCTAGCAGCGGCATCAAAGTAAGTCCTAGAAACATCATCGAGTCGGTCCGACGTCACGATCTCAGACCCTCTTGAACCATTGCAGGTGAAGTACCCTTACAGATGGATTTCTAGTCTGAAGAATCACAAAGAAGAATCAACTATGGGTCATAGACGTCGTACTTGGTCTAGAAATGGTCGATCCGCGTCGCATGAAACCCTAACCTATACTATCGAGTTCTGAGGCATGCCCGGAAGTATTCCGTTAGAGCAGCAAAAGAGTAATGAAAAAGCATACTTTCTCCTTACAAGCATGCTGAAGTTCTTGAAAGGAAACTGGCAATGGCAACCACAGACATTGTAAAAGGTATACCATAGCATGCGTGCTCCATGGTCCTGTTGCTCAGTATTTATTTCTTCAAGCATGCAGTCTTTTCTTCACATGGAATTCCCCACATTTCTTCTCTTTGTTCCGTTTGAGGAATGGGTCCAACATTTTATAAGCTCGATAAAATCTTTATACATTCGTCTAACACCACGGGCATCATCCTCATTAGACCGGACCTACCAAAATTGTTAATCGTGGATCGTGAATGCCCCAGGAGGCTTTTGTAATTTGACCAGCTTAATCTTTCCGGTCGTCGATTGATCTTGCCGGAGACCCCCGAAAGGAATCTGCTTAACTACGAGACATACGACAACAGATGCGACAATTGCAGAAATAGCTATGCAGTGGTACATCGCACGTAGATGACCATTGATAAAATGGATTTAAGAGGGCATGGATTGGAAAATATCTCTAAATTTATACATAAATTTTACTAATTTTATCTATATTTTAGATAAATTATTTTATTTTCTAAAATGCATCATTTCACTTTTTATTGAGCTTTTTCATTGACTTTCACTACTTGTATAGAATTTCTGGATCCGTGGTGGATTTGATGTCCCATGGACAACACATCCTGCCCTCTCGCTAGCAGGTCAACGTTGGTGTCACGGGCTGACTGAAGCTTTTGGGTTCACGTCCTTGGATGTTTTAACTTATTGTAAGCTCCACGGGCAAAAAGACACGGCAGGTACACAGGGCATCTTAATTATTAAGCTAAAAAGATTTAACAAGAGCAAGCCATTCTAGGAATTAAGCCGAAACAGGTCGAGATGGCACGGCAAGCCTGTCTTGTCTGAATTATCTTATGGTAATCCCGATATCATCACTCTTTTTTAATGGAACAAGTGAGGCAATCCCAACAGAATCAAGTGATCTATCGGGATGAAGAGGATCGTGAAACCCTGACATTGTGGCACGAGAGAAGCAAAAGTACAGCAAATCAGACATTAAAGATGAGTACGCTGTTAGCAGAAGCCCGCCACCAGTGCCCCGACTATATATCCAAGTCACATGAAGCAAACATTGCGTACACCCGCCAACCAACTGTTCCCTTGTGATCTCTCCACTGTCGCCAACCCAGACCTCTCCCTGTCTCAGTCTGCCTTTGTTTCTTCTGCCATCCTCGAGCGAGCTGTAATTCGTAACTTTCCACGTATAAAGTTTCTTGACCTCGAACCGTCAATCAGCAGCAGAGGAATGGGAAATGGTGTTGATGATTCGAGAAACCACTTCTTCGGGTTGTTGGTGCTGCTCCTTCTCATGGGAACTTCTCCCTTTGTTGCTTCACACGGTTTTCCCCCTCCCTTCCGTCTTTCTTATGTGCTTGTCTGTCTTGTCTTTCTCATGAACTGATGAAGCAGTTATTGACCTTAATACGTACAACATTACTGTCGTTTCATACGTTTCCGCAGATGGTCCTCTATACGACTCCACAGCCTACACAAAGGTAAGCAACATTGCGCGCCAATGTAGCGCATTACTACATCCAGTGCTGCACCAAATGTACTGAATCTTCCAGCGAGAAATTCCTTACTGGCATTTGACGTGTTCTTGATGGCAGTGCATGGGGAAGCCAGAGAGGCCACTTTACAATGGAGGCATTCTAGGAGACTACACGACTTCGGGAAGCAATGGATCCTGTCCATCTCTTCTGCTGCTCAATCTCACCCAGGGGACCAAGTACTCTTTCTCCAGTTAAGTCCATCAGTTCCAATTCTTAACTGAACCTACAAAATCGCTTCCTCCAAACATGTACCGTCTGTGTACACCGGTTTAAAATTGAACCCTCGGCATAAGAGGAAGTTTCTTATCTTCGGCTCCCACAGGTTGGGTCAAGATCGGTGGAGCAGACTGCGCTCTGGTACGTGCAAGTCTGATGACGGAAAGTGAGAATTACAGTTGCATAGGGAATGTGGTAGCAAGGAGTGGGTGTTGGTCATTTCTCAAGGGTGGATTCTCACTGTGTTCACCGTCGAACATTTCTACATTATCCTTTCATGTGAATCTTTCCGTAAGTGCTTGTCGATCATATCTCGGGTTCCCGTTTCAGCTTGATATTATGATCCAGGGACAGCAGTTCTTCTCTTTTCTGCAGGGTCCTGGTAGCATGGATGTCAGTATAGCAATCAAAAGCGCTTCATTGCAGCCGTTCACCGATGAGCAATGGCGGAGGAGTCAATATCACACGATAAATAAAGTACCGGCCTCTTCCTTTGCTACGAAAACTATAAAACTTGAACAGAAACAACTTGAATCTCCAAGGATCTGTTTCTGTCACTGAAAATGGAGGGAGGCTGGTTTCAAGCAAATTGAAGGACTATCTTTCTTTGATTTAAGGTAAGAAAACGAGCGGTGATGATCCACGTTTCGAATGGAAATGGAGAAAAGCTGCAAGGAGTGGACGTTCGAGTCAGACAGATCTTCAAGGAATTCCCATTTGGATCTGCCATAGCTAAGACCATCCTGGGAAACATCCCATACCAGGTTTCCTCTGTCCCGCTGAATCCGAACATTGTCCTAGTATGGACTCATAAAATATTGAAAAACATGTTGATTGATGTGAGGTAACACATTGTTCGACACAGAAGTGGTTCGTGGACAGGTTCAATGCAGCGGTCTTCGAGAACGAGCTGAAATGGTATGCAACCGAACCCGACCAGGGTAAACTCAACTACACCATAGCGGATCAGATGCTGAAATTCGTCCGGGAAAGCAGAGTCGTTGCCAGGGGGCACAACATATTCTGGGAGGACCCGAAGTACACCCCGGCGTGGGTCCACAGACTCACAGGTCCGGACCTGGAGAAGGCGGTCAATGCCCGGATAACGAGCCTTCTGGACCGGTACAAGGAGGAGTTCGTACACTGGGATGTCAGCAACGAGATGCTCCACTTCGACTTTTACGAGCAGAGGCTCGGGCCAAATGCGACGCTCGACTTCTTCAAGACGGCCCACGAATCGGACCCTCTCGCGACGCTGTTCATGAATGAGTTCAATGTGGTGGAGACATGCAGCGACAGTGATTCAAGTGTGGATAGGTACATTTCGAAGCTGAGGGAGCTGAAGAGGGGCG
Organism: Lagerstroemia speciosa; assembly: GCA_037672795.1. Lineage (NCBI taxonomy): Eukaryota > Viridiplantae > Streptophyta > Magnoliopsida > Myrtales > Lythraceae > Lagerstroemia > Lagerstroemia speciosa. Next base: position 7,087,164 of record CM075289.1, on the reverse strand, counting down.
GCGTGGCGATGGATGGGATCGGGCTGGAGAGCCACTTCGATGTGCCGAATCTGCCGCTCATGAGGGCCGTGATCGATAAGCTGGCGACGCTTGGGCTCCCCATCTGGCTCACGGAGGTCGACATCAGCGACAAGTTCGATAAGGAGACACAGGTATATATGCTGCTTCCAGTGATCCTCTCTATTACGAAAACAGGCAAAGCAAACTGGTAACAAAAGTACGTAAAACGATATAAAAATCTCCACAAATACAACATAAGAAACCCTAACTATAAAGCGGATCACATGTCAGTAAATCGGTTCCATTCCTGCTTGCCTCGATGTTCATCGATTGATCTGAACGGTGTCACCTAAAATTTTTTCTCGTACGTAGGCTGTTTACTTGGAGGAAGTGCTGAGGGAAGGGTTCTCGCATCCCTCTGTGAACGGGATAATGCTGTGGACTGCTCTCCATCCTTACGGATGCTACCAAATGTGCCTGACCGATGCCGACTTCCGAAACCTCCCGACCGGTGATGTCGTCGACAAGCTTCTCCAAGAGTGGAGAACCGAGGACATGGAAGGCCGAACCGACGAGTACGGGTCGTACAGCTTCTTCGGGTTTTTAGGGGAGTACTCGGTGACCGTGAAGCATGGTAACGGAACGGTGGATTCGACATTTGCATTATCTCAGGGTGGTGAAACCAGACATGTCACCATTCACTTGTAAAACCATACACGATTCCATAAAGAAAAATGGAATTATGTCGATGTCTCCTCCCCGAGTGCAATCGTATACGCCGACCTGAGCATGATGGGGCATTCACAATGACTGCATAAATCTACCAGTAGTTTTTTTTCTTCTTTTAATTTCGAATATCGTATCTTTTACTTACTATTGATTATATAGAATTCAATTAAATCTTTGAATCTCTAATGATTTCAATATTTCAATTTTTTTTCCACTGGTTGCGACCCCCAACTGGGCCATTTTCAAGGAGAATGTAACGAGCATACCGTGTAATAGTCTTTGTGCTGTGTTACGAATTAATAAAATTCAATTATTTTAAGATTTTTTCTCTAAAATCCTAAAAAATAATAATAATAAAAAGCAATACTAAAAATAAATTAATTTTATTGATTTGTGATATCGCGTAAATACTGTCACGTGATATATCGATTACGAAGACAAGACTTCTCCTTCCAAAGATGCATTTCAAGTTGCGTTTTAGAAAATTTCACACCAAAACTTATTTTTTTTAAAAAAAAAGAAAAAGAGAATCTCACACAAAAAGAAACTAAAAGTAAGCAACACTGACTCATACTGTATACTCTTCATTAATCCCACAATCTATTAATAACATTAAACTGTGACATGGAATAAGGCTTTTCCTGGGCTTTTACTCCTCACTGTCTAATCACGAATCATGAAGATAAGATTCCTTTTTTCCTGGTAGAAAGAACAGGGATTTCATGCTAGGACGAGAACACTCAATTACAATCCATTTAAGTAAAAGAAAATTAGTCCCATTTGAATCAATTCTGACTCTCTAAGAACAACATAATCATGGATATCGGTATAGCTGTTTGAATCCATCCCCACAATCGTCATACTATTTTTCATGTGAAAATCATTTACAATCCAAATTATATTAAGCGGCAAAGCCATATATTCCTTCTTCGGTTGCAGACAGGAAAGGACAAAAGTGGAGCACAACTTGCACCCCCCGCAAAGCCACCCCTTTGATTGTGGAGCAACGGTCTCGTTTTCACATTTGCTGGTGGCCCCCTGCTTGGTTTTACAAGGCCTTAGCGTTAGGCCATGTTCTAGTTCAGAGTCGCAGCAGTTTTACAACAAGAGGGCACCGATTTGACACGTCAGATTATACATTTGATACAAATGATTAGATCAAGTACACCGTCACCCTGTGGATTTTTGAACTTGGATTCTGTCGAAAAAAATGATAACCCAGAATGCCCCAAGTCAGGTTCTTACAATGTGGATGGATTTGGCACTTGTTTTGCCCTTAGGGACATAAAAATGTGGACATGGAAAGAACTCACTCACTAAGACTGCAAGATCAGAAAGAAAAGAACAGCAATGCTTCACTTTACAGGCCAAAATCCACAAAAAGAAGCAAGCAATAAGAGGAGCTACAAGTGGGGAACCGAATGAAGAAGGATTAGACCTGTGGGGGCCATGAGGAAAAAGAGACTTGGAGGGACTGCCCTCGGCGAGTCCCCCATGGCCAAACCGGCTAGCCATGAACCATCTGCCGCCAAGGCTGACCCAGAACCCGTACTGCTGCCCGAGCTGTACTCCAGGCCTGAGGAACCTGTTGTTGTTGGAGTTGAATCCCTTGTCGTCTTCTGACTGCACATCAGGAGATCGAAATTATCGGGTGATCCCAGCCCATAGATAGCATAATTTATCGGAATTGGACTGCAGAGTTGTACTCTATAACACAGATTACGATTGGACTTGTGACAATGGGAAAGATGTGACTATATTAGGATTCTAATAAGATTCTTTGCTCCAGAAACAGAGTGAATCGCAGTTATAGAAGCATCTGGAATAACTTAAAGGGTCTGACAGTGATGGAATTTCATAGAGCAAAACAGAGCATTTAAAAAGAGAGCTCTTGGAAGTTGCTCTTTGCCATTTTGCCTTCACTGAACCACTGAGTCACCATACCAGAAACAAGCTTAACAAAAAAGATTCAGCAAAGACAAGACTATATACAAGAGGCATGAACGACAAATCTTGAAAGGCATGTTTTGTCAGACTGTGAACATGAACAGATCATGTCATCGATCCAATTCAGATTTAACAGTAGAGAAGCACACGGTGTTATTCTTTTCTGATTACAAAAGATGTTAGTGAGCCCAGATCTTGTAGTTCTATTTACAGAAGACAACAAATCATTATATTCTTAAAAGTCCTAAGGAGAAAATGGTAATGTCGTTTAATCCTAAGCAGGTAAATCGCTGCAAAACCGCCTAATTCGTGAAGCAATTTGAACATCCCAGTGAGAGGCTTTGGCTCGCTGGTTCACTTGGAAATAGCCAGCGTGCCAGGCGATCGAAGCAAAACAAAGATAAAACCACGGGAGTGAAATGAATCTCTGGCGCAAGTCGACACTTGACATACCTTGGAGACGAGGGGCAAAATGTGACGGTGTAATCGGCGCCGGAGCACGTGAACGTGCTCGTGGCATCGTCGTAGGCATAACTGTACGACCTGGGGCAAGCCACCTTGAACATCTCCGAGTAGACAGAGGGCTTGCAGGTCACTGGCGAGTTGTAGGCCCCACTGCAGCAGTACTCGGGCCTCCGGAATGCATCGCAGGCGCTCTTGCAGGCGCTCCCGTCGCCGGCCCTCAGCTCCACTGGGCAATGCCGGCTCAGGTCCGCTGAGCAGCCGGTCGTGGCGCACATCCCTGACCCTCCACTCCCTTCGACTAGCATTGGTAAATTGTACCTGAAATTTTTGACAAAGGGATGTCTTGGAAATTTTAAAGCTGCACAGAAGATGGTTGTTTGTTCATTACTTTAGGGTTTCACGGTTTACAAGACTCACCCGTCGACGAGGCTGACGTCATAGAAGTCCTGGCCGACAGTCCCGAGCGTGAACTCCGCCAGGGTGGCGGGCGGCGCCGCGCCCAGCCCGTTACATTCTACCTGGCCGGACCCGCAGTCACCGGTGAGACAGGAGCCAGCTCCCGATCCGTCGAAGCTGCAGCCGGTTCGGCCCCAGAACCGGCCGGACCACCCAGTCGGGGCCTGGAAGGACCGGGAACTCTCCTGAGGGAGCTCGAAACCGGTGCTGTCGAGAGCAGGGCTCCCGGCGTTGGCAAGGATCCCCGGCCACACCGTGTACTCGCATCTGTTCACGAATGTGAACGAGGCACCTGTCACCCCTGAAACAAAGCACAAAAGAAAAACCAAAACATTTTTTCTCTGAGGAGGTTCTTATGCGACGTTGCCTTGAAAATGTGAGAGCTCGCTAGATCTTCTCTCTGCTAGGTGACATGACATAAGCACAGATTTCATAAGTAAAGTTCCCGCTTCATTTTCCTAGTCTCAGAGAACCTAGGAAACAATACTTCAATGCATCGTCTTCAGCGTAAGAAAATCCATAACTCCAAACAGTTCTATGCGCTGCAGTGAGCCGTTGAGAGGTGGTGGTAAAGCATGGGAAGGGAGTAAAGTACCTCTACAGGTGAAGAACAGAACGAAGAAGGTAAAGCAAGCTGGGAGTGAGGCCATGGCAGGGGTTGTGTTAGCTCGTAGGTTGCTGCCGGGGGTGTTTTTCGGTTCCGAGAAGAGTCTTCACACGTCGATGGAGTCGTGACGAAGAAGTGGCAATGGGGGAGGAGGGGGAGAGGAGAAGAGGAAGACGAAGAAGAGCGGCAAAAAGAGTGAGCACTGCGAAGTGTCTTTTGGTTTTTTCTCCCTGTCTTTTTAATCGGTAGTACTGAGAACTGAGAAGTGCCGTTGAATGGATTATTTTTCCCCGACGAGCAGATGCAGTTGGGAGCTCAATAACCCACGACGGCAAGATTTTCTCGGTAGAGGTGTCGATCTTCTTTTCGCTTTTCCTTTTTCTGTTTCCCGCCGAGTAATAGCTTCAGGTGCCGCTTAAGGAGGTCTCAGGTTCGAGACCTCACGTACGCAGACACCCCTCTTGGGAGCCTCACCCGCCATTGCCAGACGTGCGACCCGGGGCGACCAACGGATTAGTCAAGTATGGTTGGCTGAAAGATGCCATCTCACCGCTGGTGGGGCCTGCTTGGATACCGTGGCTGGCGACCAAAAAAAAAAAAAAGATAGCTTCAGATGCATGCCGTACGGGGTAAAATTCCGTCAACTCTCTTAATCTAAAAATTAATTATAAAATCACTCATATGAAATTTAACGGGAGAGTCATTAGAGCAAGCTGAAGTTGATTAAATTCTTGTTAAAGAGACTCTCTGATTTCTCGGCCACGTGGTGTCGTCTCAGTGGGGTCTGCACGGTGCAGGGCAATCATGCAAGACAAGATCACTCTATGCTCGTCTTTTTTGAGAAATTCTTTGACCGATGCACCCAACTTTTTTTTTTTTTCATTTGAGTAGAAAGTGCTGGTATGATATTATGAGTTAATTGGATTACGTAATTTTTAAAGTTATTTTTTTCTCTTTAGGATTTATTTTTTTAAGTTTTATTAAAAATATCTTAAAAATAATTGAATCATATTAATTCATGATACCATATCAATACTGGTACGTGATGTGCCAATTACACAAAATCCTCTCCCCCATTCGAGGGGTATTAACCAAAATATATTCATCATTATATATAAAACTATGGAAAAGGCCAAAAGCTCTCACTTAGGTTAATGGGCATGGGCCCAATGGTCCTTCATGGGATTGGGAGGCGAACTGGACTGGACCGGCTGTAGTCCAGGTGCGATTAGAACTGACCAAAATGGACTCCACCCACGGGATGGGCCATTTGGCAGATGTTCATAAACACAGACTTGCCCCCCACCGCAATTAGACGACGATAAAATTTTGTTCCTTCATTAATCTCAAGCGTTAAATCTAGGACCGCTTGCTTTCTTTCAGATAGGGTGCAGATTGCTGTGTGATGATAAACCTGCTAATTATGCTTACGGAACCTCTGTCGGTTCGAGACATTCGGGTTCCAATCGGCAGATCAAACCGAGCACTAAGCAACTCTATACCCGCCATGGATCTATTAAAGCAAACACAACAACCCACATTGCTTGCAGCGCCAGAACATGGAACCTTTGTGAAGGGGATCGATCATCATCGCCAGTTCGATCCAGAAGTCTGGTCATGAACAGTTTCAAATCGAATCAGAGACACAGGTAGCAATTCTCGATGAAAAAGTGGACTGCAGCTCTCGGGCATGAACACAAGATCTTCCTAGAAATCAGCACAGAGGCATTACCATCCAACCCCATTTTCCAACCGTGTTCAGGAGGTACAGGACTCAGCAGTGCATCAAAGGCTCGTATAGTCGTATGGAGGGGGAAAGCAAAGGGTCAGATCCTAAGAACATAGATCAGTGGAAGACTGAAAAAACCCAAAAGTTCAATTGTACATTTCACTTTAATGGAAAGGGGGCTCTTTTCAAAAGGAGGGAAAGACTTCAATAGCGTCTTCCTCCCTATGTTGCCTGCCACAGCAATGGCTCATAATGCTGCGAAGAACAAGAAGGCAAAAGGGTTGGTACCAGACATCAATTTCTTGGCTTGATTGCCCAACCACTTCAAATTCCATCACATGAAAGAAGATGAAGAGCCAATCATCTCAACAATCATCCCCATCCATATCACTGCGATATTGCTAGTGACTGTTCCGATCCCACTCTCCCACTGCCGTTTCAATACACAGTGCAAATTGCAATCGGTCTTTTCAGAATCAGATTCTGAATTCGATAAAAGCTGCACTGCGAGGTTGCATCGATGAAGCCAGCATCACAAACTAAACACACGAGTGAGATTGAGAGAAAACGGGCAACCAATTTGCAAATTCAAGTGAAATAGAAAGACATGGAAATGAGGCAATTTCTAAGTCCACTCAAGCAAACCCATAATCTATAGAGAGATGTGTGTGAACAGTTCAAGAGACAAATATCTCCAGTTCACCCAGCCTACCTTCTTTTTTTCCAAGAATGAAACGAAAAGAAACAAAATAAGAACAACACCAACGACCTAAGCATCAAAGGCACACGAATAGCAGAAACCCCAAAAGTAGACAAATTTTCATGGCTGCCGTCCCCAAAAACACCATCAAGATCAAAAAGCCGGCGCCTTTTCCTGAACCAAAGATATTGTAGGTAGACACCAGAAGGTCAGAGCGAAGAAGACACCAGGAGTCTTAGATCAAAAGAGAAATGGTGATTCTCAGTTACTGCCCCTGTTGGGGCACTCACGAGCAAAGTGGCCCGATTCCCCACAGTTGTAGCATCCGCTCCCACCACCGGAGCCGCCGTACCTGCCTCCGCGACTGCCCTGGTAGCAGTCCCTGGCCATGTGCCCCGTCTCCCCGCAGTTGTAACAGGCACCTCCGCCTCCACCGCCGCCGTAACCTCCTCCGCCGCCGTAGCCTCCTCCGCCGCCGTAGCCCCCTCCGCCACCGTAGCCCCCGCCGCCGTAGCCGCCCCTCCCGCCTCCTCGAGAGCCATAGCCACCGCCTCCTCCCTCGTAGCCGCCACCCCTGCTCCCGCCGCCTCCGTAGCCTCCGCCGCCTCCGTAGCCACCGCCGCCGCGGGTGCCGCCCTGGACTGCAGCGCCATCGGGGCCGGTGACGTCAACAGCCTTGGTGCGGCCGCCATCGGACTCGATCAGGAATTCGACGGCCTCGCCGACGCCGAGGCTGCGGAAGCCCTCGGCACGGATGGAGGTCTGGTGGACGAAAAGATCCTCGCCGCCGTCGTCGGGAGTGATGAATCCGTAACCCTTCTGGTCGCTGAACCACTTGACCTTTCCCGTGATCCTCTCTCCCATCTCCTCCCTCACGCAGAAACCGCCTCCTCTCCTCTCTGTTTCTGGGAAGCTCTCTCTGCTTTTCCTTGGCCTTATGCTGTAGGGCTGCGACACTTTCGCTTATATATATTCCTTCGGAGCGCGAAAAATGTTGCGTAGGATTGATTTTATCTTTTTTTCCCCCTCTCTCTCTCTCTTTTTTAACATATAATATCCAGAAATTAAACCAACTCAATAAATTCAAGTTTGAGTTAAGGTTAGCCTACTAAAAGGTTAAATTTTCTTCCAATGCAAATTTTTTATTTATAATACTCGAATCCAAAATTTTATTTAGGAGAAAGATATTGAACTATCTTAGTTATCCATTCTTTTTTAATGAAAAATATGGTTAAATATAAGTAAATTTGGTAGTCTATTAAAAAGTAAAACTCAGTACGGCAAACTCCAATTAAAAACTTATCAAAGAAAAATATATGTCAAATTATCTCAATCTACTACCGTTGATTTTGTCATTTTACTTTTTTAACTAAATTAATTAAATTATTATTGCCATTATTCAAACGGTAGTTACAAGAAAAATCTAAATATAAAAAATTCTCAAAACAATTGAATCTTATTATTTGTGTTATCATGTGAGTACTGTCACTTGATAATATTACACAGAAAACTCTCTCGTCAACTGCATATCTTGAATCTTGATCTTCAAGCAGTACATCTTGAATTTTCAACTTCAATTCTTGACTTCAACATATTATAAGTTTTGAGTAAAGCAATTGATTTTCATTTTCTATCCCATTGAATAAGCGACCAACAATCATGTTCTATCTTGCTGTTAAAGCGATTAACTCCCATTTTATATCCCGACAACCAGTTGGTCAAAATCCAACTTACTTCTGTGCCAACGTAGCGGTAAACTTCCATTTTATACCATGCCAGTAAAGCGATCAAGAATTATTTTATACTATGTCAGCATAGTGCTTCTTGTATATCTCCAAACACTTGAATTTTAGGGATTGAAACACACTCTAATAAATCGATATCTATAGAAAAGAACGAAGTCGTCAAGATCAATATGCTATAGTATCATAAATAATCTATATCTATATTATAATCTAAAAGAGAGTTACAATGTTGAACTCTTAGAACTACACGTCATCAGACTAGCCAAGGGGGAGTTACAAACCTTTGCTCTACTTCCTCCATATTAGATGCCCAATAGCCTTCCCTCTTTTTATTACATATATAATTTTCTATATTTTTATAACCTAAAAAAGCTATTTAACTCCCTCTTTTTATTGTCTATTTTTTCTTTTTTTTAGCCTCGCTCAAATACTGAAAATTCCCAGTCTTTCACTTCTTCATTGAAGTTTGTAGCCTATCCCGAGAACTGTTCAAGGATATAAAGACCGACTACTTCATGTTCGATTTTTTTTTTTACGATTTTTTCAGACACCAATTTTTAAATATAATAATAAATTAAATATGAAAACAATAAAAATAAATGTCATTATAATAAATAAGAAATACCAATTATAAATATTTTTGTGTATTAGAAAGATCAAAAAAATAAATATGAATCAAGGTTAACATTTAAAAAATTAAATATATTATTTATATTGTCAAAATCTAATAATAAGATGAATTAATACATAAAATATTATACTTAACATAATTTTAATATAATTTTTGGGTCGGTCTCGGGTTAATTAACATTAGGAAACCATTTTTTTATCAACAAAAGTGCATCAATTATTTATATATAAGAATGTCAGGATTATAATTTACTAGAATATGGCTACTACAATCTAAGTTAGTAGAAGAATTATATGATTATTATATTTAATCCTAGTTACTAACATGTACTCCCATACTAAATAGGAATGAATTGAAAATACAAAAGCTCTCAAGGTGGGATCTCTGTCCCTTTGTTCTGTTGATCTGAAAGTTTGTTTCAAGTATGTCAATTGAAGTCTTACCCTTTTAAATTTCCTAGATGTACCCGTATTTTAGTTTTGTATCATTGTATGTACAATTTATTTTTACAATTATTGATTTTCTATTTAAACTATACTTGAGTATTGCATATTGTTCAATATTTTCATTGTAATTATTTAACACAATTATTACAGGTTAAAAAAGATAGATCTAACAGCAATATAGCGCGGGAACTTTTTCTCGTTTTAAAATATAATAAAGTAGGAGAGTAGCACTCGTGTGGGCTTCTTCCTTTTCTCTTTTTTTTCCCCCTATAAAAGAAGACCAATAAATTAAGAGTGAAATATGAGAAAATGAAATAAGTAAATTCCAGCCCTTATATTCTTAAATCAAGCAAAAGTTCACTTTTGGAGAATTGGGACCTCTTCTGAGAGATCCTAGATTCAAACTCTATGAGAGGTTTTTCTCCGTGGGTGGGAGCTTTCAGCCCTCTTGAACCCGTCAGATTCGCTTAACTTACCTAGTACACGTGGTTTGTGAGCTATTGCGTGTGCTTCAGTGAGGAGGTGTCGCAATTACTGCTAGTCGGACCTGGAAGGCGCTCGAATACCTCTGTTATTCAAAAAAAAGCAAAAACTCACTTTTAGCCCTGAATCTTTTTATTCTTTTATCATTTTCGTCACAATTTTTTTTCAATAGATTTGGTCCTTAAATTTTTCATATAAGGACACTTTTTATTTTTTATTATTTTAATATTTAACATATTGATTAAAGGTAAAAATAATACAATTTCAAAAATTTAAAGAAAAGGGGGACCCCAATATTTATTTTATTATCACATCAATTCGGTTAGCCTCGAGCCCTCCGAGATTTTTTGGATTGGGTCTAAATTTCTTTTCTAAATTTTAAAAATCACATAAAATTTGCATATAACCCAAAGCCCATTTTCTAAGTCAACCACCTTTTTTGTATTTTTCATTTGCACCCCTAATTTTTGGTTTATCACCGGCCGTCACCTCTCCCTCAATAGTGACCTACGATTCTAGAAGATAAAAATGATTACCAACATATCCCTCTATTAATCTCTCTTTTTTCCAAAATTATTATTGTATTATTATTCTTACCATTTCACTAACATTTTAATATTAAAATAATGAAAAATTAAAAATATTTTTTTCAGAAAAATTAAGGATCAAATCTGTTTAAAAAATAATTATGACAAAAACAATAAATAAATAAATATTGTGAATGAAAAGCGCTTTTTTCCCCTCTTAAATTATTAAAAAAAAAATACAATTGCACCGAGTTGTCTTTGTTTTTTTTTTTTTTTTTGCACTGAGAAAACCATATAATTTGAGGACTGTTCGTTCATTCAGGTGAAGTGCATAAGAATAAACCGGTGACATGATTAAATGGCGGATGCGTGGGTGCCATTGGACTGGACAGAACACAGTAACCGCGCAGTTAACAACAGTTTGCCCTTTTCAAAAGTACTTCCTGCCGGGTCCACTGTTCTTTTTTACTTTTCCCCCTTCCCACCCAGGAACAGCCCAACCGTCGGCGGACTGGCGTCGGGTGATCTTGTCCGGTCGGACGGCAGAGGAATGGGGCGGTCGCGACGGAGGAGGAGGACGACTTGCACTTGCTAGTTTTGGCAGGCAGCATTTTGGAGGAGTTTTGCATCGAAGCAGTGGCTGAGATGAACAATTTGATAATGAAAGTTCATAAGATTCAGTATCGAATTTTTTAAATAAACCCTTCAACTTCGAATCTTATAAAATCAAGAATATCTATAATTGAGGAAAATCTTCTCCCTACTTACAGATTCTAGATAAGAGACAAAAAAAAATCTTAACTGGTGGAAAAAAAAAAACCGAAGTGAAAGGAAGGTCGGGGTGACCTGTCAACGGTCAAAAGTCACGTGGGAGATGGGACTCATCTCGGTGCCCCCCTGTCCTTGTTCTATTACTTGGACTTGGAGGGCTCTCTCACGAATTCTAGAATCAGAATTTCTGAACTATTTAGTAGAGAGGTAAAGATAATGAATGAATGAACAGTTGAATTCCCTTTTAATTTAAATCATTAATAGTAAATTATTAAGTTATACTATTATACGCTCTAATGATTAGATCGCATGAATTTTTCTGCCAGTGATTACCAAAAAGGATGGAACCGACTGGGAATGCTGTTGCATTTTTCTCACCTTAGGTTCTGTTGAACCATTCTCATTTGCGGCACAAACCCTATTTTTCAGTCAATACCCCTAATATTTTATAAGTTTATTAAAATCTAACTAATTTGGACTTGGTACAAGTTGGCCTACTAACCCGAAATATGAATTTTTATTATTTATAATGTTCGAAATTGAAAAGTATGATTAGACGGCCTCTTCCAAAGGTTGAGTACTCGGTGAGTCAAAGTTTAGTTTGGACTTTAAGCTTTCAGTTGGATTCACAGAGATAAATGGATAAAATCAGAATAGAGTTCTTTCAAATTAGCAGATTGCCACTTGCCATTTGAGTTCGTGTTTTCATTTTCCACAAAAGTCATATTAAAGCTGCATCCAAGAAAATAATGTATCTTCCTCGGTGCTAGCCGGGGAAATTGAGCCCTTGTTCTACTTGGTTGGCACTTAAAACGGGATTGAACTGATAAACTCATCGGTTTCTCGAGTTGCTGGTGGGAATGCCTAAGAACTTATGCTGAATGTAGTGCGTCTTTGCACTTACTCATATTTTTTCATAGAATTTTTTCGTAACCATTTTTATATAATTAGTGGAAAGAAAGGAGAAAATTTATTGGATATCAAAAAGTTCAATTTTTCTGTGGTGTAGAGTATGGGTAATGGTCCATTTATTCCTTTCAGTAATGGAGGTATCATGAATTGTTCCTTTCTTCTGGGGCAAGCCCCGGATGCCATGGCTTTAGACTGAGATGCCAGCAAAATTGCCATCTCTGCTTTTGCAGGTAAACTTAGAATGCTCATTGACTCGCAACCTTTTTTGCAGCTGAAGAATAAAAAGCAAGGTCTGCTATCAGCGAAACAAAGGAAAGATATGTGAGAATGATTTGAATGCCAAACACGATGAGAAAAAGGGAAAGGAGAGCAACTTTGAACCACAGTTTGTGTTCTGAGAGTGATAATTTCTGGATTCGTTCATGGAGGAAAACAGTTTCCATCTGGGTATAATATTCTGTTGGTTTTTATTGGTCACTTGAGTCTATTATGGTGTTGTTCCCATCTTTAGATTTTCTAGGTGGATTTTTTATGGACAGGTTTGCCCCCACAATACCGAACAGATCCAACTATATCCACTGGGTTGAGGGTCTTCTGTTACCAGACAGACAGGCATCATCCCTGGCTCCAATCCCAGCTAAGACAATGCGAGGGGATTTGACACTGGAATTGGAGTCAGTCAACTTCATATGCCTTCTTATGTGCACATCTCTGAAGGGGTGGAGATCTGTGGGTTCCAGTAACACTCCTCCTTAAATGGATTTAATGCTGCTGAACTTGATCACAAATGTGACAGGCGGCTGTAGAGCGGGCAGAAAAAAATGATAAGAGTAATACCCAAATCTCGAACCTGTTGAACTTAGAAGGATTGAGAGTGATGTGGGTCGTTCTCAGGCTGAAGTTCCTTGCATTGAAGTTTCCATCAATTTCAAAAGCAGAGTTGATCACACGGCTCTGCAGAAGTGCTACTCAGGGGGCCTCTGTGTGCAATCCTCCGTTTTTTGAGTCTATGGAGGAAGCAGGATGGAACCCGAATACATCCTGTGGCACGTCTCCCAGATAGATGGTTTGTCTTGCTGGCGAGAAGGCTCTTATCTCTTGCATCATTGAAGATAGTGTTGAATTGAAGCAATCTTTTCGGTACGTATCAGTTCTTCCTGTTTTTGATAATTTGATGTGATTAGCTGATTGCCTCCTAGAATGTGTGGCTAGTGACGATTTAGCGCTAAGCTTTTCTTGGGTCAAATTTATCCCTAAAGTTCAAAGTTGCAAATTCCGTTCACCATCAAATATCCCATCCAAACAGGCTGACCTGACAGAGATGAAGATCCACAAAAGATTAATTCTGAATTTGTCTTAAAATTTCAAACAAATGATACTTAACCACCTCTTTGAACACCGAACATACAACTGGCTGGCAGGACCTCTCCGAAACTCCATGGAAGATGGACCTAGGCTGACCGGCGCTGAACTGGGGTGGGTGAGGCCAAATTTGGACTGTCATGCCTCTTCTTGCTGTTGCCAACTTTGGCTGGTTACTGCTCATGCTCAGCCTTGACGAGGTAGATACTGAGATACATGGCTTGGGCAAGGCTGATAGGGGCCCCTAGCAGCTTGAGACAGGCAAAGCTTGGTTGTGCTAGTTGAGGTCAATGCCATGGCCAACAATTTGTGAGGAGTTCAGGAGAAATTCTGTTCATCTTTAGTTGAAGTCTGCCGATTTGTTTTTGCGCAATTGAAGCTAGGCACATGGCTCAATCACTTGATGCTTCCATCTGTGGTTTCCCTAGCTAGAAGAAGAGACATCCATACAAGTGAGTTATGGTGGTGGGTGCTGTTCCCTTTTTCCTTCATCTTGCAATTCACATTTGTATGTCTTGCCAGGACTCTGGGGAAGTAACTGGAGAAGGGACCTTTACCATCCCACAGTTTGAAGGGCAGTTGATGATCTCCTGGATATCTAAAATACGGATTTCTTGATGTTGCCTTCAGTATTCATCCTCATAGATGCCAAGGTTCAACAGCTGGGCGAAAAACAAACCTGCAATCCCGACCTTCAATCTTGGAGCAGCTGGACTGACCACTGAATTTGTCCAGGACATACACGTCACTGGGGTATTTGCACGGTCCTTCATGTCTCCCATCGAGAAGATTATCACAACCCACGTTGCTTAGAAGACGAATATTTCCTTCATGCTTCAGGTGTCATGTGACTGCTAAGCTTTCTAATCGGTTCATCTGTTCTCTTTTTCTATCGTTGCTCGTTTTAATGCTTACGTCTGATTTATATCTGGTCCCTGCAAAGATTTTTCGGTGAGTGCTGGGACGTTGCTTGGAAAAGGATCATTACAGCAAAAGGACAGCTCAGTCTCGGGTGCATACTTGCTTTATCTTCCACTAGGAATTGCAGAGAAGTGCCTCCTACAGTTCCATCAAGAGACCAAACATTTGTTGATCTGTCTTCCTCATCTGCAGGAGAATTCCTGTCGGTGTTCCAACTGCTCGAAGAGATTCTAGGAGACAAGTTTTGTCCGGGGAAGTCCTCTTCCTGTCCTTCCTAGCGGCACACAATCAAACTGGCCTCCGGTAAGGATTACCGTGTTTGCAGCAATCATCACTTGTGCAACTTACTTTTGCTGCTCGATCCATATTTGCAATCTAGCACTGCCCTGTGATTTTCTGAAACTGGGGTGGACTATTTTTAGGAACGGCGAGCACGCATTGTGGTGAACATATTGTACATCGAAACAGAACATCCTCATCTTATTGCCACACAATCTCTTCTACATCTCATCATAGTGCACAGACACAGCTCGAAGTCCAAGTTTGCTGTAATGCAGGATTGAATATCTTCATGGCGGACAACAAGAAGATTCCACACCTTAATGTATGTGAAAATGTACAAGCAACGAGGAGAATTCACACAAGAGAAACAAACAAACAATGCCTTGCACTAATGGAAGTCCTCAAGCCTTCCCTTCAATCCTAGCGTGCGTGAGCCCCACACAAGCATCGACGAAATCCTCGTCTATAAAATCTGTCGAGAGGACCTGAAGCCGATCGGCACATCCCTTGGCGATGCACTGGGAAATGAAGAGCCGGGCGTAGCCATGGATCCTGTCCGTTACTGGTCTCACACAGACAATAGGATTGTCTGCCTGGGGAGTCACAGTGTTCTCGACCCGGTAAAAGTACTTCCGGGATGAGACCGGCGGCTGTTCAGACAGATGTTTGAGGTTGCTCTCGAATTTGGTTGAGGGCAGGTCCGTGTCGATCCAGTTGTCCTTTAAATAGCCCGCAGACCACAGCGGTTCCCCGGCTCTCGGGTGAGCCGAGTTCCGGGGCTTCCACACGCATATGACCCTCCTCGGCAGGAGCTCCGAGACCGACTTCTCAAAGATTCGGTCGTCCTGGTGGATCAGGTATTCTCCTAGCTGATCCACAAGGTACTTATTGAAGTCAGGTGGGTCCCGATGCCCAAACTCGGTCCGGACCTCGAGGATGATAACCTCGGACTCAGTCTCGGACAGGAACCGCTTGACGTCCTTGACAACGACATCGAAGTTGTACGTCAAGAGGATGCCATGGCACACCCTACGGTCCTCCTGGATCCGGATGTCCAGGACACGGGCCCCACGGACGAGCTGGCAGTAGATCGAGAGGGACTGGCATTGGGCGAACGGCCGGGTAACGAGGGGGATCCCGATCCGGTTCGTGGCGGAGTCGTGTGTCCCGGGCCATACGATCTTGTTGATCTGGAGCTTCCCGGGGTCGAGGCCTCGCATCCATTTCTTCCGGTCGGGAGGCTTGTAGTCGCACCCGGGGAATTGGCATCCACAGCTCTTGTCCAGATCGCACAGGGACTTCTTCTCCGACGACAGAGCCTTCCTCCTCTGCAACTGCTTAGAGGCCACGGAACCCATCTCCGAGGTCGAAAACCGCCAGCCAAGGAGGAGGAGAAGGAGGAGCCTTGCTCGTCTTCTTTCTCCTTCCTTCCTCTTGTTGATCGTCTTCGGTTCTCGTTGTTGGGCCTGTGACTTATGCAGGTTCTGCGTTCATTCTTGGCGTTGATATATATGGCATCGTAACCTGCTCCGACTCAGTTGCTTAATCAGCATTGCAACAAGAACGGATATGTGGATTACGATATCCGAAGATTTAGACTTGTTTGGACGATAGGACACGTTGCATGGACAGATGGATCGGGTGAGATGATTAGAGCCCGATATCATTAAAGAAAAATCCGAATTTTTGTAAAATCATCTTTTATCATCTCCAATCGGGATCGGAGCGCGTCCGCCTTGCTTCTCTGGATATTTTGCTTTTTCTTTCTTTCTTTCTTTTTCTTTTTTGTTGGGTAGAATGATTGTTTAATGCGATGTGATAGTATTCTATGGAATTGGTGAAGGGGAAATTGGGCATGTCTTGTCTTGAGGCTGGTGGGCCGCCTATGATCTTCCATTATTGGTGGGAAGTCAACATCTACCAATTAAAAGAATATCCATATGAATCTCTTCTCTACTATTTAAATAATATTTTAGATTTAAATTTTATTAACAAAGAAAATTCATAATTACGAGAATTTAGTCAACCCGGACTTGAATCTTAATTAGTCAAGCATATCGGGTTTTCGAAAAACCAAATTATTGACAGCTAGTAGTTGGATTTGGTCCACTTGTATCATAGTGTTAAAAACCGGACCGGACCGGCCGGTCGGACCGGGAACAGGACACCAGCCCGGTCCGGTTTGGCTAATTGCTCCATTTGCATCAAGGACCGGGTTGGACAGTGTGAACCGGCCGGTCTGATCTGGTTTCCACCGAACCGGTCAAGAAACCGGTCAATGAAGAAAAATAAAAAAAGTAAAAAAATAAAAAACAAGAGTCAAAAACAGAAAAAAAGGAAACCTAAGCTCTAAATTAATGTATAGAATATAACAATCTTATTTGTAAAGTTGAAATTATAAATTAATGTATAGAATATAACAATTTTACATTCATATTACTAATTTTATACTATTATAAGTATTATTTGTAAAAATCCGGTTAGACCCATCGAACCCCGGTTGAACCCAAGAACCCAAAAACCCATACCTTGACCGGTTTCCGGCCCGATCCGGTTTTAAAAACTATGACTTGTATGGTTATTATGAAAAAAATTCACATTAGAAGAGTTTTATTTTTTAGTGGGGCCTTCCCGGCTTGAACTAGATTAGTCATGGCCCATTATACTTCTAAATGCTAGTGGTTCAGATCGAAAAAAGAGTTATCTCTTTTATTTTTATTTCCATTTTCGCTGATTCATCACTACTAAACAAAGTTTCATCCTTTTTTTTTATTAAATGTTTCTTTCATTGGTAGGATATTTCTTGTTTAATGATATTGCAGGATGAAGAATGAGTAGTCCAGAATTTCCCACGTGGAATATTGTGACAGTCACCTTGAACCCTTAATTCACAATACTATCCAGAATTATAGAAATTAGAAATCAGCACGAGCCGGAATATTCTGTTGATTGATAAAATAAAACAGCTGCCCTTTCCGATAATAATTTTCCAAAAGGTGAAAAGAACAAGCAAGAAGAAAAAAGTGAAGAACAGGTATTCGACACGAGGAGTAACAGCTCACAGCCGACAAGATTTTGTACTGGACAACGCGTTTCCATGATTACGCTTGACTAAAGAAAGGCAGTGGTTGAGAAATGAGATGACATGTTCTTTAGTATAATGGCATTTCATTTACGACTTAAGAAGAAATATTGGAATGGAACACCGCTTACTTTCATTAAAAACACGATTTTCAGGACACGATCATGGCAGCCAGCAACTGCTTCCACAAACGTAAGCAAGCATTGCGGAGGGAGGCGGTACCGAGCAAACGCAGCTCGGGTGCAGCTGCCAACTTAACAGACCAGGCATCGAGCCACGAGGTTGCGAGAATGTCGTCGATCGAATCCCTCACTCGTTCGCAATCCTCACTGTCAAGATACAGCTCGATCTCGTTCATAAGCTTCTCGACCTGGGACGCCTATTCCCATCTCCCAAACCTGCTGCATAAACAGAAACGCAAGCTCTGCCGGGCTCCTGCGAGGAATGGAGGATCGATTTTTTAGTGTAACTGTTTCACCACATAAGGGTACTTATATCGTGACACCGACCAACAAAATCCATTTATTCTTAATATTTTTGTATAAAAATGTAAAAATAAGAAAAACAATCCCAAGAATAACTAAATTTGATTGAGTTGCATTTACATCCTTACCTCCAACACTTTCTCCCAAGGGCGGACGTTCGGAGGGCTCGGTAATGGGGAAGTTGGGCCTCTTGGGCCGATTTTTTGTGGGCCGAGGCCCTATATGAAAGGATATAAGTTCTGTTCCAAGCTTCTGAACACGGCCCACAGTTGCCTGATGACGCTGGTGACCATGTTTCCTGACCTTGAATGAATGAATACACACACACACATACATATATATATATATATTATATTATCAACCCTAATGCTGAAATAAGGCGCATGTGTTGAGTCTTTGTTGGTAACTTAACATCAGCACGTGATGATGTCCTGGTAACCGAGCCCTTCCAATGCCTAACAACCGAGAAGAACAGGAAACCAAACCCTAGCTGGTTCATGATGGTTTTCTTCCTTCTCGGTTTATGCTACCTATATTTAGAAGTCTAATAGACTTTTGCTAATTAACCAGGATCGAGTTGAATTAATCTACCAAGGGGTAAAGTTTTTTTAACACGAGCTTTTTCTATTAGCATAATTTGAATTTATAATCTTATGTAAAGAGAAAAGATGTTGTACTTTTTTGAAAAAATAGGTGGTGATGGGACACTTCGGGAATTGTGGGCATTTGGACCCTTCCCTCCTCCTTTCCAATCCCTCTGAGAGGGCCAGGGTTGCATGCAAGATCCATGTCTACATGCGTTTGTCTGTCTTCCCCCCCTGCTGGAACTTGTTCCATTGAACCAGCATGAAATATCAGCAAGACAGAAGAGATGTAAAGGAGGAACCAGAACTTTGGTTTTATTAAAACAATTCGATACCTCTTACTCTTAAGTAAAATACTTATATTCGAGTAATCTAAAGAAGAAAATTTGTACTGGAAGATGACAATTGAATTTACGGGGGCTAGAAGACATTGACGGGATCCACAGATGCTATAGAGAAAAGGAAGGAATGCTTCTGGGAATATGTGGGAGCTTTGCATTTGGATGTGTAGTGGGAGTGCTGAGAATGATTACTAATGGAGACAACAGCTACGGGTTGTGTGAATTATTGTGAAGAGATCCAATGATCACGACACTTGAAACGAATGAGGAAGAAAAAAGGTAATTTAAAATTGTACGGTTGGATTCACAGATCGTTAAATGGAGACGGCAATTGATTATAAGTAGTAAAATTTTTTTGTTTAATTTGAATAATTGTGTACGATGAGTTGAGTAAAATCGACTTTTATGATTTCACTTTCACCTTATTGTACAAATAAATTTAAAACAAAAACAAAAACTTTTGTGCCCTTTGGACTAATTTTTCCGTCCAGGTCCAATTACTCGGGAGAAAGGAGCAATGCGCCCGGTGTAGCTGCTGCCTCCATTCGACGCCCACGCCATCGCCACTTGTCGTCTTGAACGACAGTCCCAACCAGCATACACGAACCGTACGATGAAACCCGGCGCCTTGTCGACCGTCGGATCGATCCTACTCTCGAGGATAGAAAGGAAAATCAGAGGAGCTGAAGAGGAGGAGGAAGAAGATCCCTTCTTTTTTTTTCCCTAATCTCTCATTCTGGCGCTGTCTCTCTAAACCTCCTCTCTCTCTCTCTCTCTCTAAGTTCAGAAGAAGAACGAGGTTAGCTTTCTTTGTCCCGTCGGATAGTACTCTGTTGGTGATTGCTCGTTTTCTTTGTAATTGTTGCATTCGCTCTTTTTTCACAAAGCCCTAGCGGGGACCTATTTCTCGAAGATCTGTGGGAGTGAATAGGATTCTAACAGAGAACATGCCTTAGCTGTCCCATTTCGCGCTTGTACTGCTACTAGTGGGGATTGTTAGAGCGGTCTCCTTTGTTGGATTGACTTGGGTTTAGGGTTCGGTTGGGTTGCTCGAGCGGTTCTGGTTCTCTGATGATTTGATACGATTGATGATTGTGGTCTCTGTGGATTTTGACGTATGTTTTTTTTTTTTTTTTTTTTTTAAATCTAGGGTCTTTGATAGAACGGAGCTGTCTGTGATGGAGAACTTGGTGGAAGTTTCTGGTTGTCCGGTTGTGGAGGGGCAAATGAATGGAGAGGACAGAGCGGAGGAGCAGGTTGCTGTGATGGCGAGCGGTGCAAATGCCAGTGAAGGAGAAGAGGCCTTTGAGGAGGCAGTGGATAGCCACGAGCAAGAGGTCAAACCTGGTGCTGTGGCTGGGAGCATTAGTCCTGAAGACGCTGTTGATACGAGCTTTGATGTGCCTCCAGTGGTGTTTGATGGAAATTCTGGCATCGAAGAGGAGGTTGAGAAGTTTGAGGAGGCAATTGGGACCCCGACTTTGGTTGGGAATGCCAGGAAGGAAATTCAGATGGCACCTGCAGATGAAGCACAAGCGGATGATTTGGCAAATGGTGAGAATGTTGGGTCTGTGGTGGTGACCAATGTGGTTGATGAGGGAGGGACTGAAGAGGTAGTCGAGACTGATCGTGCATTGGAAGGTAATGGGGAGGATGGTGTCAAGTTGCTAACTGAAACTGTTGTCGAGGAAGAAGCAAAGAATGTTGTGTCTGGTGCAGAAGAAGAGACGAGTAATGTTGTCAGTGAACAGATTGTAAATCTTGGAGCAGTTCCTGATTGGTCGAGGAATGGGGAATCAGCGAGGATGTTGGGTGAAGGAAAAACAGTCCAAGGGAATGGGAGGATAGGAGAGGAGATATTCAACCAGACTGGAGTTTCAAGCAAAGAGATTCCGCCAAATGATGATCAAGGTGATGAGTTGAAAGAGAGCAACATTGAAGCTGAAGGTCAAGTGGATGAGAACCAGGACCTGAAGATAACTTCAGATGGAAATCATCCCACAGATCTAGATTATGGGAAGGCCACCTTGGAGACAGAAATCAATAGCCATGTGAATGGAGTGCCCAGAACTGACCCAGTTGATCTTAACTTAGAATCTCAAGATCTTAATGGTGAAGAACAAAAGGATGTTTCAGCTGCTTCTGATGCAGAGCACCAAGGCCAAGGTGGCAGCGATACGAAGCTGAAAGAAGCCTCTACAGCAGTTGGTGCTGATGATGAGGATATGTGTGTACATCATGATACTTCAGCTGCTGCGCTCATCCCTGTGGTGGAAGGGACAGTGGCCCATGAAATTGGGAGTTCTACTGCTTTGAAGGGTCCTGTGGATGAGAAATCTGGGAAGACTACAGATTGGGAAAGCAATGTTGTTGTCAAGGAGGACTCTTTGGGATCTCAACATCCGATTGCTGCTGGCAATATTCATGAGAATCGTGAAGATCATGGTTTGCTAGAGAAGCTCGACAAGAAGTACTTAAAAGATAATGAAGTGACTGTGAAAGTTCAACAAGAAAGGGAAATACAGCCCGTGGCAGAGATGGCTTCACCAACCACAAGATCGTCAAATCACACATCCCCTACCCCTACACCTGCTCCTGCTCGTCCAGCTGGCCTTGGGCGCGCGGCTTCCCTGCTGGAGCCTGCACCTAGGGCAGCAGCCCCACAGCCCCGTGTTAATGGAGCTGTCTCTCATGTGCAGGCCCAACAGATTGAGGATGCCACCATTGTTGAGGCCGAGGAACATGATGAGACCCGGGAGAAGCTCCAAATGATTCGTGTGAAGTTCTTAAGGCTTGCCCACAGGCTTGGGCAGACTCCTCACAATGTAGTCGTGGCCCAGGTCCTGTACCGGCTTGGTTTAGCAGAGCAGCTCAGAGGAAGAAATGGGGGTCGGGTTGGTGCTTTCAGTTTTGACCGTGCTAGTGCCATGGCTGAGCAGCTCGAGGCTTCAGGACAGGAGCCTCTTGATTTTTCTTGCACTATAATGGTTTTGGGAAAGACGGGAGTTGGGAAAAGCGCAACAATCAACTCAATATTTGATGAAATGAAGTTCAGCACTGATGCCTTCGACATGGGCACCAAGAAGGTTCAGGATGTTGTCGGAACTGTTCAGGGTATAAAGGTCCGAGTCATTGACACCCCTGGTCTGTTGCCTTCATGGTCGGATCAACGCCATAATGAGAAGATCCTGCACTCGGTGAAGAGATTTATCAAGAAAACACCTCCTGATATTGTGCTTTATCTTGATCGGCTGGACATGCAGAGCAGGGATCTCAGTGATATGCCACTTCTCCGAACTATTACTGAGATATTTGGGCCGTCAATATGGTTTAATGCAATAGTTGTTCTTACCCATGCGGCATCCGCCCCCCCTGATGGGCCCAATGGTACACCTTCTAGTTATGACATGTTCGTCACTCAACGGTCTCATGTTGTTCAGCAAGCTATTCGCCAGGCAGCTGGTGACATGCGACTCATGAATCCTGTTTCTTTGGTGGAGAACCACTCCGCTTGTAGAACGAACAGAGCAGGACAGAGAGTGCTCCCAAATGGTCAGGTATGGAAGCCGCACTTGCTGTTGCTTTCCTTCGCATCGAAAATTTTGGCAGAAGCAAACACTCTACTGAAGCTGCAAGATAGCCCACCTGGGAAGCCTTTTACGGCCCGGTCACGAGCACCTCCTTTGCCTTTCTTACTGTCATCTCTTCTCCAACCAAGGCCTCAAGTGAGGCTACCTGATGAGCAGTTTGGTGACGATGATAGTGTTGATGACGACTTGTACGAGTCGTCAGATTCTGAAGAGGAATCTGAATATGATGAGCTGCCACCCTTTAAGAGGTTAACAGAGGCCCAATTGGCAAAGCTCAGTAGTGCCCAAAAGAAGGCGTACTTTGATGAGTTGGAGTACAGGGAGAAGCTTTTCATGAAGAAACAATTGAAGGAGGAGAGGCGGCGGAGGAGGATGATGAGGAAGATGGCAGCAGCAGCAAAGGACCAGGCTGCTGAGTATGGTGAGAATGTAGAAGAAGAGAGTGGTGGTGCTGCTTCAGTGCCAGTGCCCATGCCTGATTTGGCTTTACCCGCATCGTTTGATTCTGATAATCCTACTCACCGGTATCGTTACCTTGATACCTCTAATCAGTGGCTCGTGAGGCCTGTGCTTGAAACTCATGGTTGGGATCATGATGTTGGCTATGAGGGGATTAATCTGGAACGACTATTTGTAGTTAAGGACAAGGTACCGATCTCTTTCTCAGGTCAGGTCACAAAGGACAAAAAGGATGCCAATGTTCAAATGGAACTAGCGAGCTCCATAAAGCATGGAGAGGGGAAAGCAACTTCATTAGGGTTTGACATGCAGACGGTTGGGAAAGACCTGGCTTATACTCTTCGAAGTGAGACAAGGTTCAGCCATTTCAGGCGGAACAAGGCAACTGCGGGGCTCTCTGTCACTCTGTTGAATGACGCATTATCGGCTGGATTTAAAGTCGAGGACAAGTTGATTGTAAGTAAATGGTTCCGATTGCTTGCTACAGTTGGGGCTATTGCTGCCCGTGGGGATGTTGCTTATGGAGGAAGTCTGGATGTGACATTGAGAGACAAGGACTATCCGCTTGGTCGTTCATCGTTTACTCTGGGGCTGTCCGTCATGGATTGGCATGGAGATCTTGCTATTGGTGGGAATATACAGTCTCAGTTGCCTGTTGGACGGTTCACAAACTTGATCGCCCGGGCGAACTTGAATAACAGAGGAGCGGGGCAAGTCAGCTTCCGGGTAAACAGCTCGGAGCAGCTCCAGATTGCTCTGCTGAGCTTTATTCCACTGCTCAAGAAGCTGATTGATCACTGCCAACAGTTGCAGATTGGACAATGATGAAAATTAGTTTTGTGTTTTACACTGACGCTGCGTCAGGTGTTCATGCATTGACAGTGAATAACTCCAATCGGGTCATACCACTCGTCAGGAGTGAGTGAGATTTACTGCTATGTTTATTTTGTTTTATCTTTACTGCCTTGACTGCACTTTATCGACCAATAGTAATTTCTTGTCAATGTTTAGGTGTTTTTAGCATAATGAAAAATTTTGTCACCTTTAGGCAATTGGACCAAGTCTCACTTGTTTGCTTTGATCACTGCTGTGGAAATCCAGAATCGTGAACGTAGCTCGGAACGTCCTTTCTTTCTTTAGGAGCTGAGGATGAGCATAGCATTTGTTCTTTGTGCATGCCTTATCCATGTGTGATTACTTGTTTCATCAATATCTGAATGAATGAAATGCGAAACCAAGTAGTCTCTCTCTAGTCTTTGCGAAAAGCAAATTTCGAGGTTGAGATGAGCACTGCATGAACTCTTCTGGTGTTGCTTATGAATTTTCTTGAGGCCTGATTCTGTAAATGATGTAAGATTTGAACCGGTGATTCTTAAATGTATAAAGCTAACACAGCTTAGGATAGTCGTATCAGCATGCGAAACCATAGACAGACATACTCGGGATGAGAAAGTGAAGTGATAGAATGAGACAGTGTTCGAATGTGGCCTCTGAAGCGGCCTCGACTCAACTTCCTCGACTGTGAGATTGCACCAGCTGAACCAGCAACCTGCATGCTGTTGAGCTAACTATAATGCATCCTGTGATTCTTGCTGTTGAGCACTAAGTTCATGCTCGGGAAGGGACAATGACCCTAGAGAAGCCGATGTGCGGAAGCTCGGGTCAAGTCCATGAATCACAGGGCCCTACTGTGGCAACCGGAAACTTATCAAGGAACGTATTGTTCAACGAAACCATTGCGTAAGACAGTCCCAGTGGCGAAAGTGAAAGCAGGCATGTTAATTTCACTGATCAAGTTGGTCTCAAAACCGGGTTAAGGATTCTCAACGGCTTGAGATCATCCACTGACGATTATTATGCTGAAGTGCCTGCGACCACTGATGGCCAAGCGCACATGTGCTCTTAAACGATAGTTATTTATGATTTTCAGGGTTGCTCTAATTCCCCGATTCTTGTGCTAGTTTACATATTCATCTTACGGATGCCACGGAATTCCGATACCTCAACTCTCCTTTATCATATTTGTCTTGAGTTTTTCTTCGTCTCCCTGTGACGCGATCCGAAGGAAATCCTTGTAGTCAAATGTTGGGAACATTTTGCCGAACCAAGGCAGTTATTTTAACTACTAGAACGAGGGAAAGGAACAAAGTCCCAGAATGGACAGAACATGACCATAGAGAAAGAGAAAAGCTCAACCTAATGATGCTATGGAAATCGAGAATCCCATCTACAAAAACAGAGACAAGCGGACGTTTCACTTGCAAGCAGTGTACTTGCAGGGTACTTTTCCATTGCCGGAATTGGCCTTCATGAACCTCTCGGCAGCATGAAGAGCATGTTGGCTCGAGCGCATCAATGCGTAATTCACTTCCACGATGATCCCAGCTGGGTGGTACGGGAACTTGATGCTGCTGTAAGAGTTGAGGAGAGCAGCCGTGGCCTCTCGCAGCAGTGTCTTATAAGGGTCTCCGCCGTTGTCTTGGAGAGCCTGCGACAGTGTCATGTCGGGGCCGTACTTTGCGGCTGCCAGAAGCCCGAAGATGAGCCCCACCTTCGTATCGGGGTTCACCAACTTCCAGTGGCATCTGTATTCTGGCTTCATCCATGTCCTAACGAATCAGGTGGAACTAATCAGTGATCCAGAATTAGTACTGACCTGTGCCAAGATAGCCCGATGGACTTACGTGTGTGGGCACGCCGAAGCCTCTAGGAATGGGATAGTTGGGGCTTTCTGCACGGGTGGGGCTGGTGGGAGCTTGGCAGGCGGAGGCAGGGTCGGTCCTGGCTTAGGTGTTGGCCCGGGGTTCGGGGAGGACCCTGGGCAAAAGGAAGGGAGCTTGGCAGGGGAGGAGAACAGAGTATCGACATAGTAGGTGGAGAAGTCCAGCAACTGCAAACTGAGCTCGAGGTTTCGGGCTGGCCCAGCAGCTGCCTGGCAGCCGCCTTCTTGGCCGGGCGAGACTTGGACTTGGCAATTGGTCAGGTCAGGTGTGCCGTCGAGCATAATGACATAGCCACCCAAGAGATTAGTTGTCAATTCCCTTGACCAGGTGACTTTGCCGTCTTTGTCTGCGCAGGAAATAGTGACCTTGACTCCTGCAAGACAAAATAATGGTTGGTTCATGTCATGGTTATGACAAGAAGAAACAGAAAACCTGGAATATGAATATGTCAATTAATCCATACCGGCAAGGGGAAAATCGAGCAAGGTGGTCTGCCCGTCCCTGCAGCGGTCACAGACAACAAATCCAGACACCAGTGCAGTGCCTCGAGCACCACCGACAGCAGCTGCCAAGACGAGGAGAGCAGCGACGAGCAACCTTTGCACCCGATCCATTGGAGCAGATTGAAGACTCGATCAGGAAGAAGCTGTAGACATGGTGAAAGAGAGATTGATCAGCCGTAAGTACTGTACATGCAGCAAGGCACCGTGAGTCAAATGATTGTGTGTGGGTTTCAGTGAGTTTTTAAGCGTTTCCTTCTGAAGCTGTCACAGCCTACGAAAACTGCCAACTATCTGCTCGGAAAAACGGAGGTTTTAGGCGTTTCCTTCACTTCACCTGATGATATGCTTGATATCGAGAGGCTGTGCCTTGGAATTCATCCTCCAGGGACTCCTATTTATACATTTTATACAGGTGGTTTGCCTGTGGATTGTTGGACTGAGTCATCGAGCAGAAAAGAAACAAAACAACCAACAGAAGATATTCACAGCACAAAATCCTCGGTAAGTTGTGTGAGTGGATTTGGTTTTCTGCTACTTGCTCATTATCTGAAAATGGATATCAATTACATGCTGAAACCGATCTGACAAATGGTAACCGTTTCACCGGACGGCCTCAGTATCGAAGATTGATTCTCGACTCCTACAAAACCCGAGAAGGGACTCTCAAAGGATCGACACCGTACACTAGCACAGAAGAATGTAGGTTGCTTTTCGACAACATAAAGCCATCCTCCCGTACCCGGATTTTTTTCACTTAACAGAACATAAGTATCTCTCAGAAATATCAGCAACCTTAACCCGCTTGTCCATAACAAACTAGCAGGATTTCGAGGCAACAGATCAACTAAAACTACGAAGGTGATCCATTAGGAAAAACGCAGGCGAAAGCCCTAATGCTTGTGGTTGGAAACTGATACGGCTTTCATGGTTTATTCCAGCTAGCATGACTTAAAAAACCGGGCACTGAGCCACAAGAACATCGATTCGATTGAATCCATCACTAACATATACAGCAGCACATCCGCTGCTAGTGAAGGCAGAGTTAACCAGCTCAGAGTTCTGGCTGAATTGGGCCTTTTGGGCCGATTTCTCTGGGCCGAGGTCAGATAGGAACTGATAGAAGCTCTGTTCCAAGCTTCTCAAGGCGGCCCATTACGGCCCAATAACATTGGTGATCATTTTCCCTTTTGACACGTTTCATTAAATATCACCACGCTTCTTTTTTTTTTTTGCTGAATAAATAATATCACCACGTGGTGATGATGTCCCGGTAGCTGAGCCCTTCCAATGCCTAACCTACGAGAAGAAAAAGGACATCGACCCTAGCTTAGCTATCGGTCATGATTTGATGGTCCACCTCGGGAATTGCGGGCAATCGCAAGGCCAGGTTGCGAGCAAGACCCCACGTCTACATGCGCTTGTCTCTCCAATTCTTGATTGACCCAACATGAAATATCAGCAAGGCAATCCAGTCCTATCAAACTCGAATATTGATCGGTTAGAAACCATTGAATTTACGGATCTTAGGTGGCGAATTCTAGTACAAAGAGAGGCAGGAAAGACACAGTTCGGCACTGGACTAATTCGAAAAATGAAAGACACTGGAAACTCCTAATATTTACATATAATAGTATAGAAGACATAAAAGATACAGTAAGTTTGGATTCGATTAAAATTTGTCATCTTTCGTCTATTATTTGATAAAATACCGATATTTTTTTCCTTAAAAAATGTTCGACGCCGTCCGTGCATCCGGTGCGTATCGGACTCTCTCCTCGCCAGCGCCATTTGGGTATTGTAGCCTTGCCCGACTAATCATAAACGCAGCTCTGAACCGTCCGATGAAACCCAGCGTCCTGTCGACCGTCGGCGTCGGGGAATGTACACCTTCTTTTTCCCTAATCTTTTTTTTGGTCGCCAGCCACGGTATCCAAGCAGGCCCCACCAGCGGTGAGATGACATCTTTCAGCCAACCATACTTGACTAATCCGTTGGTCGCCCCGGGTCGCACGCCTGGCAATGGCGGGTGAGGCTCCCAAGAGGGGTGTCTGCGTACGTGAGGTCTCGAACCCGAGACCTCCTTAAGCGACACCGAACTGCTTACCACTCGGCCCAACCCCTCTTGGTCTTTTTCCCTAATCTCTCACCTTAACACTGATAACAATTCAGCTTCATTAATGGCGCTGTCTCCCTAAACCCTCCCCTTTGCAAGTCGAGAAGAAGAACCAGGTTGGCCTCTTTGTCCCGTCGCATGATACACTATTGGTAATTGCTGTTTTTCCTTTCCACTTTTTGCCTTCGCCCTGTCATCGCAACGCCCCAGTGAGGACCTACCTCTCGATGATCCGTGGCAATTGATAGGATTCTAATGGCGAACATGTCTTTCTCTCCCTTCTCGCGCTTGTGCTGCTACTGCTGGGATTGTTAGAGCGTTCTCCTTTCTTGGGTTGACTTGGCTTTTGGGTTGGGTTGCTCGATCGGTTGATCTCGCTCTCTGATGACATATAATAATTGTGTTTGTGTGTGGTTTTGTTGAATCTAGGCTCTCAGAAGAACGATGGAGGACTTGGTGGAAATTTCTGGCGGTCCGGTTATGGAGGGGCAAATGAATGGAGAGGACAGGGGTTTAGAGGGGAGAGCGGAGGAGCAGGTTGCTGTGATGGCGAGCGGTGCAACCGTCTGTGAAGGAGAAGGAGCCTTTGAGGAGGCAGTCGATAGCCATGAGGAGGAGGTCAAACCTGATGCAATGGCTGGGAACATTAGTCATGAAGAGGCTGTTGATATGGGCTTTGATATGCCTTCAGTGGCGTTTGATGGAAATTCTGGTACTGAAGAGGAGGTGGAAGGGACAGTATCCCCTGAATTTGGGAGCTCTACTGCTTTGGAGGAGTCTGGGGATGAGAAATCTGGGAAGACTATTAATGAGGAAAGCAATGTTATTAAAGACTCTCTGGGATCTCAACGCCCAATTGCTGCTGGCAATATTCATGAGAATCGTGAAGATCATAGTTTGCCGGAGAAGCCTGACAAGAAGTACTTAAAAGATAAAGAAGTGACTGAGAAAGCTCAACAAGAAAGGGAAATACGGCCTGCGGCAGAGATGGCTTCATCAACTACAAGATCGTCAAATCACAAGTCCACTAACCCTACCCCTACTCCTGCTCGTCCAGCTGGCCTTGGGCGTGCGGCTTCCCTGCTGGAGCCTGCACCTAGGGCAGCAGCCCCACAGCCCCGTGTTAATGGAGCTGTCTCTCGTGTGCAGTCCCAACAGATTGAGGATGCCACCATTGTTGAGGCCGAGGAACATGATGAGACCCGGGAGAAGCTCCAAATGATTCGTGTGAAGTTCTTAAGGCTGGCCTACAGGCTTGGGCAGACTCCTCACAATGTAGTCGTGGCACAGGTCCTGTACCGGCTTGGTTTAGCAGAGCAGCTCAGAGGAAGAAATGGGGGTCGGGTTGGTGCCTTCAGTTTTGACCGTGCTAGTGCCATGGCTGAGCAGCTCGAGGCTTCAGAACAGGGGCCTCTTGATTTTTCTTGCACTATAATGGTTTTGGGAAAGACGGGAGTTGGGAAAAGCGCGACAATCAACTCGATATTTGATGAAATGAAGTTCAGCACTGATGCCTTCGACATGGGCACCGAGAAGGTTCAGGATGTTGTCGGAACTGTTGAGGGTATTAAGGTCCGAGTTATTGACACTCCTGGGCTGTTACCTTCATGGTCAGATCAACGCCACAATGAGAGGATCCTGCACTCAGTGAAGAGATTTATCAAGAAAACGCCCCCTGATATCGTGCTTTATCTTGATCGGCTGGACATGCAGAGCAGGGATCTCAGCGATATGCCTCTTCTCCGAACTATTACTGAGATATTTGGACAGTCAATATGGTTTAATGCAATAGTTGTTCTTACCCATGCGGCATCCGCACCGCCTGACGGGCCCAACGGTACACCTTCTAGTTATGACATGTTCGTCACTCAACGGTCTCATGTTGTTCAGCAAGCTATTCGCCAGGCAGCTGGTGACGTGCGACTCATGAATCCTGTTTCTTTGGTGGAGAACCACTCCGCTTGTAGAACGAACAGAGCCGGACAGAGAGTGCTCCCAAATGGTCAGGTATGGAAGCCGCACTTGCTGTTGCTTTCCTTCGCATCGAAAATTTTGGCAGAAGCAAACACTCTACTGAAGCTGCAAGACAGCCCACCAGGGAAGCCTTTCACAGCTCGGTCTCGAGTGCCTCCTTTGCCTTTCCTCCTGTCATCTCTTCTCCAACCAAGGCCTCAAGTGAAGCTGCCTGATGAGCAGTTTGATGATGAAGACAGTGTCGATGATGACTTGTATGAGTCATCAGATTCTGAAGAGGAATCTGAATATGATGAGCTGCCTCCATTTAAGAGGCTAACAAAGGCTCAAGTGGCAAAGCTCAGTAGAGCCCAAAGGAAGGCATACTTTGACGAGTTGGAATACAGGGAGAAACTTTTCATGAAGAAACAATTGAAGGAGGAGAGGCGGAGGAGGAGAATGATGAGGAAGATGGAAGCAGCAGCAAAGGACCAGGCTGCTGAGTATGGTGATAATGTAGAAGATGAAAGTGGAGGGGCTGCTTCAGTGCCAGTGCCCATGCCTGATTTGGCCTTACCCGCATCATTTGATTCTGATAATCCTACTCACCGGTATCGTTACCTTGATACCTCAAACCAGTGGCTCGTGAGGCCTGTGCTGGAAACTCATGGTTGGGATCACGATGTTGGCTACGAGGGGATTAATGTGGAACGGCTATTTGTAGTGAAGGACAAGGTACCAATCTCTTTCTCTGGTCAGGTCACAAAGGACAAGAAGGATGCCAATGTTCAGATGGAACTAACGAGCTCCATAAAGCATGGAGAGGGACAAGCAACTTCATTAGGGTTGGACGTGCAGACAGTTGGGAAAGACGTGGCTTATACTCTTCGAAGTGAGACAAGATTCAGCCATTACAAGCGGAACAAGGCAACTGCAGGGCTCTCTGCCACTCTGTTGAACGACGCATTGTCTGCTGGATTTAAAGTTGAGGACAAGTTGATTGTAAGTAAATGCTTCCGAGTGCTTGCGACGGTTGGGGCTATCACTGCCCGTGGGGATGTTGCTTATGGAGGAAGTCTGGATGTGACCTTGAGAGACAAGGACTATCCACTTGGTCGTTCATCGTTTACTCTGGGGCTGTCCCTCATGGATTGGCATGGAGATCTCGCTGTTGGTGGTAATGTACAGTCCCAGCTTCCTGTTGGACGGTTCACGAATTTGATTGCCCGGGCAAACTTGAATAATAGAGGAGCAGGGCAGGTCAGCTTTCGGATAAACAGCTCGGAGCAGCTCCAGATTGCTCTGGTGGGCCTTATTCCACTGTTGAAGAAGCTGATTGATCACTGCCAACAGTTGCAGATATGACAATGATGAAAGTTAGACTTTGACACCAATGCTGCATCAGGTCGTCATGCAGCATCTTTGTGCAGCGATGGTGAATAACTCCAATCGGGTCATATCACTTTGTCAGTCTGAGTGAGAACTAGAGCTCTGCATATCTTGTTTCTCTTTACTGTCTTGACCACATTTGCTCAATTTATAGTAATTTCTTGTTTAAGTTTAGGTGTTCATCTGCATAGTGAAAAATTTTGTCACTTCTAGGGAGATGGAACAATTTTTACTTATTTGCTTGATCACTGCTTTTGAGATCAATAATTTCGAATGGGGCTTGGAACATCATCTCTCTCCATAGGAGCTTCTAATGAGCATAGTATTTGTTCATCGTGCTCGCATTCACCATGTAGGATTACTTGTTTCATTAATTTCTGGATGAATGAAATGCAAAATATTCTGCTGTTGCGTATCAATTTCTTGAGGTTCTTATAGAAAGTGTTCTGTAGATGGAAAATCTGAACGGTGGATTCTCATCTGTATAAAGCTAACACAGCTTATGGATTGTCTTATCAGCGTGCTGATGTTACTATTGGCTCATGTGTGAAAGCTTAGAGAGACATGCTCGGCCATGAGAAGAGGTCATAGCACCGATCGAGACCACAGATATCAACAAGCACCTGAGCCATGGGGTTGTGCTTTAGAGGCTGGCAGAGTTCGAATATGATGTCTTAAGCAGCTTCAACTCACACTTCCTCGACAGTGAGATAACACCAATCGATCCAGTGACCGGAATTTAAGATCCTCCGACGATGTGTAGCTCAACACGATGTTAGCTAAATGCTCAAAAAAGTTCAAGACCATGAATGTGTGTGTGTATATCAATATGTAATCACAATCAGTTGGATATCTATGGACATTACTTATGTGTCAGGGTCGTCACTCCTTCTTTAGTAGTTTTAATTCACTGAAATTAACAGACAAATTCAGGACACGTTTGACTAAAGCTTTGCTCGAGCAATACAAATTACGAGCAACACCTTGCTCTTATTCTGCGCCAAATGTCGGATATTTGCACTCCGAGCATCTTGTCACTTAATCCTTTTCAAAGGCATAATTACAGCAGACGCAACGGTGTGACCAAGTCATCACAAACAGAAGAAGTTCACTTTCACCCTACATGCACCAGAAGAGAGATGCTGTTGGGACAATTATCATCTAAGGATCGCGAGGATTTGGGAGGGAAGGAAGCTGAGGAAGCGGCGGGCATGGCGGCTTATAGAATGGAGGGAACTTCGGGATCGGAGGCAGAGGTTTGTAGATCGGAGTCGGTGGTGGAACTGGCTTATTGTAAACTGGAATCGGAGGGAGGGGCTTGTAGACGGGAACTGGAACCCATGGCGGAAGTGGCTTCTCATACACTGGGGTAGGTGGCGGGAGCAGAAACTTGTGCTGCGGGACAGCTGGGCACGGCTTGGATGCCAGCGGGTTCTTGTAAACCAGTGATGGGGGTGGGAGAGGCTTAACGTAAACGGGAACCGGCGGTGGCAGCAGCATCACGTAGAATGGGGGAAGAGGTGGGTAATTGAAGTAAGGCCAGAGGAAGGCTGAGGCGCAAGTCAATTGTGAGAACTTTAGCTTGCCAACCAAGCCAAATGTGTGTTTTCCTTATTCCTTGGATTTGAAGACAACCTTGGTGGAGTCCAAGGAATCGTGGACAGGGCAGGGCTTGGCCGAGGCACTGTGGAGCTGGGCGTAGCAGTCTTCCTTCAACTTGCCATCTCTCACCATCTCGTGGCCAAGAGACACCGAGAACCTGCCTTGTTCGTTCAATGCTCTGACTCCTCATCTCCTGAACTCCCCGCTTGCCGTCTTGCAGTCGACGGTCACTCGAAGCCCTGAACAGTAAAATGCAGATAATCAAATGAGCCATTCAAAATGCGACGGAATGGCAGGTAAGTGTAGGCAGGAGCCGAAGCGATCTAAATATCAACGGTTGATTTCATCCACTGGCAATTGGGCTGAGGATCGTGTGAGGACTTTAATGCGGGTGCAACTGTATGTGGGGGCTCTTTTCACCTTGGAAGGCCGTGCCAGGGTCGGCATTAGTCTGCTGACAGTCTGAACATTCTCCAAACCCGACAACCTCGACAACTGCTGCAGCTGCCTTGTCTTCTCCGTAGCAGGAGCAGCTCGAGTACAGCAGCTGCAGGAACATGGCTGCTGCTACGATCCTCATCGGGATCCGAGCTCTGTCTCTCTCTCTCTCCCTTTACTAGCACTCTCACTAACAACAGAGAAAGAACTCCCCTTGAGTGGTTTCAAGCCCCCTGCAGAACGCCTCGCTATATAATGAAGTGTGTTGAGATGGTTTGTGATTTCAGAGGCAGACATTCACCACCATCGGTGTACTTAGGAAGCCACGTAAGGCTAGGGACCATCTCGACTGCGACCTCTGCCTTATTTCCCCATCCTTTTTGTAAAATTGAAGGAGAGATTTAACATATAATGCAATACCACTTCCACTCTAGCTTCCACCTCCAGACTCGGACTTTTTTGCAGGTTACTGATGAAGCTGTAACAGTATGTGCACCGCATTTTGAGACTCGGACGCTCCTGATGTGTTGGTCGGAGCGCAGATGAGCATGGCACTTTGGAACATTACCATCTTGTAGCAGAGAACGAAATGTCGGAAATGAACCAGGTTAGATGTCCACAGTTATGGATGAAGGTAGAGCAGTGCATGCATTCATTACTTGAAGCAAAACTATTTGGATGTGAGATCGGACAGAATTAGTATTAATGCAATGCAAGGGGATACTGTAGGATGTTACTCGATCATATCCAAGATCTCCGAGAGCTCCCCGATCATTGAATCGAGTGTGGAGTGAGTTATCTGACGGGAAAGGAAAGGGAGAAGAAGGGATAGTAGTACAGCTCGGTCCAGGGAGGTGACATTTAGTTTTCATTGATGGGGTTCTCAGCTGCACCACCAGACCAGAGTCTGAACTGAGGTGGTCTCCTCCTCCATTTTCAATGGGGATTGTTGGCTTCTTGTGTACCATCAAATGCATACTCAGATCACGTGGGACGAGACCAGATGAAATTTAGAACCATAAACCTGGTTCAATGTGATAATGAAAATACGTTGCTGAGCGAACCGATCTAGTGTGAGAAGATCTTCCAAGAATTTGTTGTGGGTAGTTAAATGACATCAGTGCTTCAACAAGAAACCTTTTTTCTGATGAAACCTACCAATCCACAACATCAAGGTTTTAAACGCTGGAGCTAAAAAATGCATGATCCATGCCGTGCATCGTCCATAAGTAAAAGAGGCAGTTTCTTGATGAGTTTTGACAAGATATCGACATAGCAACTGAGTCATCCTTATTCCTTCCTAACAAGATCACATGGCAACCACGAACAGGAAGATTCAGCGGCAACTGTTAGCATATGAAAGACAAGCTTTTAATCCAAGCTATAAGCTTTATTTATAGTTTGTATTGTCAATGCTGGGAGACAACGTCATATTTCCTAAAGATTTGCCTTGAAACCTGAAATGCGAAATTGTCGACCTGTTTCAATCGTTAGTGAGTCCCATTATAAAGATTTCGAGGAAGTGGTCCATTTTCCATTTTTGAAAGAGTTTATGTTGACAAGCTCTCAAGTTGTACCGACATCAATTGGAGAGATATGTGTGTTCTGATTAATGGGGCTGCTGACTGACATTGACGCTGTCGTTCAATGAGTTGATTGCCGTTGGATCACACAGGACCACTGAGCTTGAGATTTTCTTTTGCGGGCTCAATGCCTCTAGTCCATAAGTAAAGAAAAAAAAAGGGGGAAAAAAAAAGGAAAGAAACTGATCTGTGCACAACTTGATGCTAAAGATTGTTTTCTTTTTCCTCCGAGGAAAGCGCATCTGGTTTGGGTTTTCCCGAGAGTTTTTGCAGGTTACTGTACATTGCAGAGCCATGCCACACTGTCTTTCCTTGTTTCTCTCAAATTTTTAGTGCTGCACTGTATAATTTGGATATGGCCCCGGTGTCTCATTGTGGAATTTCTCTTCAGCTACAACCGATCACCAGGTCATGAGCCATGGATGGCATTCGAGCTCATTTAGTAAGAAGAAATGCAAAAAACCAGGGTGACAACGCAGGTAAATTCTTGAGCATGAACTGTTCTACCCACAAGATCACAAGTCCTCTTTCCCCCTCGACCTAAATGATGACTCCCGGCACATTTCATGAGGAATTCCTGAATTCGGTAAAAGAGGACAGGTGGCACTCAGTGCATTGGAACTGGTTGGAAACGTGAAGAATAACGATGGTCGACAAGAGCGACCGTTGGCCAACAGATATCAAGAGAATGTACGATTGCATCCTCGGAATCAGAATGGCTGGCTAGAGTGAGATCTCGCTTATGTACTATATATCACTGACCTGACTCATTTCACTCATTTAAAGAGCTTGATTCCCCCAAATTAGAAACAATGCAGTAGGATAAAAACCTTTATGCTTTTTCTATTTTGAATCGAGTACCTGGCAATGCTTTTAGTAAGGATGAAGCTGCTTGTCTTGGTATTCATGAAACAGTGCGATATAATCGATAGTAAGGTTCGGAAGTGGGAGGGGCACCGAGCACCAGTGGTCTAGTGGTAGAATAGTACCCTGCCACGGTACAGACCCGGGTTCGATTCCCGGCTGGTGCATCCTTTTTTGTCTCACCCCCAGCCGCATGAAGGAGTACACGGCAACACTCAACGGAAGGGGGGGCTTATGTCCTGTTCAACTTTGTTTTATATGTTTTTTTTCAGCGATCCAGTCTGCTCAAAGATAAACCTGCGCTTAATCAATCCAAATTTGGATGAGTACATGAGACGGATCCGTGAGACAGTTGACACATATATAGCCTGAAGAGCTGTAAAGCTACGGTGTTGCAGTTGTCAGAATAGAATTTTGCCTTACCACTACTCCTACAGACTTGGCTGCTGCACTGACAAGGCAGCATACAATGGATCAAACAAAGAGGGCTGGTCTGCGAGCACTCATGTCTATGTATACAAACCAAGGAAGACATTATATCTGAAACCTAACTCACATCAGCCCATATCAATCACAATACAATTCCCGTGCATGTAGTATTTACTCACTCAGATCATCTCCAAGTGCCATTCATTTACTATGGGATATCCCAGTTGATAGCTGTTGGAATCGGAATGAAGAGTGTGGTAAGTGACCAACAATAGAAGCTGACCAAGCTAACAACTAGGAGCTAGCCGGAAGGTTGGGACCCGACCCGACCCGACCCGACACTCGAATAGAGGGCCATTCAAACTGGCTTAAGCTCCTCGCCAGATCAGATCCCCCAGAGACTCGAATAGAGGGCCAGGAGGAAGATAGCAAAGGACGAGGTTAGGCTCACGTGACGAAGATGACGAGTAAATGGAGAGGGCTGGGCAAAAATGGATGTTCGAGTCTTTGAAGTCTTAATATATATCAAGTGGTAATACTGTCGCGGTATATCCTTATTCACCATTTGTTAGATTTCAGCATTGCCAAGGAAGGATGATACAATTGGTGCTTTCATGCCCCATACGAAACCACTATATGTACGAAACAAAAGTTTCCCTTATTTTGGAGAATTTGACCAAATGATTCTACTCCGTAATATAATAAGGACCAATAAAATTATTGCAAGCGCCGATAAAATTGAAGCAAACAATAAAAAAAGATTTTGGCAGTAACATGAATAAACATCTTTTGTTCAAGGCAGAATCGTAAGTTTTTAAACCTTTTTTTTGCTAAAATTAATTATCATTGGATATCACCAAATGTCACGTATCAAGGAATAAATTGATTAATTCATGGGTACAACCGAAGTTTCTATTGCCGCTAAAGTGGACTTTGAATTGCTCCTGAAAGGAAAAGGTTCGATGGAAAGTCAAACCCTCTAGAAGTCAATGAATTTCCTTTAACGCGTTGCCTTGTTCCTCAGAACTTCCTCCGTCCTCCTCCCTTCCTCCCTTCCTCCGTCCCTCCAAAACCTATATATACGTACATATTGGGTAGCTGCTAAAATCATTCAATCCCAACTTCTCTCCAAACCAACCCTAAAACTCATAACCCAAAGAGATCTAAATGGCGAAGGATATGGAATCGTTTCAGTCCCAGGAGGACAAGAGAAGGAAGAGGATGAAGCTTGCCGCGTACATCGGTGCCTTTGCCGTGTTCCAGGTCATCGTCATCCTGGTCTTTGCACTGGTCGTGATGAAAGTCAAGACCCCGAAGTTCAGGATCGGTAACGGCGTCAAGATCGAGAACCTGACAACCGGGACGCAGCCGTCTCCCTCATTCGACATGAACTTCACCGCCCCGATCAGGATCAAGAACACCAACTTCGGGCCATACAAGTACGATGCTGCCACCGTCAACTTCACCTACGGCGGGGTGCAGGTCGGACAGGTGACGGTCCCAAAGAGCAAGGCCAACTTCAAGTCTACCAAGAAGGTCGACGTGGCAGTTTCCGTGAGCTCCGGTGCCCTGACGAGCACTTCCGGCCTTGGGGACGAGCTGAACTCTGGGGTCCTGACGCTGAGCGGCCAAGGGAGGCTGGACGGGAAGGTGGAGCTGATGCTGATCTTCAAGAAGAAGAAGTCCACCAACATGAACTGCACCATGGAGATTAACGTGCAGTCGAAGACTCTCCAGACCTTGACGTGCAAGTGACATGGATTAGATGTCCTCTGGTCTTGTCGTATTTTATTACCATATTCATCGGAGTACGTTCCACTCTCGATTCAATTCTTGCTAGTGCAACAGATTCTTGCGGCACTGTATTCATTTTTTCCGTACTTTTACGATTTTGAGCATTGATCTGTAGTGATTATGGTATGTGAATAGAATTATATGGAATTTTTTTTTCACTGACAATCAAGTTCCGACATTCAACGCTGAGTTGCTTAAAACACTAGACAGAGAAGAACGAATAACTAGTGGTTCTAAGAGGTACCTGAGAATTAATGGCGGAACATAGATCGTATAATACACCATCCAGCTGATTATTAGATTATTACGGTACCGGACACCATCGATGTATTAAAAAAAAAAACAGTGGTTCTAAGTGCTGGAACTGTGGTGCTGTAGCTTCAAGATATGCATTATAACTGGCCCAATCTTTGATGGGCTGGAAGTGCCCATAAATTTCCAATCAGAAAGCAAGCTCGATGGCTTCTTTTTAGGCTTCAGGGCCCTCAGATATGTTAAGTAATCTCTAACCTTCGATATACACCACACCTGATATGATATTCAAGAAGTAAATAATTCTGACTAATCTAGGTTCAAATTAGGTCAATGCATTAAGAGGTAAAACGTCTAAATTATAGATTTTTTTTTATTAACAAGACTCAAAATCGAGACATTAATTAAGGAGAGATTTCTTCTGCGGTTTGCAACCACCCAAGATAGTTGCCAGTTACCCAGAACTTGACCATGTCGAAGTAATAGCGAGATTCTTGTCCAGATATCTCCTGTCATAGGGCAAGAGAATAAACTATGATCTTTGGACTGGAACATCTTCAAATTGCAGAAGCTGCACTGTAGAGAGGTGAGTAGGCACCAATTAGCCCTTCGCTCCCGTAGATAACTTATCTAGAAATACAAGCCAGTAGACAAGAGAGACTTCTGGAATGCGGCTGAGGAACCAAAGAATCGTGTGCAGCGAAACTTTGGGGCGTTTATCGAAGTCTAAACAATAGTAATGATATGAGGTGATGGTCTATCCCTACATCTCGACCAGTACCAATGCCCAATTGATGGAGGTGACCGGGAGCCATTGGAGAAAGGAGAATGAAGAGGCCCGACAATGGTACAACAATTATTAAACCGGAAAGAGATGGACTCCCCATCAACCCAACAAATCTGTATGGTTAAAAACAATCAAATCGTTTAGAAAACGGTAAAGTTCAGCGCCATCGTGGATTGTCAGTTGTCTCATCATAAAAAGCATGTGCATGTTCGGTGGAATTATTGCATTGATCACTTTCACGGAGTACTCTTTATCGGTTTGTGGTGGTTAGAACTTCACATCCTTCTGTTTGGATGCGCTCGATCCATTGCTTTCTTTGCAAGGTGGCCTTTAGCAATATCTTCCAACCAAAATAAAATAGAAAAGAAACGGAATATGCATAATATCATATGATTCCAAGCTTTAATCATTCTCGGACACAGATGCCAGTGCCACCCCCCTATTTATTTAATCCTTTTAATGTGCCAACAAACCTCAACTGTGAGGTTGTCGGTAAGTTTGATCTGACGTTGGGTATAGTACTTTCTAGAATCGAACTCGAAGCCGAGCCATCGATGATGAGCAACTCTCTGGCTGTGAAAAACTGTTTTCCGATTCCCCGAACTTCATCTCCTGTCCAAAAGAATGAGGAGTGCATGTGCGCCTTGTGGTCCAAGCTGAGGAGGAAAATTTGGAAAAATCCTTTCCAGTAGAAGATTGAGATTGACCCAGAAAGATGAACTGATGCAGCGGGACGAGTGGGATCAACGATCATAGATAGATCGAACTTCATTGATTCATGCGAATACCGAGGAAACGAAAAACGAAGAGGAAAAAAACCTCAAATTTTTATTATTGAATGAGTCTAACGGCTCAATAGCCAAATACATTATTAAATAGAATAAAACACAGGCACCGGATAATAAAATTTACGAAAAGACCTAAAAGAAATGGAAATTACAAAAAGGCCACTAAAAACAAAAAAATGATAAAATTGACAACCTTAACAATAGAATTTGACCAAAAACCACTACAGTGCAAAGCAATGCATCTTGCTCGGAAGCCCGTTTCCAGGCAAAACACTATACTCTTTCTTTGAAAACGGACACCAATGACTGTTCAGTCAAACCGGTTTCTTAATCGCATTTTGAACTTTCGGGTGGTCCAATTTGCCCACGAAATCAAATTCCATTTGAACTGCATCATGAACCCTCTTGATTTCCGTTTCCACAATAAGGTTTCCAGGAAATGTTTTCGATCGAGAAACTTGCCGGAAACAAGCACTTCTCAAACCATTTATTCTATAATGGAACTACTACACCTTCTCAATCGGCTCCTGCCATCTCGTTGATTCTTCCCACTTATGGACACAGAAACATCAAAGGACACAAGAACAGGGAAAGAAAGAAAATCCGGCTCTCTCTGGCCCC
The DNA here is from genome assembly GCA_037672795.1 of Lagerstroemia speciosa. Taxonomy (NCBI): domain Eukaryota; kingdom Viridiplantae; phylum Streptophyta; class Magnoliopsida; order Myrtales; family Lythraceae; genus Lagerstroemia; species Lagerstroemia speciosa. Next base: position 7,046,071 of record CM075289.1, on the reverse strand, counting down.
AGTGGAATAAGTAGTGTTTCGCACCACAGATTCAGCAAGTCTGCAGATCAAAACAGCAACACTTCTTATCAAACTGATCGGCCACCACCACCGGACGATGATAAATACAGAATGAACCAGTAATTGTGACGGCAGCTTGGAGAGCAATAATTACCAGGAATTTAACGGCAGTAGCACTGGGCATTCCAGCACCGACAACAGGGGACTGGGCCACAGAACTTCCGGCGCCTGTCCACGGACGACAGGTAGTGCACAGCTACAAGTATTATGATCGGGAGAGCCAGGAGTCCCCAGTTAATGCTTATCTCAGGAGCTTCAAAGAGCGAGTCAAAAGCCAACAGCTTCGAGAGTGCTATGAAGATGACTATTATAAGCAAGAACAGCAGGACCTTGTATGGTATGCCAGGGCTCGCTGGAGGGTGCTTGCATCTGTAGCAGTAGCAGTAGCCCATGAGGTGTTCCTGGGTTCTTCCTCTGAGAGAAAAGTCACGGGTTAGACAGAGCACAAATGCAAGGAAAGACAGTGTGGTCCCTGGAGCACAAGGAGTTATTGCATGATATGATATTTATAGCAAAAGTATGTGGGCTAAGGGCTGTCAACATACACTAAACTAACTTTAGTGTACTGTATCTTATCTACAAGATGACAATTCCACTTTTACCTCTTCCCTCCCTCGTCAAAAAACCGAAGCTTCAACGTTAATCGACTCCCGGAATGTGCTCAAACCTCTCACCCTTTTTTCAATGAAAACTCTCACCCTTTTTCAATGGCAGTCAAGAAAGCGGTTATTGTGAACGAGCTGGCCACACCCGATCATCCTTAAGCATCCACCACATCAGCAACATAATTGTGGGGACCTTGTAACCATATTTCAATTTATGCTCTTGCCAGGGAGATTTATTGAGTATATGATAAGATCGTGACGCTAAAAGGAAACTAATTTCTAAAGAATATTTCCTATTTAATTTAGAGATTGTTTCCTATTTCATTCCTAGGAATTTTAGTATTTAATTGGGAGATGCACGGTTTCTTAGACAGACAAGAATTGAGTGAATCTCTAGTATTATCTTTGTATTTGTTTTTTTCTTCGTGGGAGAGATCGGTTGCCTCTCGAACGCACCGAAACATTCAATAAAAATCCAGCAGTTCATCCAGGGATGGCGGCTAAGAAGGTCGAAGCATTGGAAGAAAAGTTCGATTTGGAGATCGGGCAACTGAAGACGTCAGTGGAGGAACGCTTTACTGCAGTGCAGGAGAAGCTCTCCCTAGTCGATGACAGGTTTACATCGCTGGAGGCCAAGCTGGATCGGCTACTGGAGATTCATGCAAGGCCAATCGTGAAGGAGCCATCGTCTGAGCACGAGGAGGGAGCCGGTAAAGGCGGACCAAGTGACGGCGATCCAGGGCAGCGACGGAATTCAGCGGCCGAAGGGGGAACGATCGTGGAGGGGCCTGGAGACACAATCCTACGCAAACAAGACTTAATCAGCGGAGCCGGGGTTCTCGGAGGAGGAGCTTCTCCGGAAAAGGAGACTGGTGAGGCGTGGATTGATGGCGAGAGTAGTGCTGGTAAGAGAGAGACCCGGGGCAGAAGAATGGAGGTCGGGCTCGAAGGAGTGGACAGAGGGAGACATGGAGAAGCTGGGCAGTATGGTTATGGGCCTGCTCCTGGGCCAATGGGCTTTGGGCTGACCCAACACAACCCAAATTTAAATGGGCAGAGCAAACTAAGGCCTGGTCCATTACATATTCACGATGGGCTGCCTCAATATGATGTCGGGCCTTTGAACCTCAGGCAGGCCTATTCCGAGCTTCCCAGGCCTGAACCAGGGGGAGCTGGGTTCGGCCAAGCTCCATTGGGCTATGGACAGACCCATACCGGTCCTAATTGGATTGGACAGTCGCGCCAAGACCTGGGGTTGTATCAACATCGAGGAAGGCAGCCCCAATCAGGCACGATTCGGGCAGAGCAGGCCCATTACACCACCGGGCTCGCTCCATCGGGGCCGGAACAGGTCCAATTCAGACAGGGGTCTGACTGGATAGGAGGTGGAGTCCGAATCTGCAATTCAACGGGAAATTCAAAATTTATAGATGGAAAGGAATGTGTCTATGGAAGACCTACGTCAACACGACTGGGCTCGGGTCTTGCAGACTTAGGATGGGACGCACGGATGAGGAAGTTGAAGATGCCTGTTTTCGAAGGAGAAGATGCTCACGGGTGGGTGTACCGAATGGAGCGGTATTTTACCATCAATGGTCTCACTGACCAAGAAAAGTTAGTGGCGGTAGCAGTTTGCCTAGAAGGAAAAGCTCTCGCGTGGTACCAATGGAGGGAACAACGACAACCAATGAAGACATGGACCGAGTTCAAAGACTGCATTTTAGAACGCTTCCGTGACCACAAGGAGGGTAACATCCATGAGCAATTCTATGCTTTGACCCAAGAGGGGTCAGTAACGGAGTATCGGGAGCAGTTTGAGCTACTATCGGGACGTTTAGATGGCCTACCTGAGGAATTGTTGAAAGGGAATTTCATGAAAGGGCTCAAACCAGATATTCGAGCAGCTTTGCGTCCTTTGAGGCCAAGGGGTTTGAGCGAGGCTATGGAACTAGCACAGCTTGTGGAAGATAAGGAAAAGGTGGAGCATTTACACAAGCTGAAGGCGGGTGGAACGGTATTCCACCTTGAGGACAAGGTGTATCATTGGGAGGGGAGTAATCATAAGATCGTGACGCTAAAAGGAAACTAATTTCTAAAGAATATTTCCTATTTAATTTAGAGATTGTTTCCTATTTCATTCCTAGGAATTTTAGTATTTAATTGGGAGATGCACGGTTTCTTAGACAGACAAGAATTGAGTGAATCTCTAGTATTATCTTTGTATTTGTTTTCTTCTTCGTGGGAGAGATCGGTTGCCTCTCGAACGCACCGAAACATTCAATAAAAATCCATTCGGGTCCTATCAGTATATCAGACAAGCACAGCCAAGAAAACAGATAAAAGAGTAAATATACAGTTACAGGCTTGAATTTTAAAGTGGCAGTAAGATATGGACCGAACTAATGAATTCCGAGGTAAAGCATATAGAAGGCATGAGACAAGAACTTGCTATATATAAAGTGAACAGAATTAGGCCAAGGAGCAATTCTCATTGATCTACTCATATGAATATTCAGGCAAAATTTGACCAAGGCCGTCCATGCTAAATATAGGCCATGGCAGCAGCGTAATACAGCATTTCCATAATTAATCTATATCACTATGCCCACAAACCTAAAAACAAGGTCAGCAATGGGTAAGCATCCTCAAATGTACTACAATTACACTTTTCCTCCGTACTGGAAATTCAAGGTATAATCATGCTGCAATGTTGCAAGCGTGCTCCGGCAAGGACCCTCTGCAAGCAAACGGAAAGGGAAAGCGATAAATGAGATCCACTGTGGTCTTGATTTGATTGTATAGATTCAATCCGATTCATGCACCAAGCAGTAATTAAAAGCAAATTTCCACGCGAATCTACTAACCACAAATGATGAAAAATCAAGATTCAGGGCAATCCTATTCTTCTTTCCTATTCCTAAGGGTGTTTGTTTGCTTTTGAATTGCAAAAACATAATCTGAAACTTGCAAAAACTTCAGGTGATCATCTCCGTTGGTTAGATATAAAACATTTCATTATGCATTAGAGTGAAGAGGTTTTCCGAACGACTAGGATCCTCTCAAGTTAAATAGGAAGTTCCTCTCTGAAGTTTCATTAATTTCCAGCCATCAGCTGCTTAAGAGTTTTATGCCATAATAAGTCATATGAAACAGCTTTCAAGCATCTATCTTAAATAAAAACATGCAGCTGGATTAACGGTTTTCATTTCAAAAATAAACTCTCAATTTATTATCGTACCTCCAAACACAGTGTGAAGATATTGAAGGTCGTTAGGCGAGCAAGCATCAATGAGAGCATAAATTCCTGGCCTCAAAGCTTCATTGACTTCTCTGCAATTGAAAGAAAGAAAAATCTATATGTTAGCACCATCAATCAAATATTTAAATAATCGAAAAATCATACGATCTTTCCAGTAATCAAAACTTATAATAGAGAGACTGCAAGATACCACCTTCTGATGCCACTTTTTAGGGGACCAAACCCAGAATAAACCCATATGTAATTGGCCAATAACTTAAAACAGTGAGGACCAAAAACATCCTTCTGCTGCCGCATCTGCGTATAGAGAAAGAAAGGCATGCCTGGTTATAAGCCGTAAGACCAGAGTAAGGTGTCCCACGTGCACAAAATATCAAATGTAGAAGTCGGAGCATGAGTTTATCCATTGATTTCCACCCATGAGCTGCAACTAAAAATCTAGCAATGAGACCAACAGATACTTGGAAGGCCCAAATGGTAATGAGAACTTGACGGGTTCCTCATACTAACAAGTGACCTACTGATGAGACATACAGGAGCTTCCTAGGCCCAATTGGTCAAGAGAACTTATGGATTCCTCAAATAATGAGTTTGAGAGAAACGTGGAAGCAGCCACACAATCTTGAAAGATGTTAATTGTCTGAACCAACTCTTCTTTTTCTTGGCCAGTGAACCAACTCTTCTCAAACAAGCAATTTTAGACTATTTCAGGACAAATTAAACCAGTCCAAGGCACAAATCTTACTCCCTAGTATCCAAAACATGGTGTCCTACTCCTCTCAAGACACATTTTGCTGGAACTTCAGATCCATCTTCAAAATTTCAGATATTTGGCAGGACATCCGACCAAAGAAGCCCAAAGTTCCATGGTACAGGATTATATGGTTTCAAGGCCATATCCCCTGGGTATCGTTCATATGTTGGTTGGCTATTCTTAACAGACTCTCTACGAAGGAAGTTCTCTCACATTGGCAACACTCTTCTCACATTCAATGTGACTTTTGTGGGTCGGGAATCGAATCCAGAGATCACTTATTTTTCTCATGCCCAGTGACATAACAAGTTTGGAACTCTATATTGGAAGAATTGAAGATATCCCGGAAGGCTGGGGACTCGAACACTGAGTTTGACTGGATACATCACCATAAAGGAAGATCCCTTCATTGTATTATCTACAAACTTGCTTTTACCTGCTTCATTTATATTATTTGGAGAGAAAGGAATGCAAGGATTTTCCAGCAAAAACACAACTCCCTATCCGGTGTAAAAGATACGGTCTTCTACTTGATCAAGCTAAGGATAGCATCTATGACAAAATTAGCCATCAAGCTAGATCAGCACCCTGAATTTAGGACCCTCATGTTGTAATTTTGTGTACATTCTATGTACCTTTTGTTGAAAGCTATTGTGATTAATGAAATACATAATTACCAAAAAAAAAAAAAAAAAAACCAGTCCAAGGCCTTCCAGTTGCAGGTACCCAAAATTTGCAGTACTTCCAAGGCACGTTGAACAGGACAAAGATACTAGGAGGGGGGAGGGAGAGATATTACCTCTTCATAGATCCTTCGAAGAGAACAAGCACATTTAATTCCCTCCTCAACATTCCATGAGAAACAGTTATTTCTGGAAACATAATCTGTATCCACGGTCTCCAGTGTGTAGAGCAAGACAGATGCAGAGTCCTGAAGTTGAGCAATGCATTTTTCGCTCTCGCTAAAAATTAAGCCACGACAGGATATTATTATTCAGGTCGGTAGAATAATTTAGATAAATGAAAGAAATCCTAAAAGGAGATGCTAAATAGCATCTGTACATACTTATCAATGAAAATCGCAGCACTGCATTCCTCAGTTTTGATGAGCAAGAAATGACAGCAATACTAGTATATTTGGAAGTGGAAAGACTAAATCAAGGAAGCTTAAGCTGCAACACAGAAATAATGACCAATTTTGCCTCTAAAAGCCTTTCCATGGCCAAGCATCTAAAGCATATTGACAAATCTTTCTGTCACATTCTTGTAAACATCTGGTTTGCATTTTTAAATCAAAATTCATGAACACCAAATGAAGAAATGCTTGAGATTTAAACATACCCTTTGTGATGCTTAAGAATAGTATACAGCAATCGACAACACGCAGCAAATATATCAACTGAAAATTGATTATCAACACTTGCTGCAGGATTGCAGTCTACACTCTGTGTAAAAGAAACAGAACCAGAAGCAGCTGGAGCTTTACAGAGTCGAAGCTGAGAGAATTCTTCAAAGAGCACACCAGGTATACGTATAGATTGGGCCACATGCCATGGATCCATCTGAAATAGTGTGTGCTTTCCTGAGATCCTAGTCAGTACTTCAATACACATGAGAATGACTGATCCAGGATCAGGATCATTATTACTAGAATTCTTAATTGAACTCTTGCTGAAAATAAGTGGACTCTGCAGGTGCAGAATAATATTGAATAAACTGGCCAGTAAGCTTTGGATGTGTCTTCGAACAACATTCAGACATCTGCGACCTGTAAAATATAGAAAGATGTTTTGCCAAAGATCAGCAGTCAATCCGCAAGTGCATTATGGATGCTTAGAGTAGAAATAAAGCCAACTACTTCATTTAGGAACAAAGAATAATAAGATACAGAAATAAGCTGTTACTGAAAAGATCCAAGAGCTGAAACAAAGAGAGACTTGGGTTGTGCTCAGAACAAAAGAATGAAATGAAATGTATAGTTTACACTACTACATTTTTCCTTTGGTTACACACTATGAGGTGCGTTGCACTAGGATGGAGTTTTTTCAACTTGATGGAATGAACATTGCTTCCAAAAAGTTCTAGAATGCTTATTCAACCATTTATCTCTGATGCGTTTTCATGTTTTTAAGATGGATAAAAGAATTACAGATTTTCTATCAATGCTACTGCATTTTCTTCTGTCAAACTCAATACTTTTTCATTCCATTCCATTCCCATGTAAGACATCTCACTACCTACTTTATATGTCTTTGGCTAAAGGAAACATTCTCTCCTCCCCCAGCATTACAACATAATAGCACTTTTGACAGAAAAGATTCTTGAAACCAGTATCACTTAAAAAGTCTTTCATACAAGAAGCTTGCAAGTCAATACCAGCACAAATTGTAGTTTATTAAAGAGGAGGGAGGGTTAAAGATTTGCTCAGCACAAAGTATCACATTGTTTGAGGAATCATAGATGCTGTTTGAGTAAAACACTTATCGACATATTTAACTGGCTTTTCAAGTGTCACAGCATTCAGCAAAATGCTTCATACTATTGAGTAGGGAATTGATCAAATTTCAAACTCCACAATTATAAACAGGTTGCTGCTTGAAAGAAAAGGGGGAATATGCATAGATGAGTTCAATAAGAAATAATATCTAGAAGATGCCATCTTCTCACCTGTAACATTTTCTAGAAGTAGATCTAAGCAGTCAATGCCAGCTGCAACATATGGGGACACCATTCCTCCACCAGCCTTTCCAGTATTTATATCATAATTAGCTGTGCAGACAACCTGAACTCCAACTAATGCTCTCTCTATCGCCTGTACTCCAGACAGAAGATGCAACTCTGATGATTTTCTAATGAACACTTCCAATGACATTCTCAACCTCGCTTTCAATTCATCCAAGCAGAATGATGAACGTGAATAGAATGATTCATTTGATCCTCTGTAACTCCGGAGAAATTTGGTATTTGACTCAATCTCGTGAGATATCAAAGTATATTCCTTCCCTTGTAAAGATATGCATTTCCCTATAGCCATCAGATGCAGTTCAATTAGCCTGGTGTAGACATTTCGGGATAATGAAGGATCAGTAGAGGGGAAATGGCTCCCCAATTCCTCAAGATACTTCAAACAACCATCTAAAGCAACGAATACAAATGGTTCCGGAACCTTAGGAGAATTCGCCAGCTCCATGATTAAGAACTGTGCAATTGCCATGAATACGTGCACAAAACTTGGGGACAAGCAATCAACACCAATTTGCAGGTTAAGCCTCAAGATAGCTGAATAACTTATTAATAAATGCCTGAGCATAAAAGCTGCTTCACGCTCATCACCATCCATAATTCGCCGTAATAAATGTTTGTTCAATGTATGAAGGTCAAATGAATGTGCCTCGGCAGAAGTATTGGTAATGGAGCTGCCAACTTCCATCTTTGACCCATCAGAATTGACATTAGCAATTGAAGAATCAAAAGAAAAAGCAGGTGATTCTAAGCAAGCTTTAACCACGCCTTTCAGTGGCCTCCACTGGCCACAGACATCTGTGTCAGAGGTACAATTATTATGTGAAATCTCTTCAACGCCTGATAAGTTGCCACTGTAGTCCAACAGTCTGTCACTGCGATCAAGTAATATGCACAATTGAAATCGAACTGCTTCCGAATATATTTCAATGAGTGTGTTCAGTTTGGAGACAGAGTCCTTTTTACTTTTCAATAAAGTAATCTTATTGGCACCATCTTTCACATCTATCTGGCTCAGAGCAGATGTTAAGCCCCAAAAGTATCCACTTAAGCAGGAGAATAAGTAAGACAATTTACTTGAATACAACTGCTTGCTGCCAAGTTTCGTCAACTTATTATCAAGAGCATCATCAAGAAAACCAAGTAGAGCTTGACTCTCTTTCTTTATACAGTGAGCGATGATGAACATACTATCCCAGGCTTCACCATCTTTACCGGAATCTGAATAAGAAGCTGCTTCAACTGAATGAGCATCGGCTTCATTGGTTTCAGTCTTGGCACTAGGACCCTTGGCATCTAGAAATGCATTATGTCTGTGAGCAAAATAGTACTTGCTGGATATGATGAAAATGTATGAAGTATGATCCATCAATGAGAAGGCTGTATCTGCATATTGGTTATAATCATCGGTTGCCTGAGCATCTTGGAGGCCAAGAACCAGATACACTGACTTCAAAAGCCATAGGAAAGGGAAGGAACCTTCACATAAAACTCCAGATTTGGCCTTCTCATTGCATGATGCGGCAAATAGATACTTTAAGGACTTACGGCAGCATAAAAATATGTTGAAGAGCTCACAATAATAATATGTTTTGGAATTGCCTTGATAATTCAATATGTGGCTGACTGCAAGTCTGAGAATAAAAGGTTAATAAGTTAATGAATTGAAACTGAAGGTACAAACTTCTACAAGAATTACTCAGGTTGTCAGTCAACCTAGAAATAAAGGCAAATCATGCTATTTTATTGAGCTAGAACGCAACTAAAAGAGCCAATATTTAAGAATTGAAGAACAAAATGTGCAGCCTAGAGGCTATTAAGTAACAAGAATGAGATGTTTTAAATTAGAAGACAGAATCAAAAGGACTGACCAAAACTTAGGTAAATAAAATGTAGCTGTATAAAGTAATATAACATCAATTTTAAATTTACCTTTCAATGTTGAGAACATAAGTTACATAGAGCCTGAAAGATCTTGAATTTAAGTACCCTTTTGGCATCCAGCACAGAAACCTGAGTAAATTATGGCACATGGCAAAATTCCTGCTGGTTACACGAAATACTCCTTCATTTGGATCATCCAAGCATGACTCAAATAAATGAAACATTGGTTCCATAGCATGAATACCAAACTGCTTCCACCTTGAATTTTCTAAAGATTCCTCAAGTGCCACTAGAAGCTCAGCCCAATCAGGTGATAAACTGAAATCAATATCTGGAGATGCAGCATCGAAGAATAATGCCACAGCTGATTTTTCTAGCATCTCGCACAATGCTGATGCCAGGTGCCTGCGAACAAACTAATACATAGATAGCCAACCTCATCAAATGGAGAAGTGTAAATGGAAGTGATATCTACGGCGTAAATTTAGAATGGAGAATGTATCAGTCATTAACTTATTTCTACACGGTTACAAAAATCAAAGAACACTTTCTGGTGCCATAAACCTTTAGTGATTGACTTCCTTTATCCTAAATATATGCTCAGGAAAAAAAAGTTGAAGATTATTTAACATTGAGCTAGCCATAATATATTATGGCCTACATGCACACACTGCACCTAATTCTGCTTACAGACAATGATCGACATGATGGTAGAGAAAAACGAAAGAGAAAGAACTAAGCAGCTTCTTACTATATGTTCGTATAGCACTGAGTCCTGCAGAAGTTCATTCGAGATCTGGTGCACCGTGACAGCCAGTGGTTGGCTTGAGATTTTGCCACTTGAAACACCTGCAGGACTTGCAACTGTAGAGGAAAGAGATGAATGGATCAAAAGCGAGAGAAACATCTTCAACTTCTTCTTTTTAGCATGCCTGCACCAAACATCAATATTCCGACAAATAATCCACCAAATGGCAGTATGAAATGATCTTCTGTTCAGAGAAGAAATACTGAAGTCCCATTTATCACTTTCATGAGGAGAATCCAAGGTAAAGCCCAGACCAGTGAAAGTGGAGAATGATGGTTCATCAGCCATCAAAGTAAGGTATCCTAATATGAATTCAGCAAGCCCTGCTGCTTCTTTTTTCAATTTTGAGGTGCATCTTTCCCACTTCCTGCATTTCTTATGATGGACTGAGCCGCCTCCATCATCAAGCACCTCAGATTGGAGCATATAACCAGCACTCTGAAGCATGTATTCAGCAGATTTTATCAACCTGTTCAAGTCAGTGAGCCTCTGTAGAGCCATAACATGAAGTTGATAAATCAGACAAGAGCAATCTACAACATCACTTTTAAGATAGACATTAGATACGGATTGAATGACATCAAGAACAGAAGCTGGCGATATTGAAATCCAGGAAAAATAGCCTTCATCTGCCCAATCAGTCCTCTCTACTAACTCTTTTCCTGAATATGCTGTCAGCAGGTCACTTATCAATGCAGACATCTTTCTCGCTGAATCAGGAGGCATGAGACTTGTTATTTGTCTAAATAAGCTCCGGCACGACATGTATAAGGAAAAGAAGAACACAAGAGCCCAATGAGTGGACATCTCATGGTTTGTATCCACTTTATCTTGTGGATGACAGCCTGTTAGAGATGAAAGGAACTCAGTCTTGCTTTGCGATGTCAAACCCAGCAATATACTGAAGCCAGGACGAATTACAACCATGAGGTCTTTCATGGATGATCCAACCAAGGTACTGTTACTTCCTGTAACAGACAATGAGTCTAGCACCAAACTGTATATTTCAGCAAGACCTCGGCCCAGAACTTCACATTGCAGATTAATATAGAGCATCCGTTGGCCTCTGCTATCCAATTCATCAGATCCTTCTCCATCAATTTTAGAATGTTCCATTTTCAACCACATCAAAGATTCCAACACATCTTCTCCTAATCGTCGTATGCATCCACTAGCTTGACCCTCAGGTATTGAAGCAATGGCATTTCGGAGGACTTGCTTAAACTCTTGTGAGCATAATAGTGTTCCAACTGACTTAACATATCCTCCATATGATGAAATGTTGCTACCAGACAGAAGCTCATAGCTAGTTTTATCAGAATTTCCAGGTACTTGTAACAGTCTCAAAGATTGACAGAGAGCAAATGTAATGTTGTTCACCTATATCAAGCAACACTATAAAAGCATGTTAGAAAAAAATTAATGTCCAAAAGAAGTATCATCTACCTAGGCAAGTAATTCCAAATTCAGTTAAATTGTGCCATGATTTAGCAAAAATAAAAGCAAAATAAATGTCAGTATCTTCACAGATATACTGATCTTTAAAGAGTGTTCACCAACCTGGCGTAGTTCACTGTAGAGATTGACTAGCTGGCATCCTAGGTTTATTATCTTTCTGCATAACAAGCCTCTGTCAGTTGATTCACTGACAGAAATTCCCAATGCTAGGAACGAAATCATTAAGGACCACAACATTACAAGGTCATTGCCAACAACCTCATATTCTATTTCCAACAAGCATCCTAGAGCAACAATCAGCGTCTCGGCAACTGCAGATAAATTTTCCATCTGCAGTTTAACTAGTGCATCATTTTTTGATAACCAATTTATATTTAATCTTATGGACAATGAAATCAGCATGTCATAAACTTTCTTCAGAAACCCAAGACAAGCTCCACCAGAGATATCTTCTGTCTTAACGTAAACCTTTTCACATGTAAAGCTGGAAAGTATCGTCCTCAAACAATAGAGTTTGCAATGGATATCTTCCAAGTGCCCTGCTTCCACCCCATCTTCAAGGTAGCAATTAAGCTTCAGCAATAGAGGCTGAGTAATCTGTACAAAGAAATCAAATAGTGATTTCCGGGTTTCTGCATTCAGATTAACCAAGCCCTGACTCTTATCTGCTCTGGCATTATCTTCTGGTTGTTTGGTACTTCTTGGTGCTTTTATAACTTCAGGCGGCACAGCTTTCACTGTGTGCTTTTTCACTTTATCAGCAAGCAAATGAAACAGCCCTCCAATGCCATTTAATGCCATAAATTTCTTCTGGTCCACAATTTTCTCCAGTTTGTCAAATAAATGTCTGTGGTAACTCTTAATAGCTGTTGTTGAGGCTTTTGCCTTCCCATCTTGGTGAGAAAGGTACTTATCAGTGGTATGCAAGGTGAGGAACCCATCAACATGAGTAGGATGAAACAAGCCGTGAGATAAGACTTCTTCGACTAGCTTGAGTAAGTTGCTCGGCCACCTTTTATTACTTTCATTGACATGAAGATGCATAAAACCTAACAACTCCAAAAGCGGCTCAAGAAGTTTATCGATGAATTCAGCAAACCCACCTTTCCGCATCGGGTGAGCCCTCAAAAATTTGCCAAACCGCTCAAGCACTAAGCAGGAAAACTGAACTAAAACACCAGCCTTTCTGCTTTCAGGTTTCTCAATAAAAACTTTATTGAAAAGCTCAACCACTGCCTCTACAGTTGGAATCCACAATTCCAAATTTTCATTTGACATGCCTTCGTGGGATGAAAATAGGAGAGAAATGCAATCACTCAGAATGCTGTATAATTCAAATCCTTCACTATTAAGAGGTGGTTCATTCAAAGCATGTCTTGCAACCGAAGATATAGGATGCAAAAGGTTTCGCGAGAAACTGAGAGGAATGTGCAACAAAGGAGACTTCTCCAAGCAGAACTTGAAAATCTCCCAGCATTTTGGTTCAAAGAGGACAGCACCAGATTCATACTTTTCTCCCGATTTAAATTTCTTTCCAGAAGAAATCAACAGCTGTTGAATCCAATCATTAAGGAAAACTATCAAACGTGATAGATTCACTGTTTCATAGTCTCGCCCATCATCATGGCACCTGCCAGCTCTTGCTTTTACAAAAGTAAAGGCTAGGACCAACTTCCTGCATCAAAGAAGTCATGTGCATTAGTGAAATACCTTTCTTTGACTACTAAGTTTAAATCTTTCTCTGCTTTCAGTTCACCCAGTATGAATACTATAAGAAACACAATAAAAAAAATTTAGATTTCTATGAGATTGAAAGAGGGTCTGACTGTTGAATGTCAAGTTCTTTGCTCTGTAATGACAGAATCAGCTGAAGGTTGCTCCACGGATGATTCTGACCCTCTTCAACTTTGCCGTTGAAGTCAACGTCCGTCTTCAATGCTTCCGTTCGTCCCTCCGAGGTATGGAGAAGGCGCTTCTTGCAAGGTTGGAGGGTCTCTTCTGTGCCGCTTTCTTTGAGCTTCCTCTTGTGCTTTGACAGCATTCCTTCAGCTCTCTCCTCTCTGGAATTGGCCATCGTTATTCTGCAATACCAAGAGTGCGTCAAATAACTCATATAGAGACTCGAACTGCCTTAATGGGCCGGCTGATAGCACACTACTTTTTCTGAAGGCCGATGACCTTACTGGGCCGCACGGCCCGATAAACTAAAATCCCGATGAAACACGGCCAGGCACGATGTTGAATCTCCCAGCACGGCCGATTACCACATTGCCTTGCTTTTATAGCTGATTGCATTGACGAAAGACAAATAAAACATAACACACCTCCGGCAAAGATGAGAGGTTAAACTGAAAACAAATCACTGACGACGCCCAGATTCAGAGCAATTGATACAAAGCTTTGTTGAATGAGGCAACTTACTTGCAATAGAAGTGAGGATTTGATGACATGAGCTCCAATTTTCAGCCGCCCGGTGAGGCGACAATAGCATGCAAACAGCCCCCTTGAGAAAGGAAGTGCTGCCAATCGGCAGGACAGAACAAAGCGTGAGCGGAGCCTGGGTAGCTCGGCAAGTGAAGTTAGTACCGGCGAGATAGAGCAGAGCACCTCCAACTGAAGAGGCAGAGAAACAAGGGAGCAGAGGAGAGGAGGAGGAGGAGCCGGAGGCTGCTGGTGTTTCAGCTCCGGTTAGGGTTACGGCAAGGAAGAGGCAAGAACGAGAAAAGACAAGACTCGCGACCGCGAGTCGCGAGGGAGAAGAAAGGCGCGCGCGTTGTTTTGTCCTTTTACAAATTACATTATTGGGCCGTGGTGGGCCAGAGTTGCCTGGCTGGGCCCAATGCTGCTGGGCTCTCTTTTTCCATTCTGTCTCGGCAAAAACCTCATAAAGCAATGTCGCGTTCATTCCTCATGGAAGATCATTTCAGAACCTACACTTGCGGTATCCTTATAGTCGATCACCACGATACATCAATGTTTACATCATCTTGAGCTGAATTGGACCGATTCAAGGGGCTTGTGCATATATAGGCTCTAAACCTCAGAATGGATTTTCTGGTATACTGGATGTCGGACAATTAATAGAGAAGATATGTTTGTCAAGGAATGAATGTTCTGCGTTGTCCTGCTTTGGAAAAATTTATAGATCATTCTTTCTAATAATAGTAAACACTCTTGAGATCAAAATTGGTATAGATCAGTTGGATGTGGTCAGCCTGTACGGATCTTCTGTAATGAGACTAGAAGCTACAGGTGACACTGATGAACACATCTTCTGGGCAAGGGATGGTGAGGCCACCCGATTGTGATTCGAACCCAAACTCCTCTTCGGCCAGACTTAACAGGTCCTGGAACGAAGGATGCTTCAAGCAGGAGAGTGGCACCAAATATCTCTTCTTTTCGCGCTCACCGACATATACTGGAAGGTGGCCTCTTGGGACATCTGAACTCTCAGGTGAGAAAACGACTTGATGCTTTAGAAGCTGCTTGGAGCTGATGATCTTGGGAAAACGGATAGCCATGACGTTCCTGGTTGGCGTCAATGAGTTTTGCAACACTCGGTTCTCTATGCTTGGTTTGGTTGCGGGAGGCTGCAAGAACTGGTGTACATATATAGGAGGAGGAAGAAGGCGGAGTGCCTAAGGGCAGAGCTGATGCTGGTGTCCACTGAATTGTAGGGTCTGTGACCTGGAGAATCACATGGCATTGCCTCCTGGATAATAATGAGAGTTCGGTTGAGCAGCAAGCTGTATGGCCCAGCAGAAATCTGGGCAGAAAACTGTACTCAGTGGAAATGGATGAATCAGTACATGTGATGATGTTTAGTGATCTTTGAGCATTGTTATCTCTACCAGATGAACATGGACCCGGCATTTCTGGGACTACAATCTTACATGCGAGATCTGCATTCTGGAGCCAGATTTTGTTAGGCCATAGTTTAGTGGATATGATTCACTATTGAAGGGCAAACTGCAAATGGATATGGACCTCACCTTAAAGGTTGATAGGATGAACGAAAGTCACATAACTAACCTCTTGTCTGATTCACTTGGGGAATACTTTTTTTTGCCTTTCTTGGTTTGTGTCCCTAATTCACATATCTGGATTTAAGACTCAGGGCCATAGTGGAAATCAATGTAT
Source organism: Lagerstroemia speciosa (assembly GCA_037672795.1). Taxonomy (NCBI): domain Eukaryota; kingdom Viridiplantae; phylum Streptophyta; class Magnoliopsida; order Myrtales; family Lythraceae; genus Lagerstroemia; species Lagerstroemia speciosa. Next base: position 7,030,361 of record CM075289.1, on the reverse strand, counting down.
CCGACGTCAATCACAATCTCAGGGAGATGGAGCCATGTGATTTCCTCTTGGCATATGCCCTTAGGAAGGACCAAGAGGTGTCCCAATGGCCCCCGCCATGTTTATTAGGATGAGGATTGCCCAATTCCTTAAGGATATCCTCTCATCAAATATATACAGGAGCTCCCTTGTAATTTGTCATTCCATCACAAAGGCTCTGTGTAATACAGGAGTCTTGAGAAACTCATCATTCTCCACTGCAAACAAATACTTCTGCAAAATACACATTCGTTGTTTGGCAGAATAATGGCTATTCGCTTCCAAAGGATTTCTCATGCTAGGCGGATGCTACGACAAGCTACCAAGGGTTCAGATGTTCCAACAGGCTACTTCAGTGTATGTGCTGGAGAAGATCAGAAGAAGAGATATGCCATCCCTGTTTCTTACTTGAAGAATCCTTCGTTTCAAGAGTTGTTGTCTCAGGCAGAAGAGGAGTTTGGGTTCGACCATCCTATCGGTGGACTCGCTATCCCTTGCAGAGAAGAAGTCTTCATTACCCTAGCTTGTAGTTTCTAGTCTCATAAGAAATGCAATACACAGACTAACCCTGTAACCCAATTTTGAACAGAAGAACGTGTACTTCAATAGTTTGTCTTTAAAAGGAGAACCTTATTCTATATGGATGATCATTACTTCTGGCATGTTTAAATGAGTTTCTGCTCTCTGTGATGGCCATATTCTTTCACTGCATAAAACGCACATTGGAAGAAACAGAAAAGGAAAATAGAAATCTGAAGGAAGTGATTAATTCTGCTAGTTCACTTCATTTACTTGATAATGTGATGGCCATACTCCAGAATTTATACTGGCTCTGACTACTGATTCAATTTTGATGGAGGCCTAATGTTTGAGAATAATGGGAAAATGACCGCACAGATCTGCCTAAGCGCATCGGTGCTTCAATTGATGAGCATAGCTTTGGCAAAGCAAAAACTTCTCTTCAATCTGTGGCCAAGGAAGAAAAACAAGGGACAGTTTTTGCCATCATCAACAAAGTCTTCATTGGTACGAGCAAAGTTGCAATTGGAGTTTCATTGAATACAGACTTTGTTAGTCTCTTTCCAGAGCTGAATTGCAGGTAAACGCTGGCACCACTTCTGATTGACTTTCTCCCTTATCTGAATCATAACATTGCCTTACCAGATTTGGTTATTGCTTCAGAGATATTCCATCAGATCTGCCAGTCTTCTGGAGTTGATTGTCTGTCTTTAGATCACCTGGCCTTACCAGTGAAACAAACTTCTGCTGATGGAAAGGAAGTCTCTTTTGAATAGAACTCTAGCTAGTACAAAATGCTTCCCCACTGGAAGTGGTTCTTATCTAATTTTTTACTTTGCTATCTCTCCTAGGAATTGAGACGAGGCATTCAGAAGAAAATTAATGTATAACAGTTCTTTTCTTCTTTCCCCTTTAATGCAGTTACCTCAGTTGACTAGCTGAACTGCATGTAGGAGGAGGAGGAGATCAACATTTTCAAATGCACGTTTTCCATAACAGATGAGAATAATAGTATAGATCCAGAAAATTGTTCTAGGGGAAAATGTAATCACTTCACTGGACAGAAAACTTTGACATCTCATCTCGTTTATGATAGGTAACTTGATATACATCTGTTCTAAACAAAATTGTTGCTAAATGTTAGCAGTGAGTTTTTCTTTCCTGAGCTTATAGACAAGAAGTGAGGCTAATGAATACATCTTCTGTGCAGGGGATTGTGAGACCACCCTAAGGATGATGGAAACCAAACTCCTCTTCAGCCGGACTTAATAGATCTTGGAACGAAGGATGCTTGAAGTATGAGACTGGAACAGAATATCGCTTCTTCTGGGTCTCTCCGACATATACTGGGAAATGCCCTCTCGGGACATTTGAACCTCTGGGAGGAAAACCGCTCGACACCTCAGGATCTGCTTGGCGTTTATTACCCTGGAGAAACGAAAAGCCATGCTGCTTCTTGTTTGTTGATCTCTATGAATGGGATTTTCTAATCTCTTTTTCTGAGAGGGAGAGCAATGTGCTCTTGCCGATGCTGGAGTCCACTGATCTAAGGGCATCTACCCTAAGGAATTCACATGGCTTTGCCTCCTGAATGGCAATAGTGAGAGTTTGGTTGGGCTGAAAGCTATATGGCCTACCTTCCAGCAGAATTATAAGGGTCTGTGACCTACAGAATCCCACGGCTCTGCCTCCTTGATAGCAACAATGAGAGGTTGATTAAGCAGCAGGTTGCGTAGCCCAGCAGAACTTGGGCCAGAAAACTGTACTCAAAAGAAATGGATGAATCAGTTCATGTAACAATGTTTAGTGATCTTTAATAGTTTTTATCACTATTAGATGTACATTGACCGGCATTCGAACAGTCCAACTCACCCAATTTCTTTCCTTGTCATCGGGTAGGTAGCATATCCCTGATGCCTTTTCTGTCGGGCCATAGTTAGTGGGTTCAATTTTTTTTTTGGAAGAAGTCACATAACAAACCTCTTGTCTGATTTACATGGGGAATCCTTTTGTCTTTCTTGGTTTGTGTCCTTAATTCACTTAGCAGGCTTTAAAACTTAGGGCCACATTGGAAATCAATTTCTCTGGTGGGAATTGCAATCTCCGGGAGGCAAAGCCGTGTGATTCCCTCACAGCATATGCCCTTACCAATGACAGAGAGGTGTCCCTTGGGCCCCCTCTGCGTTTACTAGATTGAAGATGACCCAATACCTTAAGGATATCCTCTCATTAAATACAGGAGCTACCTTGGAATTTGTCATTCCATCACAGACAGCTCTTCTTACAATTTAGGAGTCTTGAGAAACTCATCATTCTTCACTGCAAACGAGTGCTTTTGCAGAGTATACATTCCATGTTTGGCAGAATAATGGCTATTCACTTCTCAAGGATTCCTCATGCTAGGCGGATGCTACAACAAGCTACCAAGGGTTCAGATGTTCCAAAAGGCTACTTCGCTGTATATGTTGGGGAAGAACAGAAGAAGAGATATGTTGTCCCTATTTCTTGCTTGAAGAATCCTTCGTTTCAAGAGTTGTTACTCAGGCAGAAGAGGAGTTCGGGTTTGACCATCCTGTGGGTGGACTCACCATCCCTTGCAAAGAAGAAGTCTTCATTAGCCTAGCTTGTAGTTTCTAGTCTCGTAAGACATGTAATACACCGACTAACCCTGTAACCCAATTTTGAACAGAAGTGTATACTACAATAGTTTGTCTTGTGACCTCTGTAAACGATAACCTTATTTCATATGGATGAGCATTAATAACAGCATGTTTATGAGTTTCTGCTCTCTGAGATGGCTAAATTCTATATCACTCCAGAATTCATACTGGATCTGACCACTGATACAATTTTAATGAAGGCCTGATGTTTGAGAATAATGAGAAAATGATTGCACTGCTATGCGTAAAAGCGTGTGTGCTTCATTTGATGTGTATTGCTTTTGCAAAGTGAAAGCTTCTCTTCAATCTGACACTGAGAAAAGACAACAAGGCCACATGGGGCAATATTTTCCCATCATCAACAAAGTCTCCATTGGTGCAAGGAGTTTTATTGAATACAGACTTTGTTAGTGTCTTTCCAGAGCTGAATTGCTGGTAAATGTTGGCACCACTTCTGACTTTCTCTCTCCGCTCTCTGAAGCATAACATTGCTTTACTATATTTTGTTATGGCTTCAGAGCCTTTCAGCAGATATGCCAATCACAAACCACAGTCTTCCAGAGCTGATTATTTATCCATGAATAGCCTAGTCTTACCAGTGGAACAAGCTTCTACTGCTGGAAAAGAAGTTACCTTTAATTTTTGGCTTGATTAGAACTCTAACCAGTGCAAGATGATTCCCCATTGGAACTTTAAGTGGTTCTTAACTAATTTTTGACTTGCCATCGTTCATTAGGATTTGAGACACAAGCAATTCTGAAGAAAATTAATATATAACAGCCGTTCTTTTCTTCTTCGCCTTTAATTAGTTTTTGCAGTTACCTTAGTTGACTGTGCTGAATAGGGACAGTGGAGGAGAAGGAGGAGGGGATCAGCATTTCCATTGGCAAAAGATTGCACATTTTCTATAACACATGAGAATCATATAGTATAGATCCAGGAAAAGAAAAAAGAAAAAAAATCGTTCCAGGGGAAAACATGTCTCTTCAGTGGACAGAGAACTTCGACATCTCATTCTCATTGATGACAGGTAACTATACATCTGCTAAACAAAATTGTCACGAGAGTCAACCATGTTAGTTTTGAGTTATCCTCTCCTGAGCCTATCGACAAGAAATGAGATTAATGAATACATCTTCTGGGCAAGGGATCGTGAGACCACCCTTGGGATGATTGAAACCAAACTCCTCTTCAGCCTGACTTAGCAGATCTTGGAACGAAGTGTGCTTCAAGTAGGAGACTGGAACAGCATATCTCTTCTCTCGGGTCTCACCAACATATACTGGGAAGTGCCCTTTCGGGACATCTGAACCCTCTGGTAAGAAAACTACTCGACGCCTTAGGATCTGCTTAGCATTCATGACCTTGGAGAAGCGAATAGCCATGCTGCTTCTGGTCTGTTGAACTCTAAGAATGGGATTTTCTACTCTCTTTTTCTGGGGAGAGGAATGTGCTCTTCAAGACTTGGACTTGGAGGACTTGCTTTGCTTGGGAATGGCTACAATGAGAGCCTGTTTATAAAGGTTCATGTCTATCATGACATATCTTGCTGATGCTGGGTCCATTGATTTAAGGGCATCTACCCTAAATAATTCACATGGCTTTGCCTCCTGAATAGTGAGAGCTTGATTGGGCTGAAAGCTGTATGGCCTACCTACCAACAGAATGAGGTAAACATGGCCCAGCAAAAATCTGGAGACAAGATTCTCTTAGTTGTGGATCATGCCTTGCGATGAAGTTTGGTGACTCAGTTATGAATCCTCAGCAGCATTACATGAACATGGACCCTACTGTTGAAGGTCTGTCCTCAATTTATATCTTATTTCTTATTTTCATTTTTATTGTCGAGTAGGATCCGTTATTTTTCTCAGACCATGGAGTTCTTTTTTCATCAAGGGAAAGTCCCGTGCATCAGAAATCCACTGTAAAAAACATGTGCCACATATATCTGAACTCAAAATCAGCAGGAATGCTCAGTAAGAGAAGGTTAGTAAGAGAAGGCAAAAAAACAAGTAGAACATGTTCCTCTTCATAGATATGCAGATCATGACTTGCCTTCCTGACCAGCAATTAGGAGAACCTGATTTATTGGCCTACTATTTGTGTGGCCTCCCTCTGTTTCTTTCTTCTTCCCCCAGCTCAAGTGGAGCTGCTTAATCGCTAAATTTGAATTTAAAACCTTTTCTATAAGAAAATAACACAAGTCAGCTTTTGTTACATCGCTCAAGGAGCAACTCCATATGGTAAAGGAGTTGCTGCTGGCCCGTCTTCCAGCACTAACATTATTCAGGTGATGCACTGTTGCTTGCTTAAACTGCAATTTCAATAGTAGGACAGGACTCAATTATGATAATTGATAAACATGGAGAGTTTCATTCACAGGCTGTTGATTATATCAGACATGTGAATGTGTCTCTTTCCATAACCGAACCAAATTACCAAAGCCAGACAACACAGTGGGTAGTAATCAAAACCTATTAATCTTCGATTTCAGTTGGGAGGCAAAGCCATGTGATTACTCTGCAATATGCTCTGTTACCATCAGAAAGATGTCCCATAAGTTCTTTAACTCATTATATGTAGCAGTTTCCATGCCAGCCCATTTACTTCTAAACCATACCCAGAGATTGCCCAGTCACCTCTCCTGCAAACAACCACAGCGCAAAGCTCTTCACTGCAACTCAATGGCTATCTGGTTCCCTAAGATGGCTTCTCATGCCAAGCAGATGTTACAGCATCGCATTCTTCTGTCACCTGAAGGTTCAGAGGTCCCAAAAGGCCATATTCCTGTATATGTTGGAGAAACCGTAAAGAATAGATATGCAGTTCCTATCTCCTTCCTGAAGATGCCCTCATTCCAGAGCCTTTTGTCCCGTGCTGAAGAGGAGTTTGGCTTCGACCATCCCATGGGTGGACTCACCATCCCATGCAAGGAAGAAGTCTTTGTTAGTCTCACTTGTAGTTTCTAGGTCCTTCATGAGGTATAGAAGTAGTACTCTGGAGAATCAATACTGACGTCAGCACAAATTTTGTACCTTTCAAAATGTGAATTCTGATTAGATTCCATAATATAAAGAGATCATGCTTCCAGTAAATAGAGTTTTCTTCCATCTTTATTTGCATTTTACGTGCTCCGTGTGCCTCCTTATCTAAATTGCCAGTTCAGTGACATATTCAAGCTGAGACAAGTGTAAACCAACTGCAAATGAAAGCTCTTTTTGCCCGATTACGCCAACAGAACAAACTACATTGATCTAAATCCTGGCCTGGCAATGCACAAGTGTTTGATCAAAATCCTTGCACTGAAACTGAAACTTAAATAATTTAATACATCATTGCTTGAAGATGATAAGCTGTGGAAGGAATCGTAAAACTGAAACATGATTTTACTCTCAATATTGAATCTGCTAGAGATGATAAAACAGTCTTCTGTTCCATCACTGAACTTGTTTCTCCTTCAATTTGAGCCAACAGGATAGCGATCCCTTATGTCTTATAATAATATAAAACCAGGTATGGTCTCCCCCCCCCCCCCCCAAATGTAGGAGAAGAATCCAGCTTCAAGTTTGATGGAGAATATTCAGGATAAAAAATTAAAGAGATGATTCTTCCATAACCTTTACTATGGAAGTTGATGAGTTTTCCTTGCTAACTTTGGAAGGAGATTTAATTTGCAGCTTAGCGGTGAACTAGAAGATTTGATAATCCAGAACTTGTTGGGCCATGCACGGAAAATTGATGGTGGCTTATCGATGTTATAGTTGACATTATAGATCACAAAGTTTCTGTCCCGCTTCATTTATTTTTCTATCATTGTTAAAGACCTCCTTGATATCGAAGCTATCTCTTCTAGAAATGGTAGGGTCGTGAATGTTCATATATGACATGGTGGGGGAGAGACAGGACCATGTGAGAACTCAGGTGAAGCTGTTTCTTCTCCTAGACAAAACCAAACCTAAATGCTCTGTCCAGCACAGAGTACGGAACTTCTCTAGAGGATGGTTTGAACCACCAGTTTTCACTCTGAAAATGGTAGGTATCATAAATTGCAGCCTAGATATGCATTCATTGTGGTAGTTATCGAAATCTCATAATTCACAGGTGGTTAGGAGGCAAAGCCATGTGGTTCCTTAAAGGTGATGCGCATCAAAGGGGCCCAGGACCGTGCCAAGACATTCCAATCTCTGCCCTTACTATTTATGTATAGCAGTTCTCTTGGAAGCCACTTCACTTCCAAACTGGTTCCTACAGATCCTGCAGCCTAGCAGGAGCCCGCCTGTCCAAAAAAATTATAGTTTTCAGAGCTTGACAGTACTACATGGCTATTCGGCTCCTGAAGATCTCAACCCAAACCAAGCAGGTGTTTCGGAGGGTTGCCGAAGGCCTAGATGTCCCGAAAGGATGCTTTGCTGTATATGTCGGCGAGACTGTGAGGACGAGATATGCAGTTCTTGTCTCCTTCTTGGAGAATCCTTCCTTTCAAGACCTGCTGTCTCAGGCCAAGGAGGAGTTCGGGTTTGATCATCCAACGGGCAGACTGACCCTCCCTTGCAGGGAAGAGGTCCTCGTCAGACTCGCCTGCCAATCATAGAGTCATGCATAGAATGAGTAGAAATGACTTGGTGCAGGGGATCCGGTCCCTGACATTACTTGACAGCAGTAAAGTTTTGACATTTAAGTAGAATATTTGTCCGAATCCCATGTAATACAAAAGAGGAAATCTTGTTCTGCTGATTATACAGAAGTTCTTCTTTCCTTATAAATCTGATGCAGATGGAATTTGCTTCTAAGAGTATGCAGCATATTTTCTTCACTTATCCATCTCACTCTTCTAACTGAAAGGCGATATCATCTTTACATCTCCAACATCTATGGATTCGATGAAATTGGAACAAACTCCTCCCAGTTACATTCAAAGAAAGAAAAAACTACTAAGAAAATATGCAAGATTGGTTGAATCATCCAGTGAATTCCATCAAAGAACCTGCCTTTTTAATTTGGTGATTTGGATTCAGTTGTTCAATCTTATAATTCAAAGTCTGATCCCATCTAATTCTACCAAAAATTTGATTTTAAGATTATTTGAGTTAATGGGAGGACTTTTGGGTCATAGGACTTTAAGACCTAGATAATACTGATTGTCAACATCAAGATAATCAAGACATTGGATCCAGCTCTAATGGACCAGAAGAATATCCTCGTCCAAGTACGTAAATATAGCCATTAGCTTCCTATCTGAAAAATTTTATATACGTATCTTCACCCTCGATGGTTACATCTCAAATTTAGAACATAGAACTGCATGGTGCATTGATATGGATGGTCTGGGAAGCTTCGGATATGCCTTCTCACCAGCAAAAACAGGTTTTCCATATCAGAGTTGGAGCATCTAACAGATAAAAATCGTGAGTATACTATATATAGGTTAAATTTTATCGTTCTCGTTTAATCATAGGCTTGAAACTTCACTTTGGGTCTTTTTTCCGCATGGAGCTGCAATTTCATGGACCATATTCATAGATCTGCATGCCACTGATATAAAGACACAGTCATGAAAACTGTTGTGAACAAACCTGTACGGGAACTGTTTCCTTTTTTTACACGAGATATGCAGTACACACAAAATCGTGTCCAAAATTGGTATGCATAATCAGACTGTCACCGATGTTAGAACGTTCATCCTCCAGGTAAGTCTTGTGAACCTATAAACAGGAGGTTAGACTGAGGAAGACTTTTTCTCTGCAGGGGATGGTGAGCCCACCCACAGGGTGATCGAACCCAAACCCCTCTTCGACTTGACTTAACGTGTCTTGGAACAAAGGGTTCTTCAAGGAGGAGACTGGGACAATATATCTTGTCTTCTGAGTTTCTCCGACATAAACTGCAAAATGACCCTTTGGAACATCTGGACCTCACTGGAGCATTTGCTCAGCAGGAGCAATCTTCGGGAAGCGAATAGCCACGGAAGTATAGTTAGGTATGCTGCTGTTCTTTTTTGCAGGGGAGGGTGAGTCGTGTAATGCTTAGAACAGCTTCTGCTATGAAACATTGCATCAGAAAGCCTGCCATATATAATGAATGAGTGTCTGATTCCTCCCTAACCCAGCTGAGATTGGAACGTGTCCAGGGACAGTACGAGGGCCCTTCTTAAGGACATCAGCCTTTCCATTCACATGGTTTTGCCTCCCAACTACCATATGCACAATGAAATTTCAGCCTATATCACGTCTGGTGCTGTATTCTATGACTTCTTCAGCCAACAAACATGAAAGGAAAACTGCATCACAAATTCGAAAAGAACTTGAAATCTTCTTTCTTCATCCCAATGTTCTCTTTCTTTTTCTCCTGATTTCATGTTTTTCACATGCATGAGTCCGCTTTAAACTCTGGCATAAGAAACCTACCTGCCTACCTCTCTGCTTGATTTCCTTAAACTGCAAGCATACACTAATCGGATTGTCCCCGAGAATCTTATTACAATCACTTACCACAACTTTAACCTCTTAAGGTAAGCGATGACAGGCACTCTTCAATCGGATATGTCCTGTCTGATCCCTGATTCTTCATAGCCTCAGAAAGGAACTTGTCTTCGAATGGAACTATTGTAGAGTACAGCCAGGACAATTTAATGGTGTCTACTCCAATTGTCTCCAGCATGTTCCACGGGGTCACTCTCCTAATCAGCCGCTTTCTGTTTAAAAAAAAAAAGAGAGAAAAAAAAAAGAAGAAGGACGGTGCATGATAATGAAAACTTCAGTCCTGATTAAATTCCCTTCCTGAAGACAGTCCATGTGATCCTTGAGCTGAATGTCTCTCATCGAAGTAAACCGACCACCCAAATCCCTCTCCTCCACTCAGTCCACAACATTGCGAAATATTCACCAAACTCCTCCCCACATATATATACCCACCCACAGAAGACCATCTTCAGCCATAAACAGCACCTTACACTTCATTTACGAACCTTCCTTTCTTCTCCAGAAAATCACAACTTCAGGGTCTTGCTATGGCCATCCATGTTCCTGGAATTCTCCGTCGGTCATCTTTTGCTAGCAAAGGGTCAACGTTAGTGTCCTCTGATGTTCCGAAAGGCCACTTTGCAGTCTATGTCGGGGAGAGACAGAGGAAGAGATACGTGGTGCCGATATCGTTCTTGGATCAGCCTCTTTTCCTCGAATTGCTGAACATGGCCGAAGAGGAGTTTGGATTCGATCAACCCACAGGCAGCCTGACAATCCCTTGCGGTGAAGACACGTTCATTGCTGTAACAAATCATCTGAGAAACCTGTAGAGCTAGATAGGGGGAGTCTAATCACTCAGTGGCAGGTCCATAACAAAGATTCCATGTAACTGTATATACTCGAATGAGTACAACTGTAGAGTAGCTTGGGACTGAAAGGAGCCGTCGGATTGCATTGCGAGCATTAACAGCTTAGAGGACGATACTCCGGTTCAAATTTTGACCCAGAAGTTTCTTTGTTGTTGCCTTAATATATGAAACTTTGATCAGCTAAATTTGATGCTCAACTCCAGCTATGCAAAAGCCGATATTTTGTTTTTAATGGCTGCCACTGATAAAGAGTTCTCGTGCATTACAAGCGAAATTTCCCCAGTGAATGTCAGTTTTGTATCTCAGAAACACAAAGTTCAAAAGCGCAGTTAGGACCGAGTCTCTGAAATTTCCTGTATTTTTTCGGCTAAAACCTTTCCAGGAACGAAATTAATTCCGCTTGCAGGGCTGGTTCTTTAACGTTTGTCAAGTCCCAAAATCTTCAAGTCTGATAAGACATAAGACACATAACTTCGATTTTGTCGTGAATCCACCCACATTACGAGTCCACAACCACATCATTCTGTTGGCTTTCAGATAGATCGAAGAATTTTGTGAAAGTATCACGTGCTTACGACCCCCAAGGAGGAGCTTATGGAAAAGCTTCATCTCCATGTCCTTCTGAGCATGACATATGATTTTGCTTCTTGGTAGCATCCAGTTAACAGCACAACATCCAATCAGGCACGGCGACCTTTTCTGTAAATCATAGTTCCCCTTCACATTTTCCGCCCAAAAAATAGAAACATCGATCAGGTACCTATGTCCTACTGATGGAACATAAACAATTACGTTCCAGCTAGCAAATAATTCAATTCTTTAAGTGGCCATCTGTTGGCTCACGGGACATGACATTATCTGATTTTTTCAATCCATATTGTCTGCTGAAAAATCAGAAAACAAGTCCATGTGATGTCCTCCTGGTCTCTGTTCCTCAGTAGGCCACTGCAGAATTATGCCAAGAACAGATCCGCATCGAGTTTTTTAGCCACAGGAAGTTGCCAAAAGCATCTCCAAGATTCAAAATTCCTGCTTTTAACTTGGAAATCCACCAAGTTTCATTCCCCTCTAGAGCAGACAACGGAAATTAGATCCCTGCTCAACCCATCTGGCAGACATAGAAATTCTGCCAGTAACCCTGATGATTTCACCGGGCCATGCTACTCGGCTCAAGATGTGAAGAATTTAGGATCTTTACCATGAAACCTAGCCGAGACAAGACTCGAAGATAATGTGGGGCTAGAGTAACCATTGAGCCAAGAAAAATGTTACCACATGGCCCTCAAATTTATCAAGAAAAATCAGTTCATGGTCCTCTGCACAGCTACGAGAGAGTGTGTGGGGCTCTCACAATCTCTCCTGGTCCAACCCTAGATCTCCTGAAGGCCACTCTCATTCTCAGAACATGGAATGGCCTCTTCATCACATGTTGACTGGCCGGGTACTAAATTCCATCTCTTTTATTCCTCATCTCCTCAGCTCTGTTCGATTATTTCCTTACAAGAAGATTGAAAAGGGAAAGAAAAAGGGGTTTTCACGTAACCAACGATGAATCTGCAGCATGCCTTCTCTCGCATAATGATTTTACCGGAAAATTACTTATGATATCGAAACGAGTATCTCTGCATCAGAATCCGTACAATATCTGTGCGTAACCCTACTCATTTAAGCTTTTTGGAGAACTTAACTGCAGAATACGAAGGAAAGTTCATATTTTTAATGGAACTTGAACAGGTTTCAGGAATTAACCCGAAATTTTATGGAACTTTGACGTTTACCCGTGAGAAAACGAATTTTTGACCAAAGTACTCTTCTTTTCAAATATATTTCCCAAACTAATCTTTCCCAACAAATATTACCCATTCTAGTCTTCAAAATACTGACGTGGCAAAGATTTTATTTAATTTATCATTTATTTTCCAACTCATCCTTAAATAATCAGATGCGGCATCTTACTCACTACTAGGGGTAAATAAAAAATCGGAAACCTGATAATCGAAAAAATCAACCCAACCCGAGACTAGAAAATCGGATTTATGAGTCCTGTGAAAAATTCAAAGACATTTTTAAGGTGGAAAAAATTAGACTGAAAAATTATGGTGCCGACCCAAAGACGCGGATCAAGACTGACCCGGAAATTATGTTGTTAAGTATATATTATATGTAATAGTCTATTTTATTATTAGATTTTGACAATGCAAATAATACAGTTGATATTCTAATGAGCGGTCAGGCTTGGAGAGTCACCGAACGACAAATGATTACTCGAGACATCGTTAGTGTATTGTCAAAATCTAATAATAAGATGTATTATTACATATAATATGTACTTAATATAATTTTCGGGTCAGTCTCGGGCCCAAGAAGGTTTTTTGGGGTCGGGACTCGAGTTTTTCAGTTCGGTTTTTCCACATTAAAAACCTTCTGAATTTATCTCAGGACCCATAACTTTGATTTTTCCGGCTCGAGTTGGGTCAGTTTTTTCGGTTATCAGGTTTCCGATTTTTTATTTACCCCTGGTAGTGAGTAGGATGCCACATAAAATTGTTTAGGGATGAATTGAAAGACAAATAATAAATTAAATAGAATCTTTGCCACGTCAGTACTTGAAGACTAGAATGAGAAATATTTCTTGGAGAATATTAGTTTGGAAAATATTTTTAAAAAGAAGACTCCTTTTTTTCTCAGATTTATTCTTGTTGCGGTGGGAAGCATTTCCTGCTACGGAATTGTCTGCAGCAAACGGAGAGAGAAACAGGAAGAAAAAGCAAAGGACAATTGCAGGACACTGCATGCATCGGACATCATGAGCTTCCTGCCTCCCTCAGCCTTAGAACATGGTCAGGTCGAGCTGCATAGCTTTCTCATTTTCCTCTTTCCTTTTTGATCTTTCCGGGAAAGAGATTATTAATGTAAAACCGGAGATAGCTGCTCCGTGGTTGACACTTAAAGCACAGTCGAAGTCCGTCCACTGCTACCCGGACGAAGAAATGCAGAGTGCGCAGGACGACGAAGAAATGCATTTATTGTGGAGAGGATTGAATTTCGATGGCGGACATACAAGTGTGAGATATTTCGACAAGTTGGTTAGTGTGTGTTAATGAGGTTCGTATTCTGGCAACATCATCCTCCTCAGTTCGTATCGACTGTCCGTCTGTAAGAATTGGCGAACCGGACGTAGGGTTGAAAATGCCGCAACCGACACATATTCCACAGAACGACATCGGACGTCTGTGCTGGACGATCTGTCCTCACGTTCGGTCAAGAGACCAGGATTGCACTTTAACGCACCAGAGTGAGCTCGGACCACGGGACTGGCACCAATGGGCCCCATGTCCTAGCCATTCGAGAAAAGTTATGCTGCTGGATTTAAATTATTTAATCCTTTTTAAATTTAAATTATTAATTATGAGTCGGTTGTTAAAATTAACTGATAAAATAATCCGGTAATTGCCCGGCAGAAACTTCCGCCGTTCAGACTAACCATATTGCACATAAAGTTTGTAACGGTAACAGGTAATCCAACCGTACCGAGGTGGTTGACGACTTCCTCGATTTCTCACTGCAAACCGGCGCAAGTTATGGAAATGATGGAGCGAAGATGACCGTACTAACCTCGGTTCCAGATGCACATGGGCTGGTCGGGTTGCGCGAGTCATCGGAAGCAGCGATGGATCCGTCCTCTCTCTCTTTCTTTCTGTTTTAATCTGTTCAGTTTGTAGTAATTCGTAGAAAAGAAAAATGAAAAAGAAATTAATTTGTTTTTAAAATAAATGAGTTTAAGGAGTCAAATAATAATAAAATTTAACTCGATAACAGTGCGTGTTTGATCTCGATTCCTATATCGAAAATAAAAATCACTTTTTTCCTTCCTTCAAAAGAAAAATCAACTTGAAATTTGAGAAAGAAAAATGAAGATGGTGAAAAAGTTCTAGACAATTATATCTTACAATGACACGATAAAGAATGATCAATTTAATTATTGTAATTAATAATAATTATAATAACTATTCAAATTATTACTAATTAACAATAATTTATTGGGTTATTTGCTCATAAAAGTACGAACTATCCAAGAATTTCTCAATTTATCATGAACTATTTTTTATCCAAAAAATACAGACTATGCTCTATTTTTTCTAATTTACTATGTTGTTAATTTTGATAGTTAGTTACTGATTTATACTTTAATTTTATTAGTTGTGCAAATAGAGTCTGGCGTAGTATTACACGTAGTATCTATCTGGTTATAAAAATAGAGAACATCCGTTTGCACGTTCATCTTTTGTTTGCATGTCTAACCTTATGATAAAATTGATAATTTGATAATAGTTAGTAATTTTTTATGACCAGATGGATATCACATATAATATCACATCAGAATCTGTTTACACAATCAGTAAAATTAACTATATACATCAGTAATTAGCAAATAAATTAACGGTAAGGTAAATTAAGAAATTTTTTAGTAGTCCCGAGTTTCGAAAAAATAGCTCGTGCTATATTAAAAAATTCTTAGACAATTTATAATTTTTAAGAAAAATAATTCACTATGAATTAAAAAATTAAAAAATTATTCATATTTTTTAAAATAAATATTTCTAATTTATCCATCTATCGGATTTTATTTTATAGTTCCCATTATAAGCCGCGAGTTGGAATCCACTAAGAGCTCCTGGGGAGAGGGGCGGGGAGCAGCGGGCCCGCCGCGTCCCATCGCGTCCCCAAGAATCGAAAGGCAAGTCCAACATGCATAATTCCAAGAAATTCTCAGGCGGACTGCGTACTGACCAGTACACTTCAATCTATGTCCGTGATTCCCTGTTTCTTTTTGTCTGCCTTTTATTATGGTCCGTGATTTCTGCTACACACTCATATCACCTTTTATTATTATTATTATTATTATTAAGAAGCTTTTACTAATTGATCATTAAATTATTTAAACAAAAAAATGAATTTAACTATTTTTAATTATTTTTTAAATATTTGAATCATAAATTCTAAGGAAGATTTTTATTTGTACGGGGAGATGTTGGGACAGTACAGAACACTTCTCCCGCCTGTTTAATCCTTTTGAAAAACTCTGTCGAAATCTCGTGTGGGTGAGACGTGTCGACAGCAAAGCTAGATATTGTGTTGAATTCTGTACTGAATCCGAGATTAGTTCAGAGATCCCAATCTATTTTCATTAAGATTTAAAGTGGTTCGATTGATATTGATATTCGAAGCAATTGGGAACAAGCTGCCGTGCTGTAAATCCAACTGTGCTCCGTATGATTTCGCTCGGATGCTCAGGCGAATCCGGACCACGGCATACACGTAGCGAGTTCGAGAGCTCCTGTTGTTTGCATCTGAAAGGTCCGGTCGAGTACATTAGCAGGACCAGGGGGGCTGGGGGCGAATTAACCGACCCTCTCGTGGCGGATCAACGTCAAGGATCCGCAAGTTGGGAGGAATATAAAACTGTGAAATAATTTGTGGGGGCAAATATGGTAGGTAGAGAATGACAAAATTTATTACCAGTATTAACCAACTGGAGATATTTATCGTATTTGAATTTTATAAAAAAAATTATAATCGAAAAAATTTTATTTTTTTAAATGAGAAATTTATTTTACATCCGATTTAATAAAAAAATTGTTGAATTTTTTATCAGACTGTGCATATTGAAGGCAAAAAAAGGACGAATGACAGGTTGTACGGAGGGACTGGGCGGACCCGCGTGGTGGTCACTGGGAGGACCAGCAAACACAGGCTACAACTCTGATGAAGAGTTTCACGGTAGTAGTATAATTCTCAATTTTAAATTAAAAATTTTTTTATTCAATTTTTATCTGTTAAATTAATTTTTTACTCTCATTTCTACTATTATCTTCTATATTTAAATACTTTTTTATATACCGAAAAAAAAAACATAGACTAGACTAGACAGGAAGAGGAAGCTCCCGGGGGGATTTAGGCTCCCACAGTGTCCCTCTACTCCCCCACACAACCACCCGAAAACAGGCTTAAGGGTGTCCTCTTCTTGACCCCCCACCTACCATGTGATAAACTAAATACTTGGTTGAACCTTCCACAGTGCCCCAAGCCCCGCTTTATTAAGTGTCACTTAAAACTACAATAGGCTCGCTGCGTTCTCGACTTTCTTTTGGCACTGCACGAGCTAACAAATTTTTAGATGAACCGAGTGCATAAATAGTGTGATGAACTCGACATATTATTGTTGGATGTGTCGTCGTGTCAATAATAGATGTCACACTCCATTTTTAGTAAGCGGATATTACTAATAGGGAGGAAATGATATAACACTTCTGTTAATGTACTAAATAATTATCGACAGAGTTCAAAGATAGTACGACAAGAGAATTTTTTCCTTTTTAATGATGAATGTCAAATAAGTTTTTTAAGTTATAAAGAAAAAAGGCTTATATCACTAAAGAATAAAAAGGAAAAGGAAAATAATGTGGTGCAAGTATTCATATTATTATACAATTGCATGCATGGACTATCTATACTAGGATTGGATGACACATTCTTTTCTTCTATAAAGACCCACACACAACTATCCTTTCTCCCTTGTCACTCTCCTCTCCAATTCCTCAAGAACAAGCTCTTTAAAGTGCTTGTCCTCCCAAGCTCGGTCGGTTGCTCATCCTCTTCCTCCATGGCCATCATCAGGAAATACAACAAGCTCTCCCAGGCGGCGCTCGTCAAGCACATCCTCAAGCGGTGCTCGAGCCTCGGGAAGAAGAACGGCTCCCCGTGCTTCGACGTCCCCAAGGGCCACTTCCCGGTCTACGTAGGCGAGAACCGGGCCAGGCACGTCGTCCCGGTCTCCTTCCTCGCCCACCCGGAGTTCCAGTGCCTCCTGCGGCAGGCCGAGGAGGAGTTCGGGTTCGACCACGACATGGGCCTCACCATTCCCTGCGAGGAGGACGTCTTCCAGTCCCTAACTTCGATGCTCAGATGAACCTGCTAATAACACCGATTGATTTCCATGGGGGTGTTGGGTGGGAGAAGATGTGCTAAGATGAAGCGGGACATTCGATGGATGCTTCTCTCTTTTTTTTTTCATCTTCCCATGACTCGCTGTCTAACCCTTTTTTTTGTTCAATGATTTCTTCTTTTTTTCTTTTGGTATGTGACGACCTCGAGAAATTTCAACATTGAGGGGTTCTCATGTCCGAGGATTTGTACAAAATTTGATCTAATCTCCTATTAACCTCTTGAGAGGTGATTAAGGGGCATTGTTGATGATGATTAATGCAATTCATCTGCCTGATTAAGTGCAAACTCTCTCTCTCTCTCGATCAGTTCTACTTCGGCCTTTGCAGCATTCGATCTGGAATTAGAACAAAACTGGAGTAAACCGACATAAATACCACAAGTTCATGGATCTATGTAAATCCATGTGTTGCTCTTTGGATAGCACAGTACGATGATAGTTGTAAGCTGTGTTCGGGGGATTGTCTATCGTTGGCCTCTATGGCCAAAGATAAGTGTGCGGTCTCACTATCGAATGCTTGAGGGGGAATCGAATCTTCAATCACGTAAATTTTTTTATGAGCAATATGCATGTCCTATTAATTTGAATTAATAGCGAAATCTAATTTACTAATCTTACAACTTTAACACTTATTTATTAATAAAATTCACACTTTTTTACTTTTACGGTGAACTTTTTTTTTGTTAAATAGGGCATATATTTATAATATCAACAACAATGCGAAGGGAGAAAAATTTATCTACCACTAAAAAATGGGATTGTATTTATAACTAGCAAAGATTTGTAAAGGTAGCACTACCATAAATGTCCTTTAATGACTTTTATTACTAGGAGAGTTGGGGTGTGGGGAGGGGAAAAATTAGGGTTAGGTAAGGTAGAGTACCGTATGAATTTTTTAAAAAATCATTAAAAGATATTTTACAGTAGTGCTGCTTTTATAAATATTTATAAATTTGTGCTAATTATAAATGCGACTATATTTTTTAGTGTTAGACAATTTTTCTCCCTCAATTAAAAATCAAATGAAATCGAGCAAGAGAAAGGATGAAAGAAAGAGATCGATGGATAGAGCTTCACTGGGACAGAACGGTCGACGGACAAGGACTGCACGTGGGAGGGAGCGGTGGCCGGACGACATCAGGAAAGGGGACTATTGGGAGGGAAGGATGGATGGAGGAGGCAGTCGCAGTGACGGCACCAGAAAAGGGAGGTAGGTGGGGACTGCAACGAGGGGGAAGGCACCGGGAGAGGGAGGGAGGGGGGGAAGTCAAAATGTGTGTGCTTTTTATGCTCCACTTGCCCTGGGGCCATGCCGCACATGATGTTTGGACCTCGGCAGTTGGAGAGATTCTAACATTCTACGCTATGCCAGAAAATGCCAAAGACAAATTTCCAGGCTGCTACAGGCGATGGAATCGGATGTGTTTTTCCTATCAGTAGGTACCGCATGATATTAAAGAGTTCGATGATCTAAATTCATAATTAATGATTTTACCAAAGGATAAAATCTTTTTAATATAAATCCTATATATCCTCAAAAAATGAAATTCAAAATTTTCTTTTATGAGAAATAGACATCAAATCGGTGGGAAACGTTTCTGTGCCTCTCATTTAATTCTTTTGTCAGATTTTGATAATTGTACGGCACCGCTCGCCGTCCATCTCCCACTCCCACCTAACAAAACTGTCCTCAGCCACTAAGGCCATGAGTACGAAACCTCGGCGATACCGGGAAGGGAAGGCGACGTGCCGTGCCGTGTAGTGCGGTGCTCCTAATCCCGTTTCAATCTCATACCACAGGGGCAGGATCCCAGGTTGCAGGATCCGAGTTGATCGAAGCCTTCCTGTTCTTCCGAAGCTCCGTAATCTTTAACCAGAGCTCGACACACTCGACATGATTTACGAGAAATTTTACAGTATTTTCCGTATCCCAATTGGGGCGAGCCATTGTTGAAAAAAGCCTATTGACAGGAGTCCCAGAATTCAGGTACACTACGATGTACTACACGATATATGTCACAGCTAATAAGCTATGCATCTACACATCAGCAAAAATGGTAATGCATTACAAGTACATGATAAATAATAAAAATTATTATCAATCTAAACATTATTGTCGTTGCAGTTTGGTGAGGCTGATGTCACAAGTTCGAGTCTCGCTTTGAGTAATATTACTGAAGTAGACTCTTAAACTTGTGTCTTGGCCGACACATACTTCTTAAACTATACTAGACTTCTGGTAGTATTACATTGAAGGGGTCAATATTAGTACAAGTTGAATTCGTCCGATATGTTCATAGTCGAACACGAAAGTCTAAAAATTATGTGCAGGGTGTAGCCACTACTGTTGCTTTTTTTTTTTATTGATTAAAAAAAAAGGATAAATTACACATATGGTACTAATGTATTAAATTTAGATTAATTTTTTAACATGTATCAGAATCACACTCCCCATCGAAAGCCTTTTATTTTGGCTACGGATGCGCGTTGTTCAGATCGGCTATTGATCCATCAGAACTCCCGAAGGCCGGGCTGGGCCGGGCCGTTTTGGGCCAGTTCATGCTAATCTCTTAAAATGGGCCACAATGGAAAACTAATATAATATTTAAATGGGCCTGATATCATCACCCAGGCCCATTTAATCATCACCCAGTTCCCTTTTTTTTTTTTTCCGGCGTCTGCGTACTCGGAAGTTCAACGAGCCTCGACTGATGTAGGTGCGGGCAAGGTTGAACTCACTGAGGGAGGGAGTAAAACTCTCCCGAACATGAATTTTCTCCATCCACAACGCTCAAACTCGAGACCTTATTCATAAGGAAGGGGTATCTTATTATCTTAACCAATTTCTGTTACCGAGAGAGTTTTGTATGTAACGAATATATCACGTGACAGTACTGATGTGGTGTCGCGAGCTAATAGGATTCGGTTATTTTTATAATTTTTTTGCTACATTGACCTCATAAGCCGACAAATTTATCTAAGATTCGGTCGAGAAGACTCATAAATGGATCGCAAGCAACACGATTGTCTCTTCCTGTAAAAACAATTCGATGTTAAGAGAACTTAATGAGACGTCCTGGCTCGAACTTGAATTTGTTAAAATTTATCGAATTTCTAAATATCAAATTATGTATACTTCAAAAAAAAATCTTAAATGATGGGTTTAGGGGGGTGTGTGGGACAATCTCCCTAAACTCGAAAAATTTTCTAAAGATAGTATAAATTTCACTTAAATTTATTTATTTTTATGAAATTGTCTTATTTCAATCCATTGAATTCATTATCGTACCATTTTATTGAGTTTCATCTCCGTTAGTCGAATTTCCTAAATCTATCACTGTCTGGAAATCCTCGACAGTTTCATGTTTAAAATATTTTAATATACCTAACTACCGTTGGATGAGAGATGAAAATATGATTCCGCTGATTTAAAAGGGGCCCAAAAGATTTCTTATTCGTAAAATAATTCGCAAATTTATATTATTGGTATGCAAATTCATCTTATGAGAGTTTTATTCTCAAATAGGTCTTCTCGATTCGAACTGGATCAGTCATAGCCCATTGTATTTTTAGATACCGGTTGTTCAGACCGGAAAAAAAAAAAGAATCTAATCTACGGTTTAGATTCGATAGGAATCTTCTAAGAAAGCATTATATTGAACTATCAACATCACAATCCAATTTAGGATTAGACCAATGTGTAATGAAGAGTCTCAGTTTATATATAAAAAAAAAGGTAATATAACAATATGCGGTATGTCAGGTCCAGAGTCCGATTCCCATGGGGTCATATCTGGGGATTGATGTCAGGTCTCAAGCTGTATAATATACACTGTTTGGTAGATTAGTTGATTATTACGATGCCGGATACCGTCGATATGAAAAAATATATTCAACTAAAATGGAATGCATCATTTCTAAATATAGTCAAATAAAAAAAAAGTAAAATCTGACTTGATTTTTTCAAAATGGGTTATGTTAAAAAATGGCAAATGTCACAATCCAAAGACTAGAAATTTAAGTCCTTCAACTAAACCCCTTAGAGAGGTGAATTATCATTAGTTTAGGGACTACAATGTGGAAAAAAAATTTAAAATAGTGACTGGTAGAATTTTTGAAAAGTTTGGGTGCCCTCTTATAAAAGACAAAAAATAAATCAGCCAAAGAAAATCGGAAATTAACAAAAAAAATAAAAATAGAAATTATAAAACAAAAATTCCCGAAGGGGACTGCTGCAACTTCAAAAGCCCTCCCCGAGTTTCGAAGCGAAAGAGCAGTCTTCTTCATCCTCACCCCCGCTCTGCTCGACCCCTTCCTCTGCTACTCCTCCTCCTCGTTCATGGCAGCTTCCGTCGCCACGACCGGCCTCTCCTCTACCATCTCCAAGAACCGCACCTCAACCACCGCCTCTCTCTCCTTTGCCCCCAACCTCCCCCGCCACCTCTCCGAACTCCTGGGAAAACCATTCTCCATCGCCGCCCGCAAGCTCACTGTCAGGAGCTCTGTCACTGCCTCCTCCAAAAACCCGAACTTTCAGCCTCTCCCCTCAGAAGACAACCCTATAATACCTGGCCACCACCCCTAAGAATCCAAGCTTCGAGACCATAAAAGGAAGGAACCCTGTCTCCGACAACTCGTGCGACGGCGATTTCTCCCTGGACAAGCCCCGGGAGGAGTGCGGGGTGGTCGGAATCTATGGCGACCCTGAGGCCTCCTGTCTCTGCTACCTGGCCCTTCATGCTCTCCAGCATCGGGGCCAGGAAGGTGCCGGCATCGTGGCCGTCCACGACAACGTCCTCCAGTCAATCACCGGCGTCGGCCTCGTGGCAGACGTTTTCGATGGGTCTAAGTTGGACCAGCTCCCCGGTAGCTCCGCCATCGGCCACGTCCACTACTCCACTGCAGGAGCCTCCATGCTCAAGAACGTCCAGCCGTTTGTTGCACGCTACAGGTTTGGTTCCGTCGGGGTGGCCCACAATGGCAACCTGGTGAACTACCGATCGCTTCGTGCCCAGCTCGAGGAGAGCGGGTCGATCTTCAATACCAGCTCCGACACTGAGGTCGTGCTTCACCTCCTCGCCATATCAAAGGCTCGCCCTTTCTTCGTTAGGATCATCGAGGCGTGCGAGAAGCTCAGGGGGGCTTACTCGATGGTGTTCTTGATCGAGGATAAGTTAGTCGCTGTTAGGGACCCTCACGGGTTTAGACCTCTGGTGATGGGTAGGAGGAGCAATGGAGCACACGTCTTTGCCTCCGAGACTTGCGCACTCTACCTGATTGTGGTGACTTACGTTAGAGAAGTGAATCCCGGAGAAGTTGTGGTGGTCCATAAGGATGGAGAGCACAACCTCTGCTTGATGCTCCACCCCGAACCGAAACAGTGCATCTTCGAGCACATCTACTTTGCCCTGCCCAATTCCATCGTGTTTGGTCGATCCGTCTATGAGTCCCAGTCCAACAATGGAGAGATATTAGCAACTGAGTCTCCGGTTGATTGTGAAGTCGTGATCGCTGTTCCCGACTCTGGTGTTGTGGCTGCTCTCGGTTATGCGGCCAAGATCGGGGTTCCCTTCCAGCAAGGGCTCATCAGGTCCCACTACGTTGGGAGGACTTTTATTGAGCCAAACCAGACCACAGGGACTTCGGGGTGATGCTCAAGCTGGCCCCTTTGAGGGGTGTCTTGGAGGGAAAGAGGGTGGTCGTGGTGGACGATTCAATCGTGAGGGGGACGACCTCGTTGAAGATCGTGAGGATGATATGAGAAGCAGGGGCCAGGGAGGTTCACATGAGGATTGCGAGCCCGCCGATTGTTGCTTCTTGCTATTAGGAGTTGATATCGAACAGGATGACCGTGGAGGAGATTAGGGAGTTCATAGGTTCGGATTCCCTTGCCTTCCTCTCGTTCGATAGCTTGAAGGATTACCTGGGCAGCGAGTCTCCGAGCTTCTGCTACGCCTGCTTCTCTGGGGACTACCCCGTCAAGCTGAATGAGGTGAAGGTGAAGCGGGTTGGCGATTTCCTGGACGATGGGATCAATGGGAGCTTAGATTCCATTGATGGAGGGTGGGCTCAAGCGAGAACTGTGAAAGATGAGAAGGTTGGCCAGTCGGTTTAGTCTTTGAATCCCCCAGGACCTGATCGTGTTTCGATATAGGAAGCCTGGTAGGGTTGATCTGCGCAGGTGGATGATTTAGATGATTCTGCATGGTTGATCCAATTTTGATGCTCGTCTCCAGTTTTGGAATAGTGTAGGCATAAAGACTATTAGGGTTGGCAAATGTTATTGATGGTTGACGGTCAAAACAAGTTTTCATTCATTGATATAGGACTTTACTGGAAATTTTTACTAAACTGTGAAGGTATCTTACCTTGGTCATGATTCGATCACAACGCTGCGGTGCGTTATGAGTTAGCCCCATGGCACCCATCTATGACACATCGTGCTGCCATGACCGAATCAAGTCAAGATACAGCAGAATGCCTCTTTTGTAGCTTCACTTGCAGGAACGAGAGGTTGGGCTCTAGAGCCATATCATTCTAGTAAGTTCGATTTTCGTTCTTATCCTTTCATCTCCATGAAGAAAATGGTGACTTTAGAAGGGAAGGAGCAAGTATTCTCCATCAATTGCCTTGAATATTCTTTCAAAGATCACATTTGGGTTCGACTTGGAGACTTCCCCATGAACAGAATATGATCCCAACGTTAGGTATAGCAGGTTGACTCAGGCACGAAACCGAGCCAAGAACAGCTCCGAACAATCGAAACTCATGACAAAACCTTGTATGTGTAAATATATGATACATGCAACGTATAACCCACGACTGTTTACATCACGGCATGAATCTCCACCCAGAAAGTTCTTTTAAATATATGAATTATTTAGAATACTCTGAAGGAAATCTTTGCTGTGAATGAGTAGCGATCACATGACAGTTTTATAATTTACCAGATCCATGATAAAGACGTTCACTTGATTTGATTCTTAGATCCCTCTGCCTCCCGAGAGGGAATGGAGCGGGAAGAGGCAAAAACTAATGAATAAATGGGGCGGAACTGACGAAAAGGGAGCCGAGCTACAACAATCCTGATCTCATCTGAATCATCTCCCCGTGCGAGGCTCATTTGTTTGATTCTGGATTTGTGTTCGTGTTGTTGTTTTGTTGCTGCTGAGGAGGCTGCTGCAGCTGGTGAATGTTTACATGGGTAGAATTCTGCTGTTGCTGATGATGCAGTGAAAACATCCGACTCTGAGGACTCCCTGAGAGCTGTGGCGGGACCATCACCTTCGATGGATGATTGGAATTCCCGTTCAGGCCTGCTGTGGCAAGCTTCAGGCGCTGGACCTCTGCCGTTAATGCCTCATTGAGGGCTGTCATGTAAAAGGAACAACTACTTAGCAAACCACAAATATCCTTCTAGACAAGAGAGCATGCGTGCGAGCAGATTTTATGGCATAAGAGTATGTGGATTTAGATTCCTGTGCCAATGCCCAAAAAAAAAAAAAAACAGAAAAGGTCATTGCAGTCTGCTTCGGCTTCATTTGATCTTAAGGATTTGATTACAAGGGAGACATTGTTTTAACAGTTATGACTGCTCCATGCAATCTATCGGGCGTAAAGAATGTCCTCGAACACTTTTGGAAGCTTCACTGAGAAAAGCATTACCCGGATTACTAGTTACAAAATAAGCACTCTTTTACCTTAGTGCTGTCATCTCCAATTACTACACATTTAAAATGAGATATAACAATAAGTCACTAACACATTCGCACATAACATGGTTCCCACAAAGCATTCCTAAGCACTACACCGAGTTCAATACATTAATGAGATATTCAAATCTGTGAGCACTATTTTACCTTAATGCTGTTCCAATGGCTACATAATAAATATCAGAGATATAACAAGAAGTCACTAATATATTAGCACATTTGTTACTAATATATTAGCACATAACATGTTTCCCACAAAGCATTCGTAAGCACTCCACCGAGCTCGATATTTGGAAAAGATTAATGAGATATTTAAAACCTTGAGCACTCTTTTACCTTAATGCGGTTCCAATGACTACACATTAAACATCAGAGATATAAAAAATAAGTCACTAATATATTAGCACACAACATGTTTCCACAAAGCATTCCCAAGCACTACACCAGGCTCAATATTGGAAAACATTAATGACATATTTAAAACCTTGAGCACTCTTTTACCTTAATGCTGTTCCAACGACTAAACATTAAACATCGGAGATAATAAAAATAAGTCACTAAAACATTAGCACATAATATGTTTCCCACAAAGTATTCCTAAGCACCATGCCAAGCTCAATATGTGGAAAAGATTAATGGCATATTTAAAACCTTAACGCTGTTCCAATAACTGCACATTAAACATCGGAGACATAACAATAAATCACCAATATATTAGCACATAACATGTTTCCCACAAAGTATTCCTAAGCACTATGCCAAGCTCTATTTGGAACACATTAATGAGATAATTTAACCTTAGCTCAAGAGTTGACCCTAGAATTTCTAGTGGGTTAGTCCTAACAAAAATTTGCAACAAAAGCAAAGCTGCAGCATCATAATGAAGAACGAAATCATTGATCAATCCTCAAAGGATCTTGGGAAAAGAAAAGTCATCATCAGAAATCCGTAAATGAAATAAGACAACCCCATAAGTATATGATTCATACCATCTCGGAGTTGTGCCTGTTGTTCCATTGCTTGAAGACGGAACTTCAACTCATTATTCTGGTTTGTCAACCCAACAGAATCTCTCTGGATGGAACACAGGAAGCAAACAAGATATTCAGTTCATTATCAATCAGATACACAGGAAAAGCTCCAAACAGCTCAACACATTAAGCCATCACCTGAAGAAGGGTAAGCTGAGCAGACAGGGTCGTTGCTTCAGTTTGAAGAGTCTGAACTTTATGCTCCAGCTCTGAAATGTAACGCATCTTCCGTTCTTTGGAACGGGCGGCTGACTGGCGATTGGCCAGTATCCTAGTCCAGATCAAGCAGCAAAAGTTATTTCAAGGAAGTCCCATGCTTCTTGCACAGTATTAACGGAGTTCAGGCAACGCACAAAACATGGAAGAAGGCAATACCTTTTAGCTCGCTTTGGATCAGTGGCTGCAATTTCAGCAAGTTTTTCATTCGCCATAATCTTCTTCATTTCAGCCTCACTGAACTCACCATTCCCAAATTCCATGCCAAAAGCATTCGAATTTCCATCCATTGAGTTGCTGGGAGAGAGTTTTCCTGTGTGAAGTCCAGGTGAGGGAGGTAATTTCGGTGATTCATCACTAAAATTCAGCTTACCCATAAAGCTGTCCATGGAAACACTTCTGTAATGTCTGGTAGTTGGAGCAATATCGCCACCTGCGCTTCTTTTAATCCCTTCCCTCTTCTCTGCAGAATAACCCGTACCAATTCTCTGCATGCTATTGCTGCTCTCATTCACACTACTTTCCGCCTCGTTATCACTGCTTTCACCTCCATTCGTCTTCGTCCCACTAGCCCGACTGTCTAAATCCTCTTGAGTCTCATTAGCAGTCTTCTCATCAGTCCCAGAAGAGTTCAGAGCCTCGATCCCCTCTAAATTCATGTAAGCTGAGAACAAATCATCCACAACTTCCCCTTCTGACTTCCTCTCGCCCATTCCTTCCGTGCTTGTATCACCACAGCTGGATTCCTTCTTGACCAACTGAACCGGATTAGCGGAGCTCAAATTGTCTCTACCTGAAACTGAACGCTCGAGAACACCTGAACCCCGAGATGATATAAGGGGTGGCGAAGATTTCATCAAAGAAGAAAGGAATGGGATATCACTGTTGGAACGCCGGTGTGCCTTCCGAGGGGGCAAGCTCTCGCCTGGATGGGAAGGGTTTCCCCTCGTGAAGGGCGAAGGCGGCAGCAGAGGATGTGGGCTTGGGTCCCGGTTACCAATCAAGGCGTCCCCAGAAGAAACATGGTCCAACATAGCAGATGCAGGAGAATCACGAAAGGGGGAGGGGCTGAGAGGAGGCAATGAGTCGAAAGAAAAGGCTGAGGGTTGAGACATGGACCGCGAGTGCGTGGGACCCGAGATCATGTTCGGGCATGCTTGCTGGTTCATGGGACGGGACGCCGAGATCTGGGAGAACGGCGAAATGGGCGGAATCCCGGCTCTCTTGCTATTGTCGGCAGCAAGACCCGGTGACAAATGCCGCATCTGAGCTCTAAATTGGGCGGTATTCAACTGAGGGATATCGAGCTGGTTAAACTGCTGGGGCTGCTTCGGGATCTGACCCAACGCCGGAGTCCCGACCGGGGACTGCAAATGCAAACCCCTCATCATATCACTACTGACACCCTCAGTATCCCCCATGTCCGCTCACACCACAATGCCTCACCGGAAAACACTAAATCAGCACCCACCGGAGCTACCCCTCAGCTCACTAAGCAAGTCAAACCCCTCCTCAGCAATCGTTCCACAGTAGTGAACAAATAGTAAAAACCAAACCCCTCAGAGACGAGGGAGAGCTTTCACGCGGAACAATCGTCAGCAGAGAACTCAATAAAGCGGCTCCTTCTCGAAATTACCTCAGGAGTAATCGATCATTACGAGCAATCTCGCGGAAATGGCGGACATGGCAAAGCGTAGCGGGCGGCTCCTCTCTGTAGAAGGGATGAAAGAGACGGAATTCTCTCCTCAGTATGTCTCTGTGAAGTTGACGCGCTTTCTCTCTCTAGGAGCTGCTCTCTCCTTCTCTCTCTGTAGAAAAATTGAAGGAAACTCAAAGCTAATATAAAAAAAAAAATAAAAGAAAAATTCGCTATGTATTTATCGTTATGATAGTTGTAAATTTAAAAACGGTTAAAGTCTCGTAAGATTAATTTTATTAATTTTCAGTCCGAATTATCAATATTTTACTAATAAAATTATTAATAGCGTGAAGTCCACTTCAGCATAATAGATACGATTTGGATTGAAAGTGTAACAAAAATAATCTTATATGACTCAATTAGTTATTTTCAAACTTATAGGATTCAATTATACAAAATAACAAATGTATAGAATTTACACTACGGTTATCTTGAAAAAAAAACAAACGTTAAAGTGAATTTATTGCCTTTGATTGTTATCGATCTGATTTCGACTTTGACTCTCATTAATAATTTTCTTACGTCCCTTTATTTTCTCTTTTTCGTGAGAAATTCTCTTATTTTTTTATTTCTTTTTCCTTACATGCCAAAAAATAAATTTATCAGATTGATTCTGATTCTTTTTCATATTCGTGTCAAAATAAAAGCGTCTTCTTTAAACGTCGCACCATTTTCTTGATTTATATTAAACTTTTGACTATATTATATCAGCAATCTAAACACTAAAATCAAACTATTTCTTGAATGCGTTTGAAGTATTTATAATTGAATGTGAAATCTTAGAAAATTTTTTAATCCAGACGGATGTCATGATTCTCCGGAGCACGAATTTATTAAGGGAAAAATATCAAATAATTTCCTTAATCAGGGGACATCTGGGTGGAATTTGAATTTAGGGCACATTTCAATTTGATTCCGACTTCATTCGGGCCAATCAAATCTCACTTGTGAATAACAAGAAAAGCAGATAATTTGACCGATTGACGAGCGCTTGTCCAGGAAAGGAGACATTCCAATCACTTTTCACCGTCGGATGGGAAGTGGGTCCTTGAGCGGGCACCGATCCACCATCTTCATCCCGCAATAAATGGGCGATCTAGGCGTATCTCTTCAAGAGACGGAGGGAAAAGAACAATAATTATATCAATTTATCATCGAACTCAAGTCATAAATTTCTCCTAAACTCTTTTTTTTTTTTTATGATGATGTGGATTAGCGGGTTATGGGCCCCTGACTAGTCTTCCCGGCCCGATGGAAACTCGACAGTCTCATTGGGCAGGTAAGTCCGTGCTCCCGCACGTGCCGGTGGCCTCCGGAGGTCACTGCAACAATGGGGAGTCGAACCTCCAACCTCCGTGCTACCCGCTTGGATGTTCCCAAACTCTATTTTAGACAATAACTGTAGACACCTTATTTTGGCTCAGAAAGGTTTCAAATTTCATTCTTTGAGAAAATGGGTGGACCCCGATTTGGCTCAGATCGACCAAGTTTCATTTTTGGTTATTTTGTCTTTGTAGCCGGTCTTTACTTCTACATTCTTATTTATATTTTACTATTATCCCTATATAAAAAAAAAACAAAAAAAGGTTAATTGAAAAATAAAAAGGTTAATTGAAAAAAAAAACAAAAAAGGGGAAATCAGGGCAGAGGACTTGACGTCCTCTGCTTTCTTGCTGAAGCAGCTTTCTTCTTCTCCTCTGCAACACACCATCTCCAGATTTTCTGCTCTGGCCGCTGCTTTGCTGCAACCATTTTCCCGCTGGTCGGTCCGGAGCTTCTCTCCATCTTCTTTCTCCTATAAGGAAGCCGATCTTTCTGTCGTAAGGGGGGGGAGGCCCTGCTGAAGATTTCGGGGATGAGGGGATCGTTCATTGACGGATCAGACACGGGGACGCCGAGTCGGAGCTCTCGATCGTCCTCGAACCTCGGCAGACCAGAGAGTTCACCAGTAGCCGACCACCACCACCACCACGCCACTGCAAGGCCGGTCACTGCTGTCTTCGCCACTTGGAAGGCCGCCACCGAACCACAGGACTCGTCTGGCCTCCTAAGAAGCTACTGAATCGGATCCTGCCATCGCTCAACGGAAGCTGCTCGCAAGGTATTCGTTGGAAGGCGTGAACCACTCCCCACTTCTCTGAGCCAACCGGTAAGCAAGGTAAGATTCACCTCAGCCCCTTTAAGCTAGGAAACGAATTTCACGGGCTACAAGACTGATTGCCCGATCGATCTGTAGTTGTTTTTGTGTTGATGATTGCTGGGTTTATTCACTGCTTGCTGGGCTGATTGGATTTGATTGGTTAGATAATTGTGCTGAGGTTCCTTATATTTTGTAATGGCCTTGATGTTGCTGGGTGGCTGTGCGCATGATGATGAGGATATGCGGTGGATATTTGCTCGATTTTGGGTTATCCAGGGGAGTTTTTAGGGCTGTTTAAATGGTTTGATTTGCGGCTGCTCTTGTCTCAATGTTCTCTTCGTTGTGAATGCATTTTTAAGGAAAATAGAGCCATCTTTCATACATTATTGCAGCAGCTCTTCGCCGTGTATTTTTCCTTCGTTTTGATGGCAATTTCGGTGGGAAAAGGTGATGTTTAGTGTCCATGGTGGCTGCTGGCCATTGCTCAAGGATTTCTCATGACTTTAATCCCATTTCCAACGAGAATAGAGCTGCCCATTGCAGCAGCTCCCGGCTCCCTGTTTTTCTTTCGATTTAATGATGGTTGTTGAAAGGAAATGCGGCTGTTTAAAGTCTATAATCGCTGCATGCCTTTGCTCGGTGATTTCTCCCACTTTCGTTGTTGTTTTTGAGGGGAGTAGAGCCTTAGTCTACGAATCTGTGCTGCTGGGTTTTGCTGCACATTTCTCATGATTTTCTGGGCATTTTGATATAAAAATGAGGCTGCTTAGAGTCCTTAGTCGCAGCAGCCCCTTTGCTCGATGATATCTCCCACTTTCATTGTTATTTTAAAGAGATTAGAGCCTCAGTTTTTTGGTCGTTGCAGCAGCCCCTTGCTGGGAGCTTTTCCTTGATTTTCAATGACATTTTGAGAGAATCGGAGTTGTTCGGTGGCTGAGGTTGTGGCCACTCTTTGCTCGACGATTTCCCTTTGTTTTGACATGTTTTTTGTGGTG
Organism: Lagerstroemia speciosa; assembly: GCA_037672795.1. Taxonomy (NCBI): domain Eukaryota; kingdom Viridiplantae; phylum Streptophyta; class Magnoliopsida; order Myrtales; family Lythraceae; genus Lagerstroemia; species Lagerstroemia speciosa. The sequence continues at coordinate 6,999,035 of CM075289.1, read as the reverse complement.
AAATAGGGCTGTTTTGTCCCCGTTGTGCAGCTGGTGCTTATGCGTTTATATGCTGTGATTTCATCGCCATTTTGCTGCAAGAACAGGGCTGTTTCGTTTCTGTCATTGCTGCTGGTCATTGCTTCGGGAGTTCTCATGATTTCAAACCCATTTTCAATGAGAATGGAGCTATTTATTTGCATGTTATTGTAGCAGCTCCTTGTTCTGTTTTCCTTTGATTTAACGATGACTTTTGATAGGAAACATGACTGTTTAAAGTCCATATTTGCTGCAGCTCCTAGCTCAATGATTTCACACACTTGCCATATCGGTTTTGTGGAGATTAGAACTCTGTTTTGTTAGTCTGTGCTGCTGCTCTGTGCTGCGTTTTTCTTCTTTGTTTCCATGGCCTTTTGGATGAAAATGAATCTGTTGAAAGTCCATGGCTGCAGCAACACTTTGCTCGATGATTTCTCCTATCTTTGATGACACTTTTTAAGAGATTAGAGCCCTAACACGCTTGTCATTGCTGCTGCCCCATTTTCTGGTTGGTTGATCCTTGCTTATGGCCATTCCCTAGTTCTTAACTTCCAGTTATATGGCTTTCCAAAGCTGCTGCAATTTGGTGGTTGTCTGGTGCTTATTTCGTATCATTCAGAGGCTCCTAACATCGGGTTTTTGGGGCTGTCACTCACTGCCTCATTTTGTGATTGTTTGAGGTTTGTTTCGAACTATTCTTTAGCTTTAAATCTCTGGTCTAGGCTTACAAAGTGAATCCACCTTGAGTTGTCTTTGATTGTGTCTTACATGCTTGACTCGCGGTATATTGAACTGTGACATTATCTATGTTGTTCCCTAAGTCAAATGAATGGTCTTTTCCTGAATTACTTGGTGTTTGGCGTATGCAGATTGTGTCATGATTTTGGTTATTAGATTGTGTCAATCCACTGATCCATGTTTCGAACAAGGTAAGAATTGGACTTAATAAAATAAGGCAAGCTTAGAAGCACTAGGGTACCGATTTTAGGGCGTGTCGACTGGCTCGCGAGCCTTTCAAACGTAATAGAACCCCCGGATCCAAACTTTGGTTCGAGACCGACTAATAAAACCTAGGTGGTTAGTGTCATGCTCCCTTAGGTGGATGATAGGTTCCTGATCGACCTTAGGACTAGTTCCTTAAACGATTAGTGGCGACTCCTTTTATATATGCATTGATGACCTTAATGTCGCGAGACAGCCTGCGGAAACCTTTCGATTTCGGGGTGCGACAATAACAAATCATTTTTTTGGGTCTATATTATGAATTACTGGGATAAATGAATTTAGTTTTAAGTAATATTATTTTTTTATTATTCACATCCTTAATATTTTGCATCTTTTGAGGAATATTTTGTATATAATCTAGATTTTGAAAAATTGATCAAATAATAACAAATCTAGATTTCGATGTTGCAATGAGTGAGAGCGAACAAGCGTTGTCTAAATAAATAAGGCTAGAAGCCTATTATTATTTCATAGGAAATATTGCACAAACGATACATTTTCTTTTATAGATATTTCACTTTGGTCCATTTTCTTTAATTTATTTCATTTTGATACATTTTCTTTCGAGACTGTTTCTTGATGATACAACATATCACCTCCAGTCTGATGTGATCTCGTCTTACTTTGACACCTCAACATGACACATATGCGCCGTGCGGGAGCCGGGTCAACGAGAGGAGATGGTGTCGAGTAGGAGGCGATAGACTGTATCATAAAGAAACAGTTTCGTAAGGAAATAAATCAAGATCAAACAAGATAAAGGAAATGCAGTAAAGTGAAGTGTAATAGAAAATGTATCATCTGTACAAATTTTCCTTAGGTAGGTACTAACCATTCCAATTTATCCAATAAATGTCTCTAAAATAAGAATTTAATAAATTTACAGATATATTTCTCTCACTGAATTCGTTCGAAAAGATAGTGAAATATTAGAAAAATCTTAAATTCTACTATTTTACAGTGACGAGACATGGAAATACTAATTATAGGATGTGGTTTCTAATGGAACTCATTTGGAAAATTACCAACAAGCTGCAAGGATTTTTTTTTTTAATTTAGATTTCTCGAAGAAGTTTACTGTCCTGCGTCAATGGTATCAAAAAATCTAACGGATCATGACTAATTCAATTCGAGTCGGGTGGACTCGTTATAGGATAAGGCTTCTGAGGTAAATTTTTCTATTAAAAAAACTCAAACTTGGCGCTCCCACCACCTCAATTTCTTATAAAATTTTCGTCCTCGCAGAAGAAGACAAGAGAATTTGCAAGTATGGTAAATGAATAACACCAGTGTTAGGTTTTTTATATTTATTGATTGATTAATACTTTTCCCTGACAGAAAATAAATGGATAAACATGCATTGAAGTTGCGACCTTGATCGCTGCAGCCACGCCATTTTATTTAATTTCTTTCCCTGTGTGTAATAAATTCTCTGAACAGTGCTTTTGATGCACGACTTACAAAGAGTTCGAAACAAATTTGAGCCCTGTTGGTGGCTCAACAAACGTCAATGACAGGATAAAGTATAGAAATTCTGCGTCATTTTAAAAAGATTTGAACTTTAAATGAAAAATCTCTTTATTGTACATCTTGGATAAGTCGTTGGTTTTACTTGCTTGAGAGGTGACTCAACAAGAAGCCCATGATTAACTACTGAGGATGTCATGTGTTTCCCGACAGTGGAATTACAAGAACCCAGATGGTCTTATACCCCCCTGGCACGAGCAGAGAACACTCAAGGTGGTTATCTCGCAGGATGTCTCTTAAGTTAGGAGGTCGGAGGGTTCGATCCCTCTCAAAGGAGTTATTCAATAAGTTTACCACTTTGAGATCCCATCACGATGATGTGACCATGGTGATATTATTAAAAAAAAATTCAAAACTATGATTCTTTAAAGGAAAAAATGTATAAAAATACAGTATTTTTGTTTGTGTCTCAATTTTTTTAAACTCCTGATGGGGGAAGGATTTCGAAAGATGGCCCATGGCTAGTTTCTTATTTGCTCGGAGGACACGGTGCAGCATTCCGAAAGCAGAGAGAGGGAGAGGGGGCGGTTTGCGGGTTGTCGTGCAAGGGATCAGCGGTGTCGTTTATCCGAAGCAGCCGGCACTTTCGGGGTACAGCTTCAAAGGCCCAACCGGCGTTTATACAACGACGTCCGCTAACCCCGGCACGAGTGTGAACTTTGCTTCTCGCTCTCGGTGCTTCCTGTGAAATTGCCAGTAAGGAGGGCAATTCTTTTCATTGATTTATCAAGAATGATTACATTCGAATAAATAATACAAGACATTGAATACTTACTCTAAATAATGTACATGTATAAAGAAAGAATCCTATATGTAAAGAAAGAATCCTAAAGGAAATATATGGCATATATTGTACAATATCATCAATACTCCCCCTCAAGTTGGCGCATGAATGTCAAAAATGCCCAACTTGCGAAGAAGATAGTGAAAGAGATCTCGTCCAAGAGCCTTTGTTAAGATGTCGACAAGCTGAGATTGACTAGGCAAATGACGTGTAGAAATGTGACCCCGTTTAAGATGATTGCGGACGAAATGACAGTCAATCTCTGTATGCTTGGTGCACTCATGAAAGACAGGATTAGCGGCAATGTGAAGAGCGGCTTTGTTGTCACAAGCAAGGTCCATCGGGGTAGGATGAGCAACACCAAGGGACCGGAGCATGCTATGGAGCCAAAGTAATTTAGCCGTGGTAACGGCCATGGAGCGATACTCGGCTTTTGCTAAAGATCGGCTCACAGTGGTCTGTTTCTTCGATTTCCAAGATATTGGGCAGCCACCTAACATAATGAAAAAACGAGTGATAGACCGCCTCGTCATTGGACAGCCAGCCTAATTACAATCGCAAAAGGCCTGTAGAGTCAATGTAGTGGGAGGCCGCAGAAGAATGCCTTGTCTTGGACGATATTTGATATAACGGAGAACTCGAATGGCAGCATCCCAATGAGGTTGGCGCGGAGCCTGTAGAAACTGAGAGAGAATATGTACCGAGTAACATAAGTCAGGCTTGGTGATCGTTAAGTAAATCAAGCGACCGACAAGGCAGCGATATTAATTCGGATTAGAGATCAGATCACCGGAGTTAGCCCGAAGATGATGATGTTGTTCCATGGGGAAGGACACCGGTTTGCTACCAAGCAGACCGGATTCAGACAGGATATCCAAGGCATACTTTCATTGTGATAGAAAAATGCCCTGAGCACTACGAGCAACTTCGATCCCGAGGAAATACTTTAGAGGGCCCAAGTCCTTAATGCAGAAACGTCGAGACAGATAAGTCTTAAAGAGAGAAGAGGCAGTAGAGCTATTACTTGCCAAGATAATATTGTCAACATAAATAAGGATGGCCATAAAAGTATGAGCACGATAATAAGTGAAGAGAGAGTAATCCACACCAGAATGAATAAAGCCATAGCTGATAAGTGCAGAAGTAAATTTAGTATGCCAATTGTGAGACGCCTAGCGAAGACCATAAAGAGATTTCCGAAGTCGACAAACCTGTCCAGTGACGGGTGTCTTAAAACCCGGAGGAAGCCGCATATAAACCTCTTCGTCAAGATCACCGTGGAGAAAGGCATTATGGACATCAAGTTGGTGAAGTTCCCATGTTTAGCCAAGGCCACCGTAAGCAAACATCGCACTGTAACCAATTTTGCGACAGGAGCAAATGTCTCATGAAAGTCCAATCCTTCGACTTGAGTGTAGCCCTTGGCGACAAGTCCGGCCTTGTATCGTTCAACACTCCCATCGGCACGTCTTTTAATTTTGCAGACCCATTTACAACCAATAGGTTCTTTGTAGGTGGCAATTTCTCCAGGGTCCAGGTGCCATTAGCTTCGAGGGCGGTAATTTCATCCGCCATCACTTTCTGCCAACGAGGATCTTTAATAGCCTGTAAATAAGTACTATGCTCGACTGCATTGTCGAGTAAGGCTAAAAAAGCTTTGTGAGAATCAGATAAGCGAGACAAATTAATATGATGTGCAAGTGGATAGACCGTACTTGAAGAGTTGAGGACGCGAGATGAGAGAGGAGGGGGGTCGGGGCTAGCGAAAGCAGTGTGACAAACATAATCAAGAAGCTAAGCTGGTGGTTGCTTTGCCTGAGTAGAACGTCGTGGAGGCAGTTGATCAAAAGATCGTTGGGCTGAATCATGAACCAGGTGATCAACGAAGGAAGACGTGGATGGGTTCAAAGGAGCATCAGCCCGCTGCTCTCCTTGATTGATAGGCCCAATGGAGGCATCATGGCCCAACTCCCCTGCATGAAGATCTGATGGGCTGCTGGGCTCCACGGAAGAAGGGGCAGATGCTGTCTGCCCAACTGAGGCATTCCTGCTCGGAGACTCTGGGGCAGCTGAAGTGGGCTCAGGGGACGGAGAGACATGCTCACCAATCTCCACTAATGGGCTGGAGGTGGCTGATGAAGAATGATCCACAAAACCCGTTCATAAATCCAAGAAGGGAAGTTTATCTTCAAAGAATGTAACATCCCGGGATATGATTAAATTGCCTGATTCCAAGTCGAGAATCTTCCATGCTTTATGGCCAAAAGGATAACCAATAAAAACTCCTCGTCGTGCCACTCACAAAATTTATCTCGGTCTCGAGACTTTTGATGAAAATAACACAGGCAACCAAAGACCTTTAAATGATCATAGCTAGGTAATTTTCCAAATAGAATCTCATATGGGGTTTTGCCCGATAGTAAAGCAGATGGTGTGTAATTAATTAAAAATGCTGCTGTCAATACACACTCTCCCCAAAATCTAACTGGAAATGCTGCCTGAATCATCAACGCCCTAGCCACATTAAGAATATGTCTATGCTTTCTTTCAACTCTCCCGTTCTGTTGGGGTGTGTCGACACATGAGGTCTGGTGTATAATATCATTATCAGAATAAAATTGACGAATCTTATGGGAAGTAAGTTCCGTATCGTTATCACTTCTGATCACCTTAATGAGCCTCCCAAATTGGGTTTGTACCATCTTTGTGAAAAGTGTCAAGCAGGTCACATGTTTCTGATTTTTCTCGTAATAAATAGACCCAGACTCCTCTACTGCAGTCATCAACTATAGTAAGAAAATATTTGGCACCAGATAAAGATGATGCGCTGTATGGGCCCCACAAATCACAATGGATCATATCAAATATTTTCGTTGCTCTGCTATTACTAAGCGGGAAAGACCGTCGAGGTTGTTTGGCTCGTAGGCACACGTCACAAAAGGGATCAATTTTATTAATCGCAACGACTGGGGAAAGGAGTTTCATTACATTTATTGACGGGTGTCCCAAACGCTGATGCCATAAATCTCCCCCTGAATCCTTTGCAGTCAAAGAAACTTGTTTTGAATGTGAAGCCACATATCGTAGACGATAGACACCCCCACCCCCCCCCCCCCCCCCCCCCCCAAAGCTCACCCGCTCCAATCAGCATCTTTGAGGTAAGGTCCTGCACAATACAAGTATCAGAAATCATTGTCACCGAGCATCTCAATTCATCAGTTAATCGCCCAATCGAAATTAAAATATAGGCAAATCCGGGAATAAATAGAGTATTTTTCAAACTGAAACTCGAATTTAATCGAACTTGGCCTTCGGTGTTTGCCCACACAACTTTCCCATCGGGGAGGGTAATCGAGATCGGTTCCATCAATTTTCTTCTCTTCTGTAAGAGACGCCAATTCCCTGTCATGTGTCTCGATGCTCCAGTGTCAAGAATCCAAGTAACATCAGTGGGTAACATTTTCATACTTGAAAGATTCTCTGTCGGGCTCTTTAATTTTTGGGCAAAACTTAACAGCTCTCGGTACTGCTCACCGGTTAGCCCTGGGACTGCTGATCCCTTGTCCTCAGCTGAGTGGGCCTGGTTTGTCTTAGCCCAAATCCATTATAGCAAAAGCCTTCTTTGATTTGGCATCATGGGCTGAAGACTGTGGAGCCCACTGGCCAAGCTGGCCCGATTGTCTACTTGGTCCACCACGATTTGCTGGACCTCCTCGGCCCTTGTGTTTGAATTTTTGGCCTGCCACACGTGATTCCCAATCTGTCGGCCTCTCATGAAGTTTCCAACAATTCGGCCTGTCATGGCCCATTCGTTGGCAGTAGTCGCACACGGGCCGACCCTTGCCACCGAATCTGACATTTCCAGCATCATCAAATTTCATTACAGAGAAGGCAGCTCCTTCGATTCGTTTGTCCCTTTTCAGGATAACCTTTCATCTTTCTTCCTGGCTGACAATCGAAAAGGCCTTGCTCATCGAGGGCAGCGGTTCGGTGTTGAGTATCTGCAAGCATACCGAGCCATACAAGTCAGTATTGAGTCCCATAAGAAATTGATGTAACTTCTCTATCTCCTTGTCTCGAGCTTGGTTTGTGGCCAACGAACGTGTGCACGGATAGACTTCCGTATATTCGTCTAGTTCATCCCACAAAGATTTGAGCTTTGTATAATAAGTGACAATGGTATCGCCCCTTGCTCGAGGCGACTTATCTCCTTTTTTAACTGGTGAATCCGCTGCGCATTTCCTTGTAAATATCTTTATTTTAATTCAATCCACATCTCATGCGGATCATCTACATACGCCAGACTTGTCTGCAAACTTTTGTCAAGCGAATTGTAAATCCAAGAAACAATCATGTTATTGCAAATATCCCATAGATCAAAGTCAGGGGATGAGGAATCATGCTTCTCCAAGGATCCATCGATGAATCCCAATTTGTTCTTTGCTCGTAAGGCTCACCTCATTGCTCTTGCCCAGGTTGCATAGTTGTCGCCCGTCAGAATGGACGAGACGAGGGTCGCACCTGGACTATCTGAGGGATTGAGATAAAATGGAGAAGTTGTGTCAATTGGTTTCTTCACGTCCACCTTCGATGCATCAGCCATGGTGGATTGGTTTGATCGGATCGTCAAGCCGTCAACTCTGATACTATGTGAAATTGCCAATAAGAGGACAATTCTTTTCATTGATTTATCAAGATTGATTACATTCGAATAAATAATACAAGGCATTGAATACTTACTCTAAATAATGTACATGTGTAAAGAAAGAATCCTAAAGGAAATATATGGCATATATTGGACAATATCATCAATACTTTCTTGATGGTGACTGGTGCTTGACATTCTTCCCACGCAAAGGCGGACATCCAAAAGGGGGAAGGCTTGTCCCACGGGGGACCTCCAAGTTCCAGCTTAAACCTCTCCCCTTTCTGAATTTCCTCTCCCCCACGGAAAGAATCCTCTCCTCTTGGCTTACTCTGCCTTCCGCAGCCGCGCCCGGAAGCCAGTAGTGTGTCGTGGAACGACTCTCCCCGTGCTCGTGGGTTCTGTGATGGATATCGGAGTAGTCGGGCTGTTGAGGGTTGCATGGGCCGCGGGGATTCTGCCGCTGGCCATAGCCTCTCTCCCCTTCCCTTTCCTCGATCGGTTCCACGGAGCTCTGTTGGGGTTCTCCAAGAGAGGAAAGATTATGCAGCACTCTCACTATGTGGGTTGCTGATTCTTCAATTTCTATACCTCGTCCTTTCCATTTTCGAAGTTTTGATCTTGTTTCTGGTCCGAATTCACTTGTCAGTCTTGCATTTTATTGGCTCTCGAGCAAGTAAACATTGTTAATTCCTGATCAGTACAAATTTGTGTATCATGAGACTAGTGTCGTCTTCTCGGGTATTTGAGTTGTTATTTTTGGGCGATCATCTTGCTGGTTTATATAGAAGACTGCTTAGCATAGCATCAGTGTTTCCTGAGCCCTTTGGTCTTTAGAGTGGTAAAATTTCAGTCTTTCGTTGGAGAAATTGTCAGGTGATCCTACCTCGCCAACAAATAAGTAAATTAGTATTAATGATCTGAGTACTTGTCATAGTTAACACTTTTTTTCTCATCACCTCACAATGAGGTAGGACCATCTAAAGATTGTTTTCCTTCCGTTGTCACTTTGGAGCCCAGTCGCTGTTGTCAAATATGGAGATTAAAAACTGGTAAATTAAATCCTGCAAACAAGAGATGACACAGCTTTTGTTACCAAAACTAGGAAGGATTTTGCCTTTCTCTCTTAATGTGATCATATACGTTCCTATTTGAGTCTGGATTATAGGTTTCATACTTCTATCTGCTTTCACTCATTGACCTTGCCCCCTTTTGCCATCTTGATTTGCAGAAATTCTCTGTGCCTCAAAAGTTCTTTGCTCATTTTTACATAGTTGGTGTTCTATGGACGACACTTCTGCTCGTGGCAACATGGGCTTATGCATATAATACGGTGCCCTTGGATTCAGAGCCATATATTTACTCTAATATAGCAAGCCACTTGACGGGAGGTCCATTTTCATGGCACAGAACGGGTTCCACTTCATTAAAGCACGCATATATGGTCTGGAACTCTGTGTTCCTACTTTTGCTGATGGAAATCCAAGTTTTAAGGCGCCTCTACGAGACAATATACGTTTTCGACTACAGCCCATCTGCTAGGCTGCACATCTTCGGATATCTGACTGGGCTGTTGTAAGTATCTTGGGAAGTCCTTGAGTTCTATCAGCATTTATTCTCCAATGTTACCACTTGATTTGAGAAAACGGAGAGCTCTCACATATTCCGTCTTGATTGAGAATGGAACTTTAATATGAAAAAAATTAACATTCAGGTATCAGATGAATGGTGAGCTCTTATATATTCTATTTCATGATGCGTGTTATGTTCAAGGTGCTCTACTCTGTCATATATCAATGAAGATACAGCAACAGCGTACAGTTTCAGGCTTAAATTTTAGGATGGTAGTCAATATTGTCAGTCCATTAGATAGTTTGATTTTCACGAGTATTTGTACCACTGAAGCTTGTTTCATATCAACAGATTCTTATGCGAAGCATATTTTTCTTTTGTATGCCCGGATTTCGTGATTCCCTGTGGCTCAGGTCTCAGAATGTTGGTCCTATCTCTATAGAAGAAGTATAGGCTTTTCTTTCCTTCATGCTAAGGCCACATTCTGGTGAAGCCAGAAAAGAAACAAGGTGGAAAAGAATGGCTACACAGAATTCACAGTTCAAATGATTGATCAAATTCTATTTTCCACTTTTTATCAATGTGATACAGATGTACAGAAAGCTCAATGTCCTGCACCAGTCATTTATTGTTAACTGTGTTTTTTTTTTTTTTCCATTCACTTGTGCATGCTGGAACACCACAATAGACTTTGTTCACACAAATCCTGTTTTGGCCTCTTGAGATATCGTGTATGCATCTTCCTGTTCTATGCCTTTTCCATGTTGCTGACTCTCTCTCTCATTTTTCCTTTTTGGTTCTTTTATGTGATTAAGTTTCTACATGGCTGCTCCACTCTCACTCTGTTGCAATTTTGCACTGGACACATACAAATTTTCAAAAAGCCAATTGTCTGAGTTCATAGTTAGAGGTAAAAGTCAGATGCTGCCTAGTGAAGTCGACTTCTGGGAAATCACTAGTCCTTTGTTGAAGCTCCGGTTGCGGCAGTGGATAGGTGCAGCCTTTGTTCTGTGGGGTTGGATTCATCAACATAGATGTCATGCAATCCTAGTAAGTATTGCAATCTTGGCAGTATTAAACCTTTGCTTGGCAGTCTATGCAGTAAAATTATTAATTTTCGGCCTCTTAAAATATTTATTGGAGCCTGCAGTCATACGCCTGTGCTAATGATTCCAAATTGCAATTACTTTATTGTGGTTAAGACTTGCAAACATATGCCTAAATTTTATCTCGATGTGAATGGTGTGAATTTTAGGTATTCTGGTTTTGCTTCGTTTGAGAGTAAATTGATTAAGGTTCTTCATCATAAAAACCATGGAAAATCTTAATCACAGTGGTGAAAGTTTTTAGGAAATGTGTTTGACTTAAAAAGACAGCGGACTAGAGAGCTAGCCTGCATTTGAAGAAGAAAAATCTCATGCATGTCATGTTTGTGCACTTTATTCTGTCTAAATATTCAAGGACTTCTCCAGGGCTCTTTGAGGAAACGTCCGGAGCAAAGTGATGAGTATGTGATCCCTCATGGCGATTGGTTCGAAAAAGTCTCATGTCCTCACTATCTGGCTGAGATAGTAAGCGCCTCTCCCTTCTGCCCTTTCCCTCTCTCTCAGAGTGGGTGTGTTCTTGCATATTTTAGACTTAACCAAATTGATCAAGGAAAAACTTTCCATTTCATTCTTTTTTTCTTTCTACAAGCATTAAAACAGAAACTCTATTTTTATAAAAAGGTATACATGTAGCATGCAGGATTGGTTCCAATTTGTGTTTACCGATGATGGAAGAGGTATATGCCGGTTTCTGGTTGCTAATGGTGGCATAGAGTTAATCAACTGGTCGCTGCTCTGATTTGAGCCATTTCTTGCCCTTTTTGTTCTCTTTAGAAAACTTAAGACAGAAAAGTGATACTCACTATAGTAAAGCCACAAGTTTAATTTATGGAAATGAATGATTCTGATATGTGTTTACTGACGATGAAGGTAATATATGCTGGTCTTGTGATTGCCAGTGGTGGCAAAGACTTGACCATCTGGCTGCTCTTTGGATTTGTGGTACTCTCCTCCTCTGTTTGCTTTGGTGTTCGAATAAAACAGCTTCCTTTCCTCTTTGGACATCAGATGCTATTACATGACTGTGGCAGGTGGCAAATTTAGCGTTCGCTGCAGCAGAGACACATAGATGGTATCAACGCAAATTCGACAACTACCCGAGGAATCGATATGCTGTGATTCCATTCATTTTCTAATATCTCGAGGCAAGAAGATGGTGCAAGTTTGCGGAGGGGGCCGGAGACTGTCGAGTTCATGTGATTTCGCTTTGAGTGGTCAGTAGTCACTTTGCTGCATGTATGTATGTGTGGAGGTTGTCGAGATGAGTAAGAGCGATGTCCATGCATCAGATCCAAGTCATATGTATAACATATATGTTGGTAGCAGTGCAATTTGATCTTCTCTCAACGATAAATTTCCTCGCATTTCATCTCGAGGAATCGACTCATCAGAACCCGGATTGTTTTCTGTTCCTTTTGCAAATTTTCTGTCCATTCCTTTGACCCTGCTGCTTCAACGATCACCATGTTGACCAAATATTCATCTGATACAGCTTCTAGTTCTTGAGATCTAGGAGCAAAGTTGACAAACCATGAGGGGCAATGGTCACTTTCACAGGTCAAGTTTGTGCTGTTTTCAATGTTGAAGGTTAAAAGTGACTTACTCACACCATGTTAGAAATTTAATAGGCTCTAGTTAATTCAGGTTCAAGTTAGATCAGTTCATTTAGAGGTAAAGTCTTGTCAACATGAATTTTTTTCATTCTCAATACTCGAATTGGAGACCTTATTAAATAGAAAAAAATGTTTTTCAATCTCAATCAACTCATTCACGTTAATATTAATATGACTAACTGAAAAAAAAGAAAGACAAAAAGAATCCAACCAGCGATGCATGTGTGGGCTTGGCCCATCTGCAGCTCCGACAAGAAATCCGACCCTGATTAGCGACCCGTACGATTGGTGGATACCTGGTTGGATCGGATCGGGGACGACTGATGTTTTGTCTCCATTTCACTTGAGGAAAAAGGATCGAAGTTACGAAGCGGGGGAGGGGGGAGGAGAGCCAGCGATTTATTGCGAGATCTAACCCGGACCAGATCGGGAGTCGAACGATGTCGTCAACTTTCAGCGGCGATGAGACGGCTCCGTTTTTCGGCTTCCTCGGGGCCGCAGCTGCCCTCGTCTTCTCGTGTATCGTACTCAGAACCCTAGTCTTCTGTCTTTCAGACTCTTCATGCTCGATCTAGCAGCTGTTTGTTTGTTATCAATGTGCCTGACGGTCGGCTCTTATTTGCTTGGCTTGTTTTATGTGTGTACGTGGAAAATATCATGCGATCAGATGTTTTTGTGAAGCTAAGACGAACGGATTTGATTACTGGATAGCTTGTTTGTCTATCTCCTTCACCATAATCATCTATTGCTTGACATTTAATCTTTTCTATGAACTAAATTGATTTTGTACCAATTCTGTTATCCTTTCTTCACCAAATTCAGCTAATGGAAAGACTGTGAAACTCTCTTGGAAAAATCTCAGGGTTAAGCTCTTTATCGGTGATTGAGATGTAGGAATATGTTATTTTCAACCTAGTGATTTCTGCAACCATAGTCATGTCTTCCATTGGAAACATCCGAAGGAAAATCTTGAATTAGATTCGAATTGATGGCTTTTCCTCCTAATTAATTCAACCTAGTGAGATGTTTTTAGGGCCATTGGAGTTGTTTCTGGATAGAGATATGTTAGCTTGCTTTTAAAATTAGTTTTTGATGATATGTAGTGTTTTTGGTGGAGTGGAGTGTTTCTAGAATAGTTTCCAAATTGATACTAATGGCTGAAAACTGGTTATCACACCGGTGGAAACAATATATTTTTTTTCTTTTTGAAACATGAATGATTTGTTTTCTTGCGTCTGCCAAATCCTGTAAACGGCTCTGGGAGCTCTTTGGGGATGAGGAAAAAGGATATATATATATATATATATATATATAAAATTGTAACTGGCCCCTAAAGTGTTATAGTTTTCTTTCTTATAATGGGTAAGGATTTCTTAAGTGCAGCTGATTCAGTGTTATGGCTTGTCAGGTATGGGAGCTGCCTATGGAACGGCTAAGAGTGGAGTTGGTGTCGCGTCCATGGGAGTGATGAGGCCAGAGCTGGTTATGAAGTCTATTGTGCCAGTTGTTATGGCTGGAGTGTTGGGTATCTATGGGCTAATTATCGCCGTCATCATCAGCACTGGGATTAATCCCAAAGCTAAATCATATTATCTTTTCGATGGATATGCTCATCTTTCATCTGGTCTTGCTTGTGGACTTGCTGGACTGTCCGCTGGAATGGCAATTGGAATTGTTGGTGATGCCGGTGTCAGGTATGCTCATCTTTGTCTTATGTCTTTACTATGTTATATAATTTACATTCCAGTGATGATGCCATGGTTGAGTAAGAGAATCTTTGGGCACGTGTTATTTCAAAATGTATAACAATCATTAGACTATTCCGATACTTGAAAACTGAATGGTGCTGTTAAAGATCGAATTGGATGTTCCATCTACAAATGGATGCTATACACTAATAAGTTCTACACCACTATGATAGCGTCCTCTTAAGGTAATGCATACTTTTCATCTCCCGTGAACAGTACCCTCTAAATCAGTGCTCCGCTGGGTTCTGGCTAGAGTTTCTTGCTGGTATCTGCATTGCCTGATATTTTATCTCCGAATTACTGTTGGAGGATTCCTTGGGGATTCAGTCTTACGTTGAGGGGATATGAGAATTTGAATTGAGGACAGTATCTGTCTAACCTTTACCCCTTGAGATATTTATCTGGTCTCGGGGAAAGTACAATATTCCAATATCTTACCTTGAATGTCATTTAAATGAACCATATAACACGGTATTGTATGAGAGATGGTGAGCATTTCTCTAGATGTATCTCTTGGAGTTCAATATTTTTCCTCACATTACTTCCAAGGAGTGATATTGAATCTCTGCCATACCTGATAGAATGAATTGAATGATTGAAAAATTGTCCTAATTCTAAACATACTTATCTCCCTGCGGTGCAGAGCTAATGCCCAGCAACCAAAACTTTTCGTCGGGATGATCCTCATCCTCATTTTCGCAGAAGCACTGGCCCTGTATGGCCTCATCGTGGGCATCATCCTGTCCTCTCGGGCGGGCCAGTCCAGAGCCGAGTAAGAAGCAAGAGCTATCTTAAGCTCAACATTTATTCATTCTGTTGACCTTATAAGATGTTTTAAGGCATGCCGTTGGTTGGACTTCGGAGAGCACATCTCCACTGTCCTTATATTCTTGCTAGTATCTGTAAAACGGATTGAGGACGTCGTTTCTACTTGTAATTTGTAGTTTGATGAGCACTAAATTCAGATGGACTTTCAAGCCGATTCTATTTAATGTACCCGAGACTACTTGTTTATCGTGCATTTGCTTTCCAGAATGCTTTGTTTTGCATCTGTTTAGAACGGTTGATATTTGTTCAGACTGATTCGGAATTGCTAACTGATTAAAAGACTAGAATTTCCAGTGTTGTCGTTTTTCTTTTCGAAGGTATCATCTCGTCACTTCGACGTGCCTTTGCTTGTCACCTATGGCCCGGCCGATCATCTCAAGCGATGAAGGATCGGCAACCTAACAAGATCATGACCGTGCTTTGGTCACTTATAAAGTGACCATTTAATTTGTAAAAAAATTTATAAAACCGTATCGGTACGGTACCGTGGCTTATATGCAGTCACGGCACAGTACCGATACGGTTTTGTAGAGGCCTCTTTAATTTGTAAGACGTACACCTGCTTACCTCAGGACACTCGGTGTCACAGAGAAAAAGCATATCTTTGTTGAACAGCCGGTTGAGGAGATTGGGAACTTGTGGCAGCGGATGTCCGTCTCTTCGGTGCATGCTGACGCAGATTATCTCTACATTAATTTATTGGTATTTTTCCAGTTCACGTACTTTAAATTAGATAATTCAATATATTCCTTCGGTGGAAATTACATATAAAGAAATACTTGGAAAGAAAGGAAGGGTATTTTTTTAATTGATAAAAAGAGGGCAGCAAAATTTGGGGAAAGGAAAAAAAAAAAGGAAAGAAAGAAAAAGAAAAAGTGGAATAACAGTGATGATCCAGTAATTTTCATTATAAATATTTAAATTTTCATGGTCGACTGTGGATTGAGTAGACAGACATATCAAACAAGTGTTGCGTTGTGTTAGCTCTGTCAATGTAATCCTACCAAAGATTTAGCATAAATTAAGAGGCCGGTGTCAAAACGGGGCAGTTCTAGCTGTTGTTTTACCCATCAGGGATTTGAACATGAGGTTTCGAACTCATCCAATTGCACGAGAGTTAATTTTATATCATTAGATCACCACCTTTAGTGGTAATAAAAGAACGGCTAAATACACTCTGGTTATGTAAGAAACAATCGAAATTGACCGAGAGCAGGAAGCAGACCCCATCGCATATCAAATTTAAATCAGTTATAACTAGTTCTTATGCTTTTTAGTGGACGTGTGGTACGCACTGAACATGATCTCGAAAGGAGGCCTGCTTAGGTGACCTGTGGATGAACGAATAAAAATCAAACGTATCATGTTTACGCGAACGTGATTGGTTGAGCCGTTCCAAGCCCTTTTCTAGATTAAGCGTTATTCTAAGTCCTGTTAATAAAAAAAAGTTATAATTAGAAAAACAAATTTTGAATAACCTTTTACTGGGTTGGCTGACTTTGCCTGAATCCTAATTAGTCGATACTGACTATATTTCAGGATATCAGGTGGTGTATTTCGAAAACAATATAGTAGTTGATATATATATATATATATATATATGTATATATAATCTTTTATAGATTTAGACTTCCATAACTTTGGCAGCTTTGGCCCACGAACAATCTGGGCCAGAAATTCAGTTACCCTTTTTGTTCATTTAACATTAAAAAGGCTGCTCCATTTCGATTTGTTAATGATTAAACCTGTAGATAAGATTAAATATTATTTATGGTGGAACGGATGACAATTCGAAGAGAAAGGAAAGTGAACGGGAGCTCACATGATTGTCTGCAATGTCGTGTCACTCCCTGACCGGAAAAAATTAGGTCGTTGCATGTTCCTCTGTCTGTGCCTTTGGCTCCCTGCGATGATGCCGCTGCTGGAGCCCACCCGTTTAGGTAAAGAGCAAGACTCCTGTAATGATTGATTTTTGCCGTTCACAAAACTCGGACGATCTAATATCCGTACGCCGGAAGAGCTACTGAATCGCCTGAACGGATTCATAAACAAGAAGAGAAAGTACTGTATGTCGCGGGATATCAAGTCGGAACTGCTGCTGCTCGGCGGTGTCACGATAAATAGTAATCATCCACGTCAGCAGATTCACCGGGGAGAATCTAAACGGTGAAATATGAATTTGATATTTTTGTAAATGAAAGCCTTAGGAATTTAAACAAAACCCTAAAAAAGTCCGAGCGATCCTAAAAAAATTTGATATCAGTTAGCGATAAGAGGAAAAAGATACCGATTATTATAGGATGCGAGTGCTTAAAGATTTTTCAGAGGTTCCAAGAATTTTTATTTAGGATTTAAATTCATACTATACGTCGAGTTTAGCGACACGGCTAATTCTCCCTAAATTTTTGAGAATCATGCAGACTCGAACTCTATCCACAAAGTGTCACGGGGACAGAACCCTCGTCCGGAGAGAGTCTTGTGTGTAACGGATACACCACGTGACGGTGCTGACACGGTGTCGCTAGCTAGTAGGATTCAGTTATTTCTATGATATTTTTAATAAAACATAAAAGGGAAAAAAAAACAACTCTAAAATATAGCCTAATTTAATTGGCTGGTGAAACAATGTCAGTACTGTCATGTGGTATACCCGTTACATGCGAGACTTTCTCCCTCATCCGAGCTGATCGGTGACACTTCGTCCGTCCTTTTCCATGCACGATGAAAACGTTCCTAGGAGTATCTCGAGGCCGAGGATCGGATGTGCATGCCCTGTCATCGATAGAGAAAGCCCGGCTCGTATCCGCAGCACGTAGGCACGGACTTATCTTTGGGGGGCCACGGCCACGCACGGCGTTGCATTTCATCCCTATCTCTCGGAGCGTCGATCGGTCATAGTCGATTCATAATTGCATCGTTCGGACTTGTACGAATCTCCCCGATTCAAGATAGCTCGTTCTGAGCCATCTGGGGTCAATCCTTAAAACCGACAGATTCGACACGGACGCTGTCAATCCAAGCTTTAAAAGAAAAAAAACAGAAGGCGACACGGTTTCTTCATCCAATCGTGCTCCTATCTTCATGTGTTATCGACTCGTCACATGAAAAACGTGTGATAATGGATAAATAAGACTTTTCGTGCAGTAGCACCATCCTTAATTAATTATGAATCCGATAAACAAAAATTAAGGATCTGATCACATCTTTGATTCTTTTGTAAACTCTCCACGTACTTTTATTCATCTCTTTCTCTTATCCCTTTTAGGCATACGAGTCACCTTTATAATTGAAAAAACATATGAATAATTATGTTTCTATATACGTGTGTACATATATATGTGCTCACACACACACATATATATATATGTATATTATCATCTTTGGCCGTCATGCATTTCGAGCCACAGCTAGCATGTGTTTTGAGATAAAATTACGTACGGAGTTGCATGTATTTTGTGTATAATAATAATAAAAAATATACGTGGAAGATGACAAGATCACTGATAGCCTTTACGTGAGAAGACCTCGGGGCTGCCGGACCCACGTGGCTCCTTGCCGGTCCCGTAAATTATCGGTCCCCCCGTCCTGTTCAATTTTATTAATATTCGAGTGGGTTTCAAATGTTTACGTACTTCTACACTTAACTTAACCAAGCAGCTTACGCGAACAACGATCGGTCAGCCGAAATAATTCGACAGAGTTCTGTGTTGGAATCCTATGAATAGGAGAAACTCCCAAGTGTTGGAGTCCTAACCTCTTCATAAAACAACCTAATTTCAACCCTTTGTCTTTTCAGCTGCAAAGAAGGATGGGAGTGTTAGCAGTGATCTAAATCGCTCCCGCTTAGTTATACATTTGAACTTTCGTGTTCGGCGTTGACACTTGTCATGTAAGCATTGCACCGCCAAAGGGCTGGTGTCCGTCACGGCTCGGATGCAAAAAGCACACTAATGTTAACATATATTTTTGACACAATCACATAAAAGGGATTCGGAACGGTATTCTTGACTTCATTAAATCACATGAAAGTGAATTCTGTACGATCTAATTAGACACGTACCACTGAGCAATCCGGTGTGAATCTGAACTGATAAGTGTTGGTTCGATTTTCAACCGGAATCCCATAATTCTGGTTGGATTTCTCCCCGTCTTTTTAGCGTACGTGGTGTGTGTGACGGATGCTGAATCTGTGACCTAATATTTTCTTAGGAAAAGTGCACACTTTGGTCTTTAACTGACCAGCTGGTCCTATAAAATTGAAGATATGGGCGGTTGATATCGGATTGGTTATAATATGGACGTGCAGCTAAAGTGCCCTCTCAAGTGAATGCACGCTTTCTTAATTTATACATCCAAATCGACGCTTCTCGGGACCCTTTCTCCGTGCGATTTCTGTACCCACCGGCTTCGATCGTACGTCATAAAACCAGAACGTGGACTCATGGCCAGTTAAGTCCGAGAACCGAAATAAAAGTGCCTGACTCATGGCCAAATCAATCCGGTATGAACTTCAGCCGTCCTGTCCCCTCGCCTGAGTACAGAAGGAAAATGTCCGGTTCAACTCTCCCTGCACACCCACTTAACTCGGTCCTTATAAAAGCAGAGGTTCTCGGCAAAAATGCAGCCGAATGAATCACCCGATAACTTTTTTACGCGAAAAATTCTGTGTTCCAATCGTTGGGCCGTTAAAGAAGGAAAAAAAATATTAATAAATTATAAAGTTATTAATTATAAATTTATCTGGTTAAACTACTAAATGATTTGTCATTGGAATGCAGAAGTTTCTTTTCCATACGTGTCCTTAGCCCAACCCTACCCAGTGCTGGACCGGACCTATTGTGCGGGAGTAAATATTAAAAATGTATTATATAATAAATTCGTTATATAAATGACCGTTTAAATTTTAACACGTGCAGAACTGAATCTCGAAAGTCAGAAAAATATTACGCGATTTCAAATGAAGATTTATAAAATAATCCCATCGCATATTTCAAACGGAATATTTACTCAACATGCGCCAAAAAAGGGTAGATCCTCTGTCAGCGGTTGCAATCAGCAGCCGCAGTCACCGCTTGTGCTGTGCTAAGTGCAGCATCCGACCACTTGATTAAAAAGGAGAAAATATTGTATGTAATAGATACATCATGTAATAGTACTGTTAAAATGTTACGAGTTAATCAAATCAAATTATTTTTAGGATTATTTTTTCATTTTAGGTTTTATTAAAAATGCTGAAAATAATTGAATTTCATCGGCTCGTAACACCGCATCAGCACTGTCATGTGGTGTACTCGTTACATACGATACCCTCTCGATTAAAAAGGGCCCACATATCTTCCTTTGCTAAGTTTGGTGTAATTTGAATGCTTAGCAAATGGAAAAATATTATAACTAAAATATGATATGAATTAAATTTAAATTAATTAATTAGATCTAGTAAAACTCTTAAAGTTACGCGATGCACAAGCGCGAAAAAAAGGAAATAAAGAAAACATTCTTTGGGGAACCAGTGAAGCGGGGCCCTGTCCCCGCACAAACCGTCTGTGTCGTGAACGTGTCCGGCTGTGTCGATTTCAAATTTGAGCCCCCAAGCTTCCATTACTCCTCGGTTTGCTCCCCTAAGTTTATCTTGATCTCTCTTCTCCCCCAGTTCACCAATACATCTCAAGCTAGCCCAGGCCACCGTGACCATCAAAACCAGCAAAAGGTAAACTCCATACGACTGCATGATCACCGCAGCAAACCACAATTTCGATCCTCCGGGTGCGTAAATGTCGCACGATATACGGTCGTGCCGGACATAAGTCGCCTCGTGCCCAGCCGCGCAATCTTGTTTCTTGTTACGGTAGCAACACAATTTATTGATGAAACTCGGTTGAGGTGCTCCAATTCCCCTTCTTCTTAAAAGGCTAACGGGTCGGAGTCATGTGTACAGAGAAAATTCATGTTGGAAAAGAGTTATACACCTTGGCGGATCAATCTAACTCGAATATGAATTAGTTGGATTCGATTAGATTACCGGATATTGAACGATGTATATGAAAAGAAAAAAAAAAGGGGAAAGAGAGGCAAGTGGAAAAACGACGTGAGGTTGTGCACAGCGAAATGCAAGTACAATAGACATCCAAATGAAATTGTCATAGTGGGATTGCGCCAAGAGACCGCGTCCGCAGACAGGATGAGGAAGGACATCCCATGTCATGCATCCATGTTATAAGAATGAAAAATGGCTCGCATTTTTCTTTGGATTGCACCGCGCTGTATCCCCAGACGAGTTGAAACGCGCCTTGAGATTGATCTACGGTCGGACCGGGATCTCTAAGAGAATTCTCGTTGACTCTCCCAACTTGGAAATCGATCCTGGGATCACCCATTTTGGGAGTCTAGCAGGGGAACTGGCAGGTTAACCTCAGGTTAGTAACTGACTCGCATTACTTGAAGGAAATTAACTCTCCTCGGACCAGAAAAAGAAAAGTTCCAATGGCTGGTTACCTAACCTATGCTACCACATGGTTGACAGATAATTCCGATGTCGAATTCGAGCCTTAGGAAATCTGTTACAGAGAAAGTTTTATATATTAATAGATTGGATTTACTCGAACTTGATTACTTGGGATTCCCGGCACGAGGTGGAAATTTACATGCAACCCTCCATTGGTCGAGCCGTATTTCAATTGTGGAAACTTTAAGCATCTGTTGTGATGTTTCAATTTCTCATTTGATTAAAATAAAATCTCGGCCCGAGTTGGAAAAACAAAGTCATGAAATTCTAGATGTTGGGCAATGCGTCCGAAGAAAGGTAAGAGGGCATATCCGTAATATTCAACCAGAAAGCAGATATGGAAGGCCTTTAAAAAAAAAAAAGTGATTACGATAATCATTTTCATCACGACTGCCGCTCTTTAGCCTTACAAGAATTTTTGGGCACGTAATCAGTGCACAATTAATTTGGGGGACGAAAGTAGTTGGATTGTTGGGATGTCTCGTCACAAGCCGAAATCGAAGACCGGAAGACCTGAATAACGAGTTGGAGATCAGATTCAAGATACGGGATATGTGCGAACAACGATCAACGGTCGAGATCGCTGTTGGAAGTACGGAATATCCTGAACAGAATCTTGGTAAATATTTGAGAGATTTTGTTTGATATTATTTTCTTGTTTAAATAGTATAGTCTGAGGCTCGTAATCTATTTGATTTAGAAAATATATGTAGATAAAATTTTCTAGGATATCAAATATGATGTTGTCTTTTTATCTATAAATAGAGTCTTATACGAGCTCTGAAGGAGTACCTCGGTGTCGTGAAATACCGGGGGCTTTAGGGCCCGGGCGATAGAGTTTGGGCTTGGGATTGGTGGTATCCGTAGAGACTGTAATCTCCTGATTTGATCTAGTGGAATCTCATACTTTATCTGTAGTTGTTTCCCTCGGAGTTGAGGGTTTTTCCCTGTATATCCGGTGTTAGATTTCTGAATTTCTTATTTCATCATCTCGTTTAGGACATCTCGAGATCCGACAGACGGTATCAGAGCGATCACGATCCCCAACATGGATCAAGGTAAAATTGCAGTCAGTGAACGCTGCATCGAACATCAACCGTCGTTATTCTCGTGCAACCGAGTTATTGTCATGGACGACGAAGACCGTCGGCACGATGCTCGCGTGAATAAACGAACTCCTACGACAACGTTTGAATTTCTCTCAGGGCGAATTTGAAACGCATGGCAATCTCCGCACGATAAATTATCGTGGTGGCAGGCTTCTCTAGAGTTTTACTCGTGTTTTCCGACGTGGGATTAACTTTTCTTCATGGCACACGATCCACGTATGGCACGCCGGAAGAGATGTCAAACTCGGGACGTATGGAGAGACGCATGTACGACGTAATCGCCAAATGAAATGCAGAACAACATGTTTGATCAGTTTTCGACTCTAAGAATTTTAACTGACTCTGATATTATATTAAATACTGTGACACCGAGAGAGCAAGCTTGTAATTAATCTCCATTTGAAAATTACGAGGAAAATGTTTTTCTTTCTTGACATGGGTCAGTCATTTCAGGATGCTTCTAAACTGAAAAATCCGACCATCTCTTTCTTTACCTAGCGGTTGAATTTCTCATAAAACACCACCGAATCCGCCGAAGCAGAGTCCAAACCGGCCCACAGGACACTTGGCTGTGACCAGTTATTGATTAACTTGCAAAAGGGGGAAAACAGGCACGTGTTTAGAAAAACGAAAATCCTCTGCACAGACTATTGGGAATTAAAAAAAAATGAATTAGCTGATAATTTGGCAGTGCGTTGAAAATTACATCTGGGTTTATATGAAGAACCCAACAGTCACAAGTGAGTCAAATTAGTCAAAACCCAACAACCGCCAGAGGTTACGGGTCGGAGAGGTCCATGTCCCTGTCTCTGGTCCTTTTTGTGGGTCTCGGAAGTCCATGTTCTCCTGCGGATATACACATTTATAGATGAAGGGAAGCAGTAATAGCGGCGACTCGAGCACTCCTGTCACGTAACTTTGGACTTTTGTTTTCGACCGCGAATGTATTATACGAACTGAACAACCGGTACTGACATCGACTCTGTCAAAATATAAAAAGTCGATGCTGGTTGTGTTCTTCTGATTATACCAATAGTAATGGGTTACGGGTTCACCCTGACATTGTGAACCCCACGCACCTAATCGAAGCGAATATGTCTTCCTATTCCATGCGCGTGGTTCGTACCATCTGACTTATTTTATCGAAGAAACTTTTATGCCTATTAGCATATCACGTAACAGTATTTATATGATATCACAAATTAATAATTATTTTTATAATTTTATAAAAAAAATTGAATTTTATTAATTTATGATATAATATAAGTATTATTATATAATATATTCATTATACCAAATATTCTCATTTTCTGGGTAGAACATTTAAACTATGGCATTTAAGGAAATCACACCAAACAAAGACAAGAGAACGTAATCCCCACACTATCATCACGTGAAACGCGTGCAGCCCAAACCAAGTAAACACAACGATAAATCCTCCAAAAGATATCTGCTGAGAGCTAATACCGTATTGGATAAATAAAAGATCGAAATTTGATTTATAAGAGAGCGCGCATCGCTAACCTATTGGTTTAAATTTTTGAATTGGATATGAGTCTAACTTTTTATGGGCCAAGTGGATATCTTATATGATATTAGAATATGTTTCCGTGCGAGTTCACATTACGTCGAGCTCGATTGTGGAACTCGCGACCGGTTTATCGAGTATGGGAGAAAAAGTCTGGCCTGTACGTTAGCTCGAACATGGAAGAGAAGTGTCGTCTCGTGGTAGTTTGTCCGTCCTTTAGCCCGAGAAAGGTCACATGTCAAGTGTGAATATGCTGTCGTATGAGAACAGATATTGAGAGTCGATCACATATCGAATAAATAAAAGATTAAAATTTGATCCTTAAAAGAGGACGTAACAGTACTTATACAGCGGCGCCAACCATAGCTGAAATTTATTAATAGACGCAAGCGATGGCGTCGGCCACATGGAAATTGGACGCTTACCATACGACACGCCGTTTTTGTGCCAAGTGATCGGTACTGGGCAGGTCTCATCTCACCCGTGAGCGCCGTATATTATATTAACTTTATTTATTAACTTTTATTGGGTGTTGGTTTCTTACATGGGCCAGTGCTTTACATTTTACCATCGCCACGTGGACCAAAAGCGAACTTTCAGTGGGTCCCTTGTGCCAATCAATGGCCATCCTTCTGTACTAAATTCGATTATTTTACTCCACCGATTCTTTTACTTCATATCATAAACAGGGATTTTCCCATGATTTACGAGTTATTGTGTGTATTTTAAGAAAGAGGTGTAGCAGTTACCATTGGTTGGATCCAGAAGATGTTAGAATATCTCGATTATCAAATAAAAATATATTGGATCCCTTGTTTCGTTTTCAATTTTACAATTTTACCCGTTTTACAGAGGAAAATTAACTTTAATAACATTTAAAATTTTAAAAACACTAGGATTATAGTGATATTTTGGAAAAAAATCACTAATTGATCATGCATGAGCCACTTATCCCCTTCCACATTTGCTTCTGTTTCTATCTAGTCTTTGTATTTCTTTTCTGAGAGTAAATATTTAGCATGTTCATTACATAAATTTTTTTTTCAGATCCTAACGCTTATATATTTTCATAATTTTTGAGAGTTAATTTTGTAGTATCAAGATCTGAAGGATGATTTATACAATAAATTCGTTATTTATTATGTATTAAATATTATTATTTAGAAAAAATTCTTATGATTAGACATATATGAAACATTGTCTTTAATTGCTCCTACTGGGATAACACATACCATGCTCATGACTAGTTAAAATTTACTTCATATAATATTGCAAATAATATCACATACTAATTCCAAGATTTATATTATCTATGTCCGTACTATTACATGAAAACGTTTGGGAAGTTTGATGTATTCACGTTTGTCCTTAATCTAAATTGCATTGCTTCATAAATCCTCTTAATTAAGGGAAAAATAATAATTTTAGTCATTTTTCTCACATCCGTATCTACGATCTTAACATAAAAAATCTTTTATTAACCGTTCAGGTTCTCCTTTCTCACTCCATATATACAATTTTAGCACAAAAATATGTTATATATTTAAAACGAATTATTTGAAATAATAAACTTAAAAATAGTAAAATTGATGCAGTGTGCTAATGACAGCTAAAAAAAGCTCTATCTAATACTCTAATTAATGAATTTCAGATGAATTAAATTACATTATATTACAAACATATGACAAAATTCCAAGAGTTTATCTCAGCATTCCACATTTATTTATTTATTTTTGTTTTCTTTCTGTGCATGGCACGGGTCTGTGTCTAGTCTTTTTTTATACCACATTTGATTAATCCTCACATCCATATATGCACACATGACGCATCCAACAGAATAAATCCAAAAGTGCTGACTAATTTTGGATGAGAATGACACTTTATAGCTACCTTACTATCAAGCTAATAAATGGTTTCAAGATTAATTTCATTGCCATGTATATATATGTGTGTATGTCTATATATATATATAATATTTATAACCTACCAAAAAAGGATAAAATTTTGGAACGGGTTGTTAAGAAAATCCTACGTGTCTATTGCGCGTTAGCAAATCCCCATCCAGTGGGGTCCTAACCAAATTTCGGGGAAATGTAGGCGTCAAATCCGAAATTGAAGATTCTCTTCGGGGATAAGGCTGGTTTTGTCTACGTCATCATTCCAATTCTAAGAGCATCTCCATCTCCTGAACTCACCAATTTCTCCCGACATTTTGAAAAAAAATATTAAATACTTATTCTTCAGAAAATTTAATTAAATTACTCTAATTATTATTAATTATAATAATTACTCAAATAATTAAGATTAATTTGTTCGTTTGTAATATTTTAATTTATATTTTTTTACAATACGTTATGAGATCAGATCACGTAAGAATTTGCCCAGTGTTTTAAGGCTCCCTCGTTTTCTTTAAGGCTGGTCTGAGTGTGTTTCTCTTCCTCTTAACCTACTGATGACATGTTTACTGTCATGTTTCTTTTATTGATATCGTTAGTGACCGTTTCGAGGCACAAAAATAAAAAAACGCGCTTTTATAATATAAATAAATGAAAAGACAAAAAAAAAAATTGAAAGGCCAAATTCCTTCTTTTCAATTTTTCCCTTCTGGCCCAGCAGATTCCTCTCTTGTCACAAGTATTATATGTTGTTGAGGTAATTCTTAAAAAGTTCCTAATATTGCCAAAAATTAGAAAAAGGTCCCCCTCCCACGTGACGCCCACGAGACCGCATTTTACCTAAAAACGCGCGAACTTGTCAAGAATTATATTTTCCTCCTCGACATTCTAATGAAAGTGGCAATCAAATTCAAATGCAGGCCTGTAGGAGGAGAGATTCTTGCATGCGTCTAACTCATTATATAATTTATAAATTTTATCAACATATTTTAATATATTATTATTAAATATTATATTATATTTTTATTTATTAATATTTTTTTAATTAAAATTTAAAATATTTACTAAATAAATTTATCACCTTATCCTTGAGTTTTTGAAATATTCATGAATTCTTACCGTAGCAGGAATCAGGGGGTGGCAGGTTCGCTGCAATGCCACGTGTCAATATCAGGACCGTCCGCCAGAATCGCTATCTCCTGAGAAGCTATCTGCTGCTTTTACTGCAGGGCCCCCGATTTCTCGCTAAACGAGAAGGGCCGCGGCTGTGGGGCCCATCCATCGCCACGCGGCTATCCGTCGCCGTTTTAATCGCTGCAAGGAATCTCGTCAGACCTAATAAAATTGCGCCGCAAGGAGGAGAAATTTCAAGGTGGTCTTATATTATATGAAAAAATACTAGGTAAAATATAATAAGTCAATAAGTTAATATTAATTATATAATTAATATTAATTAAAATAATTTAATTAATTTTTTCTCTATGCGACTATCTTGTTGTTAAGTTGCAGGGAAAAAGCAAAATGACGATAAAATAGGGGCACTTTCGTAATTCATCGGGAGAGGAAAAATAAAATAAGCGCGAGAAATTGAAAAAGGATACTTCTCGAGGCCCAGGCGTCGGGGCCCACCAGGCCCAAGTAGCCCCTCCTCCCTCCTTTGCCGCTCCCGATTTTCCCCTATAAAAGCCGCCTCCTCTGCCCATGCAATTCTCGCTCACTCAGCCTTCGTAATTTCACGTCTTCTTAGAATCAGAAGAGGAAGGAGGACGGTGACGGCGATAGGGTTGCCGGAAACCTAGATAAGTTGCGTTCTCCGTCATTCCCTTCCGCAGTTTTCTCTCGACTCTCCGAGAAAGTCTCCTCTGCCTTGCGATCCCTCACCTCATCCTCTCAACCTCCCATTCTCAGCCTCGTGTTTTCTCATCAGATCCGGCCGAGCCCAGATCCCGTTTTCCCGACACGACCGCCACTCGGACCACTGTGGCTTGTCCTCATCTCCCCATTTTTTTTCCTGTCTATTTCACTCTCTGGGGAAAACCCACCGCGCCGTCTTTCTTGTCTCCTATTACATCGGATCCCAGCCTTGAGACCTGCCTGGCCGCCTCGGCTGTTCTTCTATCCCACTACCATCTTCGATTCCCCGAGCCCTAACTTCCCAGTTATGAGCGAAGCCATGCCCCTCTTTGAGGCGTGATCGGCATGGCGAGTTACTCTATCGGTGCGTAACACTGGATTTCCCATTGCCGACTGAGGTTATTTTGTCGCTGCACGGTTGAGATTTCACTTCTTCTGAGGTTTAGGTGTGGGTATTATTACGGAGCTTTACAGAGGTGAGGGTGAGGGGCGTTGCTCTAGGGTTCAGATCTCTTACTGCTTCTTTTGGGGGGGTAGCCGGGGCCTCGGCCTCGGCGGCTTCTAAAGCCCCCACATTTACAAGCCAATTCCAAACCCCTAAATACAACAATTCCGCCCCTAGGGCGTTAATCCTATTCCTTTTCCTCCCTCCTCGGAAAAGAAGAGATGCCCGCTCTGGCATGCTGCGTGGACGCTGCTACGGCGTCTCCACCCTTCCCTGGCGTGCCTCTAACAGTAACAAACCCAGCCGCCGCATCAGCTGCTGCTGCCTCCAGTGCCGTCATCGATGAAGTTTCCCGTTGGTCCCCTTCACACTCGGCGTCCCTATATCGGGTAGACGGGTGGGGCGCCCCCTATTTCTCAGTTAACTCCTCCGGAAATATCTCCGTGAGGCCCCACGGAGTAGAGACCCTGCCACACCAGGAAATTGATCTTCTGAAGATTGTGAAGAAGGTATCAGACCCAAAATCTGTTGATGGCCTCGGTCTGCAGCTGCCTCTGATTATCCGGCTCCCTGATGTATTGAAGAACCGGCTTGAGTCGCTTCAGTCGGCTTTCAATTTCGCAATTGAGTCTCAGGACTATGGGGCGCACTACCAAGGTGTTTACCCTGTCAAATGCAATCAGGACCGTTATGTTGTGGAGGATATCGTGAGGTTTGGGTCCCCATTCCGCTTTGGGCTCGAGGCTGGCTCAAAACCGGAGCTTCTTCTGGCGATGAGCTCTTTGTGCAAGGGCAGCCCAGAGGCTTTGCTCATCTGTAATGGGTTTAAGGATGCTGAGTATATCTCTCTTGCTCTGGTTGCTCGGAAGCTTGCACTGAATACAGTGATTGTCCTCGAGCTGGAGGAGGAGCTAGATATGGTTATCGATGTGAGCAAGAAGCTCTCTGTGAGGCCCATGATTGGTCTCCGAGCAAAACTAAGGACCAAGCACTCTGGTCATTTTGGGTCCACTTCTGGTGAGAAAGGAAAGTTTGGCTTGACCACGACTCAAATTTTGCGTGTGGTGAAGAAACTTGAACAAGCTGGGATGCTCGACTGTCTCCAATTGCTGCATTTCCATATCGGGTCACAGATCCCATCCACTGCATTGCTCACAGATGGAGTTGGTGAGGCTGCCCAGATCTATTGTGAGCTTGTTCGCCTTGGTGCCCAGATGCAGTTTATCGATATTGGAGGTGGTCTCGGTATTGATTATGATGGGTCCAAGTCTGCTGATTCTGATATCTCTGTTGGATATAGCCTCGAAGAGTATGCTTCAGTAGTTGTTCGGGCTATTCGTGTTGTCTGCGACCGCAGATCAGTGAAGCACCCT
Organism: Lagerstroemia speciosa; assembly: GCA_037672795.1. Lineage (NCBI taxonomy): Eukaryota > Viridiplantae > Streptophyta > Magnoliopsida > Myrtales > Lythraceae > Lagerstroemia > Lagerstroemia speciosa. The sequence goes on along the minus strand of CM075289.1, from coordinate 6,969,483 downwards.
GTGCTATGCAGTGAGAGTGGCCGTGCTGTTGTATCGCACCACTCAATTTTGATCTTCGAGGCTGTCTCTGCAAGTGTTTATGATGCTCCTGCGATGTCCTCTCTTGGGTTGCAGTACTTTGTTGACAGCCTTACTGAAGATGCCCGTGCTGACTATGGCAACTTGTCATCTGCTGCTATGAGAGGTGAACACGAGACCTGCTTGCTTTATGCTGAACAGTTGAAGAACAGGTGCATTGAACATTTTAAGGAGGGCCTAATGGGTATGGAGCAGCTTGCTGCGGTTGATGGGTTGTGTGACTTGGTCTCTAAGGCAGTTGGTGTTTCGGACCATGTTCGAACTTACCTTGTTAACCTTTCTGTATTCACTTCCATTCCCGATTTCTGGGGTATCGGCCAGCTGTTCCCCATAGTCCCCATTCATCGACTCGATCAAAGGCCTGGTGTAAGGGGGATCCTGTCTGACTTGACATGTGACAGCGATGGGAAGATTGATAAGTTCATCAGTGGTGAGTCGAGCTTGCCCCTCCACGAGCTGGAGGGCGAAGGAGGTGCATCTGCCGGTGGGCATTACTACTTGGGGATGTTCTTGGGAGGAGCGTATGAGGAGGCCATTGGTGGGGTCCACAACCTTTTCGGAGGCCCCAGTGTGGTTCGAGTCCAGCAGTGTGAGGGCCCTCATGGCTTTGCTGTGACCCTCGCCATTCCAGGCCCGTCCTGTGGAGAAGTTCTTCAAGTGATGCAGCATGAGCCCAAGCTCATGTTCGAAACTCTCAGGCACCGAGCAGAGGAGTTTGGTGGGGGGGAGGACTATGACAGAACGGGTAGTAGTATTGCTTTAGTCAGCAGGGTCGCCCAGTCCTTCCACAACATGCCTTACCTCGTCACTGCTTCCTCCTGTGGGATCAATGCTATGAGTAACAGTGGATTTTACTACTACAACAATGATGATTACGATCTGTGCATAGGTGATGCTGCCGCTGGAGATGACGAGCAGTGGTCTTACTGCTGTGCTTGAGACATGCCCCCTTAAATGTCCCCGAGGAGGTCTCTCAGCAACGCGGTTGGTTATGTTACCTGCCAGTTAAGGTCGTCAGGTGTTTATTTTCCTTTTTCTGTTTCAATTTTTCTTTTTGTTATGCCAATTTTCAATTCCAATAAAGCAAAAGGTGGCAAGGCAGCCCACCACAAGAACTTATTTCGCATTCTGTTGGGGAAGTATAGGGCGCGGTTGGACCGAACCTGGCCTGGCCTTGTAAGTTCGGCTCCTCTGTCGTCCCACCATTGTGTCCTTCTCTATTTCATAACTTCCTTCTTTTCCAGAGTTTTAGTATTAAATTGAACTCCCTGAAAGTCTTTTACATCCCTGTCTTGCAGTTGAATGCTAGTGATGATGATTTACTTTTTATTTGTTTATGGGAGGAAATTTCATGGATGGGCAGTAGTATCCTTGGTGGGACCCGGTGGTCGGTCTTAGGTTTGATTTTAGCGCAGATATGACGTTGGTCAGAGTTTGATATAGTAGGAGGTTAGGACACGGAGAGACCATCTTCAGCCATGTTTGTTGGCTTCGGACAAAATGCCCATGATAGCGACTTGGTCCGTCTTAAGTTTGAAGAATGTTTTGTTCTTTTTCTTAAAAGTCCGCAGCAGGTGTATAAACAATTTAAACCAAAGTTGATAAGGTCTGCCTTTGGATATACTACAGTATTATTCGGGTGGGGTCCCGCTCGTTCGACGAAGCTGCGTTTCCCGAACTTCACAGGCAGTGTCCTTTGTTCTGTTCACCACAACCTTTTGGGAACGTTATGTTTTGTCTACTTCTACTTGGGTCGTGGCCATGTGGTCGTGAATGAGAGATGTGATCTTTGCTAAAGAGGATAGGGAACGGAGGATCTTTGGCCACTCATTCCCATGTTGACTTCTTTGTTGTTATATATGAATCAAACATTTTTGTTCTTCCGGAAAAGAATGTGATTGCCGAGCGGTGAATAATGTACAATATAAATAATATGTATTGGGTTCAAAGTATTGCTCTACATGCTGGAACTTCTCTTCAGTTTGATCCTCTCCATTGGATCGGTACGGTACCGGCTTATTAACCCGAGTTACTGTGAATCCCTCATTCGATTAATCTTTCTTGGATCAATCATCTTTTTTCTCGCTTGGAGGTGAAACTTAACTGTTGCAAGTGTCCATGCTTATCTGAAGAGTGATTTGGATTTTAAATACTGTGTAGACTGATGATTGGACAATGAACATTATACTTGTCTGGTCTTGATGGCCCTTTTTTCTTTGTATGCTGTCTCAGCTTCTTTGGATCAAAATTCAACCCTTTCACTGGGGATGGGAAGACGTTTGGATGGGAAACCATTGCAATATCAGCTGCCACCCCCACCACTTCCAGAGACAAGAAAGCTCTTGTTGCCAGTGGGTAATGTAAAATGGGCAGGCTCACCTCTTAAAGTTTCGAACGATGGTCGCAGGGAAAGCTCGTGTTTGTTTAGATCGAACGCAAACTGCAGCACTCCTAAGCTAAGAAAAACCAGGAAAAGGTACTCTCCACTTGCACAGCTCAAAAAGAAGATATCTGCATTTCCTGGGAGACTCTTGCAGGGACCCCCCCGGAAAGAGACTGATCTAATAGCGAATATGGATATGGAAACACACTATGACCTGAATCACACGGCAGGCGGAAGTCATCCAGCTCGACTTTTCTCCATTCGACTGGCAACTGACCCTGTCTGTTACGTACCTCTGTTGACTTGCTCCACTCATTAAGATGCACGTCTCCGGGCTTTTATGTCAAGGTTTTGTGGTGTCAACTTGCACTTCCAGACTCGACTTGCAAGTTGACGGAGCCTCGAACAAGGGACACGAAACATTCCTGGGCTAGGATCCCAGGGAAAGATAACAAGGGTGCAAATACAGTCGTTCGAAAAAGGGGGCGAGCTTCGGATCTAAGAAAGCCTACAAGCATGCAAGATCCGATTGGAGAAGCTAAGACTATTTTATTGGTGCCCTTGTTGACAGTCCAGAGTGACCACAATCATGCCTCCCAAAGAGAATGTTCTAAGGCTTGCTACCTCCGATGCAAATTTTGACTCTCCCCGACACTTGCTCACATGAGTCCTGACGAACCGATGAACGTGACACCAATTCACCGAAGACTAACTGAGCGTGAGTGTTGAAAAGACTGTTGTTCGCAGGGTGAGCCGGACCCTGTTTCGATAAATACCACCCACTTCAGAAAGGAGCGAGTCTTGACATTATCTTTATGAGATCCTGGAGCAACCCTTCTACTCAAGACACCCCTTCTCAAAGATAAAATCGTTCGGGCCACACCCACAACAATGAGAATACATCTCGAGCAGGCCTTTCCATACGCATATTCTGGCATGAACATCCCCTTCCCTCAAAAGGTGCATTTTCGATGACTAAATTGTACGGACCTTGCCCAAAGTGGACAATGCCACACTGAGTCGACCGAATTCATCAACTTTCAATCTAATCGAATGCAACTAGCAGCAATTCAAGCAGAAAACACTTTCAGAAGTCCCAATCTCAGAGAAGCCATTGTAAAGGAACAAGAAGATAGAATCTTTTTTACACATAACAGATCAGAAATTTCGTGATGAGAAAGTGCCCACGCATACATTTCAGAGATACTGAAGCTCGGTCAGAATTAGACTTCATCTTAGAACATCGACAGTCAAAATATTCTGGCCAAGACTGGTGTTGCATTTCATATACGTGGACTGTCCTTCTTCCTGCACCATAAAATAGTATTTCATGTTTCTCAAGAAATCGGCCAGAATCTCATAACACAATAGCCTAACCCATAGATGCTAGGAACATCATCATGTCCGAAACCGGTATGGAAAAAGAACAGGAAAGCCAAGACCAGAAAAATTGCTGCCATATACTCTTAAAGAATGGTCCTCATAATGTGTGCTTTTCAACAAGGCATCATATGCGCTTCGAGTACATGTAGACAAGATATATCTTACTGGGATGTTTAGAAAACTGACCTTTATTAAACACAATGAAACAAACTACTTTCAGTCATTATCCTCCCGCCCATAATCATAAATTATCTCAATCTGCATCAGCAGCAAAACAGCATCAAAAAAAGAACTCCATGTTAGGAAAATATTTACAACCAACAGGCTTAATCTGCCAGGAAGTCATTGCAACAAAACAGAGACTAACTGCTGGAATTGAACCTCAGGGATTTTATAAAAAGAAAGAGGATGTGAAAACAACAGGGAACTCTATAATACTAGAAGAACTGAGGACAAGGTGCAGAATTTAACAAGAAAGCAAGAGCTGGGAGTTTCCCATCTCCTGAGAAGGTTTGAACTCAGGTGCTATAACAAGAAACACAACAAGAGTCACTTAAAGGAATGGCGGCTTCATCATGCTAGGACAATCATAAATATAAGGCCACAGGTGCATCACATTCAACTCTGGCAACTCATCTAATCTCATGTACAAGATGGAAAATGCTAATGAAGAGATGCAGGCAAAACATAGAATCATAGATAGTGCAGAATGTTAAGGTGCTCCTAGTTCTATCTTCGAACAAGCTTTTGAGCTTACGAAGTTACCATAATTCCATATCATAATATTTTGCAGGTATTCAGAACCATCATACACATTATCACCCAGATAGAAAAGTGACTTCTAAGAGTAATATAATGCATTACGCAAGATGAACAACTGATTATAACCAAGATCAATATCAAGAACATTACCCCTTCAGGTGGTGTAGGGTTTCGAGTGAATTTGCTACCACCAGGAGCCCAAGGAACTGCCAGAAACAAAAGCAGATGACTTGCAGCCATTATCTATATCCACAACTAATAGTACTGATAAAAACTATGTTCTAAATCCACCTGAGTTTTATAGAAAAACGCACGTTCAGATAAAAAAGTACATATCCATAAACTCAATCTCTTATCGCTTCTACGGGGAAAATTATTCAACCAAACCCAGAGAAGAATTTGAAGTATAAACAATGCAGCACTTACCAATGTAAGGATCAGGGTGCCGCCACTTGTTGTAGTTAGCTTCTCCGTCAGCAATCATCCTGTCAATTGCATCAAGATCCTCCTGAAATTTCATAAGAAAGAAACAAGATCTCATCAGCCACCAACACACAAATTTCAGATGCCTTGAGAACACCCATTATATACAATCCCGAACACAGAGAAACCATCTATCTTTCTTACTCTTTCAAGGATCACGTTTGCCTTTTGTCATTGAAGCATCTAACTTTTCGTGCATGCAACCCCAAACAGATAAAAAAAAGAACAGTTACCAGGTAAATAACTTCGAAATGAAGCCATGGGCAGTGTGTCTAATCTAGACTTTGAGATCCCACGGAATCCAGTGCTGAGCACCATAAGCAAAGCCGTGAAAATCCACTCATTTAGACATTTTGATTAAGAGCAGAAAAATAAAAACCAAAGTTTTATCTCTTCTACATTTTGAGTTGGATTTCTGTATCTACTGTCATCTCAATCTGAGGTTCAGTTAAGGAAAATTTAAGTGCAATAGACAGAGGCAGCAGCTTTATCAGAGGACGTGCGGTGCACGTGGGTACACTAGCTAAGAAATAGAAACATACCACATTCTTGTTGGCATCGAATCTCTCGCGCAAATCAGATGCCTGAGAAATGAAAGAATTGGAGATTGGAACAGGATAATCGTGAGAAGCATAGCGAGATCTAAAGGGAGAAGATGAAATGCTCAGCTCTAAAAGAGGCGATCGGGATCAGAAAGAGACAGCTTGAGGGACTGTGAGCTCACATCTCGGTAGAAAAGGTGTCGGTGCACGGCCCAGTTGAGAGTGTCCCTGAGGGCGCGCCTGTAGAGAATTCGAACCCTCTGCTTCTGCGCCGCCCTCCGGGCCAGGTACCCCGCCGTTACAGCCGCCGCCGCCGTGCTCATCTCCCTCTCCTGAGTCTTGCCTAGGTGCTGGAGACCTGGATTCCGCTGCCCGATTAACAGCGATGAACACAAACCGGCGCTGGACTCCTGGTTCGGGAACCGAAACGACATGTCGTATTTGTCTGCATTCTCAAAAATTAGTTTTTGACCTCAGCTCTTCTTTTCCTAGAGATTTGACCAATAAGCTTTACAATGGATTTCAAATTGCCCCCCGACCGTATCAGCCCAATCAAGGCTATTTTCTAGGACTAGAAACCGCTCGAGGCAGAGCTCAGAGACCGTGCGTGCCAGATTAGGAAGGATTATATTAAATTTTAATGTCAGCATACAAGAGACTTAAACCTATATTCATCTAAAAATTTAAATTAATATGTAATAGTATCCAATTCTCTTATAAATCCAAATTTTTTATTCAATTTAATCGATGTAGAATTTTAACTCTCAACACCCGCTCTCACATGGTAATGTGTTCACACTTAACACATGTCATTAAACTCCTGCCCTAAATAACTGGCCTTGAGCTCCGTATTCTTCTTCCGGTCTCGGGCAAGGGGTTCAACTAACCACGAGGCGGGTCTTCCCTTCCGTCTTTGAGTTAACATACGATTTGGACTTTTTCCGTACTCGATAAACTAACCGTAAGTTGGATATTTTTCTTCCGGTCTTAGACTTACGAGCCACGAGTTCCACACCTCGGCCTGACATAGTCTGAGCCACATGATAACCTATATTAAATCTTCACATGGGCCTGTGAGAGTCTTGAGCATATATCGACCTAAATTAATAGGTGACGGTACCTAATTCTCATATAAATTTAAGTTTCTTGTTTAATTTAGTCGATGTGAATTTCAACTGTTAGCGGATTGAAAGCTGAAAAAGACTAGTGATGGTAAGTTTGATGAGAGGCAGCAGAGAAGCAGGTGCTTCTTTGAGTAGATTGGGCCGAGCCCATTAGTCTAGGCCCAATAAGGTCAGGAAGCTCCTCCAGCTTCGGGCAGGAAACTGGGCCACTGGACCGGACCAGCCCACTTGCAGTTTGACAACCTTCCGCACCTGTATTCATCACTGCTGTACTTACTCCCTAGACAGTGAACTCATCGAATGGACAGCAGGTCACTGGGTCCTAGGTCTCCGTCCATGCCATCTTCCAAGTTAGTAGTTGTCAATTTTATCTTGCTCCATAGCAAGAAATGATGTATTCTGTTCATGTTGGTGGTAAGAGAACTCATGGAAGATACCTCCTGGCGAGGCAGAGAATTGAGGTTTCGTGCCGTGGATCAGAGAGAGAAGGCTCTGGATCAGATCCTAGCCATGTCCCTGACAGTCCATTTAGTTTGAATCTTTTTGCTCTTCCCTCCGACCAAGATTGATTCTTGCGTTCGAACAGGATACTGCGTAGATGATCATGGGAGTATTCTGCAGGATTACGATCGGAAGCATGTACCGAATATTCAAAAAGATTTTAGGAGCTTGTAACCCATTTTCATGGAAATTGGTCCAACACGAAGATGCACTCACCAAGTACCCAAGATGATGAACAACAACCTCCCTAGCCAGTGGAGAAGAAACGTTTATTGAACAAAAATAAGTCTCTGCTGCTATTAACCCCTTAACACACGCGCACACACAGAGATTAACCTTCTTTATCCCTTCGAGGCTCCACCACCATCAACACCTTCCATGAACTCCCGTATTCTATCTTCAAATAGGGACCGCCTAGTACACATATCCCTTTACGAACATCCCTTGCTTGGCCTCCTCAGACTCACCCTCGCCGGTGTACTTCCCGAGCTGGGCCAGGGAGTTGGCCTTGGCCCGGATGAGCAGTGCATCCTGGGCAGCCTTCACGTTCTCCGGCCTTCCTCCCCATGTCTTCAGGCAGGTGTTCTGAAGGGCCCTGGCATACGAGAAGGATACGTGCCATGGGTTGGGTGCCTGGTTCATCGCGTTCAGGTTCAGGGTCGCCTCCACCTCAGATTGCCCTCCTGACAGGAACTGCACGGAACAACATAAATATGGCACAAAGTTAAATTATGTCCGATGTCAAGACTGAACATTTCCGGTTTCCTGGATGAATTTTGCAGGAGAGTTACCATGATCCCGGGAACAGCAGGAGGGATTCTAGTGCGGAGGAGCTTGAGGGTGTAAGCAGCAACTTTATCAGGCGTGGCCTTGTCCTTGCACTCGGCTCCTGGGGTGACCATGCTCGGCTTGAGAAGGATACCCTCGAACATCACGTTGTTCTCCGCTAGGTAAAAGAACACCTCGGCCCAGACCTTCTGAGCCACCTCGAATGTCCTGTCGATCCCGTGCTCTCCGTCAAGCAGGATCTCTGGCTCAACGATTGGGACCAAACCATTGTCCTGCCAGACAACCACCATTGGATAAAAGCTGTCAGATTCAGGCACCTTGTTTTTTCCATCTGTTCCTGGTTTGATCATATGTTAACAGTTACCTGGGAGATGGAGGCGTAACGGGCGAGACCCCAGGCAGCTTCCTTGACAGCGAGGGCAGATGGGCCGTTCGGGATGCTTACGACGGTACGCCTGGCATGGTCAGAAAAAGATTCTGGTTAATTCAATTTATCGAATTTGCTTTTACTGTCTGATCTGAACTTTTTAACAATTTGGTATGAATATATCAAGAAGGGACGAGGTGGTACCATTTAGCAAACCGAGCTCCCTGCTGGTAGTAGGCGGCCGACCGGGAAGCAAGGCCGTCGAGACCCTGGCACCATGACTCATTGTTCGATCCAGCTAGTGGCACCAATCCCTGCTCAAATACATCCACCAATCCTCAGACTCGCACAACACTAGACAAGGTTTTGTTCCCGTTGTTCCATATGGTGCGGTGGATATTGTAAATTGCGGTACCTTGTCGACCTTGATACCAGGAACAATGTTCTGCTCAACAAGGACATCGACCATTTTCTTGCCTTCGGTGGTAGATTGGTAGAGAGTCTCCTCGAAGAGGATTGCACCGGATATGTACTGACCCAGCCCGGGGGCCGAGACCAGCAGTGTCCTGTATGCCTGACGGTTGGCCTCAGTGTTCTCGAGGCCGATCGAGGCCAAGCGCTTCCCACATGTGGCATTTGACTCGTCCATGGCCAAGATCCCACGCCCGGGAGAGGCAATGGTTTTCTGTAACAATCACAATAACAGTAATGAACATAGAACATCATCAGTCTCCTCGCATACAAGGAACTGCAGCTGTCGATTGCCATGAAAATAAAACCAAACCCGCTATCGGAAATGATACTTCAGCACGTTTCATCAGCAAGATTGATACTTCTTCGCACTAAGTAGGATGCTCTAGTATTTATGAAAACTAAGTTACAAGTAAGAAGCCGACCAGCACCAACCGTTTCTACATCGACAATTCGTCGTGCAGATTGTCAACCTCAAATATCCTGTGCTACAAGAGGCATGTCGATGAACTTTCCATTGGATAGAAATACAAAATAGATACCTTCATGACTGCATGTACACGATCCTGGATACATGTTTACTTTCATAAAAATTCGATCTTTTCTATCATCCATTACTCCTGCCGCACATATTTGGTATCGAACTATCCATGTTTTCCAACCATAAGTAAGAACTAAGAAGCCGACCAGCACAAGGCTTTCTAAGTATCATTGGCACAGCTACCGAAACCAGGCTGGTATGTAACCCTACATGTTACAGTAAGCGCTGTTTCAGAAGTTTTTGACGACTCACCGCAGTCTTGACGAGCTCATCAGCGTAGCTCGCGCGGACGGTGAGGCTGGACTGCCCGGTGGCAGGCTGGCAGCGGACGGCGGTGGCGGAGGGGAGGCGGATGGACTGGCCACCCTTCACCCACTCGGACTTCTGGAGGACTGGGGAGGAGCTGAGCAGCGATGCTGATGCCATTTCTCTGCTCTTCCGACGGACAAGAAACAGCAAATGCCACGAAATATGTAAAAGGGTCACCGGTGTTATCTCTTATCTCCTCCCCACGCTGAAGAGCCCTCTCTAACCACACACGCGCACGCACACAAACGAACACAGACGCTTCTGGTCACTCTTAGGAAATTTATAACTGTTCGGCTGGTACACTAGATGTCCGATTTGAGGCTGTCGTGATCCAGCCAATAGTCGGCCGCCACGTGGATGATAAACTGGACCTGGCGGGCTGCGACCACGGTCGATATGGAGATGTTCATTCCCCCGTTGTGAAAAATAGGAAGACATGAAAAGGAGTTCGATGCTGCTCGCATTCCTCGCATGAAGAGATCTTGTATTTGATTTTTACAGGTGAATTCTTGTATCGTGTTCCTTCCAGGACCAAGAACTTTTTTATAATTAAAAAAATAGCAAGATAATTTACAGTAATCGAGACTGTGATTTCAAATAGTTGGATTCTTTTTAATTGTGACTGCGCGTATACCTTCATTTCTATTTTTCTCCAATTCCATGTTTTCTTTGTCGCTTAAAAAGAACAAGAACAACAAAATAAGGGAATATCAAAATTAAAATTATGGCCCAAAATTCTGTTGATATTTTGTTGACAGAAGGGACAAATGTACGTTCACCCAACCAGCCAAATTTCGGTTAAAAAAAAACGTGAGGATCTCAGGAAAATTCTTTTTTTTAGATGGTTGATAGATTATGATTAATTTAAATTTGAGCTAGATTGAATCAACAAGAGTGGTTAAAATTCTGTCAGTCATGAATTTCTTTTATTTATAAGATTTAAATTGAGATTTTACTTGGGGAAAAAATGCTGAAAAATTTCATTGAGCATATGATGGTGGGAAAACTCTTTTGTTAATATTAATCAATTTGTCCTTTTTTTTGTCTTTTTCTTTTCCTGGTTGTTTGACAGTCACTTGTTTTAATTTCAATGGTTGTGGTTCGATTGCATGATCTAGAGGTGGGAGTGAGCTCCATGACAATGGTGAAAGATCTCTGGTCACATCATTTCCTCGACCAAACATGGCCGTCCGTGTCAATTCTCATGAAGGGTCCCGGCACCGATTCCCAGTTCTGCATTGACAGTTACACCAGAAGAAGATTCAATGAAGAGATGCCCCGGACTCCCTGTCGTTGCATTTGTCATGGGGAATCACATGTGCTGGAGAATTAGGACATCACGGAATTGTGTCATTTCGAGATTTATGAACTCGCCCAGTTAGTCAGTTCAGATGCCTCGATACTGGGCCATAACATTGATTCGAGGGAAGAAGAGGATAAGGCTAGAGTGCCATCGGAGCACCGTGATCCATGGGTGTAAGCAAGCTTCATAAAAGGGTAGATCACTTGAGAGCTTCCTTGACAGATCAGATGGTCGTGCAACAGAGAAGGTTTGGCAAAAGAAACACAACCTCGTATGGAGTTAGATGATATAACTTCTGTCTGTCTGGTGCTCAGAAGAACTCGTGTTCGATTTATGCTGCTTAGTATTTGCTCGTAGCAAGAGAAAATATCTTCTTGAACATCTAAAGTTGGGTCTTTTTACAAGCGAGAAAGTCGAACCTCGAATTCTACCCAGTACATTGCGCTTAAGTGAAATGCTAAGAGTGAAAATAACTTACCTACTCATAGTTCTGATGATATGTTCCAGGTCAAGTGTCTTGGTCTAGAGACAGGTCTGCAATTCCTGCAACTAGGCCAAGAATGGAATCTTCATCTTGATCTCTCCACTGCTGGCCAGAGTAATTCTCGGACTGCAATGGAGATGATTCATGGGAGCTTTCTTCTGATGCTGCTAGGGCCTTGCACAACTCTTTAGTGAACTCGTCTTCCTCCTCTGGTGCCTCCAATTCCCAGACTTTGAAGATGTCTTCATCTGCAGGATCGTTGTCCATGGTTTCCCAGTTGAATGCCGAACTCATGCTCACACTCTCTTCAACTCTTCCATCTAGGAACTCCTTGTAGTTCGGCAGAAATGGACTTCTAACAGAACTTTGTGCCTCTGAACTTTCATCAACTGGTGAATTTTCACCCTCATCATCTGCTTTGTCTGCAACAAACGAACTAAATAGATCACTATCTTCCTTTTCTGGTGTCTCCAATTTCCAGACTTCGAAGATGTCTTCACCTTTAGGCTCATTGTTAATGGATCCCAAGTTAAATCCTGAACTCATAATCAAACTCTCTTGGTGTTCTTCATCCATGAATTCCTCGTGGCTAAGTGAAAATGGACTTCTGACGGAACTCTGTGCCCCCAAACTTTCATCAATTAGTGAATTTTCAACGTCCTTATCTGCTTCGACTGTATGGAACAGATTAATGTGATCACTATCATCAGCTGTTTCTGAAAACTTCGTGACTTCAGACTCTTCAGCAGAAGTTATCATAATCGTATCAAGTTCACTGTCTCTATTCTGGTAATCATAACTTTCAGCAGCTGAGTACTTGAGAGTTTCCAGCAAGACTTGTTTCAAAGAATCCCACCCCCTTTCCAGAGCTTCTGGGTCTTCAGTGAGACAAGAATCGACCCACGTAATGTCTTCATGGGAGAGAACATCGTCGCTCAGATTGAGATCTGATGAAGAAAGAAGTGTCGAAGAAATCGAGCCTACACCATTTCCATCTTCAATAGCCATGTCTGTTAGTTGGAAGAAAAAACAAAGAAAAAAAAGAAAAAGAAACTCTCAACCTAGTAGTTCATAAAACCCAAAGACCAAACTGTAAAATTGCTGGAATTCATTTAAAGTCTGGGACAGAGGAACTATAAGAAGGTCGTCAATCTGCTTCATCTAACATGCACAAAAGAATGAGAAGAACAAAAATGCAGGAAAGAGTGTGATAATATGTCAACTACAACTCCAAAGGAGTTGGCCTTGTGGTTAATGGGGTAAGAGGCCAGTGTGGTTAATGGGGTAAGAGGCCAGTGGAAACTTCCTAGTTCGACTACTCCATGACCATGTGAGATATGCCATTTGGACTCGTCTGATCTGCCACAGTTAGAGGATACTCATAGGGGATATGAGGAATATCTGAGTGAAGAACAGACACACCGCATGTGCACGCGCACGGACCATTACTAAAAGCACAACCAATTTTCAGTCAACAAAAAGGTTTATACACATAGACATGAATACATATATCACTCACAGTGAGCATACCAATTCCGGCAATACTTGGCACTGCATGAACTTGAAGCGGTCACACCAAAACCACCGATGATTATAACTGTTCTAGAAGGAAATTTCACGGAGGTAAAAATGAACAGCCATGCGAAGGATGAACATGACTCTACGCACACAATAAGGTTTTATCACCCCATCTCCAAAGGGTACAAGAAAAACAGTGAGAATAGTATATTCTTTGAGTTTACAAGGTAAAAAAGATACGGCAGTAGCTACTAGTTCGTAAGCAATCGTCAATGCATTACAACATTGCAAAGACAAAAAACATCTATATTTGTTGATACAAAAAAGACGCAATTTTCTACAATCCTTTGTTCTTCAAAAATCCAGTGTCAATGCTTCAAGAACAAATGACAGGAGTTATGTGCAATGCTTCAACAGCCACACTGAACACTGATGAGAGCAATTTTGACTCAAACGACACAGGTTTCGGAGAATAATATGAGAATCATGGATTAAACAACACAGCCTAGAACAGGCAAAGCCCCGTATAAACTTACAAGAAAGTAAAATTTGTCGAAACCAAAAGGCCATGGTCTGTTCCACAGACCGCCCATTGCATGACATGCTCTCTGCATTTCCAGTCTCTCATACGGGCGTACTTAATTCAGTTTGCTTTGCAGAAAAACAGAATCCACAGAAATTTCTGTGGAAACTTCATATAATGTTCCTCAAACTGCAAAGAATTTCTGCGAAACCTCAGCGTCCAACTTTGATTGAAAGACCGGATATCAATTAGACAGGGAATTTCATACATAGAGCAGATGTTTTTCATGCACAAACGCACATAAGCTCTAAAAAGGCTAATCATTCGATTCCCATCTCAATTCCTAAGCACCCGATTTAAGAAACGCAAAAGAGGTAAACCACAACTCGAAGATTCAGCTGAACTACATAACGACTACTACTTCTAGCACATTCTGCCAGCAAATAATGATTCTTCTTTTTTTTTTTTGGTAATACCAGCAAATAATGATTCATCAACAGCTTTGCTAACTAAAACCTAGATTGAACTGCTGATTGCGCGTCTACTGTTCAGTCAACCTTTAATCTAGCAGTCGAGTGCTGAGAGAGATGGAGAGAAGACCTTCAGGGTGATGATTTGAGTTGGAAAGCGGGATCCAGTCTCGGGGAGCTGGACCGGGAACAGAGAGGAAAGGCGAAAGGAGGAGGAGAATTGGGGACTTCCCAGGCGCTGAAACGACGAGGGTTAAGGATGGGGGAAAGGAATTGCAAGGGAATGGAATTGTTATTCCTCGTTTGGTATCGTGGGAAGAAAGGATTCCCCGGCTAGAAGTTTGGAGGGTAAATAAGAGAAACGGTCCAAACAATCGTTATCTCTGTTCTCTTTTTCACTTTCAGATTCAGGACGAACTCCTTTTTAATAGATGCTCTCATAGCTTAAGGGGACAAAAGTTTCTGGCTTCCCTTTGCCAGAGTCCAAATTTAAGGGGGTAACTTGCAAATTAACCAAAGCACCATGGGGTCAATTGTCAAAAAATTAAACCATAAACGATAAGTGACCATGATCGGAAAGTTCAGGGGGGACTTTTGTAATTATTAGTTTTAAAGAAAAATGGTTGAATTGTTCAAAAATCAATTTCCGTTGCCGGTACTCGAACCCGGGTCTCTCGGGTGAGAGCCGAGTATCCTAACCAACTAGACTACAACGGATTTAGCTTCCGTGCTCCGTTCAATTCTATAAGTTCATAGATGAAAGAGGGTCGTGCAGGCATTCACTTAAGGGATAATTCAATCAGCACAGCACGACATGCACTCCATCTTAGAGCAGTCAACTCATCTTTCACATAAGCAAATATTCGATACGTAACACAGAATGAATTTATTTTATAAATTTCTGTCAAATTTTGACACATGTTATTGAATATTTACTCCCTGCACATCAAACTCTTCATCACTAGAACCAAAAAATGCACTCAATCTCCGCTAAAGCACACTCGAGTTCTCTCTCTCTCAAAAGAAGAAGGAGAAGAAAACTCCAGCTGAGCTCGTGGACATATCCCACTTGGTCGAGCTTCCTCCTAGACCACTTGGAAGAGTCCACTCAAACCTTTCCAAGGCTCCACTTGACAAGGGTCATCCTACCATATACTAAGTTTTAAGTACTATATCCAATGGAAAGTTACAGAATTACCCGAATTTCATTATTAAGGAAACGAGATAATTACAGTAAAAATTCTATATGTTTATTATTTTTAACAGTTGGGTTATGTAAGCTTGAAAATGGATAATTCAGTCATACAAAATCAATTTCATTGAACTTTTTAAGTCCAAATCATTACTGTTTTGCTGATGTGGACTTCACACCATTAACGGAATAATGACAATTTGGACTGAAAGTGTAACAAGATTGATCTTATAAGATTGAATTAGTCATATTTAAATTTATAAAACTTGATTTTTAAAAATAATAAATATATAAGACTGAAAGGAAATCGCGTGGGAAAGAAAAAGGGATTGAGATGGTAACGAGGAAGGTTCGGCTTCTACCCATCTTCGGCCCATTTTCAAGAAGGTCCATTGGCCCAATTCCTTCTCCCCAAACCCTCCATTCTTCTTCTGTTTGATTTTGCTTCTGCCTCTGCTCCGCGTTCAGCCTCCGGTGGTGGTGGGCGTTGGAGCTGATCCTGCACGTGCGAGCCCTCGTCGCTTTAGCCGTGCCTCTTTCTGTCCTTTCTACAGTCTCTCCGTCTTCACGCAGCTGAAGTGAAAGAGGTGACAGTTCTCAAAATAAGGGTTTTGCGAATCTGTAGATTTATGCGAATACGTCCATTGGTTTCCGATTGATCGTTCCTCTGCCGGTGATGGCCACGAATCTTGGCGGGGTCAACGGGCCCCTTTAACTCCCTTTTGTCTTCATCCTTCATCTGCCTTAATCTCGCTTGTGGTTTAATTTTCGGGTACTACGCTTTCGAATCTGTAATCTGATTTAGCTGGATTTCTGATATTTGTCCTATGCCCGTCAAATGAGAATCACGTAGTTATGTGCCTAAATCTGTAAGGACAAGTCTTGCGAGTCGGGTTTTCAGCACTTGTTTTATTGATGTTCATTAATTCGGTATATGGTGGATGAGGAGAATGAATTCAGAAAGGATATTATCCTTCGTTGATGTTTTAATTGTTGTCTGCTGTCCTGAGGAGAAGGATACTTCAACTTGTTGATTCTATAATTGTTTTTTAGTCTCGAGAAGTTGCTTGCTTTCTTCTTTAAGGGGTCTTCTAAGTCATTATTGCCAAAAGCAATTGGAACTCATGGCCTTAATTAGCGGTTCTTTCTGCCGCCATGTTTACGAGGGAATAAAATCCTAGAATTGGCAGCTCAGAAACCGTTTCTGAGCAAGGTTTGTATTATTGCTATTTGCAATAATGATGTCATTGACCCACTAGTGTTATCTTGTTGTGTAAGGAAGATTTGATTTTTATTAAATTTGGTGCATGTAACTATCAATTATGGTTCAAAGAGCTGGGCTTCGTAATTTGTGGGCATCAGACTATGTTGTCTGAATCATGTCACGGTGATTACTGATTTGATGTGCCTAGAAGCCGATGGTCGAAATTGAATTTCTCAAAGTTATGCTGATTAAAGGATTTAGAGCAGCCTTTCTCTCTCCAAGAGTCTCCCCCTGCATCCAGTGTATCAAGCCAGGAGGAAGAATTATTCGTTTCTGCTATCTAAATTATTTAAGAAAGGTCGTAGTTGAAAATGAGATCTTTGGTATTCGTGAAATATGAATAACAAGGAGAAGGTAGATGTTGGAGTTTGTCTGTTACTTGTTCATTCACTTGGGCTTAATTTTGAAGGCTGCATTTCAGCTTGCTGAGATCTGTGTAACTTGTAGTGAAGGCTGGGTTGAATTTATTGGCGTTAATGGAACTGAAATGATTGGTATGATGAGATGGGTTATTTGTTGTTGTTTTACGATATTGTTGGGGTTTGAGATTTCTGTTTGAGGCGGAAGGTAGAGGATATGCTTTGGCTGATTGATGGGTATGACATCTGGTGTCTGGTTGTGATGTGGGCAGGGGGTGGCAGCTGTGTTGGTATTTGGTGGGTGTCGTTGGAGCGGAAGAATTGTGGTGGGAGTTTGTCAGGGATATATATAGCAAGCATGAGTTCACTCAGCAGGAGTCCAAGCAGGAGTCGCAGCAGGAGCCCAGTTGGTCGTAAAATCCGCTCTGATCGATTTTCATATCGTGATGCACCATATCGGAGAGATTCCAGGAGGGGGCTCAGGTTTCTGGTTTCATACATATTACTTTTGTCGTATGCAGTTTATTGGGGTAAGGAGGCCAAGGATGACTTTGAGTTATGCTTCAGATATGTAGTCATGGAGCTGAGTTGGAACTTGAAGTCACCCTGGTTAAATCTTTTGAATAAATTGTGTGTTCAGGAAGATTTCATGCCAGTGTTTCTTTCCAGTTTTGATTCTTGCTTCTCGCTTATCTCTACTAATTGCTGATAGTCTGATGTGAATTTGTCATTGTGCAACAAATAATAAGACAAAACATGCTTTAAGCCTTTTGGTTCGTTATTTGTATTTGATGTAGTAAAATGTTTATTTGACATAAGTGGTTGATCGTGCTTCTAAATCTGAAGGTTTTATGGGATTCCATGGTTATGTTGCATTGATTATGAATGGCTATATTCTCTGGAACTTTCTTTTGTCAGAGAAGGAAGTGTTTCATTTTTGTATCAGAGCTGACATCACCCTATCATGATTTTGTTCACCACTAACTCCCTCTGTTCCTTTCTTTTCAGCCGCGACCTCTGCAACAATTGCAGGCGACCTGGGCATTTTGCTAGAGAATGCCCTAATGTGGCAATCTGTCACAACTGTGGGCTTCCTGGGTGAGGAAACATACTTTCCTGGTGCACTGTATTCACACAAACATTCTGTCTAATATGTACCCAAGGTTGAATCTGAAGCATCCTTAGGGAGGAAATAAAAGATTATGATGAATTTTACAAACATTAAAATTTACCCAAAAAAAAAAAAAACAAATATTGATAACCTGATAATTTTGGTTGAGTTGAGCTATAGAAATGGATCTGTTTTGTCGACTGATTTCTCTTCCTATAGTCATTCCAAACATGGCCATGTGGTTTTTTGACTTCACACTTCTCAGATTAGTAAATCTTCAAGACTCGAAGAATTGTAGCAGTAAGTTAACAGAAAGACTGGCAGATATATTACTCTCCAACTTAGATCATTAGCTTCTAGTGATGTATGTAGTATTCATCAACATGACAATTTTGAATTCTGCTTTGATCGCTAGGCACATTGCTTCGGAATGCACCACCAAGTCCCTATGCTGGAACTGCAGGGAGCCTGGCCACATGGCGAGCAACTGCCCTAACGAAGGCATCTGCCACACATGTGGGAAGGCAGGCCACCGAGCTCGGGACTGCACAGCTCCTCCATTGCCACCTGGCGACCTGAGGCTCTGCAACAACTGCTACAAGCAAGGACACATCGCTGCCGATTGCACGAATGAGAAGGCATGTAACAACTGCAGGAAGACTGGCCATCTTGCCCGGGATTGCCCTAATGAGCCCATCTGCAACCTGTGCAACATAGCTGGACACATGGCTAGGAGCTGCCCAAAGGCCCACAACATGGGAGGAGGAGACCGGGTAGGCAGTGGCCGGGGCAGTGGCAGGGGCTATAACCGGGATGTGGTGTGTAGAAACTGCCAGCAGGTGGGCCACATGAGCAGAGACTGCATGGAGCCCCTGATGATCTGCCACAACTGTGGGGGAAGAGGGCATTTGGCATATGAATGCCCTTCTGGGAGGTTCATGGACCGGTATCCTCGGAGGTACTGATGCGAAGTGCATGTCTGTCCGTCTGTTCCGTCCTTAATTCCCGTAGCTCTCTCTTCCCTGGACATGTAGTTCAAAGTTTGGATTATTCTAGTGGGATTTGTGGGGTGCTGTACTAGATTAATTTCGATCTGTTGTTTTGCCTGACTTCAATGGTTCAGAATACCTTAAGATCATGCTTTATAAGATTACCTTCATTCTCCATAGTATCTTGTTTTGGATGTCTCAATGTGTGCATCCCAGAAGAAAATCCAAAAAGAAAGTAAACCGTCAGCATCAGTGCATGGAACAGCTTCATGTGATGTTGAATTGCAGCTTTTAACCGAGTATCCTAGCACTCGACCTCGAGCTAGATTCCTCCGTGCCAAGCAACTTCTAATTTCTTCAGCCTAAGGGTGTCCCGTGTTTGTAGCCATACTGAATCGAGAGCAAGATCCCTAGAATACGACATCTCCGGTTGTCCATATAATATTAGATTCAACAGACCTTATAATTTCCGGTGTCTCGTGGATCTCCATTTCTGGACGGTCGAAAATTTTTCCCTATCCCCTATTGCTGGGAATCGAGCTTGCTCCCTGTTACAACACAGCGAGAGTGATCCAAAATCACACTAGTTACCACGCAACAACGACATCCGTGATTGCCGTCTCCTGCTGTCCATGTGGTCATGGGTCTAAGGTAAGTTTGATAAGGAACCCTGGGATAGCCAGTCCACAGTGCCAAGCATTAACGCTTCGGAAGAAAAATTTATCAAGTACAAATCCCTCACAATTCATCACGTAAGTAAATATTAATTATACCAAGAGGGGTTGGGCCGAGTGGTAAGCAGCTCGGTGCCGCTTAAGGAGGTCTCAGGTTCGAGACCTCACGTACGCAGACACCCCTCTTGGGAGCCTCACCCGCCATTGCCAGGCGTGCGACCCGGGGCGACCAACGGATTAGTCAAGTATGGTTGGCTGAAAGATGCCATCTCACCGCTGGTGGGGCCTGCTTGGATACCGTGGCTGGCGACCAAAAAAAAAAAAAAGTAAATATTAATTATATTATAATAAATAAATAAATTAATATTAATTGCTTAATTATAATTAATTAAATTAATATTTTCTCCCTATATTATTGATAACCACTGTGATGACACATTCTTTGATTTTTTAGATTAATAATATTTGACGTCGTAATCATTAATTAATTTAGTAGATGCCTTTAATCCCAAACCAGTCCCGTGAAAAGTCGAACGTTGAATTTATACGTTGTCAAGTTACTGGCGGTCCGTCGCATGGGAAGCCACCGTTATGTACTATACTGTCACCTCAATCAAGGGCTCTCGTAAGAAAAAATGCATTTTTTTCTCTCTCTTCGGACAAAAGCAGAGAGAATAGAGAGAGAAAAGCTCGGCGCTGTAGACTGTAGGCGAACAGAACGAGAAACAGAGAAGAGAGGTCTCCCCACGCAGCAACAGAGAGTAACAGAGCTCGCTTCTCTGCAGATAACAGGGAAAAGGAGCAAGAAAGGAAAAAAAAAAAAGGCTTGAATCCTACGGTATTTCCATCTTATTCTTCCGGTCGGATCTCCATGGAAGCAGAGGAGGACGACGCCTCCAGGACTTCGGTGGGTTCTCCTGTCCCGGAGCCGGAGGGCCGTACGGCCACTAGCGGGGCCCGACAGGAGCTGGGACCGGTCAGTGCACAACGCGAGACCGAGACCGCTGCTCAATTGGAGGAGAATGGGTTGGACGAGTCGTTGCCTTGTGTGCAGGAGAGAGCTGGCGAGGACGGTGGTGGGAGCGCGGGAGTTGGAGGTCAAGTGATTTATGAGGGAAGTGAGGAGGCTGCCTGCATGGACGAGTCTACGGCTGCTGTAGAACGGGAATTGGTGGCGCAGCCTTCAGTAGTCAGCACTGACGGGGAGGAGGGTGGTGCTGCCTCTGGTGGAGATGGAGGGGATGGTGTTGTTGTAGATGAGATAGGGTCCGTTTCAGCAGTGGCTTCTTCTCCGCAGGTGCAATCACCTGCTCTGGTGGCTGAGACAGATGTTGATCATGTGGTTGGAGGAGAGGAAAGCAGGGCAGCTGCTGATGTGACTGCGAGCGAATCTGCTGGAGCTGGACTGGAGGATATGAAGAGCACCAGTGTGGCAAAGGCGGATAAGGACGTGGAAGAAATAGGCATCACTTCAACTGTTGATGCTGTGGAAGATAATCAGGTGGTGGTTGAAGAGACTGGCAAGGAGACTGATGATGTAGCTGATACGGGCGTGGAAGTTGATATCAGAGTGGATCATATGGAGGAGGTAGAAAACCAGAACAAGGCTGTGGTAGAGGAAACTCAGCAAAAGGAGCCTTTTCACGTTGAAGCAGAGGCTTTCAAAATGGAAATTGCCCGTGGGAGGGCTGACAGAGACAGGACAGAGGTTGTTGAAGATTTGTCTCTGGTGGAAGTGATGGTGGAAGTGGATGCTGGAGTGGTTCAAAGGGTGGAGGCTGAGGAGGCAGGTGGAAAAATGGATGTTGATGGCCACGAGGGTGGAGGATTGGCCGTGAAAGAAGTTGCAGGTGCAGTGAATGAAAGCAGTGAGGCTGGTGCTGTGGAGGACTCAACAGCTACTGAAGTGGGGGAGGTGGAAGAGGAGGATGCCGAGGATGATTTGGTGGCGGAGGCTGAGGAGGCTGTTAACGATAGCAGTAATGTTGATGATGACATGGTGGAGGTAAAGGTGAAGAAGGCTGAGGATAACATGGTGGTTGGTGGTGATGAGGTACAGGAGGCTGCAAAGGATAATAAGGAGGTTGATGAGGAATGGCTGGAGGTGGCAGAAGCAGAAGCAGCCACGAATATGGAAGCTCTCCATGAGGATACAGATGCTATGGAAGAGTCTGATGCTATGGAGGAAGTGGAGAAGGCAGAGGAAGTGAGTAGAAGTCGCGCAGGCATGAAGAGGAAGCGGAGGAAAGCTTCTAAGGCTGGCAGGATTTCTTCGCGGAAGATGGAAGAGGATGTATGCTTCATTTGCTACGATGGGGGTGATCTTGTGCTCTGTGACCGCAGGTGAGACTGCTTACTGTAATGCTATTCAGCAAGTCCTAAATTATGCATCCTGGGCTTGAATTATTTGAATCACTGAAGAAGTTATGTTTCGTCAATATTCAGGGGGTGTCCAAAGGCATACCATCCTTCATGTGTAAACCATGATGAGGCTTTCTTTCGCACAAAAGGGCAGTGGAGCTGCGGTAAGTCTTCTTGTGATTTTTGTTAGATATTGGTGTTGGATTTACTATTGGAAAATAGGGATTAGAAGGGATTCCCTTGTTGCTTTAACTGTATACACGGTCATTTGCATGCAAATAGCTAACTGTCTTGCCATTATATATGAACCAAAACTACACCGTAAAAACTGAAAGCAAAAAGGTAAAGAAAATAATAGAGGTCCTGGAATTGATAAATTTCTTCGCTTTGAAGGTGGCAAAATATAGTATATACCCGGTAATTGTTGCTCAAGCATGATGCCTTTTTTATTGACTTGTGGAGTAACTTCCATTGTTTTCATTTTCTCGATTTCGAAGTTTCCATTCTTGGACACTTTCTAATTAAGATCAGCGTTGGAAAACAGGCTTCTGATTTTTTTGTGGAAAGTAATTTAATTTGGTTTATCTCATGAATTCAGGTTGGCACTTTTGCAGCCACTGTGGGAACAATTCTTACCACATGTGTTATACATGTACCTATTCCTTGTGCAAGACTTGCATTAGAGATGGCTCCATCTCTTGCATCAGAAAATGTAGAGGATTCTGCCGAACATGCATGATGACAATTATGATGATTGAAGATGATCTGAAGGGAGATGATAGCATGGAAATGGTACATGTTCAATCTATTTGATTTTTCATTCTGTCACGAGTCCTATAGAAAATCCCTCTGTTCTCTTTTTCTTTCTCAAAATTTATGCTATATTTGCTTGTTAGTTCAGTGAATAATTGAAAAACAATGGGTTCTTGTCATTGTGTTCTTCCTTTTTAATGGAAATGCTACAGATTCTTGTCTTTCTTGATAGCATGCTATGCTTTATTTTATTTCTTTTTTTTTCTTTTACAAGTATAAAGATCATTCCATTAATATCAAGAAAATGTACCAAAGACCATTACAAGAACAAATCCAAGTTCGGAGCACGAACTAGTAGACAATCATTGCTATTCTATGTCTGAGCATTTTTATGATCTCCTCCTGGATGATAAAAGACGGTGATTTTCTAACTAGGGTTCCTTTCAATGTCTAAGCATTTCTATGGTTTGTTGTCTTCTTGTTTAATGGTTTGGCTTGTTTTTTAGTTTCTTTTTTTGTTTGTAAACTTGTAGGACCAAGTAGATTTTGATGACAAAAGCAGCTGGGAGTATCTATTCAAGGATTACTATGTGGATTTGAAAGCAAGCTTGTCTTTAACACTAAAGCAACTCACAAGGGCTAGAAATCTGTGGAAAGGATCTGATGGACTAATAGGCAAAGAAGAATCCCTCCAGGCTGGTGATAATTCAAAGAATTCTGGTGGAGACAGAGGAATAACTGTCCCCAAAAGAAAGCAGTCCAAGAGACGGGCAAAACCATATACCAGGGGAAGGGCCTCAATAGCAAGTTCAGATCGAGTTGGTTCTGGGAAGGCTTCTGTTGATGATAACTCAGAATGGGCTTCAAAAGAACTTGTGGATTTTGTTATGCACATGAGAAATGGCGACAGATCAATTCTCTCTCAATATGATGTACAAGCCCTACTCTTGGACTATATTAAAAGGAACAAACTCCATGATCCCAACTGCAAAGGTCAAATAATCTGTGATCAAAGGCTTCAAAATCTGTTTGGTAAACCTCATGTCTGGCATTTTGAGATGTTAAAGCTTCTCGAATCACACTACTCTATAAAAGAGGATGCACATGATCTTCAAGGGACTGTTGTTGATACTGATGCTAATGAGTCGGAGGTGGATGGGAATTTTGATATGTCACCAAAGGCAGGTAAAGACAAGAGACATAGGACACATAAAAGAGGCGATCAAAGCGGACTTATATCAAACCTGGATGATTATGCTGCCATTGATACTCACAACATTAACTTAATGTATTTACGCCTTAATCTATTGGAGGATCTTATTGAAGATGCTGAAACATTCCATGACAAAGTAGTTGGCTCGTTTGTGAGAATTAGAATTTCTTGCAGCAATCAAAAGCAAGAACTATACAGACTTGTTCCAATTGTTGGTAAGATATTCCAACTATTGTCTTTCCAAATTTGTGGTCTACAACACGAGAACTGCTAAAAAGCTTTTCAATTCTCTTGGTAATTTCACATGCAGGTACAAGTAAAGCTGCCGAGAAATATAAAGTTGGGAAGAGGATGACTGATTTTCTTTTGGAGATATTGAATTTGAACAAGACAGAGGTTATTTCTATTGATACACTCTCTAATCAAGAGTTCATTGAGGTAATGGAGCCTCTGATTTAAAGATCCTATAATTTGTCTGTTGGGTTGTATGTGCTCTTATTTTATCTGTGCTGGATAAAGGTTAACATGTTGAACCCAATGGGTTTGATTTTTCATTGGATAGACAGTTCCATTACATACAAGCCATTTCATGGCTAAGGTCCTAATCTTGGTTTTCCACTAACTTCATCTTGCTAAAATTCAACCTAATGATTTAATGGCTTTTCCTGGGCTCTAAATTCTCCAATGAGCGGTCTACCGGTGAAAATCCGTTTGCTGGCTCTATAACATCATCATATGTTTTGCCATTGTGCTAGGATGAATGTAAGCTTCTAAGGCAGAGCATCAAATGTGGGCTTATCAACCGATTGACTGTGGTAATGTTTCCACTCAAAATATTATTTCCTTTTGTTAGGAATTCTTCTCTTCCTGAGCTGTACATATGGTTTCCTGTAGGGCAATGTTCAGGAAAAGGCCATGGCATTGCGAACAGTGAGAGTCAAAGATGTAATTTTCCTGCCTCTAGTCACTTTTAAGCATTTCATGCTATCATGTTACAATATTGAAACTTCATTAGAATGCTGCTCTCTTTATCCCGTTTTTCAGGTTCTAAATAATGTTACCGAGTCACTAAACAAGATAAATAATTAGTAAGGAGCTAAACCTTGAAGGGATTGAATATCTTGTCATAAATAGATCTATTATTCAGTTTAGGATTGGGTTCATTTAAATTCTGTCCCTGGTAGAAACTCATGTAAAAGAGGCAACCATGAAGAAAGAAATTGATGTGGAATGACGCTACATATATCCAAAATGATAACTATATTAATCAACATATAAGTTATGTCAAAATTTCTTTGTAATGGCTTATGGAGTGATTGAAGGCTTAAAGATAGATACTCCTAGTCCCAAATATCATCTTCTGTACACTGTTGACTGTCTGGATGATCCAATCAATGATTTGGCTATTCGTTTTCTTCCATGAAAGTGAAAATGCTAAAGATATGTGAGGTTGGATTTATGGATTCAAAATCTGCTCTTTCATCGGAACAGAACTTTTATTGGGTGAGTGGAACTGAGATGTGTCATGTCATATTTCTTCCCCAAAATGCAGACACAAAATTGTAGCTGTTGCAAGTGGTTATGTGTGAAATACATAAATAGTAGTTAGTCCTCCGTAAGGAAAAGAGGCAAGAATCCTCTTGTGCTGATGTATTGTTGTATGATGTTGCCAGAGCATTCTTCTGGTGAGAAATTTGATTGTTCTCCCAAGACAAGGAATTGTTTATGCAATGCTGCCAGGAGATTGGACTGCACAATTTGACTCTTGAATTGGATGGTAGTTGTTGTGATAGTTTAGAACAGGGCTCGGTTTACTGAATGTTATTGTAAAAGTGATAGATGTGCTGGAATCATTCTTTCTGTTGACGCAGTCTTGCCACTCTACTAGATTAAGTGTACCCTCGGACAATGGTAAAGCCAGCATTATTCCTGCCTTTTCTCTAGATGCAGCTTTGGCATCTCAACTTGGAGTGGATTATGCTACTTCCAGCACACATCAGTTACCTGCATCAGGCCTGATGCTAGCTATAGAATAACCCGTAGTTTTAAAATTAGATTGTGTTGGGATTGTGAAGCTGCTCTTTTTGGCTGAATACTAGGACAGCCTTTCTTGGATCTCATTTATCGTACTTTTAAGGTGGATGGGGCCCTAATTTATGGTCTGATTATGCACGGAAAAGAGCTATTGGTAATAGGGCCATGCAATCCTCTTGCAGTATGAGCTGTCATTTATTCAGTCATCCGAAGTTGCAGAGTTTTAAATTAAGTAATGCGGTCTCTGCTGGCTCTCTTAGTAATAGCAATGTACTGTTATTGCATATCTGATATGACTGACTGATCCCCTTACTAAAAAAATGGATGACCTATTGCCTGGAAAGAGGCGAATAATTCTTTTTTTTTTTTCATTTTTGATTTACATTTTTAATGTGTTAAGAGTCCATTAATATGATTTAGCTAACACCTTTACTTGCGAATTTGCATTGTTTTCCATAAAAAATGCTGTTGAATCTTTGATGCTAAGAATGCTATTGCACTGAAGTCTGTTTCACAGTTTATATTCCTTATGGACCCCTTTCATTATAACTGCTCTTTTCTTTCATTATAAATATTCAGGTCGTTGAATTGTTAATCCTTTATCTTACATTAATGGAGCTGCTTAATTTATATGCAGTGGTTGGAAACAGAGACAGTACGTCTCAGTCATCTTCGTGATCGAGCAAGTGATATGGGTCGTGGAAAAGAATATCCTTGTACTTTCAGCCTTACTGTTGCTCCCATCTATTGACAGCTAGCAGTGCCCTCTCTTTTTCATGCACAATGATCCGTACAGAGGCCATTCATTGCACAATCTTGGCATAACCTTCCATGCAGAAGTCTGTCTTTTGGTTTTGCTTTGCTGTTAACGCGTTTCACAATTTTAAAGTGAAATCAAAATGAATCTCTTAAACAAAAACATTGCATAGTGGAATTTGATTTGTATGATAATAGGTAAACATGTGCATAGAAAATTACGTTGGGAGAATTTTTGTCATTAATCCAGATGCTTTATAAAGGAAATAGTGCCAGCTCTGAGAATCTAAGCAGTTGTGAATCGTGATACATGTGTTTCCTTTCGATCTTAAGAAATAAACCTTTTGGGCGCCTCTTCAAGCCTTTTAGGTGCATGCTTATTTTTGTGAGGCCCAAGATTGTAATTTTCTGAAAGGGACTGTTTGTGTGTGGATTGCTTGTTTAATTCTGGGGTGTGATTGCGAGTGTTGCAGGGGGAGGGTTGCTAGTCAGAAGAGCTTCAATTTCAGTGTCGTTAGGGAACAATTTAACCTTAATATTCTGATTATAATAATCAATGTTGTGGTGATGATTTGGACTTCTATCTTTGCTTGGGGTCGAAGATGGCAAGCTCAAGTTCAATGATTGACAATTGGCATGGGATAAATGTTCAGTTCACTAGCATTTCATTTGCCAGGAAATATGTCAATGTTGTAATGCTTGTTTTCATGCAAATATATATTATATATATTTAGTTTAGAGGTTTTCATGCAAGTAGCTCAGATTATGATTCTCTAGATCAACAGTGTCACATTCAGATGCCATTCTGCTTCTTAGACATTGCAGATGCTCCTTTCAGTGTGCGTTGAGTGGAATCGTGTCACTGCTTATATAGATGATACCTAAGCAATCCTTGACACTCAATCAACGGTTAGAGAATGTGTAGAAAAACTGCAGTTGCTAAAGACGCCTGAGGAGCGCCAGCGCAGGCTTGAGGAGATTCCTGAGATACATGTGGACCCAAAAATGGATCCTTCCTATGCGTCTGAAGAAGATGAAGCTGAAACATATGATAGGCGACAAGGTACTTCTTGATATATACAAACCTCCACGCTCATAACCTAACCTAATTTTTGCTCGCTTTGAGTTCTTCCATTATATCGGGCCTTGGATCAGGACTTCCAAGAGTCGGATTAAAAGATTTAAAATATATACATTGGAATTGAAATCAGGTTAAAAATCTACGCAATCTACCTTAAGTACTATCCATATTTGCTAGACGCTGGCTTCCTTCAATGTCCAAAGACAAAAATCAGTAATCTTCTACGCACACAACAAAAATTAGTTTTACAGCTAGCCAGAACAAAGTGCATTTCCTGCAACAGCTGATCCAGAGTGGTTCATGACAATTCTGTATTTATGCTACAGAAAGCTACATTAGAGGGGTGAGAGTTACTCGTAGTTTCAGGGGAGGGGAACCAATCTCTCCTCAAAAAGATAGACCTGCTTCATATGATTCCTGGAGCAGTGGCAGGACTACTCCAATGCCTCCGAGGCGAGAGTTGAGTAGGAACCTCTCCAGCAAAGCCCTTATCTCAACTAGACATGACTATGGTGCAGAGACTATGAAAGGTAGCTCCTTCGGGAGTAGGGTAAAAGAGGAAGAGACTCCCTATCAACTGAGCGGTCGAGATAACATGAACATGCACACCACTTCTTCTGCTTCTGAGGTTGGTGCTAGTAGGATCATTAACAGTGCTGCCATTCCCGAGAATCAGTCTGTTGGGTCCCTTCTGTCTGTTCCTAAGGTGAACGAATCTGAGAAGATATGGTATTACCAGGATCCGGCAGGGAAGATCCAAGGGCCATTCTCAAAGATGCAGCTTCGCAAGTGGAATAACAAAGGTTACTTCCCTGTTGATTTGAGAATCTGGAGGGCTACTGAGGGGCAGGTAGACTCAATTCTCTTAACAGATGTGCTGAATGGGAAGTTCCAAAGAGATCCATCAACTCGGTTCACCTTGGAACAGGATCATGGGACTTTGGTGAGTAAAGCTGCCTTATCTTTGGTTGAGGTTCTGAAGTATTCTGGCAGTGAATGGGGTTCTTCTACTTCTGCCATAAATCTTCCCTTTCCCACACCAGGCCAAATTAGGACTGCCCAGATGAATAGTATGAGTATATTGTCTGCAGGCAATGGAGTGGTGCAGGCTCCTGCCTCGGCTTCTAATGCTTCTCACAGTATAAGCCAGGGAGCTCAGAAGCCTGAAATGAGTGTGCTCTTGGATTCTTCCACCGGTGCTTCTCAGTTGCGTTCTCAAGCAATGTTGCCAAGGGACTCATACTCTAATCAAGCTGGGAGCCTTAGTAATTTGGTTCAGGCTGTTGCGAGGAATCAAAATCAGAGCGATCCTGTTCAGGCAGAAACGGTTGCGCCATCATCAGCCTATCGGTCAGAGCCCGTGAACATGCCCTCACAGCCTGCAGTGCAGGGCACAAGGGTCACCAGCAGTGGAGCAGTGCCTTCCATCCCTGGTTTTGCTTCGTATGTATCCTCTGGATCCAGCAATCCCTGGCAAGTCCTTGGTTCGACCAATCAATCGAATATCCAGTCCCTTGCTCTCTCCAACAGGAACTGGCCTTTTGGGAATAATAATAACAGCAACAGTGCTGGAAGCAACTACAGTGCCCCGATGCAGAGCACTTGTTGGACTCAGAAGCAGGGCACTGTGAGCTGGACTGCCCCAGCCCTGATCCCTGGAAATGCCTACATGAATTGGACAGTCCCAACCGGAAACTCTAACACAGATTCCATTGCACTGCGAGGGCTGACACCTGCAGGTTCTAACCCTGCTGCCTGGGCTTCACTTGGGAATCAGAATGGAGATGGGTCCCAGAGGAATAGACCGTGGAATGGGCAGTCTTCGTTTGGTAGCAGCGGTGGAGGAGGTGGCGGGGAGCCCTCAATGATGCCGGGGTGGTGCCGGTTCTTCCTGGAGACTGGTCACTGCAGGAAGGGAGCTTCATGCAATTGCAGGCACACGTAGGAGGACCATGACCCTTTTTTGTTGTCTGGATTTGTATGTAGAGCTAATGTAGTTTAGTTCCAACTTATCAGAGAGAGAGAGAGAGAGGAGAAAACAATGGAAAAGAAATTTATGATTTTGTTTAATTTTGTGTATAGTTAATGTTGTTACAAGGTAGGGTGCCATAACTATCTGATGATTCTGTGAATCTTTTAGATGTCATGTAGCAGCAACTTTCAGTTCAAGTTCATGTACAGTTCTTAGTATTAATAATCACTTTCTCATTCTCCAACGGGTCACTCTCGATCGAATAAAGTTAGAGATTTTTTGTTTTATTTTTCATTGATGATATTTTCCGTATCCTTTCTTCTATTTGTTCTCTTATTCGATGCTTATAACCGGAAAAAAAATGGATTGCCGCCTATCAATGAAATGCTGTTCTTATTCTGGAGAATTGGACTTCTTAACCATAGACATGTGCATGGTTCTGTCACATATTGGAGAACCTTTGTCTCAGTCATGATCCGGTAGTACATCGCTGATTGCCGTGGGAATTTCTTGTCACAGCTCGGCCAGGCTTGATTGGTTCTGTCAATTCAGCACAAATCATCCGATCCTCTGGCCTGCGATATTAAGCTTTTTGGCCACAGATCGATTCAGCGCACCAAAGGGACTGAGTAAGCTTCCTGTATTTCGGACAGACTTAGCAAGAACAGAGGACCGTGTCCACGGCGGCTGTTGGGACAGGAGCTGGGAGGATCCGCGTGCGGAAAAAATGTGTAATTCTACTTTGGCCCCCGAAGTGTTTAATTCTGAAATGTTACCCCCCGTACAGTACTCTCTGTCTCAGATTTGTCCTCTGACGTTCGGGACTGTCGACCCACCGAGATGTCAACGGTCTGCATCTCCTGGGAGCTTTGACAGTTGCATTGCAGTTGCCAATCCTTCAGGTTTGACTTATGAAAACCCTAAGAAAATTATAAATAAACAGTCTATTTCAGAGTTTAATTATGCATCGATCAAGTAAATAATTATAATGTCCACGTGCTATCTACCATGCACTCTTTTATTACCGGTAGTAATAGCGATCTTTCCACTGATTTCAAGCGCCCCACTAGAGCCAAGAAACTGCAGGCCGGGACCGGGACCGGAGCAGCAAAGGACGGGCATGTGGCTGGACTACTGGAAAAATCTTCCTCGACCGAAAGCGAGCCACATCTTTACTTGTTCATCATTAGATGAAAACAAATAAGAGGGACAAGAGGACTTGGTGGGATGGATGGATGGATGGATGGAATAGGAGTGAGTGGATAGGCATTGAAAGGTGGGGGCGTGCATTACTTTGACTAATTGAAACAATTTTTTACCCAAAAGCAAAAGCCTTCACCTTCACTTCAGCTTTCTCTCTTAATTTTTCACCACTGACTCAAAAGGAAAAGTTCTTATATATATATATATATATATCTATATATGATAGATATATTATGTAATACATGTAATGAGTTAATAGATATTTAACACTTTAGTAAAAAAACAATTTTAAATATTTGATTTGTTACAAATAATATGCTGATCTATTAAACATTCATTGACTTATTATGTATATATTAAGAAACGGGTATATCACTTAATATAAATATATATGTATATTTTTATTTTTTCTCTTAATGAGAAGTTTATTTCCAATATTGCACAAATTCATAAATTCGTGCAAATGTAAATGTAATCACATGTCTAGAGGATCAAGGAACTACGTATGCAATAGAGAATCGAACTTATAATATCATGAACTACTTATGAAGTGCCCGACCCATATATTCACTTGAGTTAGCTCTTAAAATACATATATATGTATGTGCGTGTATTTATGTATGTATGGAGGACTCCACTTCCAGTCCAATTACTCCTTAGTCGTTGGATTGTTTGTAAGTTCTTGATGTGCATGCATCTACCATACTCATGGCTCAATAGGTCTGTTGCCGGTCGATCGATCGTTCGGTCGGGCTTAGTGTGGCCAAAACAACAGCGGATGGGCGCAATTTTATCGGCACTGGTACGCATAAGCCCTATCCCTTCTTTCATTAGTCTTCAGATTATCGAGCGGACGTTAGACACCGACCGAAAACTATGAATAATATTGTCTCCTTGTACTAGCTGCCCATAAACCCTAATTCTTCCTTGAGTGTTAGCCCTAGAAGAAAGAAACCCTAACAAATGAATCACTACCCCTGCAAAACTCTTCAAGTTTTCTGTGATGTCCCCAACCCTTAACCATCGGATCAGAAGATCTGAGCATATAAGTTTGTTTCTCACTTTCCGAAATCCCGAACCGTCGGTGCCATGATCTCTCCCCCACCCGAAGTCAGTTCCTTCTTCCTCCTCATCTCCAAGACTTTCCGGTGGCTGTTCGAGTGAATCTCGACCGAGAACGTCGGGCTACAAGCCGGCCTGTACTCTGGGAAGAGCCGGCCCGACTTGTATCGGACCCCACAAGCGTTGCACAACGTCTTGGCTCCCGTTGGACCGGTCCTCCACTGCGGGGTTCTATGGACGCCGCAGTGGCTGCACTGTCTCTGGAAGAGGACCTGAGGACCGGTCTGAACTGCACGTCTCGCCTTCTTCTTCGGTTTCCCCTCCGGTCTGCTCGGGGTGGTCAGCAAGCACTCGATGCTCGAGGAGGACCACGTAGAGCATGAGGATGTTGACGATGCCTCAGACGACTTAGAGGATGCTGACAGCCTTCCGGTCCTCGGCCGTTTGCTCCGGGATTTGACCGGGACCGCTGACGGAAAACCAGGCGGCTTCAAGAAAACCGGCTCGAACCGGATTTTCGAGACATCGTTCTCTCCTTTCCATATCGCGGTTGGGTAAAGGAGAGGGGACTCCGAGAGAGAATCGTCAAAGAAGCGTGAAACCCATTCTAGCTCGGCCATGTCATCGACCTGCAGCACATCATCAAAATAAAATTTTATTTTCATAATTATAATTAATTTTGGATAAAAATAATATATTATATAGATATAAAAAAATTCCAAGCTTTATTTTCTAATTTTAGAAAATGAATGTTCATATAAGTTTGTGAATTAGCCCATAGTGTGATCAATAAGCTTAAGCGGGATGGATTTAACGAGGGCACATAGTGCGATTACCCTTCTTAAACTCGATAAAACATGTAGAAATTTACATAAAATTTATCAATTTTATTTATATTTTTATTAAATTAAATTATTACACTCCTTAAAATTTGACATTTCCATCCATATTGAGTTTCGCCCTCTTAGGTTGATCTTCTAGATCCATCTCGGAGTGAAAGCTAATGCACTCTTCCGAAAAAGTTTGGTTTTTCAAGAATATTATACTCGCACGAAATTATTAATTTTATAGTTAATTAAAAAAAAGAATTTTTAATGCTTTTTTAAAAATAAAATTTCCAATTTCATTATTGATTTTTAATTGTAATGTTAATTTTTATAAAAATATAATAAGAACGCGGAAAAGATAAGGCGAAAAAGGAATAAAATAAGTATTTTTTAATTTAATAATAGCTGTTGAAAGGGGCAAAGAATTTACCGGAACGGCTAAGCCGCCGCCGGCCAAAATGGACTCGGAATCATCGGAAGAGCCGCTGCAAGAGAAGCTGCCAGAATTCGAGTTGCTGTCGTCTTCCGCGCCCTCGGTGGAAGAAATGGAAACAGAGTCCTTCTCCTCCTCCTCCCATCCGTCGAGCTCCCCGTTGGAGAAGTCGAGGAGGTCGTCGACCGAGAAGTCTTCCCCCGCAACAGCCGTCGCTCCGCTGTCCAGGCCCGCGAACCAGCCGTCATCGCCCGCCACGTTCTGCTCCGACACCGCCATCTCACGGCGGAGGCTCGGTTTCAAGGCGGCTTCCATGCACTCCATCAATTTCTGCGCTACCAGTCAGGAAAATTCACCCGCAGGACAATCAATAACCTAACGTACGTACACCCAAAAACGGCTAAAAAAAGGCTTAAAAGCTCATTTCTTTGCCCCCTTAGCTGCTCTGTTCTCTTTTATCCAAAACAGAGCAACGCTCTTAATACCGGAGACATACTTCTCGTACGAAAAGAGAAAACAGCACGAATCTTCGTCGTGCTGGAAGTTTTCGGTGATAAAAAAATGGCAGTCCTTTCCTTTGTCTGCTCCTCCTTTTTTGCCACGGAATCAAGGATTCAACTTTACGTATGGTAGGATGAGGGAGCAACGATTTACTATTTCGGATTAGGTAACTCGTCGAATTAAGAGGGTTTACCTGAGAATCAAAGAACCAGAATAAGAATTTCCTGTTGATAGGTACGACCCTGAAGTTTGGTCTGGCGGATGCGTGCGCGAGAGACAGAGTGCTGAAATGAAATGGAGGAGAAACTGGCGATGCCCGATAAATGAAGAGTTTATCAATGGCTCCCACTCTCTCCGTAATTTTCTCTCTCTCCCTTATATGGAAAATCGGGATTCGTCGTCTGAATTAAACTACAGAACCATCGATCGATGAAGAGGGAGAGAAACGGAAAAAAATCTTAAAAATTTTTATTTCATAATGTTACGACAAGTAAAAATGAATTAAATTATTTTAATTATAATAAATATTTGAGTAATTAATATTAATCTATTCATGTATTATATTTTAATTCATACGTTCTCATACTATATAATAAAATATGATTACTTAAAAATTTCTCCGAGGAGGAGGAGAAGGAGGAAGAAGATGAGTGGGTGACATTTGGTCGTAATTTTGGTAATTGCTGGAGGCGTCTTTGGTCGTGGGTTGGCCTTTCCAGTTTGGACCGTATCCACAGTCCATCCCATAGATTTTTCTCCCCCTTTGACTCCCAATTTTTATTGGTCAATTCCATCTCCCCTAATTCACTCCCAAAAAAAAAAAAACAATTTTGGGTTTATTTGGTAATTGTAGGAGGAAAAAAAAAGTAAAATTTCAAAGTAATCAAGAAATAAATATTGTGTAAATATAACCCCGAGTATTAGCTCGAGTGGATAGGTCTTGTTGAAAATCCGCATCGAGTATTTAATCAAAATTTAATTAATTTAAATCAATTCTTTGCTCGTCGATATTTCAAGGCATTTTAATTAATTTTAAAAAAAATTAAAACGACGGTGAAATTTCATTATTAATTTCACCCAACCTTTTTCCCAAAAATGACCTAAAGAAACTTATTTTTTACGACAATGAGCACTGGCTATTTCTTCGGTCAGTCCGCATAATTTTCGCTCTGATTCTAGCAGCACCCCCTCGTCGAGCGCGTTCCGCATCCGACGGACGGCAATGCGCAGCGCGAGCATCGGAGGGGCTCGAAGTCCCTTGCGCTCCACACGCGCAGCGCAAGAGGGGACCGGTCTGAGATGTTCAGGATCTGGGTGGTCCACGTCGCAAAAGCACATTGAGAGAAGCGCGTGTTCTGTAGAGTCTCATGATCGTGAAAGGAAAGCCCAGTTGGGGCTCTGATCTCATCACTCAAACACGAAGCACGGCGCGTGGTTGGTTTGACTGGGCCCCACTCGACCGCTCGGTACAACTGCAATTACTCTACTTTCCAAAATCTTAAAAAAAAAAAAGAAAATTGTTTTTTAATAGTTAATCAATAATTCTACTAATTATTGGATGGGATTTTTTTTTTCTATTTTACGTGCATGATTTAATACAAGAAGTTCAAACCGTGTTTACTAATTCAAAGAATTTACAACGAGTCGGTCTATTGAAAATAATTTTTATATTTACGACTTTTTTTATTTATAAAGTTCGAATTCGATATGTTATTTATCAATGGTCATCCCCCTCATCAAGTTTGCTCCACCCCACAACTTAGTTTGAATCTAACAACGTGCGTGTCGTGAACCGGTACGAGTCAGTCAAACCGGTTTGAGGAATATATGCTCAAAAGACGAGCCACTTAAGGAATCTCTGATGAATTAATCAATCAGCATAGAGCAGCATGAGGAAGAAATGATTCAATCCAGCAAATAAGACTGGAAAATTAATTACAGAGAAATAAATAATTAATTAATTAAAGAAATGGCTGATCAGCTGAGGGATTGACTTTGAAGGAATTATTTAATTGATTAATTAAAAATAAAATATGAGCTACTGGCATACATTACATGGACCCAGTCCCGTGCGATGGTGAGAGACAGACCAGCCGACAGTTGACGAATCAAAGCCGCCGAACAGTGTTACTGAACCCACGTGGCAGTAGCTAACTCGGACAATCCATATAAATACATCAACGAAAATAATATTCACATTCGCCGAAGGAACATCAATACGACAATACAAAACTCCGACTTATAATTAACGAATTTCGAGTACAATTTTCATCGCAAAAATTACGTGTTCTTTTATTTTGTTTTGGATTCCTTCCCTTATGTTAGGTTCAGTTGTCTCAAAAAAAATTTATTTACATTCGTTTAGCCGAAAGAACGAAACATACTTATACATCAAGACGCGATTATGATGTATTTGATATCGCCCGTCGATCTGCGACTGTGAGATTTTATATGTAATTTTTATTGGTAGAGTTATCCGTTTCTTTTATAGGCATATTTCTAAATTAATAAATTACCTTAATGTCTTTTATTTTAATAACCGAGGCATCCAGTGTATTTCGGACCCGATTAACAGTGGTTACGACATCTCTTCCTCGGATTAAGCTAGATAGATTCAATAAATCCAATATATTAAATATAATTTTGCCGTACTTTCGTTGGGTAACGAATATTCTCCATAATTGAAGGGGTCAAAGCTTCACTTGGACTGGTCGCTTATGACGGAGGTTCATCCGATTGATTCATACCCGAAAAAATGAGACTCATTCCCGTGATCAAATTAATCCAATATCGAAGTAGCAAACCCGATAGCCAGCATCGCTCGCCATCGACCGATGTTCGCTCGAAAAGGGCAGCAATAGGTCATACATCAATGGGGCGACCGATCGATCGCTGAGCGACCTATCACGGGAGAGCACGTGTCCTTTTCTTGTTCTCGGTTAGGTGGATGTGTGTGTGGAGATGTCCCCGTGAATGGGTCCCTGGGAGGTTTGTTACACTACAAGCAACAAGCAACCCTCCACCGAAGTTCTTCCATACATTAAAAAGGGAAGCTATATCTCACTGTCGAGAAGACGCGATTTGGTCAGTGACATAGCATTTGATCTGAAACTGAGAGATTTTAAATTTAATTTTCACCTGTAAAACGACACAACACCCTTTATTACACATTTTCGTTTATGTTCGATTAAATTCGAAAGGTCCCTTTACCTTAAAAAAAACACAGGAAAAAAAGTCGCATTTCCAAGCACGACTAAGGTGACATCCTACGCGTATGATTGATTGCCCGTGAGTGGTTGGCACTTGTCACTTCATGGACAATCATTCACAATTTAAATTATTTTTTTAAAAAAAATTCATTTTGTTAAAGTGTGAACCATAATAACTCAGAAAAAGAAAAAAAAAATCTCGTTTTCCTCCAGTTTTATCCCGATCCAAACATATGGCAATTACCTCCAGGGGCAACGGCCCAGTGGCAGGCTATTTGAGAAAACTCCAAGAGCGCCCGGGTTCGAAACCCCCTGGAGGTCGGCATCCTGGGTTTAATGTGGGGCCCAGGGCTGTAAATACACCCTTCCGGTGGATTAGTCGGTTGCTACGGCGCCGGATACCATCGATATCAAAAAAAAAAAAAAAAACATATGGCAATTGGAGAGCTACTGGGTGAGTGTAAGCTAGAAGGCAAATTCATTTGATAATCGTAACCTCGGCGTTCTCGGAACATGTCGTAATAATACGAGTATTATTATACATCCCATGCACCGGTTGCATCGCACATGACAGGCCACGGAGGCCGGAGGAATATGATTAATTCAAACCGATGGAACTCGCATACGTTTTGTAGATCATTCGGTGATCATAGGCCGGTTCAAATCTCCTCTTGGTTGCACGGCTGGTAGTGCGACGCTGACGGATCCAGAAAGACCGTCCAACCGGAAGGACGAGTGATTAAATGACTGGTTTCGAGGGAACGAAATGATATATCTTCGCAAAGATACGAACAAAACCGGTGAAATTTACATCACTCTTTGGGTGTATTCGTTGCCGGGTCCATCGATCTTCCTGTAAATGAAGTGTTGCATCTCCGTAGAGTTTTGGGCTGGTCGGTTCTCTCATCCATCCTCGAGGACGCACGCATGGACCAGGGCCGTGGGTTCGACTAAGTCCATTCTCACGGGTTTGGTTTTATTTACCCTGTAGTTGGCTCGGTTTTGCACGGCTTGTGTCGAGGAGCCAATCTCCAATCGAACAGTTAGTAGATTGTGTAATCTGAAATATATTAAAATAAAAATCTCGATGGCCACAATTGGACAATTAATACAATAAAATTGATTTTATTAATATCTTTCTGTAAGGCACAAAGTCGTGCAAGAAAGAATTTACCAGAAAATGGTGTAGAAGAAGAATAATCGAATGTCACAAAAAATTGAAATGACAAACTTATAATATAAAATTCGTTACTGATTGTGTTGAAACCTGTGGCGGTCACAGTTTCCTTAAAACTGATTTGTTCCCTCTGGTCGTGCTGCGAGAGCGTGAACTGCAGTCTCCTAGGATACAATGACGGCTGAGCTTAAGACTGCACGAAACCCGAAACTGGAGAGGAACCGGAATTGAAGTAGAAAACCACCGAAAACGATGCAGATGCAAAGAGGGAGTAGAGAGAGCTCTAGAGCTTGTGGTAGTATGTAGATCCTAAGGTCCAAGGTCCTATTTATAGTGTAGAAGGGGGGCTGCTGACTTAATGACAGGGAACCGGACAATTGAAAGCCCGAACTTGCCGTAAATGCACTGAACCGGCCATTGAAAAGGTTAAACCGTATTAAGAGTCCTTAATTGCACTAAATCGGCCATCAATTCGATCGAACCCGACATTCATTGCCCTTATTAAGGCCGACTCTAAATGCCGTGCCTTGATACATAAAAAATTTTACCAGAAATGGCAAAACGTAGCGTCTGCACCTCTAGCGCAAGCGCGGGAGCCGCGAGGAAGTCGTCTATTATAACTGAAGTGGTTTATTCATCATAAGATTACTCTTAAATTATAAACACTTTCAAATTGACATCCCTTGTCGATGTGGATTGAGTTTTCACTATTCCCACTGTGGGCTCTCGTGGGATTGAACTCTTCGTAACCCAACCCATATTATAAACAATAAGTCCATGAACTTAAGCCCAATATAAATTCCTTCAATTTCTCATTCAATTGGATTTAAGTCCAAAAATATATATTTTTTAATTCATGAGAATAATTTCTCATTCAATTCATGTCATTTTTCCAACAGATTGAAGCCCGGTTTTTAAGAAAAATCGGGTACCACCATCTGTAATAGGTGAATATGAATCAGTCTCTTACAAGTCCGGTAAAAATTTTACAGATGGAAATCTGAAAAAGAAGACCGACAGTCTATACATGAATGTACTCGAAGAGTGGGAATAACACGAGCCATCTCGCCCCGAGTATAATGCCAGTGTCCATAGGCTCCGATTCCTACATGTAACAAGTCGATGGCATATAAATGAAGAGTAAAACGGAGTAGTAGTATTCCGACCGGTTGTAGGTTTATATTGCAAGATAACGAGACGAGACGAGAGCACATAAAAAAATTGGCTTGATAATTAATTAAGTCTCAACTCAATTAATCATTCGAATGCCACGACCACGTCCTGCCGCTTGACATGTTAATAAATTGCACGAGAATCTTAAGCATTTTGAATACATACTGTTAGATCAAACAGCCGGCCAATGCATAACACCAAGACATTCTCTCCAATGTTAATTAATCTACCAAGCCACCTACCAATCTATAGTTGATTGTTAAATCAGCAGGTTAATCTAGTGTCCCTTCTCCTTACATGAAATCTCGAATTTGAATCTTATTAGTGCACAGAGAAATTCCATAATTATGAAAATTTTGTCCTTCAATAGCATTCTCGATTTGATCCTGAGACTAGTCCCGGCCCACGATTTTGAATATCGAGCTGTGTGCATAGGAAAAAACACTACTAATATATTAAAGCTTTTCCCTCGCGCGGTCTTCTTGGAACAGAATCTGTCAAAATCTTCTCTTGCGTGGAGATGGAGGGGGGAGGCGGCAGAAGAGAATAAACTAATAAGCTGAACCATTTGAAAAGCTGAAGCTCAGCGAGTTAGCGCCGACCGGGCATATCCTTTGATCTTTCGCCTATAAATAAGCCCATGCAAAGCCCTAGCTTTCACAGCACAGACACACCACAGCTCCAGCCTTCTTCGTCCAGATATCTACTTACTATTACAATCTCTTGCCCTACTTCGATTTGCATTCACTCGGGGCTAGCCGCTTTTCGGGATCAATGGCTACCCGTATTTTGTTCGCCGTGCTCGCTACCCTTCTTTTTGCCACTGCATTTGCCGATCAGAGTCCGCTGCAAGATTTCTGTGTCGCAGACTCCGGTAGCCAAGGTATATCAACGTCGGTGTTGTCTTATATATGCCTAAAATAATTCTGTGTTTTCAGAGTTATGTTTAGATTAATTGCGTTTTGATTGTTGCAGTGGTGGTGAACGGGCTGCCCTGCAAGGACCCGAAGATGGTCCAAGCCAACGACTTCCTCTTCAGCGGCCTCCATCTGCCGGGAAACACATCGAACCCCGTCGGGTCGAAGGTCACCCCGGTGACCGTGGCCCAGCTCCCCGGTCTCAACACCCTCGGCATCTCGATGGCCCGTATCGACTACGCCCCGTGGGGCATCAACCCACCACACACCCACCCACGGGCTAGCGAGATCCTGACTGTGGTGGAAGGAACCCTAGAGGTCGGGTTCGTCACCTCCAACCCCGACAACCGCCTCATCACCAAGGTCCTGAACAAGGGTGACGTGTTCGTGTTCCCGGTCGGGTTGATCCATTTCCAGAGGAATGTGGGCAGGGCCAACGCAGTCGCTCTCGCCGGACTCAGCAGCCAGAACCCGGGGGTCATCACGATCGCAAACGCTGTTTTCGGGTCAAAGCCAGACATCGCCGTCGACCTGCTTGCCAAGGCTTTCCAGGTGGATTCCGGTATCATCAATCAGATACAGTCGAAGTTCTAGAAGAACCATATATGTGCGGAGCCACAGAGTGGAGCTCTGGTGTATGACCATTTCATTTATAGATTAAAACCACAGTTCTGTTGCTTGTGTGTGTGTGTGTGTCGTGCTTGCGTTTTGTCATTGGAGTTTGGCATCTAGTCTGTTTGTCAGCGTCATTGTATTCCTTAATGAACTTTCCTTATTCTTTCCATGTCTTGGAGTTGCACTTCAAAATGTTTTTTTATATTCTTTGTCCCCTTTGGTCGACCAGACTAACAGAGAGATTGGGGAAGGAAAATAAAGAGGTATAAAAATATTGTCAGCGATATTCGAATTTCATTATCTCTTTATATTTTTTCGATATAGATACATGTAAGTATAAAAGGAAATATAAAGGAGAATAGGAAATAAAGAGTTATTAGAAGTCTTACAAGTGATAATTAAACTTTATTTTAATCACAGATTGAGAGCGATATCATTATATCAAATCACAATTTTATTTAATGAATCCCCTTCCATCAATACATATGCTTGTAAGATAAGACATTAGGCAACTACAAGAACAAATTGCACTTTAGGTGAAACCTCCCACATTCTGGATCTCGGACATGGACAATCGTCATCCGTACAAACTTATGTTAATTTTGTGCGTATATATTGAGCGTGGACTGCGCGCTTTGCACGAAGTAACTCGAAGTTTCGTGACGGTGGATAATTTCTATGATTTTTCCTTGGATAATCTTCCCGTAACACTGACGTTCTGCGCTTTGAAAATGTACAAAAAGAGAAGATCGAGAGAAAATTAAATCTCAATTTTACTATGTGATACTTAAATCAGTATT
The DNA here is from genome assembly GCA_037672795.1 of Lagerstroemia speciosa. Lineage (NCBI taxonomy): Eukaryota > Viridiplantae > Streptophyta > Magnoliopsida > Myrtales > Lythraceae > Lagerstroemia > Lagerstroemia speciosa. Next base: position 6,927,776 of record CM075289.1, on the reverse strand, counting down.
ATGCAAGAATTGATAATATCCATTGTGGTAGTTATTGGAGAACATATAGAGTAACTGTTAGCGCCCACTAGCTCTTCTAGGATCGAGTTGAACTAGCATTGAACTTTATTATGAACTTATTATTTGAGCCCCATTACTAGCTCCTCCCAAATCTCTTGAGATTGCGAGAGCAACTTTATTCTCAACGCTTCTCTTTTTAAAGTTATATCTCATAAATTTTAAGTCATCTTATTTACTTTTGCTTAATCGACTCTGCGAATTTGGTCATGAGGTTGTCCTATGAACTCAATTGATGATGCTGTTGTGCCTCTGCACGAGAGGATTTGTTGCTCTTGTTAGGAGATCTGTCTTGTGCCTCGAGACCTAAAGAGGTCTTGCGCACTTTCGCAGCAAACCCAGTGATTTGGTTTGTCCTCTGCATGTTGATCTTGTGCCGGTGAGGTCTTATGCATCGCGACCTGACAAGGTGTTGTTGCCCCGTGTCTTAGCAAGGTCTTGTGCCTTACCGCTTGGTGAGATCTCGTCATGAGTGGTGAGGTCTTATGCCTCGCATCATGGTGGAGGTCTTGCTGTCCCTTTGGGTGGCGAGTTTGTGCCTCGCATTAATTGTGGTGATATCTTATGTCGCGTGCCGTGGCAAGGTGTTGTGGCCTTGCGTCGTGGTAAGGTCTTGTTGTCCCTCTGCGTGGCTATGGGGTTTATGTGTCCCGTGTCTAGGTGAGGTCTTTATACCCTGTGTCGTAGAAAGATCTCGTTTCCCTGTAGCGTGGTGAAATATTTGTAACTCTGTTTGGAGGTCTTGTGCCTCACGTCGTGGTGTGGTCTTTTTCGTGCCTTTACATGTACCCATGTTTGTGGCGAGGTCACATTGTCCGGTGTCATGGATGAGGTCTTTTGCCTGGTCGTGTCATATTTCCGACCCCCAATATCTTGTAGGGAAAAAAGATTCTTTACTTCATCTTAGCAGTTTGAATCTCTTTGCCGGATCATCGTACTCGAATCATTCCAATGCCATGACCATGTCCCGCCACTTGACATGATATAATCATTTGCAGGAATCTCAAGCATTGTGGATAGATTCTACCACATCAAACAGCCGGCCCGTGCATAACACCAAAACATCCTCTCCACATATGATATATGCAGATGGAGTTTTGTGTGATATTAGTTAATTTTACAAGCCACCAACCTGGCGGTTGGTTAGTCGAGATTATCCGGTATATATCTCTTATTCCCTTGTATAAATCTCGAATCTAAATTTTATTCATGGAGAAAATTCGTAAAAGAATTTTACCATTCAATAGCATGCTTGGCTCGGAACTAGGATTAATCATGGTCCATGGTTTTTGAATATCGAGCGGTGCACATCGCGAAAAAAATATGTTGGTATATTAAAGCTTTGCCTTCGCAAGGTCTTCTTGGAATAGAATCTGTCAAATTCTTCTCTTGCATGGAGACGGATGGGGGAGTCGGCAGAAGACAATAAACTAATAAGCTGAACCATTTGAAAAGTTGAAGCTCAGCAAGCTAGCGCCAACCGAGCATATCCTTTCTTTCACCTATAAATAAGCCCATGCAAAGCCCTAGCTTTCACACAGCACAGACGCACCACAACTCCAGCCTTCTTCATCGAGATATAACATATATTGTTACAACCTCGTAACCTACTTTGATTCCCTCACTTGAGACTAGGCACTTTTCGAGATCAATGGCGACCCATGGTTTGTTTGCCGTGCTCGTTACCCTTCTTTTCGCCACTGCATTTGCCGATCACAGTCCTCTGCAAGATTTCTGTGTTGCAGACTCCGGTAGCCGAGGTATGTATATGTCCGGTGTGATCTTATATATATATGTCTCAAACCCGACTCATTTTCTCTTTAAATAATTCTGTATTTTCAGAGTTATGTTTAGGTTAATTGCGTTTCGATTGTTGCAGTGGTGGTGAACGGTCTGCCTTGCAAGGACCCAAAGACGGTCCAAGCCAGCGACTTACTCTTCAGCGGTCTCCATCTCCCGGGCAACACATCGAGCCCCGTCGGGTCGAAGGTCACCCCGGTGACCGTCGCCCAGCTCCCCGGCCTCAACACCCTCAGCATCTCGATGGGCCGTATCGACTACGCACCGTGGGGAATCAACCCGCCCCACACCCACCCACGGGCCAGCGAGATCCTGACCGTGGTGGAAGGAACCCTAGAGGTCGGGTTCGTCACCTCCAACCCCGACAACCGCCTCATCACCAAGGTCCTGAACAAGGGTGACGTCTTCGTGTTCCCGGTCGGGCTGATCCACTTCCAGAGGAATGTGGGCAAGGCCGATGCAGTCGCTCTCGCCGGACTCAGCAGCCAGAACCCGGGGGTCATCACGATCGCGAATGCTGTTTTCGGGTCGAATCCGGACATCGCCGTCGACCTGCTTGCCAAGGCTTTCCAGGTTGATTCCGGGATCATCAATCAGATACAGTCGAAGTTCTAGAAGAACTATATCAATTATACCACAGCGCAGTTGCTTTTGCGTGGGTGTGTGTTTTGTCTATGGAGTTCGGCATTTAGTTTCTGTATCCTTTGATATTCTCTGGTTCCCATTGTCGGCGTCAATGTCTTCCTTAATGAACTTTCCTTGCCCTTTCCAAATGTCTGGGAGCTCCGAATATCATATACCCTTTTAATTTTTTTTATAACATTTAATTACGCCTCGATAGATTTCTCTTTCCCGTTGGGATCCACACGAGACTAATGGACCGACAAGGACAAGGAAAATAAAGTAGTACGAAAATTTTACGAATGATGTTCGAAGTATTTCGTGGTTTTGAATTCGCGACCAATGTAATGCAGCAGTAAATCCGCTTCAGCCGCTGCGCATGCTTAAAGAAACGCCATGTTTGGAAAGAGAAATAGGGCTTGAGAATCTCGATTTTTTTTTCTATAAGTATCGTAACTGTATTGAAATAGAGGGGGAGAGGAGAAAGATTCGGATATTCCATTAATATTCAAAAGTTATATGAGTTTTGAACTAATTCAGACCGAAAAAGATCGGATAAGAAATTGAAGAGTAAACCATTAATTTGGTCCTCAAAGTTTGAAAACTATCAATTTAGATCTCACTGTTTAATTTCATCAGTCATTTTGGTCCAGCTGATATAACTCTGTTTATGAAGGTTGACATGGATGGTGGCATGTCACGTTACAATCAATAAGTTGATAAAATTATTTAATTTCAGTTATTCGTAATTTGCCACGTGACATGTGAGACCCAAAGAAATGACCATCGCCGACTGCGTCGACGTTCGTAAACGGTATTATAATGACTGGACTAAATTGATCGACGGAATTAAAAAGTGAGGATCAAATTGATAATTTTCAAACTTTAATGATCAAACCGGTAACTCGTTATGATTTTGAGAATCAAAATGATTATTTACTTGAAATTGGACGGACCTCTTGGTTGGCCAGGACTACGGCGGTATACTTGCATGTCCACCACTGATGGACAGTGACCGGTGGTTAAGGAAAGTAAGGTGCCTCGCATCTGCATCTCCGTATCTGTTCACTCTAATTTAAACATGTGTAATTTTAAAAAGGACCGTGAAAGACCGGATTCGATTCCTCGGAGAAATTTCACGATCGAATCGATGTGGAGTCCAATGCATCGCTCGAAGATATCGATACGAATCGAAAAGGAACCGCGGCGTTTTCTTACACTCGAGAACTTTTTTCATTTACATTGACGAATGAGGCGTGATGCTGGCACGAAACTCGGATGAGGTCGTGTGTCACCAAACAATAATTTTTTTCCTACTCTCAGTAGCTGATAATTTGTTAGATCGTGACTGGCACGAGTTCGAATCGTACCGGTCCAATAGGTATTAAAATTCCCAATCACGACTTTGCTGTATTCATAACAGTTGGATCCGATACATTGTTTCAAAAAAAAAAAAAATTGTTGAACGACCAGCATGGGTTGGTCAAATGGTAAGACATTTATTTCCCTTAAATAAATATCTCATATTCTTTGTGGACAGAGAAAATTCATACTGTGAGAGTTTTACCTCTTAAATGAGCTGATCCCGTTCGAACTAAATTAGTCGATAATCCAATAAATTTCTGGATACCAACTTACCAAAAAAAAAAAAATGCTGAACAAAACTCTTAAATTGCTGGTTTGAAAAGAAAAATCTTCACAATGTGAAGCGTCCTACTCGGAATTGCTGGTGAGTGGTAGGTGGGACCCACAAGGTTCACAGTTGATCCGGTGGTAGGAAAAACCGCCGTACGTAACAAATTATCAAGTAATAGTTATTATCTAGTTAAATTACCAAAGAAGGTTGGCGCAAGTGGAAGGGGCTTGTGTCGCTTAAGTAGAGGTGCCGAGTTCGAGCCCCTGTGAACGCAGCAAACCTTCTTGGGAGGGGTCCCCTGGAAACCGCCCGACAGTACCCCGAATCCGGATTAGTCGGGCCTTCGGGTACCGGATACCGGGTGGGAAACCAAAAAAAAATAAAAATTATCTAGTTAAATTAATTAATGAAATTCATTTAGTTTTAAAATCATTTACTAATTTTTAAAATTTTTGTGATGACGGGATTAAAGTACTAGTGAAGTGTCACGAGGTAATAGGATTAAGATATTTTTATTTTTTTAATAAAGTTTTAAAAAAATGACTTAAAAATAATTTAATCTAGTTAGCATGTAATAAATATAATTATTACCACCTTACGTATGCGTTACATGCGAGACTCTCCAGCGGCAGACCTTCCATTCATTTCCTCCGCTCGTCAGCACCAAAATTCTGAAGCCTCGGCCGAGCCGACCGCTCAGTGTGTCGTCTGCCGTTTTCTCTTTTTCTTTTATTTATATGTCAAAATGCATAATACGATCCACCCGCTCGCTCTCTCTCTCTCTCTCTCTCTCTCTCTCTCTCTCTCTCTCTCTCATCCCTAAACTCTCTCTTTCTCTCTCTACCTTGCCGCCATAAACGATGCAGCTTAGAGCTTTAACTCACCCTTCTTCCTGCACTCCGCCACCAATCCCCCATTCCTTCGACACAAAACGCCTCCGCTCTCATCGTCCCCTTCTCCTCAAGTCCCGAACACCATCCCTCTCTTCCCCACTCCACCTCTCGTCGACATCGACATCCCCCGGAAATGGCCGCCGAAACCTCCTTCCAGCTCCTCACTGCATCCTCTCGGACAACCAGGGCCTGATCGAAGACAGTCCTGCCGAAATCGCGGTCGAGATTGCCGGGAATGGCGCATCCATCTCGCAGCTGCCAGTCGCCGAGGAGGAGGAGGAGCAGGCTGCTGTCGCCGTGAGTAGGAGGAGAGACGATCTCGCGAACAAGAGCATATGGGATCAGATCAAGGAGATCGTGATGTTCTCTGGCCCCGCGACGGGCCTGTGGATCTGCGCGCCGTTGATGAGCCTCATCTCGACGGCCGTGATCGGACAGGGGAGCTCCACCGAGCTCGCCGCTCTAGGTCGGTCACTCCTGCTGCTAGTTGCTGTTTTTCCGTCAAATGGTTGTGAATTAATCGGAAATTCGATCCGCCGAATGCTTTCGGTTAGTGGAGGCGGACGGTTAGGTGGCAAGGTTATGTCGACTGTCTCTGAAGTCTGTCTTACATTCAAAGTCTATTTTAAGTTACTTATTTTTATTTCTAAAAGCCCGCGAAATTTATTAGTTTAGAAAGATCCCAAAAGTACACATTAGGTCCCTCAACGTTTAGAAAATTTTGTCCAAGTCCTCCATATTGTTTAAATTAGCGTGTGTTTAGTATGGAAATGGTATAGGAAAGAGTACGAGGGTGAAAATGAAAGGGAACATGGTGGCGAGACAATGATCTTTCTTGTACTTAAACTTCGGCAGGTCCGGGGACGGTCTTCTGTGACAACATGAATCTTCTGTTCATGTTCCTCTCAATTGCTACTTCGAATATGGTTGCCACTTCGCTAGCAAAAGGGGTAAGCTCTCCATGCCTCCCATTATCGATGTCATGGTTATATTTCCACAACCTGCAAATTAGCCATCATATAGTACATATAGATCACCGTGACAGACTCGGCCCTTCCGGTCTCCACATGACTAGGAGTAATTTCAGCAATGTGCTTGAAATTCGGATCATGCGTCAGGGAAATGGTGGGTGAGTGCATCTCGGTTAAACTCTCTCGTGTTTTTGCAGGACAAGAATGATGTGCAGCACCAGATATCGATCCTGCTCTTTGTGGGATTAAGCTGCGGCACCTTGATGCTCTTGTTCACACAGTTCCTTGGTTTCCAGGCACTAACAGGTATTGCACCAATTCAAATCTTTATGTCATTTTCAACCAGTAAACGATCAGCTTATTTGATCGTCGACTTTGGCCTACATTTTAGATGAAAAAGTTTACGCTGTCAAGGAAGCAGTATGAGCACTGACCATGTGTTCCAATTTATTCTTTTTCAGCTTTTGCTGGGCCAAAGAACGCGCACATCATACCTGCAGCAACTAAGTATGTGCAGGTTCGTTATAATTTCAATGCTATGCACTGGATGTTGATTCTTTTTATCTTTGTACTGGATTCAAAATTTTGCTGCAATGATTGGCCGGTGTATTTCTCTTACGATTTCATTTTGTTGTGAGAACAGACATCACTACTTAGATAGTTTTTGTCTTTTTCGATCTAACCGGATACAAGAGATGCCGTGCCCTATTATCGCCTTCAAGCATACCCAACCAATGAGGACTTCTCTTTTGTTGACAGATCCGAGGTCTAGCATGGCCAGCAATTCTGTATGGATTGGTTGCTCAGAGTTCAAGGTGCTACCAAGAATCTCTTAATTTGCTGATCGGTTTATCATCCTTTTCGATCAGATGATCTGTTTATTATTACTGCCTCTGCAACTCCGTCCTACCAATATATAATTCTTCTATCAACTCAAGCAAGACATTCACTGTATATTACTTAAAAGAAAGAAATGTTGTTATTTTACTGAACAAAAGCTGGGAATCTCAACTTCAGATTCTTATGCTTTTGCTTTGCGTCTTCAGCCTTGGTATGAAGGACTCCATGGGCCCACTAAAATCCCTTCTGGTTGCAAGCACAGTGAATGGTCTCGGCCACATAATCCTTTGCACCATGTTAGGCTACGGCATTGTAGGAGCAGCATGGGCAACAATGGCTTCACAGGTATCTTAAATGATCTTATTTTCACCAAATTCATATCATTCTTGTCACGAGATGTCGACTCATTCATTTTAACTGTCAGCAGTTTAGACAACGTCCTGCTTTTGTAACCCATACATCGTGCAGATTGTTGCAGCATACATGATGATTCAGGCCCTGAACAAGAAAGGGTACAACAGCTTTGCCATCTCTGTCCCATCAGCAAGTGAATTTCTGCAAATATTTGGAATCGCTGCTCCTGTATTCGTGACCATGTTTTCCAAGGTGAGTTCAGCCTCATGTATCTGATTGTTCCCTCTCTACTGATAATTCTAGTGCAAGACATACCAGAAACACATTTTAATGTTTCAGGTGGCTTTCTATTCTCTCATCACATACTTCGCTACGGCTATGGGGACCCAAACAGTTGCTGCTCACCAGGTTAGTTTTGATTCTTATTCAACAATCGATTTGCTAATGCTATGCTGTAATCACCATTTTACCAGCTTTAGACTCCTATGCTTCTTCTTTTTCAATACCGATGAGTTGTTCTTCATATTCAGGTCATGATTCAAATGTACGGAATGTGTGTGGTGTGGGGCGAACCACTTTCTCAAACAGCTCAGTCGTTTATGCCAGAGTTGATGTATGGAAGAAATCGGAGCTTAGAAAAGGTACTATCTATCACCAAGAAATTTCTGCGCTTTTGCAGTGTAATCAAGTTACTTTCAGGGCATCTCTTTTCCTGGTAGTTCTAATGATATGTTAGAATTGAACAGGCTCGGATGCTTCTGAAGTCTCTTATGATCATCGGTGCTATTCTTGGATTGGTCATATCTGGCATAGGAGCTTCTGTCCCCGGATTCTTCCCGAAAATCTTCACATCGGACCCAAATATCATCCAAGAGGTTTGTCTCAAATTCCGGACTAGAATGACCGTCGTTCTAATTTGACGCTGTAGAGTAAATGATTCTTATATTTTAGTTTTCAAAAAGGCGATGCAAGCACTCGACTCTTCTGAGAAACCAACCATTACATCCTTATCTTGCAGATGCACAAAGTCTTGATTTTCTTTTTCGTTGCTTTATCTGCAACTCCGTGCACACATAGCCTCGAGGGAACACTGTTGGTAAGTTTCATTCTGTTCATAAGGATTATCAGCCTAGGCTTCACCATCCATTGATAATGCTCGGTTGATGTGCGAAAAACTCACTGTTTCTTCGGCCAGGCGGGTCGAGACTTCAAATTTGTCAGCCTGGCAATGAGCGGATGCTTCTGCCTCGGCGCACTTCTCCTCATGGTGAGTGTATATCCCAGAATTCTTTTATAGAAGTAGCATGATATATTTTTGTTGGATTTGTTACGATAGCTCCTCTTCTCTGACATTTCTCTCATCTTTCATCACCAGCTTGTAAGCAGCAGAGGGTTCGGATTGCCGGGTTGCTGGTGTGCACTCGTTGGGTTTCAATGGGTAAACATTTGACACTTCGTTCCTGTCTTAGATGCAAGATTATCCTTTCACTTTCTCGTGAATTCACTGGTTCTTGAACGATCCTCCCTCCCTTCCAGGCTCGGTTTTTCCTCGCACTGAAGCGCCTCCTCTCTCCCACCGGCATGCTGTACTCCGAGAACACGAGCCAGTACCAAGTCGGCAAGTTGAAAGCTGCTTGAGCCGGGAGTAGGAATTTGAAAGAGCAAAGGACAGACAGTCTTTGAGGGATTGCCTATTTCTTTGTCCAACAAGCTTCCACCGAAGTCAAACAATGTGTCATCTCCTACCTACTTTATAGGCTTCTCAATTCTTTGATGCCTGAATTGGGCAGAGGGCATTTGAGATAAAGATTAATTCTTGGCAATTGGAAATGATGTATTTGTTGTATTCTTAGATTTAGATGTCCTGGTTGTCTTTCGGGACGGTGTGGATTCCGGATTAGTAGCACATGGTGATTCTTGACTGCAATAAAGCATCGATTATTTAAGCATGAAGGCAGCGCAATCGGGATGTTTAAAAACTAGTTAAGCATCGGTCCAGCGTGTCTTGATCTATGCAAGGAAACGACATGAGCTATTCCTTAACTACAATCATGCTCGATCTGGGGGAAGCTTTCTGCGGGTGGGAGATAAAGGAAACAGACGAAAATATGACATCCGAGGCCTTCACTGTCAAAGATTACAGAGAACCGAGGACATGCAGCTCAGAACACATATTCTACGCATTGTCTCTCTCATAATTCCCTAGCTTTGATGCAATTTTTACATGGTCCCTGGATTCTCCAAAGCTCTCCATGAGATACGTTTACTGAAGAGACAAAGAGGATCCCTAAATTGCAAGATCTGGTACTCGCCGTTTACTCGGACCAAGCAGAAATGGTCGCCGAAGGCCCCAGCGAGTTTCACTTAAGCAGTATGGACTTGCGACGAAGCATGCTGGCAACACATGGGTGTTTGGTCTAGTGGTATGATTCTCGCTTCGGGTGCGAGAGGTCCCGAGTTCGATTCTCGGAACACCCCCTTTCTCTTTACTTTTGGGCTGCGCAAGCGACTGGGAAATAATGAAACTTATGGGACTTGAGGTGTAAATAATGAAACTATAGGGGCCCATAAGGTATTACAGATTTGCGCGGGGATCAACCCTCTCCTGATGCCCTGTTTTGGGCCCCATGCCTTATGGCGCTTTTGGTTGATCGATTCTTATTTGTTTATTGGATTCGACTGAAATCCATCCCATCTGGTCTGCCCGAAATTATGGTGTAGATGAAGGGCTCTTTGGTAATTTCAATCGAAAGGTTTCATTACCTCCCGAGAACGTTTTTCCCGGAAGCAACTGTTTTCCGATTCAAAAATTAAAGCTTCAGACTGAAAAATACACTAGGCACATCGAACAACTGTTTAATGAACATCGGACGTTCAGAAGTTACAGTCAGGAAACAGAACAGCTATATCACAAAAACGGGTCGATTCCTTGAGAAAATTGGGCCCTGTAAGACCCGCCGCGTCCGCTGGACGATTTCGTACTCCTAGCCTTCGCAGGCGCTTGAGCACCGCCGACGAAAGAGGCCGCCTGGTTCTGAGAAGCGTGGTTATGAGGAGAGAAATCTTGATACTGATGAGGCTGTGTGAAAAACTGAGGCACCAATATCGGGAGATCTCTCGAGGCTGAGGAGCTCGAGCTCGTTTCGCTTCCAAAATCGTAGTCTGGCACCGGCAACATGTGATCAGGACTCTGCGTGGACGATGGACGATGATTTGAAAATATGTCAGGAAAAAAGAGATAGGCATTGATGAATTTATGAATGAGCAGTGAAAGAACTGCATTGATGAAGATAAGAAGATCAACACTGCAAACCTTACAGTAACCATGGGAGGTGGAGTTATTGTTCATGCTATCATGGTGGTGGTGGTACGGTTGGCAGTCGAGGAATTCATCCACGCGCCACCCGGGGAGCGTCTCCATCAAGTACTCCGATATGCTGCTCGCCGACATCGACACCCCTACTCTGACCGCAGCCTGATTCTCCTCCTCCTCCGCCTGGCCGCCGCAGCTCTGGTCGACTTCGAACGTGGGGCTCGCGAAAGACCCTGGATCTTTCTGGGACGACGAGCTTTCTTGCCTCCAGGGGCCACCGGTGGAGGGGGAGGACGGGGAGAGCCTGACTCCGGTGAGGAGGAAGCGGGCGTGCTTCTGGGTGTGCTCGTTGGCTCTGTGGATGGGGATGTCGCACTCTCTGCAGAGGATGGCTCTGTCCTCCTGGCAGAAAAGCAGAGCCCTCCTCTCCTGCGGAATTACAATTAAACCAAAAATGAATGGATCAATCCACGAGGACACCCTCCATCAATCTAAGCTCTACCAATCCCCGAGCAGGACGATTCCCAGCACGAGGAGAAAGGGATTGTGGGGAGAGTAAGAGACCTGGCAGATGTCACAGAGAGGCGAGTCCTTGAAGGCGGGGTGGAGGAGGGAGTAGCGCGGGTGCTTGCTGGCGAGCTTGTTCGCACAGTGGACCCGCCGGTCGCAGTTGTGGCAGAGCGCGGCCTCGTCCGCCGAGCAGAACACTGTGGCCTCCTCCTTCTCACAGACGTCGCACTGTATCTTCATCCCTGTCTCTCTGTCTCTCTATTGATCCTTCCCTTGAAGCTATATATATATATATATATATATTGAGATTGAACTCTCCTTCTTCTTCTTCTTCTTCTTCTTCCTGTATGTATGTAGGCGATGCCGCTTCTCAAAAAAGGCTGACTTTTGAAGCTGTGAATGAATGTGTAGTCTGAATGCAATTTAAAAGAGGGGGCAAGAGAAGGAGGAAGAAGATGGGACAGAGGGCTATGGGCAATGCAGAGGATGAACAGCTCATCTCATTCATGCAATATAGGGAGAGGGTGGAGAAGTCTCCAGTTGGAGAAATTCAACTGTATTATAATATCGCAGTGTTCATATAGTAATATTAATTAATTAGAATTAATTATTTTTAAAGCTATCTTTTTATTTTTAGGTTTACAAAAAAATTACAGAAATAATTAATTTTAATTGACTGATATTATCATATAAGTACTATTACATCATATCAGAGCTGCACGTAAGACTTTCCCCTCCGGTTGATCTTTAGGATATTGAGTCTCTTTTCATTCCCCGAAAAAAGAAAAAACAATAAACAAAAAAATCGATTTTGTACATTTACTATTTCTATGTAGGGTAATATGATGTGCATACAATGGTGGTAAAAGGGTAATTGCATCATCCTGAAATAAAAAAATTCATATTTTTAAATACATATGTACAAGTTTGATTAAAATTTTCCACATCATCGTAAGAAATTTGACGCGTCAATCGTTGTTACGTCGGCTTAAAGTTACTGTAAGCAACGGAAAGAGCTTGATCCTGTAACGACAAACAACATATAAGACTTAATTTACCACTTTAAAATATTTAAAATTGACTTGTAAGAAATAACAAATATACAAAACTCTCAGTATCTCTTTCTCGCTTGTAAAATGTTTGTTATCCTGCTCAACAGCAATTCGAGTTGCCGTAATATATATTAAAGTTGATTCGGCAAGATTGTTCGTTAATTAAATGCATGCACACATATATGTATATATATGTATATATTTGGTGGCCAACCATTCATAAGGAAATGGAATCTCTGAATGAATAGGCTGCAAGATCCTGTTGATCCGTACAAATAATTCAGCACGTTTACAGTTTGGGCATTATTTATGTTCTTACTCTGGCTGCCTCGTTTGCCCCTCCACCGGCATTGTTACATCAACCCCTTTAATTGACTATGGCATGTTGCCACGTGCTCTATCGCCATTTGGCAATTTTCTATACGTTAAGCATTGAACATTTACTGCTGACGTGCATGATTCTTTAATTTTCCTAATTATCCAATTAATTAATTTCATTTTATCAATAACGGATAGTGACCGTAAGTTTTCGAATTTAAATCGCGAGGGACAGTAATCGGCATGGATTGAAGCTGGCAGTCCAGCATTTCTCATTTTTAATTAAGGTATTGAGTTCGAATCCTCGTAAAATAAAGTAAAAAGTGAATGGCATAATTGTAATTGCCTAACAGAAAAATAAATATGAATATTTTCAGCGACATTAATAATGGCGTCATTTTGCCACCTGTGAGCTTTTGTCCTCACATAACGAAACCATTAAATGGCCACTGATGATTTAGTTGGAATATTAAATTTGATAAAAAGATAATTTATAATTATTGGAAATTTTATTTTATTATATTTGAATATAAATTAATTAAAATATTCGAGTAAAATCCTGAACTGTGAGGCAACGAAGAACAGTAAAACCCTACAAAAAGGCATAATTCTTTTATTATTAATTTTTTTTTTGCTGCAACAACAGATTCTATTCCGAGAATATTGGATGAATATTATTTATTCACCGTGAATGACTAACACATGATCAAAATTAATTTAAATTAAAAATAAAATTATCGTATTATTAATTAAATCAATTATAATTTAATTAAATACTCATCCAATATTTTTTTAAAAATTTTATTATTGTTCTTTTTTTTTCTAGATTAAACAATTAATATACAGTGGACCACTCTCCTTTTTATCTGCACTGTGTGTAATGGGTGTCAGAACTGAGCTGTGAAATTTGTACGCCAACACGCAGAAAATTCAACCATACGAAATTTAGGTCAAGAAAATAAAATAAAATAATTTAATAAAAATAGATATAAATCGTGAAATTTACATAGTTTTTTTTACGTCCTCCTAAATTTATCCCTCGGTAAATGCATCCACGACGTGCAATTAGCCAATGGCACATATAGTGGATTTCGGCCCGCACGTCTGCCTAAACTCGAATAGAAATATGTGAAATTCTATTCAAATCGTACTAATTTTATAAGCATTTCATGTGAATTTGTATAATTCACATGTAAAAAAATTCGTCCATTAACTCTGCATTGAGTTTTCGTCCGATCCATCCCGGCTTAAGAGACATGCTCGGAGGGAGGGTCGCGATCGCCGCTCGCAGATTTTCGTACTCTTTTCATACGTTGATTCCTTTTTCACCTGGTCTAAGATTTCAGTCCTCGTTATAATTAAACCCGCAGCGAAAAGGGAGGAGGAAAATCCTCTTCGGCCATGTCCGTTGACATTTTGAGATGTTTGTTGACCAACCGCCCATGTTGTGCTGCCAGACAAGTGCGAGGCAGCTCCGGTTTGACCACTCCTCCTCCGGATCCGCGGCTGTTTGAGAAGCGGTGTTTACCAAAGACCTTGACGATCGGGCACTGCCGGATACAGAGGAGCACCGGCAATGATCACTCTCTAAATTCAGAAAAATCTTTAATATGTACCACACATATTTTACTTCATTTTTTTTAATTTTTTATTAAATTATCTTATTTCATATGTGAATTCATCGTGTTACTCTTTTATGAATTTTCATTCCCCAACGAAATTTCTAAATTTCTCACTAACCCAACAGCTGATTCATAAGATTTTTCAAGGAATTACTGCTAGAAACTTCTTGGCACGACATCATCTCACGGTGCCAACTTTTGTGTGAAAGTAAAATATTCATAATAAAAAAGCTTTATTCTTTAATCAATCGATCTCGCTCGACTACAAATTAGTCGTGAACGTATTGAACTTTTGCATTTTGGACGGTGAAAATGTAATCACACGATCGATTAAACTACTTCGTCTTTCCCTTTGCTTTTGTGCTGAAGCATTCATATTTAGGGGAAAAAAATTTAGTACTACTTTAAGGGAGGAGATTTCTTTTCCATGTCACTCTTTCCTTTCCCAAAATGACCTTAGTTGAAATTTTACTAGGTCTTAGATTATGATGAAATGGGATAATGATAGTAAATCCGTCAGATTTGATTATTCACTATCTGCCATTTCTCACTCATTTATTTAAAAAATAATTATAGATAATTACTTTCTTTAATCGTGTATAAGAGGGAGGATGCGAATGCGAGAGCCGGTTAAAATCGGATCGGCTCGCGTGCTACACGACAGATTAACTCTTTTTTCTCGGACGTGTGTGGTCAAACATGTACAGAGTTGTCGGCGCGGGTGGCGGTTCCGTGTAACTATGTTTGTCATCGTGCTTGTGAAACTAAGGGGCCGTTTGGTGTATAAGCATTGGTAGCTTATGTAAAACGTTAGGTTGCAAGGAAAATTTAAACTACAGTAGAATTTTCTTGAAAAATGAGTCAAAATATGAGACTACGATATCTGAAATAATCTAAAGTTTAATAGCTGTTAGTAAAGTAATCTAAGGTTATAGAATGCCAAGTGTTTTACGCGTAAAGAGTTTACCGATTAGATTGTAAATTCTTAGCTCATGTAAATTTAAATTGCCGTAAACTTTGAGAATAAAACCGTGTAATCTGCACTATAACGTGTATTGTAGCTCAATGTTGTACCCTATTTTGCGCCAAAAACAAACGGCCCCGAGTGGATCAAATAGGGTTTGACAGAGACTAATTAGATCTCAGTGGCACATAAAAGAGAAGGAAGTTTCGGTGGAAACGGTTTTCCACTATTGCCAGGGCAGGGAGGATGATATGGAAAGCGGAAAACACGGAGCCGACCGGTTCGAAGGGCAAACAAACTTAAAAAGCTCCTCTGGTTGGTGGGTGGAGATTTTCGGCACGAATGTCGGGTGCAGGGTTCCAGGGAGATGGCATGGCAAGCCCACGAGAAAGTCTTGTATGTAACGGGCATGTTATATGATAGTGCTCACGTGGCGTCACGAACTGATAAGATTCAGTTATTTCCATTTCTGTTATTCAATCGGATTTTACAAATAGATCTTAAAATGACTTAATTCGCCACGCCACGCGAGTGTTGTCACGTACGTGATGTATCCCGTTACACAAGAAACTCTCTCCAAGTCCGCAGTCGAGAATTATCACGGGTTGCATTGAATTTGACCCTTATAAATGAACAAAATTTATATTTCAAAGAGCTTTGTTCATTGATGGATCGGTCGAATTCGAACATAAATTAGTTAGGGTATATTCGATTTCATGATATATAAGATGGTGTTGGTGCCAATGGAAAGTTACCACCCGACAGTGCAAAGGCAGATGCTCCGAAAAGGGAACATACGAAGAGCCTATCGGATATTTGTCTTTATGTGTAAATTTTCGTCTTGTTCTAAAGGAACGTGTAATCTTCTTTAAACTCTCGGGCTTATATCTTGTTAATAAAAAAAATTCATAACCGACAGAATCTTACCAGTTAGTAGACGGATGTCCTTTTCTAAACTCGGATTTAAGAAGTAAACACCCTTTCTTCGAGCGAGCACGAGCATCATCGCTGCACGACACCAACCCGACTTAACTATCTGTGAGGTAGAGGCAGTGTCCCGTGGGCCAAAAATCTCAGCGGGGATACGGAAATCTCTTGCCCATCCTGTCCTTCTGGGGAAGGGCAGACTTTAGACTCTCCCAGAAGATGTGTATGAATGCACAGTCTTATCCTGAAATCATGCATAGCTTACCAAACTTTGGGTTGATTCGGTAATTCTTTCGTTAAACCCTCAAATGGGTGATCTCGGGATTGAATTTCAAATTAGAAGGGTCGACGAGAATTTTCATAGGGATCCCGGTCTGACCGCAGATAAGTCTTGAGGTGCATTTCGGCTAGTTTGAGAATACTGCGTGGCATAAATAAAAAAAAAAAAGGTCATGAATGGCTCGCCAAAGCGGGCGCATACGGAATAAATACTTGCAGCATAAATCCCCGAAAACTGAGCTTGACTGTGACAAGTTATGGACCTAAATTTATATGCCCATAATTCGGTCCAAGTTGTCCACGCCGGTTAGAAATATCTCACAATGACGTGAAGAGGAGGAACCGGTTATATTACTGTAATTATAAAACGATTACATGACTCATTATCGGTCTAAACAAATAGAGTAGCAGTAATTGCAACCTAATCGCCATTCCTGCTATGCAACGTTCAAACTTTTGTGCTCTATCGTGAAAATGTCAGACGAACTGAAGGATCGGCACTCGGTACTGGATCCATCGGAATTCGAACATGAGATCGCGTATTCTCTAAACCGCATATCCGTGAGTGAGCTTTGAATTATCGGGCAACAACCCCTGCTAGTGTTGCATCGCTACTGGTGCTTCTGATCAAGTGACGTGGCATTCTCATGTATACTGTAAGGTTCTGCTACTCGTGCATTGCAACATTATCTATTTTTCAATACACACCGTATGATATTTAAAAGTTTAATGGGAGTCGACTATTTCGTATTCGAATTATACAACAGATAACAATGGTTTCACTCAATTAGAAAGAGCTGTACATCACATTGTCGAAGATGCAATATAAGACTAGAAGAGAGCAGAAAGAATAGAGAATAAAGGGTGTAGGAAGCTTTGGTGGTAAAAATTAAACTCGGGACTCGTTGATCACAGTAAATCGAGGATGGTACCACCGTACTAACTGTCTTTTCTTTGCAACGACAGGATTCTTATTGTTTAACTCTTTAAGATGGAAAACTGCACCGTTTTAGGGAAGTGGGGACAGCTATGTTACTGTTTTATGTAAAGGAGGAATTTTTGTACGATGATATTGTTCTCGGTGTACAGAGCAGAACATGGCTTGGTTTTCACCGGTAAGTCATTCGACGCTCCTTTCTATTGAGCAGGTTCTCGAGAGAGAGAGGAGGTCCGGTGTTGTGGTACTGTGTTTTCGACCTGAGACCAAGAGTTCTCGAGTTCAATTTTTACCGGTGGAATTCCATGTGCCCATTTATTACCTCTTCCTAGTAGGTTCTCGGTTTAAATATTACAAATGAAGAAAACTTCTGATTGTAAGAGTTCTGTGGCCCAATGAACCGACTCGATTTGTACAGAGATTAATAGAAGCCGTTAAACTCTTGGATATTAGATGGTACATGCAGAGAGAAAGGGACAGACAGGTAGGGCTCAGACCAGGCCAATTATACTGTGGACGCTCTCAAAGTTTCATACGTGAAATGGGCCTGCGTTTACCGGCACCTGGTGGGTCAGCCCAAAGAAAGTGGGCCCAACACCTTGAGGCCTAACTGATCAAATGGACGACGCAGATGCCAGATGCCATGGTCTCCTTGCCCTGCTTCCATTCAATTCTCGTCCAAACCGTTTCTCTTTCTGCTCAGACCATCCGCCATGGGAGCAGTGCAAGGTGCGAGCTTCAAGAGAAGCTAAGCTTGAAAGGCCCTAAAATCTTCTTCTCGAACTTAGATTGTGTTTGATGGGGAGAATTCACAACAACCGAAAGGGCTAGCTTGAATTATAGAATATATGTTTAAGTCGTGTGAAACTCAACGTGGTCGGATTCGATCCCCTTGAGCGTCTAGCCTTAGTAAGATCGCTCACACATATACCTTTTATATGAACTTAACTGGATAAATACATAAGCGGTGATATCCCGGTATAAGGAAGATCCTTCGATCGTACGGTATCATTACTCTCGACAAAGGGGACCATTCTCATCCGGGTTGCTGCCGGCTGACCACCTCACAGGACGATCTGGACGGTTCAATCGGAATCCAACGGCCTGTACATTTCCAATAGGCAAGAACGACAAGCGGATGCCCAATTTTACCCCCGGAGAATCTCAATATTGCCTTCATGTCCTCTTCTCCCTAAAAAACTGAGACGGTCACTCTATCTGTAACGGGTCTCCATAGATCTAAAGACAGAATTCATATACCCCCCCCCCCCCCCCCCCCCCCCCCCCCCTCTCTCTCTCTCTCTGGTTTGAAAAGCTGCTTTCTCAGCTGGCGTCTTGTGGTGGCGGTGATTGTTGATGCCACCGTGGATCTTGTTTGATCTCTCCGTGGACTGATCAGATCTGATGTAAGATCGCTGTGTTTGTGTATGAATCTCAGTTTTTGATCGAATGCTTCTTTATGTGTTAAGATCCCCTCTCAACCTCACGAATTAGGCTTCTCTCGGCATCTGGTTCTTCTTTCTAGACTGCTGTGCGCATGAGCTTCAATCAGCTCATTGATGATGCAGCTGCACTGATCTGACGGCTGTGTTTGATTCCGTATTGAGAAATGCATATACGAAAGTCACAACGGTGTTTATTTTTGTCACTTATTTGAAATGATGTGATGATGTGTGAATTTGATCTCTGAATAATGGAAATAATTTTGGACTCGGTTGGTTGGCATGCAGTTGCGGAGTGTTTCTTCTGAGGAATATGTTGACGAAGTTCGAAACAAAAAGTAACAGGGTTAAGGGGCTAAGCTTCCACAGTAAAAGGCCATGGATTCTCGCGTCTCTCCACAGTGGTGTGATCCAGCTATGGGATTACCGAATGGGCACCCTGATTGATAGGTTTGATGAGCATGATGGGCCTGTGCGTGGCGTTCATTTTCACAATTCTCAGCCACTCTTTGTCTCAGGAGGTACTTATTTTTAACCTTAATCTGAAGAATATTTCTGGAAGTTCTCAGCATTCGTTTTATGTTTGCTTGATATAAACCATATTTAAGTTATGTGCTTTTTTTTATTCTCTCTGGAAGACAAGGCTGACCAACGGCAGGTCAATTAATCAGTGATGGAAAATTGAGCGCTATGAGACGAGTCACGTGATAGGAATATCTTATCTTTAGTTGAAATTACAAAATTCTGATCATGTCTCCTGATAGGAATATCTTATCTTTGATTATGGTGACCAAATTCTGATCTGACAATGATCTTTTTAACCACTCACGGACCGTACCGTGAAAACTGTCAAGATACGGACCTTTTGAGTAATGTGCACTATTATTATTAGTGGATCTAGGAAATCAAACTATACCTGTGGATATTTGTGGTCTGAGGAAAATAGACTGTGAGTTCATCTCTGCTTTCTTTCTGTTTCGTGCAATTGTTCCTTAGCTGTTTTCTAACTTGTCAGAGACTTTTATGTGCCCATTTAACAAGAAGATTGATCCCATTCTTTCCTTCAAAAATATTTGTGAAAATAGTTGGCTGGAAGAGTTTCATGAAGTTACAGACCTCAAGTATGACAGATTGAATTTGGAGAATTCATAGTCTGTAGAATTTGTGTCAAAGGCTCGCTTTGGTCTAGTTGATCTTCTGCCCCGGTGAAATTAACTAATATTTTTGGTTTATGGTTATACACGATTAGATCTATGGGAGTTTATTGTGACAGTGTTTTTCAGTTCATTCATGCTTACTGTCAATGATATGATGCTTTTTGTGAAGTCTTCGTGATACGGGTCGCTGAAGTTGCCTGCATTTGCAGGAGATGATTACAAGATAAAAGTATGGAACTATAAGACATGCAGGTGCTTGTTTACCCTTCTGGGGCACCTTGATTATATCCGTACAGTACAGTTTCACCATGAGCACCCATGGATTGTCAGTGCAAGTGATGATCAGACTATCCGTATATGGAACTGGCAGTCTCGCACGTGCATATCTGTCTTGACAGGTCACAATCACTATGTTATGTGCGCCTCATTTCACCCAAAAGAGGATCTTGTTGTTTCAGCGTCCCTTGATCAGACTGTTCGTGTCTGGGATATTAGTGCCTTGAAGAAGAAGACAGCATCCCCAGGTGATGATATGTTGCGTTTGAGTCAGATGAACACAGATCTTTTCGGGGGTGTGGATGCCGTTGTCAAGTATGTATTGGAAGGTCATGACCGTGGGGTGAACTGGGCTGCATTCCACCCTAATCTTCCATTGATTGTGTCTGGGGCAGATGACCGCCAAGTGAAACTATGGCGCATGAATGGTAATATTCCAGTAACCATTCTTTCCTTTTACAATCTAGAAAGTTAACAATCCAATTTTAGAGTCTCCTAACATTGTCAGACTTCTTCTACATGGGAGGTGGATCATCGCCATGACTTGCATGTCAGGAATCCTGTAATATGAAATATACATGTGTACTTGCTGTTTATGATGTTTGGCATTTCATTGCTAGAGTTTAAGATCTGAAACTAGACAGTTCTTCTCCACTAATTTTCTCAATTCAACTTTTTCCTTCAGACACGAAGGCTTGGGAAGTGGACACCCTAAGAGGGCACATGAATAATGTATCATGTGTGATGTTTCATGCTAAGCAAGACATAATTGTGTCTAATTCAGAGGACAAAAGCATACGTGTATGGGATGCAACAAAGAGAACTGGAATTCAAACCTTCCGCCGTGAGCATGATCGTTTCTGGATCCTTGCTGCTCACCCAGAGATGAATCTTTTAGCAGCTGGTCATGACAGTGGCATGATAGTCTTCAAGTTGGAGAGAGAAAGACCTGCCTTTGCAGTTAGTGGTGATGCTTTGTTTTATACAAAAGATAGGTTTTTGCGATTTTATGAATTTTCTAGTCAGAAAGACACGCAAGTTATTCCAATCCGACGTCCTGGATCTGCTAGCCTCAATCAAAGCCCAAGGACTCTCTCTTATAGTCTAACAGAAAATGCAGTTCTTATTTGCTCTGATCTTGATGGTGGTTCTTATGAGCTTTACGTCATACCTAAAGATAGCATTGGTCGTGGAGATAGTGTTCCAGATGCAAAGAGAGGCAGTGGAGGGTCTGCTGTGTTTGTTGCTCGGAATAGGTTTGCTGTGCTCGACAGAAGTAGCAATCAAGTGCTAGTCAAGAACCTAAAAAATGAGATTGTGAAAAAGGGTGTGCTTCCTTTCCCTGCAGATGCTATATTCTATGCAGGTACTGGTAACTTGCTATGCCGGTCCGAGGACAGGGTCTATATATTTGATCTGCAACAGAGGCTGGTCCTTGGTGATCTACAGACTCCCTTTGTCAAATATGTTGTGTGGTCAAATGACATGGAAAGCATTGCCCTTCTCAGCAAACATGCGATCATCATTGCTAGCAAAAAACTTGTCCATCAATGCACTCTTCATGAGACAATTCGTGTGAAGAGTGGAGCCTGGGATGAAAATGGTGTTTTCATATATACAACACTGAACCACATTAAGTACTGCCTTCCCAATGGCGACAGTGGAATAATTAGAACTCTTGATGTGCCTATATACATCACAAAGATTACAGGAAATTCCCTCTTCTGCCTGGATCGTGATGGAAAGAACAGGATCATAATCATGGATGCCACAGAATACGTGTTCAAGTTGTCTCTGCTAAAGAAGAGATATGATCATGTTATGAGTATGATAAGGAACTCGCAGCTCTGTGGGCAGGCTATGATTGCGTATTTGCAGCAAAAAGGCTTCCCTGAAGTTGCTCTTCATTTTGTGAAGGATGAGAGGACACGGTTTACTTTGGCTCTAGAGAGTGGAAACATTCAAATTGCAGTCGCTTCAGCAAAGGAAATTGATGAGAAGGATCACTGGTATAGGTTGGGTGTTGAGGCTCTCCGGCAAGGCAATGCAGGAATTGTGGAATATGCTTACCAGAGGACTAAGAACTTTGAGAGGCTGTCCTTCCTTTATCTCATAACTGGGAACATGGACAAGTTGACTAAAATGCTTAAAATTGCAGAAGTCAAGAATGATGTTATGGGTCAGTTTCACAATGCTCTCTATTTGGGTGATGTTCGAGAGCGTGTCAAGATCTTGGAGAATGCTGGCCACTTGCCCCTTGCTTATATAACTGCTTCTGTACATGGGCTCGAAGATGTTGTTGAAAGGCTGGCAAGCGAGCTGGGAGAGAATGTTCCATCTTTGCCGGAGGGTAAGCGACCTTCCCTTCTAATCCCCCCGAGCCCAGTCATGTGTGGTGGTGATTGGCCCCTGTTGAGAGTCATGAGAGGCATATTCGAGGGTGGGCTGGATGCTGCTGGAAAGGGTGTGGAAGAGGAAGAGGAGGAGGGTGTTGATGGTGACTGGGGTGAGGAGCTGGACATGGTCGATGTGGATGGTCTTGAGAATGGAGATGTGAGAGAAATTCTCGAGGACAGCGAAGTCCGTGAAGAAGAAAATGAGGAGGAAGGAGGTTGGGACCTTGAGGATCTCGAGCTTCCCCCAGAGATTGAGACTCCTAGGGCTTCCACCAATGCACGCTCCACTGTATTTGTGGCACCTACTCCTGGAATGCCTGTGAGTCAGGTTTGGATCCAGAAGTCATCTCTTGCTGGGGAGCACGCAGCTGCCGGTAACTTTGACACTGCTATGAGGCTACTGAACCGCCAGCTTGGGATACAAAACTTCGCTCCCTTAAAGTCCTTGTTCCTTGATCTCCATGCTGGTAGTCACAGCTATTTAAGGGCTTTCTCCTCTGTTCCAGTGGTATCCCTTGCTATTGAGCGAGGTTGGAGCGAATCTAATAGCCCTAACGTGAGGTGCCCACCAGCCCTTGTCTGCAACTTCTCTCAGCTGGAGGAGAAGCTCAGAGCTGGGTATCGTGCCACGACTGCCGGGAAGTTCAGCGAGGCCCTCCGCCTTTTCACCAGTATCCTCCACACGATTCCCTTGATCATAGTGGAGTCGAGGAGGGAAGTGGATGAAGTCAAGGAGCTGATCATTATAGTCAAGGAGTATGTCTTGGGTCTTCAGATGGAGTTGAAGAGGAGGGAGATGAAGGACAACCCAGTCAGGCAGCAGGAACTCGCAGCTTATTTCACCCACTTGAACCTCCAGCTGGCCCATCAGAGGCTTGCATTGGTTAGTGCCATGAACGTCTGCTTCAGGGCTAAGAACCTCGCCAGTGCTGGTAACTTTGCACGGAGGCTGCTGGAATCGAATCCTACGAATGAGAACCATGCGAAGGCTGCAAGGCAAGTCCTGCAGGCTTCGGAGAGGAACAACACGGATGTCTCCGAGCTGAACTATGACTACAGGAACCCGTTTGTGGTCTGTGGAGCCACCTACGTGCCGATCTACCAGGGGCAGAAGTATGCCATATGCCCTTACTGCAGCTCACGGTTTGCGCCGACACGAGAAGGGAAGCTCTGCTCTGTTTGTGATCTTGCTATAGTCGGTGCAGATGCTTCGGGACTCTTGTGCTCTCCTTCACAGGTCCGGTGATCTTTCCAACTGATGTTGCAGGAGGTGCCAAATTTTTACAAATTTCAACTTGTTAACGAGTTTGTGTCTCGGGAGCGTCACCATTGCTGCACTGCATTTGGATTAAGCTAGCAGGTCGGAAGGTAAGGATACATTTCAGGGGCTGAGATTTAAGGTGATATTCATTTTGCATCGGTCAACTGCTTTCACTCGTTACTATTCCCTATCTTGTTTTGCTCCCATTATGATTATGATTTTCAATGTAATAATCGGACTTGTTCGGATTTTGTATTTGCACTTTGTCTATATATAGGTAAAAGAATAGTCTTGAGGGCCCCTTCTTGTTGCCTAACTGATTTTAGCAAGCGGGGCATGACTTGCATGATGCGAATTTTGTGGAATGAAGTCACTTTCACCTGTTTGATTTGCACGGTTGAATCCTTGGGGATGAGTTGCATTTTTCTTTTCTGCAGTTGGCTTTTCGGAGCCAACTACAACGTCCTCTGTTGAGATGTTTCTCGGATTCCCTCGAGTGGAATGATGGTGTAGGAGTAGCCTCATCACCACCCGTCTTTGAACGAGCAAGAAACAGATCATTTGCAGCCCATTAATTTGAGCCCATCAACAAGGAAAACCCCACTTTGATTGTGCCGTTGTGGTTTGACCCTGTCCATTGTTTGAAGCTGCCACTGTTTGCTTGCTGCAAGATTTTATGAGTGCAGGGTTGCCGTTTTCCCCTATGACGATGTTGAGCGGAACCGTGGGGAGAACTTGGTGGCTTTGTCTGACTTGTACGGGACGGTCATCACGTGGCAGAGAGCGAAAAAACAAGCTAGAAAGAAGAAGGAATCGTCACGTACTGCAGTGAAGTGCACGAGCAACCGGATAATTCAGTCCTCTTCACCGTGTTAAATCAAGGTCTAGTTTTCTCCGCAGCCCGATGCTCGTGACAAGCTTTGATTTGATTATATCCTAAAATGATGTCTTTAAGTTTCATTCAAATGTTTGCTTATTATTTTTAATTAAAATCACGACATGATAACAGCATCAGAGGATCTCGATCTCTTGTAATGAAGCTTGCGAAGCCCAACATCAAGAGATGGCATCTTGTGTCCCCGCTCGTGACACACCAGTCGATTAAATTTAGTTATTTTTAGTTTTATAAAATTTAAAAATAATCCTTAAAAACAATTGAATTTGAATTGAATTATCACACGGTTACATGCCGTGGTCGCCCTCATTTCATAAAATAGTCTCAACAGCAAACGCTACGAAAAGTCATCTAGCTTAGGTTGAAACGGCACGGCGTTAGTTAACCGACAAAACAGGAATGCCTTATCTGTCTTGATGGGCCCACGTTCCAACCTCAAAAGTTGTTGGTTAAGATAATCCGATGTGAAGAAGAATAATTTAATATAGTCAGTACTTCTCTCATTTTATAACCTAGAGATTTTGGGCTCGATCTCACGAGATTTCTCGCACTCCTTTTATTCACTCATCCTACCACACTTTTTAGGCTTATATGTCTCCTCTATACATTGAAAAGATAATCCGATGTCACGGAGCGGGATTTTTCGTTCTCTAAAATAACATATCTCGCTTGTGGGTCCTTTTTGTTTTTTGACCGGATTGTGAGTCTATTCAATTGGAGTCATGAAACACATGCACTCTTTTATTCAAAGAAACATACAATATTACATGTAGGGACGTGCAATCGGAAACAACGAGAATAGATCGTATATAATTTATTATTATGACCGACGATTTTACGGGCTGTCCACAGAAGCATAAGCACTTCATTCACATATCCACCTGCACCACTAATCTTTAGACGGGTGTAATCTTGCTGTCAAAGAACTGACAAACTCTGTCCAGTCAAGTCTTCCACGTCCACCGAGACCCAGTCATGGTCCGTTACGTTGTGTTTAGTTTTTGTATTTAATCGCGGACGTATTACGCGAACTGGATAACCCTTGCTCGGTGCTGACCCATTCGACACAGCACTCACCATCGAGGTACAGTCTCGAAGAGTCGGTGCCCGTCAAGGCTCGTGCACAAAAAGCTCATTTTCTAATGGGTACTTAAACACGAATGCGCAGGAAGGGTTTGAACCGACCTCGCTAAAATACACGAGGGAGAGTTTTGGACCGTTAGATCACGACCGTGCTGTGGTACGGTGTGTATGTAAACTATCGATCACCGCACTGGAAGTAGACGGTATGCCGCCGACGATGAAAGAAGCCTGCGTAAAATGTTGGAGTTAGTCGGGGTGCATATGTAATTTCATGAAATTACTTGGCCCGATATGCAATTCTCCCGAAATCCCTCTTGTCCGATTTCATTCAGGACCAAATTAATAAATTAATTAAAGAGTTTTGTCTTGGCTGCAGCCTAACAGTCAGAAAAAGTCGTCCGAACCACTCGCTGACGTGTAATTTCATCAACACCTTAATGGTGTTTTATTAAATATAATAAATAATAATTGTTGCTTAGGCTTGCCTTTTTTGAAAGAACGTACGACACAATCACGAGGCATGTTTCAAAGCCTTCCACGTACACATCGCAGACTAATTATCAGATTAGTTCTAATAGTTCAGCATTCGATCCCTTCAAAAAAGTCTCAGATTCGAGTCTTTTTGAATCGAGAAAACTTGTATAGGGAGAGCTAGCATCCCTGGACCAGCAAAGCGCATATCGAAACTTATACGGAGAGGGTTTTACCTTCATATTTGTCAGCGGTCGATAAAATTTCTGTATGCTAATGGTCCAAATTAAAAAGAAAAGTTTTGATGATCGTATTGAACGCAATCAGTATATCTATAAGATGTTGAATCAATATATCTGTACAAGACTCAACTCACAAGTGATGACCCCCAACTCTCTCATGCACCGTGGACTGTTAATCCAAGGGGTGATCGGTTAGTTAATCAATCACATGTCGTACAGGTAAAAAACAAACGTGATACCAAAGTGGATTGACTAAAGTAGTACGACAACTCTAGTCAGATCTCGAGTTCGAGTCATGTAAATAAACAGAATTTATAATGAGAGAGTTTTACCTCTAAGTGGATGTTTCGAACTCGAACTGAATTATGTAGTATTTATTATACTTTTGGATAATAATAATTGAAATTGAAAAAAAAAAAGAATAAATTAAGATATAAAGGGAGAGGCCACTGTCGTGTTGGGAAAAAGTGATGCTTTTCCTCTCTGCTGACACGAAGGAAGCAATTTTGTCAGGCTCCAGAAGCCAATCAGAGTGGCCGGGATTTTCACGAATCCCCTACGTTTATGTTTTTCTCTGACACTGACAACCTATTCAATGAATAGATACGTAGAGTGGGGCCCACGCGAGGCGCGGCCACTCTACACAGACCTAATAACGCGACACTATACTACGTGAAGTTAGTCTAGTTCAGGTTGATCATAAACTTGTTTCGTGTCTAAATTAGTTAACTCATATAATCTGTTTATGTCAGGATTGAATCCAGGTAACGCTATATGACAAGATTAAATTCGTTTAGTTGTATATTTATTTGTCAAACACATTAATTCATTTAAAAATATTAAGTTGAAATTATAATTATAATACACATATTTAGTCATACGGGTTGAATGCGTCGTGTTGCATCGGCCTGGTTTCAAACGGGTCGTGCTCGTGTTTGAAACTTCTGACCTCGTTTATTGTACAAGTTGTATATGGGTTGAGGTACTTTTAATACGAATTCGTTTAGACACGACACATATTGTTAGACCTGCTCCTGCCATCCCCTTTCCTGACAAAATTTAGCTCTCTCTCTTTGTTTTTTTTTTTTTAATTACATAACAATTAAAAATTTAATAAACTCTAATTAAGTTGTTGTTTTACGATGTCTCTCTTTGTTAGACTAAAAAAGGCCTATTCTTTTAACCAATATGACTATAACATGTGAACATGTCTCAGTGAATTTATTTAGTCAATTAGGTAATTACTTTTTCTTTTCTTTTTTTTAATTAATCTTTTGGAAATCATGGCGCTTTTTAGATTTATTGATTGAAACTACGGTGGGATGCCTCTTTTTTCTAAGTAAAATCTCATGTTCGAATCTTGTTACGAGAGTTTTGTCCTTAGTGTGCCCCACGGAAAAAATGTTTTTTTCTCCGCTTCGAGGACGGTCCTTCGCCAATCATGAATATCACGTACGTTTTTGTACACGAGAACACATTTTTTAAAGATTCGTAGGTTGGGTGGAATTGTTCGATATTTCTTTAATTTAAATAAAATTTGATAAATAGATATAATTTATAATTTAAAAAGCGATTGACTGTACTTGAACATGGATTGGATCCATTGAAGAAATAATGTACATGCACAAGTGACAACTATGGGGCCCCATCACGATTCGCGAGCGTGAGGAGATCTGCCATGGATGAGTATGAATCTTTTTCGGCATTTCGTGCCCTGAAGAGAAAACGGCCCTTTATTACACGAAAATGGAATATATATATATATGTATGTATATGTATGTATAGAGAGAGAGAACAACACTTCTATAAAACTCTTACTAGTAGAGTTTTTCGATTCGGTGGATCGATCTAACTGGAACTTAATCAACCAGAGATTTATAATATTTTTGAATATTAGAAGTGCAGACCCACAAAAATTATAGCAATGATACAGAGGATTCCTTTTGGGACATCGTCGCACAATGCATGAGTTTGGAAATTACCATCATACATGCTCATACATATGTAAAAGCGCATGCATAGAAAGAAGATTAAAGACCTGACCTTGAAGTCAGATACATTTTGCAACAAAAAACCAAGGAAGGAAAATTGGAGTACAGTGCAGCAGTACGGTCCTCGGTCTGAATTTAAGAAATTTTGATTTGATAATCGGACTTCCCTGCATTCTCCCCTTCCTCCGACTATCTTCTTCTGCGTTCGTGAACCTTCTCTGTAACCGATAAAGAAATGGACGACTGAATCATGAGAGTAAGAAATTTGAAGTGCTCATCATGTCAAACAGTGAAGATGCCACTCTGGGGTTTGAGTTAACCTCTTTCCTCCTTGCATGGAGCCCTCTCACATAACCCTTTTTTCTGGCTCAAGAGAGCCCCCCACATGCTCTACTTCATTGCCACTTAGAAAGGATTCATGCACTTACTTGAAGACAAAAATGAGCCCCCACCAAAGGGGAAGAAATGGTCTTTATTATTTCTTCTTCCTTTTTTTTTTTTCTTTTTCTGAATGAGTTCTGTTGTGTTGTCCTAAAAATTCTCATAGTTACTGTAACAATATATTTAATATAAGCGATTCTCTTACCTGTAAAAAGTCAATAATGACATGGTAGCAGTAAGAGGCTTTATCTTGTCGTATATTTGGCAAGTAAATAGTTGTATTTACTGTGAAAACTGAAGGTAATTAAGCAACAGTTCCATGCGTGCCTGAGAGGGTACAGGAACTCCATCTCTCTAGCCATAGACGTTTATCAACTACGGGCAAGTTTCTCTCTGATTTAAGCAATATTGGAGTTCAGTAAAATGTGCACATAGGATCGAAGGTTGGTGGCCTGCCCGGACTGATCTTATGCCATGGAAGGATTGAAGAAGAGATTCTTGTGTGTCGAATCTTGCTCTAACGATACAGCGTTGATAGAGATATTTTGCAAACTTACTAGTTCGTCTAAACCTAGCAGAGGAGATGGTGGCAAAAGAAAAACAACAACAACAGCAGGAACAATAAACGAAAGAGAAACTTACCAAAAAAAAAAAAAAACGAAAGAGAAAAAGAAATTTCCTTGGGGTAAAATAATAAGTAGTCGAAAGTAAGAGGACCTTCGCTGCAAAATTGGAAGATCTTCAAGCTGACAATGAAAAACAAAAGTGCTGAGATACACAGGGCACCTACTGCCTACTGGTGCACCTCCCATTTTGAGTCTACAGTGAAAAAGAAATCCTCAGTTAATATTCACATCTCTTAACCATGTCCAAAGGAAATCTCGGCTAGAAGAGTTTTATGTTATACGAAACAATCTGTCCGAATTGAAATTAGTTGGATTATTGATCTGATCTACCAACAGGACTCAACTAACAGCTAAAAAATATATAGTATAATAAATTAATAAAACAAGTAGAAAAAAAAAATCAAACAAAGGGATAGAATAACGCCTGTATGGTGGGTATTGTATTGAAGCATGAACAAGAAGCAACCAGAGGTTCCTTTGCCCAGCTCAATAAGCTGAGAGAGACTGGAGAAAGAAAGCGAAGAGAGGGGGTTTGAAGAGGAAACAGATGGTTGAGGAGGAGGAGGAGGAGGTTTAAGGAGTGGCGAGTTTAGGTCCACCAACTGGTTGCTAGGGATTGAGCTCCTTAACCAAACCCAAGGATGGTTTAGGTTCACCAAACTGGTTGTTAGGGATTGAGCTCCTTAACCAAGCCAAAAAAAGGAAGCCCACGAGCGAGCTCTTTACAATTACAACAGGAGAAAGAGGAGGAGGAGGAGGAGGAGGAAGAAGAAGAAGAAGATCAGCCGGAGTAGAAAGGAAAAGGGGGGAGGAAGGACAAGAGGCTCCTGGAAGTTCAAAAGCGCAGAGACGGAAAAACACTAATTTTGAAAGGGCAGGGACTGTGAGAGATACAGAAATCAATCATTCCTTTGTGGGTACGGAGAGAGAGGGGTGGTCTCTCACGTGGGGATTTGTGGAAGAGAGAAGTATGAATGAATCATGGAATAGGGGATAAATAGACCATGTGGGGGTCTGTTCTTTCTTCTCTTTGGCAGTAAAGTTTGAAACTTTTCTGCGTTTTCGTCCTCTTTTGTTGGTGCGTTTTATCGCTGTTCGGCGGAATTGTGTGCGATAGTTCGAGGTTGGATGGTGATGTTCTTCCCTTCTTGGGATCGGATAGAATTTGGGGTCTCCGGATAATATTTTGAAAGCTCTGCCCTGTTCCCCTCTACTCCCAGACAGCTATTGAGAGCTTCAAGGTATTGTCCCCCTTTTTTTAATCTAAATTCCTAGAGTTCTTCTATCCTCATCATCTGAGGATTGAGCTCCCTCTCTATCTTCGTGACGTGTTTTTTGAGTGCAAATTGTGACCAGAACCTGGAATGCGTTGATCACTTTTAGTCATGTTTGATGTTGAATTGAATTCCATAGATTTCACGGATTTGGATCGTCAGGAATGATCTTTAGTTGCTACCGTGTTCGTTCCAGCAGGAATTTTCCAGGAAATCGGTTTATTTTGTCTTCGCTTCATGCTTGACCTGCCATTAAGTTGGGTGAATCTGTCTCTTGTACGCGATTTTGCACGAAAATGCCGAAATTTTCTCTAGCTTCTGGGATGTGACGGAATGGCTTTCTTAGAGGCACTTGCTTTTCTCCCATGAGCTTCTATTCCTTGATGCAAAAAAAGTGATTATACAACGATAACTAGCACCAATTCCGAATAATTTGTTTGTAGTTTCTCTGGCAAGACCAGAATTGGGAAATCGTGTGTTTATTCCAATTTACATCGTACAACTATTGTCTGTCCAATTAACTTTTGTTTTCTGTTTCCTATTTTAGTTATTGATTCTGTGATAATATCCTAAAGATGACGAGGAAGCTCAAGGATTGAGAACAATATAGTATGGCAACTTTCTACTCTGATTCAAACGAAAGAGTTGCTGCCCCGATGCTTTACCTCAGGGAGCATCATCCTTCTTCATACCAGGAAGCACCAGCTCTTCCTGGTAATATGATGTTGTACATGAATTCAGCATCCTACTCCGACACACTGGGTATAGATTCAATGCCCCAGCAGCAGCAAGAGATTCTGTCGAACGTCAATGAGTCGAGAATTGGAGAGCAAGACTTCAATGCTCTGCGAGACTTCAACTCTTTAGGCGGTCACTCTTCCAGCATTCTCCAGAATGGACTCTCCCTCAGCCTCGGGACGCAGATTCCCGGAGGAGGTTTCCAGATGAGCTCTGCCCCGTTCCGGAACCCGAACATGGGCATGGTCTCGTTCCTGAGCCCGATCCGATCAATATCAGATGAAGATGGAGGGTGCGGGAGTGGTGGATCCCTTAGGAATGAGATTACCAGGAATGGGGATTATGGGTCACATGGACTTCCTTGGAGCAACCCGAACTTGTCCAACGTTGCCAGGACTGTAACGAATTCCAGTTACTTGAAAGCAGCCCAACAGCTTCTAGATGAAGTGGTTAACGTGAGTAGGGCTTTCAAGCAGCCCAAGGATGCAAAGGACCAAAGCGGTGATGAGAATCAGAACCGAGGAAAGACCTTGGAAGATGTGGCCGATGGAGGAGAAAAGAATTGTGACGGGGATTCTAGCGCTAAAGAATCTTCCAACAGTAAAGAGCTCTCGCATTCTGAGAGGCAGGAGCTGCAGAACAAGTTGACAAAGCTTTCGAGCATGTTGGACGAGGTGAGAACCCATAGGTTTCTAAGTTTCCATTTTGCCCCCTTTTTGATGCATGCTCAAGCCTCAAATGCAATGTCCATTATGCTCTTGAGCGGTTTGAGAGTGCTTCTCTTCCCATGGGATCCTCGAGGATCGTAATGGAGAAACCTTGCCTGCTAGAATGGAAAGGGAATGCAATTTCTCGACATCATTGTTGCCCACTCGATTTTATTGTTCCACTCTTTTGTATCAATGAACCCAATAAGATTCAGCACTATCCCCGTTTCCATTTTTACGAGGCCCACTGATTCGTGATTGTGACTTACTTATTATCGTCTACGTAAAAGCTTATATGTATACCCCAAGATAGACTAATAAGTTCATCAAGGCTTTACCAATTGCAGGTTGATAAAAGGTACAGGCAGTATTACCACCAAATGCAGATCATTGTCTCATCCTTCGATGCGATAGCCGGGCCCGGCAGTGCGAAGCCATACGCTGCACTCGCACTGCAAAGGATATCCCAGCACTTCCGGTGCCTAAGGGATGCAATCAATGGTCAGATTTCAGCAGCCCGAAAGGGCCTCGGGGAGCAGGATTCCTCCTCTGGCAATGATGGGATCAGGATTGCTCGACTCCGCTACGTGGACCAGCAGCTGAGGCAGCAAAGATCCTTTCAGCAGCTCGGCATGATGCAGCAACACGGTGCTTGGAGGCCCCAGAGGGGGCTTCCCGAGAGCTCTGTCTCGATCCTCAGGGCATGGTTATTCGAGCATTTCCTTCACCCGTAAGACTGAAAATACAGTACATCCTCCACATTCTCCGAATATTGTTTTTGTCGAATCACTTATGCTGATCAGTTGTGGCAGGTATCCGAAGGATTCAGACAAGATCATGCTAGCGAGGCAAACGGGGTTGACTAGAAGTCAGGTATCAGTTGTTCTGAAATCTCTGTTGTTGGTGAGAGTATTATGTGTAATTGGTGTACTGTGTGCCATGTGTCATAGGACAATGGGCATTTAACACATCATATAGCATTTGCAATTTGTCAGTATTTGTAACTATTCTTATCGATATGTTAATCAGTTTGTGACATACAACCATTTTTTGATCCGAAATGAATTACAACTTGAGTTTTTGACATATGAACGTTTAGATCTGACCTTTGTATGATGGGATACTGTTTAGGTCTCAAACTGGTTTATAAATGCCCGTGTTCGACTCTGGAAGCCCATGGTTGAGGAAATGTACAAAGAGGAGGCCGGCGATCCTGATATGGACTCGAATTCTTCATCTGAAAATGCCGTAAAGGCAATGAAAGGCGACTCTGTGAAGTTCTCCGAAGATAGAGATGGAGAAAATTTTCAGAAAACGGCAAGCAGGGCAACTGGTGAAAGATGCAATGGTGAGAAGTTCTTCACTGACCCAAAACCTGACCACATCCACGGTATAGAAATGGAAGGACTCAGTGTGGGCGGAGAGAGTTTCCCAAGCGGGGCCCGTGAAATCGAGGTCGATTACTATGTTCAGCCAATGGAGAACACCCGGCTCGTGTCCGAGGCGGGCAGCGAGTACCACCAAATGGCAGAGTTCGGGCATGGAACGGGAGTCTCTCTTACGCTTGGACTGCAGCATTTCGAGGGTGGGACTATACCATTTTCCAGCACAATGCATCACGGATTTGCCCCGATGAGAGGGGATGATTTCTACAGGGCCACGAGCTCTTCGATCGGGACTGAAGCAGCAGAATTCGAGGTCGTCACTAATCCTGGGAATCATCACCACAGGCTCGGTCCCAGGCAACAGCTGCTGCACGATTTTGTGGCCTGAGAAGACGGTTCAAGCCATTGGAAAAATGTAGCTTCTTTGAGTATGGAACAGAGAATGCCACAAATGTTGTATATGAAAGATACTGTCTGAAACGGTTAGTGTATTTGTAGAGTTGAGATCAAATACGTGTTCTTACATTGTACCATGTCGTGGAAGGGGGAATATACGTACACAATTGGCGCCTTAACCTTCGGGCATGGGTTGTATTGGAAGGGATGGGAAAAATCTGAGGTTAAATAGTAAGAGTTGGAAAATGCAGGTCTCGAACTGTGGAAAAACTCGATGCAATCTCCTGCCATGAAACCTTGAATTCGGCCTTGATTTTTCTGAGACACAAAGGAGAAAGAGAAATATTTAGGCTAGGGGTGTTCATGGTCTGATTCAGTTCAACAATTGTTTCGAACTGAATTGGACTAAATATTTGGTTCGATCAAGTTTAAATTTTTTTTGGGAGTTTGTTCATTGTATTTTGTGGGCAAAAGGATCTTCTCTTTGCAAAGCTGTTTGGTGATAGGACTCTGGATTCATGATTTGAATGCACGTTCAAGTGATGCTGCTAGTGCTAGCTCACCAGAAAATCCGCAGGATAGAAAGATGAAGATGTTGAGGATTGTGGAAGAAGAATATTTGACCTTGTATTCCGTTATAACATTGAGATGGCCTTGTCTGATGAAGATACCTGGAAGAGCCGCAAAAAGCCTCGGCCATTGTACTGTAAGGATGCACTTCCTACGAAACCCATCAAACAGAATGGAAACATTGATTGGAATGGTTCAATTGATGATGCATTCACCAGTGTCTGCAGTGGCATCTCTCGGTATGAGGAGTCCATAGGATGTACGGAGTCTTATGGAGAATGCAAAAGTCTTTGTCGAGGCCCTGAAGCAATTTTTTCACGAAAAGGGGAATGGTGTTATGCTTGATTCATGTTTTTAAGGTGTGGCATAGATTAAAAAAAAAAAACCATGGTTTTCTTGGTGATCTTTCTTTCCTCCTTTTTCCACTTGTCACTTTTGTTGGTAGCAGGAGATTTGACAAGGATGATCAGTTAGCAGTGGAATTTGTTACAGCTGCAGCTAATATCAGGGCTTCTTCCTTTGGAATTCCTCTTCATAGCCTCTTTGAAGCTAAAGGCACAGCAGGGAATATTGTTCACTCTGTTGCAACGACAAATGCCACCACAGCAGTCTTGATCGTGATTGAACCTCAAACTCGACTCAACATAGAGTTATCGGCTTTTGAGACGCTCAAGCTTGAGATTTTCTGAGGTTGAAATCAGGT
Organism: Lagerstroemia speciosa; assembly: GCA_037672795.1. Taxonomy (NCBI): domain Eukaryota; kingdom Viridiplantae; phylum Streptophyta; class Magnoliopsida; order Myrtales; family Lythraceae; genus Lagerstroemia; species Lagerstroemia speciosa. Next base: position 6,892,688 of record CM075289.1, on the reverse strand, counting down.
TTCTCTTGATAGTTCGCATCTGTTATGGTCTCTGCAGGATGACCTATTGTCTGGAATACCCTACGAAAAAAAAAATTGCTTCTTATGCCTGTGGAGCCATTTGAGCCGAACAAATCGTGCTATGTTTGTGCTGAGGTATTCAAACTCTAAAAGTACCCTGCTCTTATCAATGAGGCCATTGTTTCAGCTAGCACATCGATCTGATATATATTATATACGATCCATCAGACATCGGTCAGAGTTGGGGGACTTTGTCGAGGAGATTGCTAAGGCAAGGCTAGGGATGCATTCTCATATCATCATGCACGGCTCTGCACTCCTTTATGAAGTCGGTGATGGATCTTGAGGAACACATGGTGGCTCAAGGTATGCATGTAACTTTTGGTTTCAGTTTAAAAGATTTGAGGATGAGTTTTTGCAGTGCATTCAATTCATAAAAAATCCACCTCTCCTTTTCTAGTTAAAACTTTCAAATCTTTGGGCGCTTGCAGTGCTCACAGTGGAGGATATGCAGCAAGAACTTGATTGTTATGTTAATATCAAGCATAGGTCTCTATCTAGTTTTTGTGCTTGGCTTCTCACGTGTGTTGTATGTTTTCTCAATTCTTACTCCACGGCCCACCAATATCTGCCACGCCGTTGAACTAAGGTCCCATCGTCGAGCACATGTTGGCTACCACGCTGCTTAAGATGCAAGAATAGTGGGTCTAACTTCAGATGTTGGGGACAGTGACCTTTTTGAAGTCTTGGGTGTTCTTTGTTTTTAGACTTCAAAGGCACTTAATGATTTGAACACTTTTTATCAGCCTTTTGATCAGATGTATCGCATGAATTTTTGGGAGGGAGGAATTTGACGAGGAGAAGGGATGGGATGGTGCTGGTTTTCGACATATAAGAAAGAAGAGAACCACGCTGTCACCGATGCGGGCACATGGAACCCGAGCAGACCGGTCGCTGAGCCAGACAAGGACGCACAGATCACCTCAGTGGAAGGAGGAGTTGAGGTCGCGCCGACAAAGAAAAGGAGGCTCCCCGCTGTTATTCTGCAACCTCACCAGGTAGTTCCCGTGTCACCGCAACACCGACAGTCACCGGAAAGTGGAAGATTTCGATGACGATGATGTCGTGATTACGCTCGATGGAGACTCGGACACTTTGCATTACAATCACCCAACCACACCAAGAGCAATACGCTGATCAACAGTGAAGACCATTTCTGAATCCTCGGAGAGGAAGAAACTCGAAGTCGGCTGAACTCAAATTATATGAAATCCACTAAAGTAAATCCTAGGCAGGTGAACTTAAATCAATTGAGCCGGGGAAGAAAAGAAAATGCAGCCATTGCATTCAAGACGTTGATGTAACGAGCCAGTACAATGAACAGAAACAGATACGAGAACAAGAAGAGCACAGAGAGCAACCTCAGAAAAAACAGGTGCACTGCATAAGCATCCCTCCCACATACATACATGATCGGTTCTGTTAGCACGGTACATCTGGGGCTTACGAGCATTACATACTTCAAACTTGCATTTATATGGGTATGAATCACGAGATAGGAAACACAACCATTTGTACCACAATCAAATCGCATCAGATAATGCTGCTGCTGCCGCCGCCGCCGCTTTCTTCCATCAACCTAATTAATAGCTTATACCTTCCACCTAAAACTTTTCTTATGCATTTGTGTCCCTGTACAGTGTCAGAAGATCCACAGGAAACTGAACGCAGTATGTCATTTTCCTCGCTTAAATCCGCCCAACTGAGATTGACAAGATCACATATGAATCCTGCATAAGTTGAGAAACATAAAGACTTCAGCAGAGAGGCGTGTAAGAACAAGCCTAGCATGAGACCTTTCGATCAAGCAGATAGTTAAATTTCACATTACTTTCCTTTTTTTTTTTTGAACTTTAAATAAACATTACTTTCCAGTTTTATCCAGTAGAAGAAAACTAGAAATAAGCCATCGCATGGTCCATCAGATGTTTGCTTTCAGCAAATAAAATGATCCGATTCCAAAAATTCATGTCGAATTGCAAAGATCCAAATTTTAAATGAGAAATGATATCTCAAGACATGAAAAGCCATGATACCTATTTTCAACAGTCAGCGACATAATTTAAGGATTTAAACTAGCAAATACACCCTTCAGTCAAAGAGGTAAATTAAGAGGCTAAGGACCTCACCTCCTTCACAGCAAAAGAATGTCACTCCTTGGTAGATTTTGACCAGAACAACCCCTTCTTCCTTGTATTCTCTGACGGGGGCCTACTCCCTTTTGATCCGAAAGAAAAGTGCCGTCTCAGGAATGGCATAGGTGAGGAGCTTCTTGTGCTTGAACTGGAGGCAAGCCCAAAGCCCTTCTCTTCGTGCCTACTACCTTTGCAGCGGTCAGGGGTGGTACAATCACCGCCAAGATCGATATCGATAACTTGGTTTCTCCATCTCTTGCCCTTCTTTAACCTCATCTCGAGCTCAGCTTTTAATGCTTTCTCAGACATTTTGAGGGTCTGCTTCTCCCCAAAAGTGCAAACAGGGCATGAAGGATCATATTTATCAATTTCTGGTGTCATACTCTCTAGGCAATCTGCATGATAGGTGTGCCCACATACCAGAACAGCAACTACAGAGAGCTCATTGTTGGCAATGATCTTTTGGCCACTCCATGCGGATTTCTCTGTCAAAAGCTTTGAGCAAATCCCACATGTTTGCCTCTCAGCACAGTTATATGTTGAAATTTGACTGCTATATTTTAACGACTTGTCATGAAATGAATCGCCATCAACCGAACAATTTCTCCCATTAGAGAAGGCCATGAGCTCTGAAAATGCATTCGCTGACCAACTATCTGAAGACCCACCATAGGAGCCCCTGGTCGATTCACCACACCATGAAGGTGGCATTGGCTTCTCTTCAGTAGCTAATTGGCTATTCGATAATGTAAGGCTGGGAATATTGCTTTCAGATCCTTGCTTCACACACCTTCTATGAGATTGTTCAGAGCACCTTGAAGGGTTTGAACAGTTAGGCTGCATATGAACTTGGGAGGGCAAAGGTGATGCCATAATGGATGGGGTTGAAGGCAAGGAGGAGAATGACAATTTTGCTGGAGATGGAACTGAGATGGTGGGAGATTCTTTTGACACCTAGAAAATTTTATGTAAATGAGCAAAAGAAGTCATTTAAAAGATATGGCATAAGAAAACAATCCAATTAGAAAGCAAGCACATTAGCATCTTCAATTCATGCAGACGTACCTGCTCCAAGTTTGCATCCATTGAGATATTTCCTGAAATTGATTGCTCTGAATATACAAAAAAAATGAATTAAATAAAATGACAGTAAATCAATCATCCAATTTAGAGCAAAAGTAATTAGACAGGATTCCATCACCAGCCAAATCAATTACTCATAAAATAAAAGCAAACTATGACTAAACTAACAAAGGGCATGCATATGGTTACTGCCAAAATTGTCAGTAAAGTTATGTCTACATGTACTGTCAAAATACAATTAATAAATCACGGAGTTTGTAGAAATATCTCAAAGAATACAGAGTTAAAATGCTGAGGCACTGAAATTTCTTAGTCAAGTTATGCCCTGCCAGATATGCACATAGACTGATGGAGCGTACAACTTCAATATCTTTCATACTAAAACCTTTGGGACACAGTACAAAGCAATTAGAATCATACCCCAATCTGAATAAGGAGACTGAGCTTCCATAAACTTCTGAAATCATTTTCCTTGTTATGTCAATGGAGATAAAAAGTGATAACTTTGCATCTCTTTAGGCATCACCAATCTAATTTAGGATGGATGCTGCTTTAAGATGTCAATGCTTTTATCATTATTTTTTCTCTCTAATGGAAAGAAATCTATTACAATATGGCAAGCTCTAACAACTCTTAGGTTATGTTTGGTCAGCAAGGATGGAATGAGTATATTTCATTCTATGTTTCGTTTGGTTGCACTACCAAGAGTTAAGATGCAGATTCTAATAGGATAGTTCTTTCCCCTGAAGTTGGTGGAATGCACATTCGTTCAAAAAGAATTTCAAGAATGCTCATTCCATTACTTTTATCAAATTTATTTCAAGTACATTTCACATTTTCAAAATTACAAAAACCACCAATTTCTCTTAATATTATTGCACTTTACCCTATCAATATCATTCCTTTTCATTCAATTCCATTCTAGTGTACCAAACAAAACCTTAGCTTCATAAAACTGAAATACCTTAATGGATAACTAAGCAATTGAGAGAAAAAGATGAAAATGTGAGCTGATAGGCAAGCAAGGAAATACAAAGATTTGTTGGACAAAGTTGCCAATCACCACTAACTTTTCTTCATTGTTTGACCCATCATCTTGCTTATATACCAACAAACCTCAAGATGACAATTCTCTTGAGAGTTACAGATGTCCACCCTGCCTATCGACCATTTCATGCATAAAAATTTCATGAGGTCCACATGTCACAACCCAAATAAGATTTGTGGTGAGTGCTCGATGGTCTAGATCCTCCTACAAATTCAAACTCGAATATAAATTCCCTAGATATTCAGATTTTTTTATGGACACTTCTCCATTTAAATAGAAGTATTACACAGTCTATACGTCAAAATCCAGATAACATTCATGTTAAGGGTTCCCCTTATGATAATATCCCTTGTGACCAATATCTTTTTCATGGAAAGAGCAAGGAACATGTATTCCATTCGACCATAAGTGTTAAAACAGTCCATCAAACATCCATCTAGACATTTGTTGAGCTTGGACTTTCAAGTATCAACATTGCGTTCTAGAGATAGATTGCAATAAAGGTCTGATCACTTTCATTGCATGCACTGCCTGGACAAACTTCTTCGAACCTCATGTGGTTAAGAAGTGAGGTAAACTATACTAGGATCATAAGCAGAAAAGAACTAGAAACATGATGACATTAACAAACGAAGAGCTTCCTAATTCAAAGATTTACCTGCCATGTTAAAGAAAGATATAAAGCTATACCTGACGGAGGAGTTCTGGCATGTCCAAAGGTTGCTTCAGAAAAGGGGGACTTTGGCCATGATCGTTTTTGGAAGCTATAACTGTCTAAGGAGCTTCCATCCTCTGATGCATATGCAGTTTCACACTTGATGTCGGAACCATTATTACGGCTTATTCCATCAGATAACCAACCTACAGAAGCCTCTTCACCGGCTACTCGGCCCCGATTTTCCCATCGAAAACTCCAACTAGGAGAATGCCGTATATTCCGATGGAATACTTCATTGCTTGCTGAACTTGGAATGGTTTTGTCTCTAGCAGCAACACAGCAAGCAGAACCCATTATCACAACACCAGACCTAAACCTTCTACTGCTGCCAATCCCCGTTCTTCACAACTGCGTGGCTTGAAGTTTTATCATTAGCGTATAACCCATCTCTTCAAATATATCAACGGGAAAATATTGTACATCTGATTCACAGAAACGATGACAAAGAAGACCAGTCAACAGTCTTTCAGTAAAAACTGCGAGAACTTATCTCAATAAATGAGCTTATAATTAATTATTTGATTTGAGTCTGAAGATATACGAGTTCCATGTTGAATTTATGATCACAGCCATTCAAAACTGCGTAGAGTTACTCGTAGATACAAAGAAATTTCTTTCCATTTAAAGCTTCCTCTAAAGGAAATGATCGATGATTGAGCAATTATTATACCTGAAAGAACAGTGGAAATTGTCATTAGATTCACCGTACCATCTCCATGAACGAAATCTCGATAGACCAGGAGAAGGGTGAAAAAGGAAATTATATTCCAAAGAAATGAAAATAATTTGAACTGAGAATCTGTTTATACGAACCCTAGCCGAGCAGAAAAAAGACAAGAAAAACTCAGCAGGAAACAATAAAAAAGGATCCGAAATCCCATCCCTAAGTTCGAGCTGAAAGCGCATCAAATGGATTGAAATCGATTATATACGAAAAATCAGAAGACTTTTCAGAATGTGCCCAATTCAAGCGCCACCTTAAATGGGAAAGAAACCCTCGAGGAGTCAGACTGATCCGAAATCGCAGCAAGAAACGCGGAAGTCGCAGTCAAGATGATTGTTTCAGCTAACAAACCTTCCGGGCGAGACAGCGCTGAAGATAGGCGAAGCTGAAGGAGCTTAACTCGGAGAGACGGGGAACCGATAAGTTCACACTTACAGGATCAAACAAGATGAATCGCAGAGGTCGCTGAGACGTCGCCGTCAATGGCGGAATCTCCCTGCAGGAGACACGGAGATACCGAGCAAAGCGTGACTGGAGCCAGGCGGAGCTGAGTAGAAGCCAGGGGCGGTGCTGCGGAGCGAGAATCTTTATCCCTGCCGAGACAGCCGGGAGGTTTTGCAGAAAGAGGGAGGAGGCCCAGGAAGGGGGAGAGTGAGGTTAGGTCTGCCGAGAAAGTTGCAGGGGAGAGAGAGACAGAGAGAGATATCGATTTCAAACGATTCTCATAACGGCGTTAATGTCTCCTTGGTAGGAGAAGCCACGGGAGGCAGGGGCGGTGCGGATGTCAAGTTTAACGGCGTCAATTGACGCATGCAGTTCCACGACTTTTTGTTCACGTAGTTTATCTGTGGGCCTCTATTTTTGTTTAATTTTTATTTTCTTTTATGTAATTAACCGATTTTCAAATAATTTCCGAAAACCTTGCAAGTCGAAAGCCCTTCTCCGTGTTTTCCCTTTTTTCAAAATACAACGTATTATTCACAAATTTAATGGTATTAATTAATTCAATTTCAAGGCCAAGTGATTAATTGAAAGAATTAAAATTCTTTTGTACAAAAATTTTCTCTATTTGTAATGTATAAAATATTTTTAGATATCCTAACACCATGCATCAATCTCTCAATGACCACGGGCTCCTACAGAGAGTAGAGTTTTGAACCATTAGAAGATATAAAGAAATATGAAGAATATTATTGATAAAAATAGAAACAAAAATTCTTATTATTTTTAAAGCATGATATTCTTAATTTTTGAAAAATTTTTAGGTGAGTCAAGTTCATAATAGATGATATAGTGAACTCGATCAATAATTATGTAATATATAAATAAAAAGTATCACATTATTTTTTTTAAATAATGTGTCAAATAATTATTTAATTAAATTTATTTCTTGTGGAGGAAAAGTCAAGATGGGAGCGGGAGGGAGGGCTGGAAGGGGAAATACGGAGCTGACCTGTTGACCCCGCCCGCCCGCCCGAACCACTTTCTCTCTTCTGCAGTAAGCGGAGTGCGCACTACTCCATGCTCATTCCCTTCCTCCCCGTGTCCCCACGAAAGCATCAACAAAAGTCTCACAGAGAGAACAATGTGAATTTTTTTAAGAAAATATATATGTATGGAAAGAAAAAGAGAGAAAGAATTATCTGATTAATAATAGAATAAATGCTACCTGTCTCTTTTGTTTTTTTTTAATATTATTTTATTCACCTTTTGTCCGAATAGGTAAGAATCGACAAACATATAAGAAATAGGAAGAGGTAGAAAATAAAAAGTAATTTAAAGGATTTCTAGATTTTATACTATTAAAAGTAAAAAGGAATACATAACTCTTACAAGTCCAACCTTTGATTTTTAGATTGTGAGGTAAGATTTTGTATCACTGTATCCAGACACGTTCCTCGATACTCACCGTACATTTAATCCTAGTTAACCCTCGTTCGTGGGAGTTGGGCGGGACACTACTGCTGGTAAATGTGCAATTGCAAATAGACACCAGTACAGGCTGAACCGACATCTCACAGTTGAGCTATTGAATCATTTGACGCGTGTCCTGCCCCACCTCCTCCACCTGGTACCATTCCCCCGCAGCGAACGTGGAGAAAATGCCATGGGATGGCGACCCGTGCACCGTAGCAGTCCTCGTTTGCAAACTTCCAATCCAGCCACAGCCCATAATAAGCCAGCTCACTTCATCGTTTCTCGGTCACAAAAAAAGGAGGAAGAAGAAGAAAAACTCACGTGAGAACGTCGTGGAATCGAGATGCCCTGGTCTAATCTGATCAGCCTACTGAAGTGCCAAAATGATTGTATCGATATCCGTCCCGTATGTTGTTCTTTTTGGGGACTCGTGAATCGCACGGTCATGCTTGCTGTTGAATTTTATATATATGTTATGAGCGGATCGATGACGAAGTCAGTAACACGGGCCGGGAATTCCACACTTGCTTTTCCCTTTAACTTGGGTTTCCACGGGCTGGGACATCATCGATTTGAGGATGAGAGTCGGCTGCTGCATTCCTTCCGGAAAACAGAGTTCCGGTTTTCTGTTTTCCATGTTTTGGAAAATTACAGATGATACCCTTCAAGGCTTCAGGAATTTCTATAATAGCCCTATCGGTCCCTCGACCGGTCCTCTTAAGCGAGCAACACACAACGAATTTTTTGCATGAGATCACTGTTCAGATCTGACTCACTGTCAAGTTAATTATCGAAAATTGTAAAAATCTTACACTTGTTAATTAATATCTAAATAATAATTTAAATAATAAATTATTTTATATATTACATACTGAATATTTGCTCTGCCTAAAGCGGAGAGCATCGGCCACGGCCAAATTTGTTCGTGATCACAAATAAAAAAAAAGTAAATTGAAGGAATTTTGCACCGCCAAAAAATGATGACTTCCTCCGTCAAAGCTAAGGGCCGATGAATCATGTGGATGAGGTTCCTCGAGTCATCGGAAAGTCTGGTCAATGGATGTTGACGGTTTGTCCGAGTATGGAAATTCCACAATGACCCTCGCACCTGTCCAAACGAACTGCACACGTTTTTTCACTTTGGAAACATTTCTAAAGTGGCTGGTATATACGTTGGATTTTTCAACCGTCGTTTATCGTCAGAATTAATGTGCGGGGGAGAAACAGGAATCCTTGAACTTAGTTGATGATGATCATTAAAAAAAAAAAAACCGAAAACTTGAATCGATCGCTTGCTGAAATATCAGACATCGAAATCATTGTCAGGGTTTAGGCGGAACAATTGTATTCTCGAGCTCATGTATTTGAATCTCATTAATAAAGCTCGTTGTGCCTCTTTATTTTCATCCTTTTCATGTCTCGTTTGGGAAGGAGAAAAAACGAAAGGAAGAAGGGTGAAGATGTTTCAAAGAGGATATGGAATGGGCCGATCTGCTTTACATGCTTCGAAGAATTTGCTTCTATTCATGGACTTTTATGCGGGCTTTAGCTCGGGGCTCCCGTCAAGGATCCTTCAAAATTCAGATCGTTGCCGTGCGACAAGTATTATTTAATAGCACGTAATAGAAGGAAGAGAGTTTCGTAAAGTTGGTATTACTCTAGTCTTATAAAGTAAAGGTCCTATGTTCGATCCCATCGGCATGACTTCCCGTGCCCTTTTGTTCTCTCTTCCTTCTATCGTGTTCGACTACGAACACATCACACGAACTGAACAACCGGTCCTAATAACACTGTTTCCGTTTTGTGAACGTAGTAGCACCGATGCTCTAATATAGTTTAAGAAACTTGTGTCCGCGGAGGTACATGTTTAAGAATCTCTCCTGACAATGTTGCTCGGAACTAGACTTGAACCTGTGACATCGACCTCACCATGCTACATGGGAGTGAGTTTTAAACTACTAGACCAGCACTCTCAGTGGTTTCTCTACTCCTTCTAAACCTATATATCTCATTTGCACACCGAAAAAAAATTTATTTGATATGGAAGCAAGGAAATTCATGATTAAAAGTATAGTACAACGTTCAGTGAATTAGTCAGTTGTTACGACACCAAGTACCACTGATATAAAAAAAAGTGTTTACACTTCAATAAGAGGAGAGATTCTTATATATAATGGGTATATCACGTGACAGTATTTATATCACGGATCAATAATATTATGTCATTTTAAGGTTTTTAAATAAAAACTCTAAAAATAAGAAAAATAAAATAGTCCAAAAAATAATTCAATCTTACATGTATACACTCACATGAGGCAATTCACTCTGATACACATCGGCGAGAGGATCTACGTCGTGGAACATTGATATACTGATGAAACAACACATAACTGTTTATCGGAAATATCGATTTATTGTGACACGGTGATCGGGTACATCTTTCGCATACGAGCGTTCAAAACTTAGCATTCATGCATCTTTTCATCATACTATATATAAAAATATATGTATATATATGTTTCTTAGCAATACGAACTATATATATATATATAGCTTTAATAGCTAGCTATACACGGATGATTATTTATGTTCCTGCATTCATTGATCCATCCATCTGCCACTGCGAGTGTTGTTCCGCATCTCTTCCTCTTAATCATCGATCCCTCATCGCTAGTTCGGGATGAGCTTGAAAGGAGGCCTGACGAGAGCCGGGGCCGGGTCGTACCTCCCGTAATCCTTGGTGTTAACCTTCAACAGCCTCTCGTGTATCGACGCCGCCTCCTCCTGATCTGCCGGCACGACCTCCTACCAAGTTCAAGAAATGAACTCGCTCGAGTTAACTCGAAACACATAAATGATTCGTGGACACCTTTCTGAACCCTAGGAGAGGAGAAAGCCTTTTTTACAATGAGTATGTCATGAAATACTCGCGTGATATCACCGACCAATAAGATTCAGTTATTTCTATGATTTTTTTTTATTTTTAAGGAAAATGATTGGATTTTATTGATTTGTGATACTATGTAAGTACCGTTACGTGATGTATCCGTTACATAGAAGAGTCTCTCCTAGAACAGAAAGGGAGGGGGGAGTGGGGAAGGATTGGTATCCGAACCTCATGGACTTCACCGGCATATCCTTCCTGCTCGGCCAACTTATCCAGCTTCAACCTTCGCCCTACGAGACATACACAGAAAAACACTGGTTGATCGCTCGAGTTTTATCGTAACCGGCCGGCAGCAAGAAATGCTTTGCCTTCCACTCGGCCAGCTCGTGAACGCAAAGCTCAAACATCCATAAACTAATTAATGAGTAATGACATGTTCTATATTGCTTCCGTGTCTGTCATCCAATGATGGTCACGGTGGAATCTCCCGTAAAGCTGCAGAATGAAGCTTAAAGAAAGTGAAAAGGCAGACCTGCAACAGAAGTCGAGAGGAGGAGGAAGAGGAGGAAGAAAGTGGCCGCCATGTTCTTCATCTTCGGAAGCATCATTGCTCTCGTCAACCTTGCTCTCTCTGTCTTTTCTTTCCCTGTGAGCGTCTTCTGGGGGTTGAAAATAATGAGACCAGGCAGTGGTGTTCCCCCCTTTGTATATTGCAAGAGTGAGAAATTTTAAAATATTAAAATATTCATGTATATAGCTTTCAATTGAGAGAGATTATGCAATAGACCGAAGTCAAATTAATGGACACAACCACTTACAGGTTCGGTTTGGAAAATTGCTATACAGTGATTTCTCTGACACCCTCCATGGACCGTGTTATACGTGTCATGTATAGGTGAGTGAGTTGACCCAGTTACATGTCAAGAAACAAAATGTACATATAAGGATGCAGAGGAGCGTGCAAAAGGGGTTTCAAATAGTTCACTGAGTAGCCACCAAGTGCGGTGTTGGTAATGGTCCAAAAACGTACTGTCTTATTTATTGGGGCCAAACTCTCGGGTTTGAATCTTTCTTATGCGGTTGTGTCGAAACATTTGGTAGAAGCGCAATACTTGGACTCGAGCCTTCGCGGGATCAGGCTTCTCGAACTATAGATAAGCCTTTTGTGGTACTGTGTTGACAGGAATAAAGCGGAGTATTGATTGTTTAGTTCGTTCGATATATTCATGGTTGAACACGGAAGTCTAAATATGATGTCGTATGGATACCTGATTCGTCACCACTGTTGTATTTTTTATATCCTGCGACATCGCTACATATGTTACAAGTACATGAACCTAGCTAATGCATACACTTAAATGTATTGAGTGAGTCTGCCTGATAATAATTATGTAACGTCTGTCTTGTTGTGCTCTAATCGGGTCAAGAAAGTCTTACATGTAAGTATTGATACTAGTCCAATAAAATTCAATTATTTTTGACTTTTTTTTATTTTTAAATTTTATAAAAAAATAAGAATAACTAATTTATATTGTTCGATGTCACCACATAAACGGTAGAGAGTTTGCTCCATTGGGTGGGAGGTGACAGCAAAAGGATAAGCAACAAATTGATAAATGGTTTATGCCCTACTAAGACTGCAACCTTCCACAACCTTGAGCTTAAAAAATTTAAAGCAAAAAAAGGTAAAGGAGACCACTTTGCGCTTGTATGTAGGGGCAGGCACTGCGTGCTTTGTCTAAAGAAGGCTTAGTGGAATGATATAATTAATTATTTGATCAACACCCAATCTGCTGACCTACCAGAATATCCATCCAGTGTGTGACTCCCACTTGAAATTACCATCAGAAGAGTAGCCCTAAAATTTTGTGTTCCTCAATCTCATGTCTAATGAAGTTCTCATTCGATGATGTGATTCTAGTACAATGGCAGAACAATCTGACACACGACCTCCAGGTTTTGAATTCGATTTTTACCATGGCAGTCATGTGCTCGTTGTTTTATCTTTGTTCTATGTCCTTGTACTAGTTCCACGTATCTCATTTATCGCCGGAAAAAAATTCATATCATTTTCCTGTCGGAAATGATCTAAAAGAAAATAGAAAAAAAGTAGAGGAGTAGATGGATATAAAGAGTTACGTTAACGAGAATCAGACCGAAAAACCCTAATCACAGGTCGAGGGGCGATGCCGATGCCAATGGTATCAAACCCTCTTGAATTTCCCTTTTTCCCTTAAGAACCTTCTTAGTTATCGAAGCTGGGACAGTGAAGTCATAGTCCGATTACTTTTTACCTAATTCCCATCTCTTCCTGTAAAAGATATCTTTGGATAAAGTGCGCGGAGACTTGCGTCAAGGGCTTATGGGGCACTTGCAAGTTTCAATGAGTACTGTCAAATACATTTTTTTTTTCCAGAAGAATTTTCATGAACAGTGGAAATTACACTACAGTAAATTATGATCGGATACGTGTAAGTCAAAATCCGGGCTAGTACCAACTTTTGCACCCCGTCGCGCTGGCCCATTCAAAGGAAAGCAAAGTCGCATGAGAGGGTAAGGTTAATGTGAATTTTTTTTTCTTTCAGATTCATTCCAAAACACCCATGAATTATGATAAATGATGTCTCTGATCACTAGCTGAATCGAGATCTCTGGGTTTAACATGTAGTAAGTGTCTTGAATTACGAACTTATTTCGACAGTCACCGAAAGCAAATGTACGCGAACACATAAGAATTAAGTGAATTTCGAAACTTGTAAATAAGAAGATGATGTCGCACTACTTTTATTTTCAATAGAAATACTTGTCGGATAGCGGGAGCTGAAACGAGAAAATTTGCTAACACCAAGTCAGTTCGACATTTCTGTTCTCTATGCAGTTTCGGATTCGATTTTTGGAAACGGGTAAAAATTCAAGATCATAAGGGTTTTATTTATCAACACCAACTCGAACATAAACTAATTGAATCTATCAGATTTTTGGATATTAAATAAATCGCGTTGAAAAAAAGTTAGGTTTTTTAGAGTATTTAAGTAGTGAGGGGGGTAGTGCTTCCAATTATCCTTTAAACGACAAGGACCACCCACCAAATGTCACTGGACAGGACACTAATGGAGGGATAAAGAGGAGCACTTTTGGAAAATCTTTACATTATAAAAATTAATAGACCAATTTCTCTGAGTCTGCTCATCCTCTCCTTTTTCTTGGCAGTGGTGTTAGCTGGCACAGTCCTATGTGTGTCTGCACACGTTTTGTTCGAGTCATTTGTTGAATTTCGAGAAATGTTGAGATTACAATGAAAATTTTAATTGTAGTAGAAAGTTTGTTTAAGCAACGGATCGGGTTGTTGATTGTTGGGTTTGGTAAATATATTGAATGTGATAGGGTTTCATGATGTACGTGAAGTAATTGTAAAGTTTACTGTGATTTAAAAATACGACGGGTTTTCGATGCAAATTTGTCAACCACGTGGCAGGGTTTTAACTGTAGTATCAAATTACAATGAACTTTTTAAAATGCAGTAATCCGTGACATAAAATTCCGATTTTACATAATTGCAGAGATGGAAATACCACATTAGTAATAAGTAATCATGTACAAAAATAATTAATAGAGAAGCCAGTTTAAGAAAATCTCGATTCTTCTTAATCTAAAATTAAGAGGCTATTGGATTCAAACTTCATGGGTAGGAGCTCCCCTACTCTTCTTTTTTAACTTTGTTTCTTGATATATTCCTTACCACTAGCATTCACACGCTCCATGGGTCGAGTCGAATTGACCCACTAAAGAATGAAACTCTCATAGTTTAAATTTTCTCCATTTACAGATATTTGAACCTGACACCTTTATTTAAGCGGGATCAAATGTCGAACTATTTGAACAAATTTATGTGTCCGAAAAAAAGCCCTTTTCTCCTAATTGCATCCATAATTGTTGAATGGTTTACTTTAATTGACTGCAATGTATGACTTTTCATTTTCTATATAAGAGCTAGCATATGTTAAAAGTGGTTTTAGTTGTGTAGGCCGGGGATTCGGAGATCGATCGAGGAAGATAAAATAAATAGGAAAAAGAAATGGACTCGAAGAGTGGTGGTTGGTTAATGTCAATCACATTGAATATCGGTCGAAAATCCCTGCTTGCTTATCGACGCATGTTTTAATATTTCTAACATCTTGATTTCAGAACGAGCGAAAATACTTGCAAGCACCGAGGGAGACGTGGAGATAGGTGGAGTGGGATTTGTTATGGAAAAGGGTTGCTTTCTCTCTAATCGAGATGGCATGTACATGTAAAAAGACAGCAGATGGATGCTGAGTGACGTTGCATCCCAACATCAGGAGAGCACGAAGAGAGAGTGGAAAATGAGCACGAGAAGTCCGAGTGTCGAACGGCTCCAGAAATAAATGGATTAACGGAGGATGTAAAACAAGGAAGAACATTTTACTTTCGTATACGTCGTTTCTCATGTGGTTCGATAAGTTTTAAGAATTCAGATTCTGAAAGTTTCGACGTGTTTCTGCTGAAATATATGTTGGAAGCGTGCTCTTTCGACCTATTTTAGAGGACGTTGACTTCTTAAATTATACTTACAAGACCTGTGCTGGAATCGACTGTCCAATACATCCGATATATTCCCGGGTGAACAAAAAAATCCGTCGCGTGACCGGTGACGATAAGGTTACCACTACTACGGTTACCTACTATATCCATACAAACAAACTACTCATCTCCAAAGTGAGATATATGTATATGTATATGTATATAGATGGCCATGGCAATAATTCAAATAGGATCCTTTATGGAGCCTATCAACTAAAATTAAGATAAGTGCATATGTAAACCAAATGGAACCACCTTTAGAACACCTTTTTTCTCCCTTGTGATGAGTTTCTTAATGTCCTGTTGCCTTAGTCCTATCTAGAAAGGAAGCTCATTGAACCTTAATTAATCCAGATTCGAGACTTGTCGGTCCACTAAGAAGATAAAGGATAAAACTCTTATAACATGAATTTTCTCCATTTGGTTAGAGGAAAATTATCGGAACCAATAAATTGTTGTGACCTGTAGGCTCCGAGCTATTTCGATTGATGTGGGAGCTAAGGTTTTGTATGCTGGAGGACTTCTCGACGAGAGGGTTCTTATATGATCAACCAGGTACGATAACGACCGGAACGAATCTGAACGAATCTAAGCATCGGAGTACAAAGTTGAGTTGGGCTGGCCCATTGAGGCATGAAACTCTTCTTATCACGGATTTTCTCGATTTGAACCTAAAATCTTATTTAGAGAAGGATATATCAGATCACCTTAATTGTGATGAATGAGGTAGAGGTTCTTAGAAGAAGAGGAGAAAAGCGACATGAGAAACGCAATCGAGAGAGAGGACTTGCAACCACCAAATGACTTAAAATGATGTTTCACTAAGCCTCAGAGAATGCTAATGTCCGTAGACATAGGAACAACAGCACCGGTCGTGTACACGAGGGCTAGACATGCTCGGAAAAACAGAACAACCACAGCTGCCAAAGAGCACAGACAGATGGACGGACGGAGGCTCTATACTATCTCACGGATTTTTCCGAGTACATGATGACACTTAATTATATTGCAGAAACACAAAGTTTTGCCCACGCTCGCCACTCACAACCCCAAGCCTTTGTCAGCTCGAGTCGCGCTTTGTGTTCGTGCTCGCTGCGATTTGGTCTGGTGGCCTTTGTCCCGAATCCACTCAGCTATATATTGCACCCCTCATACGCCGTCTATCCCTTCCAAGTAAAGTTGATAATATCTGCACATAAAGTGACGCTGGCGACTCTTCTATAGATTTGCTACAGTCTGGAGCGGGTCCGGGCCCGCTCGTGTCAAGTGCCGGTCAACAGTGTCAGACGGATGAGGACACCATAGCAAGCACACGAGCATAGTCCGAGCCAGGGACTGGTCTTTGCTTGACACACCACAGCGGTCTAGACTTGACCTGGCGTCGGACAAATTTGCCTTGGATGGTTTTGCACTGAGCCCGGCCGGCGAGCTGGCCCGGTCCGAAAGTTTGGAACCAAATATGGTAAGTGTGTTCCAGCCCATTTTGTCCGTCCTGGTCAGAGGGAGACCAAACCCAGGGAAAGTCCATCAAGTCAAGTCTTCTTCAAAAGAAGGCATCCATTTCTTATAGGCATAACAGTCCAAGCGAAAAGCTCTGTTTTAATTAAGCAATCGAATTCCCCTTATCCGTATCAGTTCTCAGTCGACTGTTCAATGCCAGGGGAAGGCCCTCAAGGCTTCCATTCCAATCCGTCCCTAGGCCAGCACGCGGCAACCTACTCTTGTCGCGGGAGCAGCTTGAGCAGCTCACCGACAGCCGACCGGTTCAGGACTGGCACCCCATGCCCAGCCCTCAGAGCCAACCCTTTTCCTGACTTCCCTCGCCTACTTTGTTCCAAGCCAAAAACGTTGATCATACGCACTTCTCTTGTAGAAGAATAATACTATAAAGTCAGACCAATTTGATGCCAAAATCGTCAATCGTTCTTCTGAACACGGGACACCGCGAGTTGTTCGGTATGTCAAACTTTACTTGCCAACCCGGTCTCTCTCTTTCGCTCAGTACTTTTATCGAGCCTCACGGAACATGCTCGGGAATGAAAATATAACGGAAGAAAATTTAGTCGAAAAAATTACTTACATGTGATCAAATATTACCTTTTATTGAGCTGACTTGACTAGAACTCCGACTAAACAGAGCCTAATAAATTCTTAGCTGCCGAATATCCGAAAAGGGAAAAATGAAAACTAGGAAGGCAGCTTGAAAATTTGCTAGGAAAAACTTGGCGTGATCGAACTCGTGGTCGTCTACCCTCTATATATATAAATGACAAATTAATTAATTAATTTAATAAGTGAACGAGATAAGTTGCGTTTACGAGTGCAACAAAATTTGCCTGTTAGGGAGAAAGGAGATGGGGAAAGGGCATTGCATGGAAGGTTAAATTTGTTGGGAGGATGAAGGGATCCATCCTCCCAGCCCAGTGACGATGACCACACTACTGACAAAGAAAGGGGTACCCGAGTAAATTCATAATTATCAAAATTTTATCTCTTGGTAAAGCAATTTAATTCAAATTTAAATTAGTTATATAGAGGTAGATAGATCCTGAAAAGGGTATAAGGAAGATAGGATAAAAGGAGTATGAGAAGTCCGTGAAGTGAGATCGAACCCAAGACCTACAGGACAGAGCAGTATCTGTTGCACCAAGCCATTTTTCTGTAAAAGCATGCATGATTTGATATGACTTATGAATACGTTGTAATAAATTCAAATTATCGTGCAAGAAAATGAAAATACAGGCTTGGCCGGTTCATCCAATGAAGCCACAAGACGTAACGTACATGAAATGTCAAAAATTTGAATTGACAAAAGAACCGCCATTAGAGGCGACAAAAGGAGAAGGAACAGGATGGGTGAAATTGTCCATCATAAATTTCATTTCGAACGATCAATTGTCAATCAAGGACGAAGAATTGGTAACTTGGCATCATTCCACAGGTTGTTGTCGAATGTCAAATAATAAATTATAGCGATTCGGTCAAGCAAGGAATCCATTAAACAAGACAAAAACGCTGTCCCCGTCCTCCTTTCCATCATCATTGCCTTCAATTTCATCGAGTACCGTCACCATACATGTTATCAATGCGTGCAAGTTTTGATATAACATGGAAATCCGAAACCCTATGACATGATCATCGTACATGAATTTGACATTCCAACCCGAAACTCGTCCAATGATGTTAAGGACCTTTACATTGTTACGTTATTGCAGCTAGCATGCATGCAAAGTCTAGCTTATTAAACGATCTGATTGATGATTGTACTACTGTACCACTCAGTGGATATCATATTGGTGGCTAGGAAATTCGAATGCCCGATCAGATTGATGACAGTGAACAGGATTTGTTAATCGGAACTATTTAGATCAGCAATGGAAATGGTCTGTGGATGATGCCACTGCCGTGTAACAGGCTGCTGCAGATTAACCACGGTGGCGTCGAATCCCAACTGACCGATCTCAGAAACTCTGTGGCTGCCACCGCCCATCGGGCCGAGGAAGCGGATGATAGCATTCATCGACTCCAACCTGCTCCGCAGCTCACTAACTTGGGCTCTCAGCACCGAATTCTCGGTCTCCATGCTCAGGCATTGCCTTGCGGTGTTGGCAATGCCGCTCTCGATCTGCTGATTCTCGCCCCGGAGCTGAGCCAACTGGGCGATCAGGTCGTCCAGCTGGTTCTGCTTCCGCATCCGGGACCGCCTCGCTGACTCACGGTTCGAGATCATCCTCTTCCTCTTCCGCCGCTCCAACAGGGCCTGGAGGACGGTGTCCTTGTCGGAGCAGGAGGTCTGGTTCAGGGATGACGAACCTGAGGATGCCACCCAACTGGAGGAAGCCATGCTCACGAGACGTAGTAGAGCCAGTAGAGGAAGACGACGGACAAGGACTGGACGAGGTGGGTCCGGCGCCGGAACGAGGAGCTTATCGTGCACCCGGCGAGGAGCAGCTCACTGAGGATCGGACACATGGGTCCCCGAGATCAAGAACGCAGAGCGTATCATCAAGAACCCTGGCTTTGTTAAACCTTGGAGTCCACAAAAGGAAACCGAGCCGACCCGGGAACGAGCCTGCGAAAAAGCTCGGAACTTTTGCAGAGGAATCGATCGATCGGTTGCTGTGGTATAAATATGGATCGAGGAGGAAGAGAGATGCTAAAGAATGCTCGGAGGAGAGAAAGATGAGGATGGAACGCAGAGTGTGTGAAGGGCTGGGAATCTGGATGGCATTTATAAGAGAAATTCTCAGGGAAGATCATAGATGATGATGTAGATTTAATTAACATGTCAGCACGTATGATTAAAAATGAATTTTATTAATTAATTTAAAAAATGTGATGCGATACTTTATAATAATGTATTAAATATTGATCGGTAGAGTTTTCGGATAATAGGACGAATTGATTTTACGGAAGAATATCTCATTTACAGTGCGAAGAAAGCATTTAAGGCCACCCAAAAATCTGATTTTTATCATCATTTTTTTTGGGGGGTTCTTTTTCCATTCTAATAACGTTGTATAGACATCACATCGCTGGTGGCTGGAGTGCTACGTTTGAACCGAAGGAAACGCACGGGCAGTTCGAAGTTGCTCCGGACATGCACTTGCATCGTATCCAAATCCATGCTAATGTCGTTAGAGGGCAGTTCGAAGTTCACCCGTGATCAGAAGGCAAGTCAGATGCCTCGAGAAGTAGGGATCGATAAAAACCTAACCGTCCAATGACTAGTTCTTAGTAATATGTACGGAACTCGCTATGTCTAGAAGCTGATTTGTGTCGGAGCTCAGGAAATATCTGTTTAAAATGCTAAAACCAAATTGGTTTCTAAAATTTTAATCTTCAAATGTATCACAAAACACGTTAAAGAAACATGGGCACCGGTTCCATATGATTTGTGGCACTTCTGTTCCTTAACTTGTTAACGTTATCGGGGAAAATAGCCGGGTTGGGTGGTCGTTTGGTGCAAATTGTCAACCTTCGATTTTTCTTTTTTTTTTAATCGATTTTATCATGTCTTAAAAAAAAAGCATCGACAGATGTGGATTCAATTTTTAGGTGGTTTGTTTAGGTCCTCATATTTAATAAAATAAAATAATGTCAAGTTGGTCGAAGGCATCAAATTTAAATGCAGATTATCAATCTACTGTAACGAACGATACAAGCTCTAATTTATGAGCTGAAAGTGGATAGTGAGTAATATTGTATTATTATGGTTAAACAGTTATAAAATAAGATATCAGTTAGGGGTGTCTTCACTATTAGAAGTGCATGGGACTATCTTCGTTCGAAGGGAGTTAAGCTTCAAGGGCGCAAATTCGTGTGTTTCTCAGGCCATATTCACCGAGCCTCATTTGTGTGTTGGCTTGCACGGCTCGACCGGTTGCCTACGAAGGACAAATTGATAGAGTCTGACAGTTGTGAGCCTGGTTCTTTGGAGCAAGAGTCTTGCAACTATTTTTTCTTTAGCTACCTTGTCTCCGAGTATGAATACCATCCTTAAGCTATTGTGGACTCTGTAATATGGCTCGAGCACCCTTCCGGGCCCGACTAGCGGTGGTTGCGACACCTCCTCCTCGGGGTACACGCAATAGCCCGCAAACCACGTGTACCGGGTAAGCCAGGCGAACCTGACGGGCTCAAGAGTGCTGAAAGCCCCCACCCACGGAAACACGCTTCTCCTGGGAATTGAACCCAGGACCTCTTGGAAGAGGCCCCAGGCTCCCACCAGTGGGGCTGTGCCCCCGTGGGCAGTTGATTTCCTTTTTAGATATTACGTGTACATAAATTGTTTTAATTAGACTTTTCCTATAAATTTTAAGGATATGACTGTATTATACTTTTTAAAAGATAAAATAACCTATTAAGCATAATTATGAAAAATAGAGTGTTTCAGATACACCAGTTCTTCCAGGTTAGTAACTAATTTTTCAAAAGATTCTTATATGAGCTCAACTCACCATAGCATCCGTAATCTTCACTAATAAATATTTAATTCATTATTAATAAATATTACATTATTCATTAATAATTTTTATTTTTAATTATAATTTAAAATATTTACTTAAAAGATCAGCCGAATTTTTATTTAAAATACCGAGAACTCAATTTTTTTTAATCTGATCTTATTATTTTCTTTATCAGTTTTCCGATTTTTGCTTCTTTTTTCCCTCCTTAGGGCACTACCCCAGTTAGGGATCAGACTAGAGCATCCGATCTGAGCAAAGCTTACCACAGAGAGAGAGAGAGAGAGAGAGAGAGAGAGAGTTTGGGGAGGGAATGGATCGCACCACGCCGGGGTGACGCAGCTCCTTCCCATCATCTGCCTCCCATCCGCCACACTGGATCCGAAAGGGGAAGGGTGGATCTGGAAGGATGACACAGGTCGATGGGTGGATCCCAGTTGGTCGACTTCTTCCTTGAGGTCTCTCGCCTCCCTTTCGGATCCACCCTTCTCCTTCCGGATCCAGCCTGGCGGATGCGAAGCAGACGAAGGGGAAGAGCTGCCTATGCGGTGTCTGTTTCATCAACTGTGCCGATCCGATCTTGGATCTTGGATCTTCTCCGTACTTTTCCAGGGATCAGGCATCGAGCAATAATCGTTTTCCAATCAGTTCTGCAGTAACTCTCCTCCTCCTGCTTTGCTGATTTAGCGGTTGTGCCTTTACAATTAGTTTGATTGCCCATTCTTTGTAACACTTCTCAGCCCTCTGTGTACCAACTGGATGCTGTTTCTTTGATTTTATGATGTGGATATGATTAAATTCGTGCCGGGCAAACCGAAGGTTTCTGATTTGTAGTCATCCGAATGATTAGACTATCTCGTTGGAGTTGGACTCCGGTTCAACTACGTTGTGGACGCCTTTGAAGGTATATCTATCTGTAGAGGCTTTGGCAAAGACCGATATGTTTATTTCATTCTTTAGAGGATATGCTACCTGGAGTAACTTGCTTAGAAATGAATTACTGATCATCAAGTTCTTGTCGGTTCCTGTCAGCAGCAAGTTCACTTGTTCCTTGGACGTCTGTTGCTTCAGTAGTTGGTTAGTTTGAGTGTTCCCGTGAACCGTTGTTCTGCTTTATCGAACACAGAGAAGCCAAAAGAGCTTGATACTGGAGGGAAACTTGTGCAGTTGGAGGACCCAGGCTCTGAATCTGAAGATATTATATTCGCTGCTTGTGGGCAGGGCAGGTATGTAGTTGCAGACATGCAATTTCTGAAATATTGACCTCTTTTCCTTCTTTTTCCTGGTGTTTTCCATAATTTTATTGCACGAACAGTAGTTTTGAAGTTTTGCCTGGTTTGAGATAGATCCTCTTGCTTTTGATGACAATCTCGGTTATCTGCTTCCTTTGCTCAGTGGACCTGTATGCGAGGACTAATCATCAGAATAAAGGGAAAATATGGTTTTGTAATTTTTCTCAGTGATTTCTCACAAATCATTCCGCATTGCTGCTGATTAGATGACAGGTAAGGGCAGTTGGGGAGTTCCAGCCCGGGCCAAAAGGGTCATGAAGAAGCAGAGTCCATGCTTTGGTCTCTTCAGCTGCTCTTCCTGTTGTAACCAATGAAATGCCTGGTGGTGATGAGATTGGCACTCCAGTTCTGAAAAATCAGGTGAAGACGTATGATATTCGACTTTTCTTGTTTCCTTGATTTCTATTGATTTTTAGATATTTGACCATTTTATTTCTACCTTTGCCAACTGATAGCATCATAAATTCCATTCTCAGAACACACACCTCTCAATTTCCATAATTTTTCGTTTATCAGGAGGGACAGTTGCTCTTACTATGACTTCTGTGCATGTTATGCAAAGAAAGTTTCAGGCCTGCCAGTTCAGAAGTCTCCAGACTCTTCTCATTTCGTGGTAGCTGACTACTGTCTCTTCTCTGAAGAGGGTACTTCTGTCAATTTGAAGTGAAATTTTTTCTAACACCAATAAAATGATAAATTTTATAACTAACACTACTTTATAACACTTTTCAAAACTAACGTCACTATATATACTCCGTTTTTATAATTTCCAGAACACCCTCCTCATTTTTTACTATCCTGCCGCTTCTTCTTCCTCTCCTTTCTTCTTGGCGAATCGCTGCCCCTACCCGCCCGTCGAACAGAAGCCTCATGCCCCCGCCTGTCGAACAGAAGCCCAACCCCGACAAAGGCCCGACGCTTGACGCTCCATCGTTTCGGTGCCCGATGCTCATTATCGCCGATGCTGGTCGTCATCGGAAGCTCCGGCGCTCCAGCGCCCCCCGACACCTCCGACACTCCGGCGCCCGATGCTCGTCATCGTCTGTTGCTCGCTGTCATCTGATGCTCGTTGACGCTGTCGTCCGTCACTCACTATCGTCCAACGCTCGCCGCTGTCCCCGACGCTCACCACCGTCCGACGCTCGCCACTGTCCAACATTTGCTGTCGCCCAACTCTTCAGCGCCAGAGGCTCGCTGCCGACCGGTCTGCTCCCATGAGCTACAAGGGCAAAAATGGTATTTTACACAAAATGGTGCTATTTTTTTAAAAATAATATAAAGTTGTGCTATACATGAGAGATGAAAGAGGAGATGGGCTAAATTTACTTATTAACACTGTCAATTTTATTGCATTATTGTAATTATTTTGAAATACTGGACCTTTCCAGGAGGCAGAAGTCTTTCTGGGTTAGAAGTCGGGGACTTTTCTAAGATAAAATAAACTATTAAGCATAATTATGAAAACTAGAGCGTTTAAGACACATTGGTTCTTCCAGGTCAGTAATTAATTTTTTAGAAGATTTTTATATAGGTTTAACTCATCATATTATTTGTAAATTTCACTAATAAATATTTTAACACGTCATTAATAAATATTATATTATTTATTAATAATATTTATTTTTAATTATAATTTAAAATATTTACTTAAAAGACCAGCCGAATTTTTATATAATATGCCTTTTTAAATCTGATCTTATTATTTTCTTTATCAGTTTTTCGATTTTTGCTTCCTTTTTTCCTCCGAGGGCACTACCCTAGTTAGGGATCAGACTAGAACTTCCGATCTGAACAAAGCTTACCAGAGAGAGAGAGAGAGAGACTTTGGGGAGGGGATGGATCTCATCACGCAGCTCCTTCCCATCATCTGCCTCCCATCCGCCACACTGGATCTGAAAGGAGAAGTGTGGATCTGGAAGGATGACACAGGTCGATGGGTGGATCCCAGTTGGTCGACTTCTTCCTTGAGGTCTCTCACCTCCCTTTCGGATCCATCCTTCTCCTTCCGGATTCAGCCTGGCGGATGCGAAGCAGACGAAGGGGAAGAGCTGCCTATGCGGTGTCTGTTTCATCTACTGTGCCGATCCGATCTTGGATTTTGGATCTTGGATCTTCTTCGTACTTTTCCAGGGATCAGGCATCGAGCAATAATTGTTTCCCAATCAGTTCCGCAGTAACTCTTCTCCTATTGCTTTGTTGATTTAGCTGCGGTGCCTTTATAATTAGTTTGATTGCCCATTCTTTGTACCACTTCTCAGCCCTCTGTGTACCAACTGGATGCTGTTTCTTTGATTATAAGATGTGGATATGATTACATTCGTGCTGGGCAAACCGAAGGTTTCTGATTTGTAGTCACCCGAATGAGTAGACTATGTCGTTGGAGCTGGACTCCGGTTCAACTACGTGATGGAAGCCTTTGAAGGTATATCTATCTGTAGAGGCTTTGGCAAAGACCGATATTTTTATTTCATTCTGAAGAGGATTACTGATCCTTAAGTTCTTGTCGGTTCCTGTCAGCAGCAAGTTCACTTATTCCTTGGACGTCTGTTGCTTCAGTAGTTGGTAGGTTGAGTGTTCCCGTGAACCCTTCTTCTGCTTTACTGAATATAGAGCTTGACACCGGAGGGAAACTTGTGCAGTTGGAGGACCCAGGCTCTGAATCTGAAAATATTATATTCGCTGCTTGTGGGCAGGAAAGGGATGTAGTTGCAAACATGCAATTTCTGAAATATTGACCTCTTTTCCTTCTTTTTCCTGGTGTTTTCCATAATTTTATTGCACGAACAGTAGTTTTGAAGTTTTGCGTTGTTTGAGATAGATCCTCTTGCTTTTGATGATAATCTCGGTTATCTGCTTCCTTTGCCCAGTGGACCTGTATGCGAGGACTAATTGCTCATCATCAGAACAAAAGGAAAATATGGTTTTGTAATTTTTCTCAGTGAATTCTCACAAATCATTCCACATTGCTGCTGATTAGATGACAGGTAAGGGCAGTTGGGAAGTTCCAGCCCAGGCCAAAAGGGTCATGAAGAAGTAGAGTCCATGCCTTGGTCTCTTCAGCTTCTCTTCCTGTTGTAACAAATGAAATGCCTGGTGGTGATGAGATTGGCACTCGAGTTCTGAAAAATCGGGTGAAGATGTATGATATTCAACTTTTCTTGTTTCCTTGATTTCTATTGATTTTTAGATATTTGGAAGATGATAATTGCTATCCACTCTCTATGCAAATGACGTTACATCCCTCTAGCACTACAAAGACCGACTTTGTCATCTGGAATCTCTTGAAGATCTCCCCAGTGAATCTTGAATAAGGAAGGTAAAAGCAACATTTAACCATTTTATTTTGACCTTTGCCAACTGATAGCATCATAAATTCCATTCTCAGAACAGACACCTCTCAATTTCCATAATTTTTCTTTTATCAGGAGGGACAGTTCCTCTTACTATGACTTCTGTGGATGTTATGCAAAGAAAGTTTCAGGCCTTCTAGTTCAGAAGTCTCCAGACTCTTCTCATTTCCTGGTAGCTGACTACTGTCTCTTCTCTGAAGAGGTTACTTCTGTCAATTTTATTGCATTATTGTAATTATTTTGAAATACTGGACCTTTCTAGGAGGCAGAAGTCTTTTTGGGTTAGAAGTCGGAGACTTTTCTAAGAATTACAAGTTTTAGCAGGGGTGAATTTGCACCAAGCAAAAGGCACGGAGTTGGGCAACAAAACCTGATTTCAGGTCTTCTCAGGCAACGTCTACTGGTAATGATCATAAGGAGGACCCTCTGACCGACTATGAAAGTAAAACGCATGGATGCTGGTATATTTTCTGGCTGTATTCCAGAGGAGATCTTCCAGTGATCATCAATTTGGGCTCTGTTTGGTTTTTGTAAAGTGCTTTTGATATCTTTTAGAGAACGAAGACAGATTGTCACAGTTCATCTATATATATGTATCCGGGCATATAAGAATATCAGGTAATTTTTTTCTGTGCCTTTCAGGAAAAGGAAAGCACTGAGGAGATTCTTTCTTTTAATTTTTCTTGGCATTCAAGTTTTGAACCCTCTTCAGAGTCAGAGGCCCAAGAAATCTTCAGTGGAGAGCGTTGAACCGAGTGCGACTTTATTATTCAATTAACAATCCTTAATGGAGAGAGCTCCAGGCACCAGGTGGTCGAGACAAGACATGGAGTTGTTTTACGAGGTGCAGGACCGAGCGATCAGTACGCCTTTAAGTACACTATGAACTTCACAGTTTTTGAGTATCTTCTACTGAGAGCTTGTTTGGATTGAGGGATTACTGAGGGTTGTGGAGGGGAGGGTTATGGAGGTGCACCTCTTGTTTGGCTAATAGGAGGTTTATGGAGATGCAAATTTAACCATTGTTTGTAAAATTAAAATATGAGGGCTGTGGAGGTTTATGGAGGGTTAACCCTCTTCCAAGCCAATTTTTCAACCCCAAATTGGAGGGTTATTTCAATCCTCCATAACCTCCAACTCCAAAAACTTCCATAACTCTCCCCTCCACAAATCTCATCACCCCTCAATCCAGACAAGCCCTAAGAGATGTCTTTTTGAATGTGCTTCATGGAATAAGGCAGTTTGGCACAGATCTGTCAATGATCAAAGGATTGTTTCCTAGCTTGACCCGTGGCTGAGTGAGGCTGAAGTTTAAGAAGAAAAACAAAATCAAAATCTGACGAGGCTGTTTGAACTTTGAAGCATTGGTAAATCGTGGAAAAGGTAAAGTATCCCGTGTTTAGGTACTGGGCAAAAGGTCGGTTTCAATCGCTCATGCAGTTGATGTTTCTTTTTCCTTTTCCAGATCAGATATTTCTAGTTCGTGATCGAGTGGCTGCAAACTGTCACTCGGGCAGAGAACAAATCAAAAGCTTGACAATGCAGAAGCAATCACATTCAAGGACGGCTCTGAGAATTTGCATCCAGAAACCAGTGTATGCAGTACTCTTCACTTGTGCAACGAAGTCTACCGAATGATTAAAACAAAACCACAGCTCCATCTAACTGAGCGGCAAATTTCTTGTTGGCAGGGGGCGAAGGAAGAGGAATGGAGACACCGAAGGCAATATTGTTAAACTTCTGGGTTCCCTTTAAGTCCGGCAAGAATGGTGAGCACGACAATTATGATGACGATAACGGAGATATTTTCAGTTTATATATGAGACAACTTTTTGTTGGAAAGACGCTGGGTAGGTAACACACCCATTTCTGACAATGACCTGGTAGTTCATTGTGTCCGTAAAACATGCAGAAGGTTTCATCTCAGGAAGGATGATCTCTTGGGCAACAATTTCCCGACCTGGCTCTGTAGCATGACTACCCGTTTAATGTTCAGAGAATGATGCAGGATGTTATCGTTGTAGGTATCAATGAAATCAGGTTGGGATTGGATACCACAGCCTTGATGCCCCCGCTCTGTTCATGGTTCACCTCCTGTTCGATGACGACTGCGCTGGATGCCGCAGCCCAGCCACGTCGAAAGAATTCCTTGCAAGGCCGGTGGCTGCCGTTTCTTCGGGCACGACTATTTGTCGTTTGCAAAATGACATGACTATACGTGAAAAACTCCAAGCATGTGCGTGCTCTCCACGTCTAGTATCTATGAGAAATTCTCGGGTGGTCCTACCTCGTCACATGATACGAAAAAGCACCGATTAAAATGTGATAAACAAGCAAATTAGTATTAATTATTCGAACAGTTATCATAATTAATACTAATCAAAGTAATTTGATTGATTCTTTTCAACCGTATCATTATGATGTAGGAGTATATATTATCTAGCGGTTAGGCTTCTTTCCCTTAAATAAAGTCTTGTGTATGAGTTTTATGAAAATACAATTTATGATATGGAAAATCTTATTTTAGTGAGTCGATCTTGTTCGAATTAAATTAGTCAGCTTGGTTCTAGAATAACCTAACTTAAACAATCATTTCTTTTTTTTTTTGAAGTATTATTGATATTTTTCTCAAAAATCCAGCAGCTAATTTAGGAAAATTGGTATGTCATTCTTATTTCTTTTGTTTGGTATGGTTATCGTGTGCTGTCCGTTGAATGAGAAATTTTTAGGTAATTCTATATCATTATGTAACATGAGAAAATATTAATAAAAGTATTAGTGTTAGTCACCCGAGCATTTGGCATAATTAAGACTAATCAAAGTAATTTGATCGATTTTTACTCACCACGTCACTGTAAAATATAACCACTACGATTTTTTCAGGCTAAACAGATATATTTAAAAGTAAAATTCTCGCAATTACGAATTTTCTCCGATCAAATTATATATCTTACTTGAAGAGAAAATGCATTGAATCACCTTAATCATCTCGTACCGGTGCGGACTGCTAATTGTTGGATCATTCGTATCAGAGAACTGACATGGAAAATGCACGCAGCATCCTTACATTTATCATCCCCGACAATAAATAAAAAATATGGAAAAAGAAAAAGAAAAAAGATTGTCAATAATTGAAGTCAAGTTTGACAGTGTCAAAGAAGTTGGGGAACGCGTGGAGGAGCCATTGAAGAGCGGGGAGTGGGGCCCGCCTCTTGTCTCTTTCATTGGGATGTCCGGTCCAATTTGTTGGACGAATTGCCCACCTTTTTTTATTTCTTAATAATTCAATGGATAATGAAAATATCAAATAATTAAAAAACACGTAATACGTTCCAGATAAGGAATAATAATAATAATAATAATAAATTCAATAATTCGACCAGTCATAGGGATCTCAGCCGTAGATTACGGGTGGGTGCGAAGATGGCTGGCAGGCAGCTGAGACATTTGATGCAACCGGCCGACATGGTAGGCCTCGAGAATAATAAATATTCCGATTTCGACCCTAACGAACGGCCAGAATAAAAAAATAAATATTAATAAATCACCGGACGATATATTTTATTGTTTGAGATTCACTATTTATTCCAAGATGCCGATTCTCTGAGAGAGTCAAACTCGGACCCGTAATAATTCACTCCAACCTATTATCCCCGTCTCAGAAAAAGGAAAAAAAAAAAGGCACAGGATCTTGTCTCTAGTAATGATATTTTGCTTTCACGATTAAAAAAAGCAGTGTGAATTTTTCCCGACCCGTACCATCTAATCTCCAGAGCCCGACAACAATCCCGTAAATTTAAGTTCGAACTTAGTCGATTATTGAAACGTAAAACTCTCCGGAACCATTTTAACCTTTTTCTTTCCTTCTTCTTCTTCTCTCATTTAACCCTATGGTCTCTAGTTTTTGCAGATAAATATTATGGGAAAGTGTTCTATTGTTTCCATTGTATATATTTTCTTATGTTTGGTAATTATACAATGTATAGTCCAATTACCAAATTTAAAATACTATAAAATGTAAATTATATATCCCGTAATAATAAATATGAAAGTTTAACTATTTTTTTTTAAATGAAGGAGATCTATGAATCTAAAAGCTGATAGATAATGTCTGACCTTTTTTTGGAGAGAGTATTCAGTGGAACAGTCATACCACGTCAGCGAAGCTGACGTGATATATCCATCCAATAACAATTCATTATTTATATAGTATTTCTAATTATAATTTACCATTTATTAATTTTTTAATATTTTTTACCATTTATATATAATTTTCAATTACGATTAACTATTTGTTTAATGTTTTTTTATATTTTTAAAGATTTTTTAGAATTTAATAACTATAATTATATAATTATTGATTACATGTCTAATCGTGATTGGATGAATATACCATATAAGCGATGCTGACGTGGTATGACCGCTCCACTGAATACTTTCTTTTTTTTTTGTTAAATTGAGATCATTACTAATAATACATATCCCATTTTAAAATCATTTATATATGGAAGCAAACTTCCTCCGTGATGTCACTTTCTAATTTTCCAAATTATCTACCGACATATAATTATTACATTAAGGAAAATAGATATTTAATGATAAATTTACTATCGTGTAATTATTAACCACTAAATTTCTCTCTCCTATCTCACTCTCCTTTCCTTTTCTCTCTTGTCCTCTCCCCCGCAGTCGCATTCCACGCGTAAAAAACACATTGAGTTGGTTTCATTAATTTTCTTCATATAATGGTACTTGTGAAATTTTCTCAATTTTTGATGATCGATTTTATACGTATTAAAAATTAGATAATAATTTCACATAATGTAATTATATATTACGTACCGAATATTTACTCCATCGTAAGCATGCACCGTGCACATGTCCTTCCAGTTTTAATCATAAAATTGTTCTTTTTCTTTCATTCTATTTTTTAGAAGAAAATTTAAGTAGTCCCATTTTGTAATATTTTTTAAAAAATGTCCATTAAATTAATTTAATAAATAATAATAGACATTAACCAGTACTCTACACGAAATTATCCATTTTACATTCAATTATAAATTCTTATTTTTTAACAAGTAAGTATTAATTTTTTTTATTGATAATTAATTTTTAAAGTGTATAATTGGAAATGAAATATCAGAGAGTGAATATAATGTTATTTGATAGTTGTGATTATATGAGTGATTTCATCACTCCATCCTCATTTATTTTTTTATTGATTAAAAATATGTTCATCAGGGGTATTTTGAGAGTTCAAAAGTGAAACTAACTGATTTCGCTTCTTTCATATAATTAATACTAGCAAATGATCTGTGCTACACACGGTGAGAAACGTCGAAGAAAATTGCAATCGAGTTACAATTGTGCCTTATCATGGATCTGTTCGAACTGGATAGGTCCTCGTCTTGTTAGACCGTCTTCTCCTCGAGTGACTCACAAAGAAGTGCAATAGCACGATGACTCCCACGGCGGTTGCTAACGTCCTCCTAGCCTCCACTGGAGTTGCGGATGGAGCTCGACCTGACTCAGTGTCGAAGCATCAAAAGGGCAACTCCTTGGGGATGAGCCACGGTGGTTAAAGATGGATCCGAAGAAGAGGAAGGAGAACGGACAGGTGGGCGAGTAGCCACTCGGACAGGTGGGTGAGTAGCCACTCTCCAAGAGAGAGACGAGGAGAGGAATTGCTTGGTTGAAAAGATAAATTAATCCTTATAAAGTTTAGGGTAAAGTAAATTACGCTTTATATAAAGTAAATGGACTAAGAGGGTAATTTTGAAATAGAAAATGAAACGAAAATTGTTTTTATTCTTTAATATGATAATTGATATTAGAAAAATATTAAATTAATAATAATTATCCGTGCCAATTAAAAATCTTCCCTGTCAACTTACCGTTGACAGTCGCTGCATTTATTAACGTGGGACCGATTTACTGCCAATCACCGCAACTAACCGAGCAGCGAGAAGATGAAAATTTTCCCTTTTTTACCGCCGGCAGCTTAACTTCCCCCGGCGGCCGCCACGTGCCGCCTTCCAATTCACCTTCCGAGAGGGCCCCACTCCTGCCCCACTCAGCTCTCCTACTACTACTGCAGACGCCCCTCGACACCTTGACTTTTCTCTCTCTTCGCCCTCCCTCCGATTCCTCCCCTCTCTAATCCACCATCCCGCTTCGCCGCTGCACTCCGGCGTCTCCGACTGATCGCCGACGGCCCCCGGGGATAACTCGTGTAGGAGCTGACTCGTCCGTCATAAGGGACACGCTGAAGGTCCTACTCCGTGCATTTATGACCGTTCGATCGCCTGCGTGATCCACGCCGAGCTTTTCGTCCCACAGGCACTTTCCACTTTTTGCTTTGCTCTGCTCTGCTCTGCTTTTTCTGCTTCAGGCGCGTTGAATTCTCCACTGGGGCTTGAATTGGGGTTCTTGGTGGGAATGTGGGGTTTGTCTGGTGGCGGGATTTCGTGCTGATACTGACAGTGGTCTCAATCCGTGTTTTGCTTGCAGAGTCGAGGATATGTCGGGCCCGCTGGATCGGTTCGCGAGGCCTTGTGAGTAATTCTTGTGCTCTCGCCCAGATGCAGCTTCCCCCTAGTCAATTGCTATCTGCTCCAAATTTAGGGTTCCCCTGATCGTTGTGTTTAGAGAAGTGTGATTTTGTGCTCTGGGAGAGAGCTGAGAGAAAGATTGTTTTCTTCTTCTATGATGTGTCCGTTGGGATTATGTGAGAGGTGAAGGAAGAGATATTGGATCTCTCATGGCTTCTCTTCTTTCGAGACAATTCCTAGCAAAGCCACTTGATTAGTTTCAATCAACTTTAGATTTGGAGAGTATGAGGTTTCCAAGGTTTTCAATTTGTTGTCTTTCGTGTGGAAGTTTTGCTTGTCTTTCAAACTAGTGGTCAGATTACTCCTATGTTCTGTCCTTCGGTGGAAAGAGAGTCTGTGCTTATGCAAAAATCCTATATTTTGTAGCATCAATTAACTAAATGTTGCTGCATCATTTTTCTTGCAAATCATGAAGAACTCTCATGTGCATAGTTTTCTACATTTTTTCACCAATCCACTGTCCAATTCGGTGGAGTGAATACTCCTCTGGGGAAGCCTGTGTTATATACTTTATGTTTTATCATATTATTGTTGAAGATATGCTTGATAGTTCGAGAATGATGCGATCATAAATTATATTGCTTAGCATATACTGAAACATGTTTTTTGCTTGTGCAATTCCAGTATCATAAAATTATCTAATTTTCCTGGTTATAGTATGAGAACTGGATAAAGCGACAAGTGGTGAGAAAAGTACCTTGGTTTTGGAATTCCACAAAGAATGTAACTGCAAAAATCAGGCACTGAGAAATTATATTTCTAATTGCCGAAAGTATATTATGTAACACATTTATCTTGTGTTGAGTTTTATATAGCTTTAATTATCATTTCCAAGGACTTGCTTAAGTTAAGCTTCTGTGCCTGACTATCCTAAGGTGACATTTATTTTCTTTCAAATAATTTCCTTAACATTGACTCGTTTTATGATGCTAATTCTTTAGGCTTTGAGGGATTCTCGGGTAGTGATGAGAGGAGAGAGAGGAAGTCTGATTTTGAATGCTCTGAAGACGAGAGGAGGACTAGAATTGGTTCGCTGAAGAAGAAAGCCCTAAATGCATCTACTAAATTCAAGCATTCTCTCAAGAGAAAAAGCAGTAGAAGGAAAAGTGATGGTAGGGTCAGCTCTGTATCCATTGAGGATGTTCGGGATGTGGAGGAGCTACAGGTTGTTGATGCATTTCGCCAGGCACTGATTTTGGATGAACTGCTCCCAGAACAACATGATGACTATCACTTGATGCTGAGGTACTCTTTCCACAATTTTTGGCTTTTTCCTTATCCTTTGGTTGTGTTACATCTATTCTACATGGAACCATGTTGATTCATGAGCCGAGTGCTTGTGAGATATTGGAGCATGTGAAATTCATGCCATAGAATGCACAAGTGGATTAAGCATATCATAAGTGGTACTATCTAATGTTTAACACAGTTCGTCTCCTGCTATCTCAAAAGTGATGGTTATTACTTCTTTTCTGCCCCAAACAAATACAGGTTTTTGAAAGCAAGGAAGTTTGATATCGAAAAGGCAAAGCACATGTGGGCTGAAATGCTCCAGTGGAGGAAGGAATTTGGTGCTAATACTGTTATGGAGGTACTGGCTCTAATTTTGCTTCCAATACTCAGTGAGTACCAGATGCTGCTTTTTAGTTGACTTATCAATGCCATCATTTGTGCTTCAGGATTTTGAGTTTAATGAGTTGAATGAAGTTTTGAAGTATTACCCTCATGGTTATCATGGGGTTGACAAAGAGGGAAAACCTATCTATATTGAGAGGCTTGGGAAAGTAGATCCTGCCAGGCTTATGCAAGTCACGACCATGGATCGGTATATAAGATATCATGTACAGGAATTTGAGAGATGTTTTGCAGTGAAGTTTCCAGCTTGTACAATTGCTGCAAAGAGGCACATTGGTTCAAGCACAACTATTTTAGATGTTCAAGGCGTGGTATGTTTCTTCAGCTAGTTACTCTTTTATCTTGCTGTTTGCATCTTAATGCATCTTTTATCTTCCATTACCTTATTCTATCAGGGCTTCAAGAACTTGACCAAATCAGCGAGGGAACTCATTATGCGACTGCAAAAGATTGATAGTGACAATTACCCTGAGGTATTGATCTCTGCTTCACCAGTAAAAATTGCCTAAATTTCTGTCTCCTCTCTGAAAAACAAAGTTAATTATGACTGGTAAAATGTTAAATTTTTGAGGCTTTATTCATGGATGCAGACTCTCAGCCAAATGTTCATCATCAATGCCGGTCCGGGTTTTAAGTTATTGTGGAACACTGTAAAATCGTTTTTGGACCCGAAGACAACTTCCAAAATTCATGTAAGACTCTCCTTTTGATAGCAGACATTTTCTAGATTTGTTAGAATCTTTTATTGGAAACAAGTACCAAGGCAAGTTGAATCTTTTATTTGTTAGATTCTTTTGTTGTCACACCTTGTTGTTTTTAAATCTTTTGGTGGGAATATATACAGGTTCTTGGAAACAAGTACCAAAGCAAGTTGCTAGAGATCGTTGATGCTAAGTATGTGTGGAATGTTTTTCTGGATTTGAATTTTTATTTTGGCCAACATTTGAATATACACTCTCTTCTATTTTTTATATTTTAATTGCCAACAGTTATTCTTTTGCCCTTTTTTGCCAGTATTTATGCTGATGCCTTTCTTTTATTACTTGCTCTCATGATGCTGACCCTGTTTACACTTTATCAGTGAGCTGCCAGAATTCCTGGGTGGTAACTGCACATGTGCAGATCAGGGAGGTTGCCTTCGATCTGACAAGGGACCCTGGAAAAACCCAGAAATATTAAAGGTGTACTCCCTTTCTCTTTTCCTGCTCTGCTGAGCTACATGTGAATCCTTCAAAAATACTTTGCATGTTTGACGACTCATTTAAATGAGGATAATTACCTGTGTGATTATTTTTCAGATGGTTCTCAGTGGAGAGGGGCGGCGTCCTAGACAGGTTGTCAAGGTTCTGAACAGTGAAGGAAAGGTCATTGCTTATGCTAAACCTGGGTATCCAATGGTAAGAACTTCAAGAATCTTTAATTGTCAAACTGCGTGCATAATTTGTCAATTAAGACCTTGAGCCCCTTTTTATTGCAGCAGATACTTTGGGCATTTTCAATAGGGGAAGAGGGTGCTAAAAATCCTCTATCATGATTGAGACGCGAATTTTAAAGAACAGTTTAGTCAAACTTCATGAATATTTCAATATTATCTTTTTCGGCCCTTTTGAAGTTTGAGGTGATTTTATAAATGCATTCTTGGTATCTAGGGACTCTTCGTATCTTTTTTTTCCTGGTTCACACCAGCCATTGATAACTTAAACTTAATAGATGTAGAGTTTGTTAGGATGGGCTGTGATTTGTGATTTAGCAAAGCAGACTTGTTAAGATGGATAACCATTTACTGTAATCTTTAACTGTGGAGCAGGTTAAAGGGAGTGATACATCGACAGCAGAATCAGGTTCTGAAGCTGAAGACATTGCTTCTCCAAAAGCAACGAAGTGTTACTCACATCTTTGCTTGACCCCTGTTCGTGAGGAAGTAAGTTTCTATCCCTTGCAGTTGACAGTGTTGCTTTTGCCTGTAGCAGCCAACATTTTGACTCCCATTTAAAGAGACTTAATATTACATTCACATCCTGCATAGTTGAATTCTCTATATAAAAGTTGTAGTTTTTTTTTACCATGATTTGCGAGAGAATGACCAATTGTTGTAAATAGCAACAAGTTGCTTATATCAGTTACAAAATTTTCACGAAGCCACAGATGGTAAAACAGGAAAAAGGCATCTAGTGTTAATTGATTAGCTATTGGATATGTATAGCAATTTTCAGAGTAGCTTACCATGCCTTTCTGAAATTTCAGGCTAAGGCAATAGGAAAGATAAGCTATGCCAACAATTTTCCAGGCTATGATGAGTACGTTCCTATGGTTGACAAAGCTGTTGATGCTGGTTGGAAGAAGCAATCATCCCTTCAGAGGCCTACTGCATCCAGAAGTCAGTAAAGAACCACTCTAATATTATATGTACTTGAGATATGAGGCCTACCGAAACAATGAACCACAGCAATTCTTTAAAACCAATTACTGTGTGTAGTATGTCTATTAGCTCTGAAAGCTACTGCATTTTCAAATAGGAAACTTACCTGCATGAAATGGTTGGTCTGGGCTTTGTTTCAGTAAGATAGAATATTTGATCTGTATGTCTGCCATTTATTAAAGAGTGATATACCCCCATAGAGCTACAGAAGTTTGATCTTGAGAGAACTAAATATGAAGAGGAAGTGCTTACTATCTACTGGCAATTGGTCCAATGTGATTCCAGTAGGTTACTTTTGCTGTATTGTCAGCTGATAATACTTTTGTAGGTTTCCTCCCCTTAATCAATGCTTAAGTATTTGTGCAGGAATTGCAGCACAGCCCGAGACTCCTAAGCCACCTGAAGGAGTTCATGCAAGAATGTTCTTTGCAATTTTTGCCTTCTTCATGACCTTCCTCACTCTGTTGCATTCATTTGCATCCCGTGTAACCAAGAAGCTTCCTCAGCCATCACCAGAAGTTGAGCAAAGTGTTCCAGAGCTTGCCCTTGATGCTGCACAGAAGGAAGAGTGCCGCCCCCCATCACCGACTCCAGCTTTTGCAGAGGCTGATCTCCTTGCTTCTGTGATTAAAAGGCTGGGTGAGTTGGAGGAGAAGGTTGATACGCTGCAGGCGAAGCCCTCTCAGATGCCATATGAGAAGGAGGAGTTACTCAATGCTGCTGTTTGTCGAGTGGATGCCTTGGAAGCAGAGCTAATTGCTACAAAGAAGGTAATATTGTTAACTGCACTCCTATGGATAATATATCCTTTAAAATTGATGTGTCCATAAATATTTTCATAAAACCTTTAATTTTATAAAAAAGAGTTGCATTTCTCAGTTTAGCTCATCGATTTCTGAAATTTTTTCTATAAGATATTTCTGGAATTTGTTTTGCTTTTTAAATATTTTGCTTGAAAAGGTGCCGCATCTAACTGTTTTCCATGATTCTTAAAATCCTCAGCAATCTCAGTG
Organism: Lagerstroemia speciosa; assembly: GCA_037672795.1. Classification (NCBI taxonomy): domain Eukaryota; kingdom Viridiplantae; phylum Streptophyta; class Magnoliopsida; order Myrtales; family Lythraceae; genus Lagerstroemia; species Lagerstroemia speciosa. The sequence goes on along the minus strand of CM075289.1, from coordinate 6,855,228 downwards.
CCTCTAACATTCTCGATGTTAGAACTGCAGAGGCGTCCCTCTTACCCTTATGAGGTTTTCATTTGAAATATAACTTGTATCTGTATTTTGTTTGTGTTTCACACCTTGAGCAGGCTCTGCACGAGGCTTTGATGAGGCAGGAAGAGTTGCTTGCATACATCGATAGCCAAGAAGAAGCAAAGTTTCGGGTAAGCACAGTTATTATTCTGTATACCACACCGACATATATGCAGCAAATTTAAATCCCTGAAACAAGCATTCGAACTTATCAAGCTCTGATTGAAATCTAAAATGTATCAGAAGAAGAAGTTCTGCTGGTAAGATGATCTGTGGACGGAGGAGGTTGACCTGACTGAACGCACTTCTCATGGAATTCTGCTTCTGCCACAGTACCACGAGAATATCATCAGAATTCTGCAGCAGTTGGGATGCTCCAAGAATTATGTGCGGAAAGAAAGTATGTCTTCCTTCACTACATATATTACGTCGTGTGAAATGAGTGCCACTCGCAGAAAACTCTTATTTGTTGTTGATAGCACCTGAGTTGTTATTGGCTGACTTTACATATATGGAATGAAAATGGAAATTAATTTGCTGGGAATCAGACTTATGATCCAACTGCTTTGACAATTTCTTTCTCCTTTTTCCCCTATTTTTATAAGGATTACTTGCAATAAATGGGTACTGGAGAATATCATGGACTCCCCATGCTCATCTGATCATTGGAATAAACAAGAATAGAAACTGGCAAAAATGCAAGGGATTTAGTAGTATGGTACAGGAAACACTTTTTATTAATTAAGGAAGAATTTTATGGGAAGAGTTCTCGGGCTCTTAGTCATCCCTACAGCTTTTTCCTTGGATATGAACAAACAACACGGACCCTTTGAGACAGAAGCTCTCACAAACTTCAAACCCACATCATATGAGGTCGGGTATCGAAGACAAACTCAGGCTATCAAGACTTTGAACTTATGAATATCAAACTGGAAAGAAATCTCAGTCAAGTTCCAGCAAAAATAAATTCCATGAGCGCTCCTTCCGGAAGTTCTGTGCTCACCACTTCACCATTTGTACTGGAAATATGAGCTACAATTAGTGGAAACGAAAGGTGGAAAACCAAGATAAATCCTTAAGCTGTGGAAGCAGAATATTTTCAACTTACCCACTTCTTCTTCTTCTTCTTTTTCTCGATGTAAGCGAGGAGTTCATTCTGTCGGGTGAGGGACTCCTCCAGCGCCTACATATTGACAAGTTAGAATGCCTAAATCTCAGGTGAACTGGATTTGCATTGAACATGCAAGAAGAAAATAGAAAAAAACAGAGTAAACAATTCTCCCTTCTCTGCTATGTAATGGAGTCAATGAGTTTTCGCTTGCCCACTCGGCTAGCCCCTTCCAATTCTGTTCCAAGCAAACTTGGAACTGCTTCCGGGGAACTTCCAATGATCCACTCATAGAATCAAAATTCAAAGCCATATCGGAGAAGCTAACTCCTCAACTTTCTACTCAAATCCTAGTGGTAAATGGTACCAAAGTTTTTAGCTGGGAAATGGAATTTGCTATATTACCTTCTTAGTAGAAGATAGCTCATGCTCTAGGGCTTCCACACGGCTAATTGCAGTGTTTAGCATCTCCTCCTTCTCGGGTGGCATTGCACTCTGCTTCATGCACAGGGCGCTGACCTTCTCCTCGAGTTCAGCCATCCTCTTGAGCATAGTCATATACTCAGAGGTCGAGATGGTCGTCTTGGGCAGGTGGTGACCACCCTTTGACTGCATCGCACTGTCAACATAGTAGACAGGGCTTGAGTAGAGCGTGCCATCAGTAAGCTTCTTGGGCATGTTCTTTGTCAGGCGAACCATAGTGACAATGCCCATCACGATGGCAAGGACGCCGTTGAAGAATTGGTTACTGAAGCCCTCTGGCGCTTTGCAAGCCTCTTGCAGGGTCAAACAATCCGCTGCAAAATATGAAGGGTCAAAGATGGTGAGTCTATGTTTAGGGCATAGACAAATGAACTTTACTGGTCAGTTTACAATGCTGAACCGAAAGTGCATGCTTGTACTGTCCGGAGAAATCCAAGAACCAGATGAGGCCAAAATCTCACCAAGCTAGGAGGTTTACATAAAACCAAATGTTCAATATGAAGGGGCCGGAATGGGAGGACTTTGGTGTTCTATTGTTTGGTTAGCAGAACCAAACATGAAATGGGAATCAGAATGACAACATACAATTAACTAGGAAGCTTGTATTTTAGAGAACTGGGAATGGATGATCCCGGGCAAACACTCAGATGATAATCATTAGTGACCTTTTAGAGCAATCCTTATATGTGCGTAATTCGTTAAAATAGAAACCTTTGGAGAGGGCGAATGTCTCTTTTGATATGGCCTGAGGCCAAGCCATGTCTACGGGCTTGTCTGCCATGGGAATGAAGTTGTCATAGTTGCATCCATCCTGACATTTCTTGACAGAAGCCTGCATAAAGAATGTTCCACTTGAAAGAGTTAGTTTGATTTACTGCCATAGATTGCTCATGAGGAGTTTTAGAAAGCCGGCTTACCGCTTCATGGATTGGAGAAAGCTGGTGAGCTTTCATGGTTGGGTTTTCTGCACTTGGAACTGGTTCTGAGTTGAAAGACACCTGTTTGTGCAATTTACAACACAAATGAGAGAAAAGGTTGAAGAAGAAGTTCTGGAAAGCCTGTTGACAAGATGAAATCAAATTACTATCCACCCACTTCTGCCTTCGGTTGTGCTGCCTCATCATCGGAGATTGTCTTCTCCTTGATATCAGACAGAGCCCTTCTCCGGCATTTGGCTTCACCATTTTGAACCATCTGCATCATGGAGAAAGGAAAGAGAGAGCATATTTGATCATTAGTACCCGTGTTTGTTGGCCATTGTTCGTTCACTGGTGCGAACTCTGAGAGAGAAGGAAATGAATTCATCTGTGACCTTCAGAATCTCCGGATCATTCCACGGGCCTTTATCAGACCTCATGCAGCCTCCCTTGTCAGCACAAGTGCAGGTGCCACCCAAAAATTCTGGCAGCTCACTGTATAAAATTCACCCGAATAAGATTCGCATATTTTCGAATGAATGCTGGGAATCATGGTGTGTAGATTTAGACTGTCATATCTTGGAAGACTTCTCAGTTTTCTGAAACATGGTATGCTGCGGCAGTTCGTGCTTCTGAGCTCAAGAAATAAAAGAGGAGTGAAGTTTCATACCTTGCATCAATGATTTCGAGCAATTTGCTCTGGTATTTGTTACCGAGAACCTGGTAGAGAAAAGATCAGTGCCTTAGAAACTCGTCATATGGTTGTGATGAGTGAATGTGATAGGAAGTTTCTTACATGGATCTTGGCAGTGGTCTTCGGGTCGAGGAACGACTTAACAGTGTTCCACAACAGCCTGAACCCGGAACCAGCATTTATTATGAACATCCGGTTCAGGGTCTGCAAAGAACAGAAGTGGCATCAGTTGACTGGTAATCAGTGCATTGAATCATCAAATTTCAGCTGATGGAAAATAATGAACACACAGCTCGAGCCGATTCATCAGATATATGTTACCTCGGGGTAGTTGTCTCCATCGATCTTCTGAAGGCGGACAATAAGTTCCCTTGCAGCCTTGTTGAAGTTTTTCAGCCCCTGAGTTAAAAAACAGCAGATCAAGATTGGTTTCTGAATACAGACATTCCAGACATCCTAAAAGGTTTCTCTTTGAACAGGATTGTGCTCCCTACCACTCCTTGGACATCCAAAATAGTCGTGCTCTGATCGATGTGCTTCTTGGCTGCAATCGAACAGGCAGGGAACTTAACAGCGAAGGTCCTCTCGAACTCCCGGACGTGGTACTTCACGTACCGGTCCATCGTGGTGACCTGCATCAGCTTGTTCGGGTCAACCTTCCCAAGCCTCTCGATGTAGACCGGCCTCCCATCCTTATCAACCCCATGGTGACCTTGGGGATAGTATTCCAAGACCTGATCAATTTCCTTGAACTCGAATTCCTGAAAAACCAAAAACAAAGAGATCTCAATGCAGAGATGAAGCATCAGCAACAGAGTCTATAGAACTTCTTGGAATAATGATATACGGTACCTCCATGATCGTGTCGGCTTCGAACTCCTTCCTCCACTGGAGCATGTCAGACCACATCTGCTTCGTCTTATCAATGTCGAACTTTCTTGCTCTAAGAAACCTGAATTGTCACAGCAGAAGATCCAATTCTGCAAGTTTTAACCTCGACAGACAAAAAGACGTAGGAAAAAAGCTTGAATTTCTGCAATTCTTGAGAACTGAATGCGAAATGCGTGGCACCTGAGCATCGTATGATGGTCATCATGTTTCGATGGCAAGAGTTCGTCGAGGATAAGCGCCTGGCGGAATGCATCCACGGCCTGGAGCTCCTCAGCATCGATGTCATCCTCAACAAATGAGACGGACATGACCCTGCTGTTCCTTCGGCTCCTCCTGGTCAGGGAGTACCGGAACTTGCTCGAAGCATTGATCGCCTTCTTCTTTAATGACCCGAGCTTAGTAGCCCGCCTCTCATCCTCGAGGTTGTCGGCATCGGGTTTCTCAAGACCTAGTAACATCAATTTTCACGAAAGTGAAACTGAACTAAATGAAATTCCATGTCAATACTGGTTTGAAGAACATGGGAAAATTTTCCATTTTTCCATTTCCTGCTTCATGGAAAGAGGAAGATCAGGGAAAGGAAGACACTAAACTTCCACGTAAGTGCTGTGTTACATAATGAAACATGCTCGTCAAGATTATTCCAATTCACTTTCCTACAATTCTTCCATCATTCATGGAGAGAAATGCCCGTTTTCTGGAACCAACAGATTCGTGAACCCGAATTTAAAGTACCATTTTGGAACTAACTGATTCTCATGAGGTTGCATACCAGGTTTCATGGGGCGATCAAGAGGTCCGGACATGACGTCGCACATGATTGAAACTTTGCCGAATTCTTCGATTCCAATTCACACACCCCTCAGGAGGCTGCAAACTCAATCTCTCATATCCAAACGCTCGGAACAAAACCGCCCTTATAAGATAGGCTTCTGCCCTCTGCAACATCAGGAAAACCGACAAACCAAGATCAGGCACATTGAACAACACTTAACACGATTCAGAATCATAGAAGAGTTTTCTCTGCACTTTTCAGTCCTGCAGTTGGGAATTCAATTCCGCTTCATTTCTTTCCCGTCGCTTTGAGACACCCGACGTTACGAACACGACAATGACAAGTAAGGCACCGCATCAGATGAAACAGAACGATGGACCTCTCCAAAGGGTGGTAATGTATGGTCATCAGGAGTCCAGAACACGAGAGAAATAAAAAGAAAATCGAGAAGAGGATCAGGAAGGGCGATACGATGCAGAGGATTTGCCTTACCCTTGGACAAGAATCGCACAGGAAGCTCAGAGACAGAGAGTGGAGAGGAGACTTATATATCCCTCCCGACTTAATCTCTGAACCAGAGGGATTCAAAGGAGACAGCCTGTGATTGATCATATTTTAGCAGAAAAATAGATAAACTATCAATGGAGATAGAGAAAAGAAGAAGATGTTGGAGTGGAAGAGAGAGGAGAAAGAAGAAGAATAAGAAGCGAAATGCAAGCCACTCCCTCCAAGATTTTTCAACCAAAGTTTCGATGCTTCTTTCCTATGAAGAGTTCATCTGTTTCATTTAAATTATCTTTTAAATCCATAAACTTAATGTTGCTTGACTACTATAACTGCGAGCATCAACCGTAACCTTTCTCCATTTACAATATTTAACTAAGGGCGGTGGTGAAATGGTTTAAAAGACATTCTCATGCAGTTTGATGGGGTCGGGGTCATAGCTATTGTTAGAAGAGACTCATTGAACCTCTATCTCTGTGAACATCGGTTTCTAAGACTAGACTATTAGTCTTTCAGTGGTATCACATTAACGATGCCAATGTTAGTATTGATTATTCAATTCGTCTGATATGTTCGCGATTGTTGAACACTATAACAAAACATTATGTAGCGGAGATGAGTTGATTGCAAGACTGTTGCTCTTCTTTTTACTGATAAAAGAAAAAAGATGTACACCCTAGGGGTGTGCAGAAAACCGGTTCGGCCCCGAACCGGTTTCGAACCGAACCGAACCAAAGAACCAGTTCGGTTCGGTTTGGCACACTAGGTAAAGAACCGAACCAGTTTATGTTGAAAAAACCGCATTGTTTTAAACCAATTCGGTTAACCGGTTCAAACCGAACTGATTTTAAAACGGTTCGGTTCGGTTCAAAATCGATTCGAACCGAACTGAATTGGTTTTAAAACGGTTCGGTTCGGTTCGGTTCAAAACCGGTTCGAACTGAATTGAATTGGTTTTAAAACGGTTCAATTCGGTTCGAACCGGTTTTGAACTGAACCGAATGGGTTTTAAAGTAAAACCAGTTCGGTTCGGTTCGAACCGGTTAACCGTATCAATTACACTTAGAAATTAACTGAACCGCTTTTAGTCTAAAAAACTGCACCAAAATAGAACCGGTTCGGGGAGAACCGGTTCGAACCAGTTCGGTTCCAGTTCGGTTCCAGTTCGGTTCCGGTTCGGTTCTCCCCGAACCGGTTCGGTTGCACACCCCTAGTACACCCGGAACCTTAGTTAGTATAAGTGGCATTAAACCACAAATAATTCAAGTTGATTTTGGCTTGTTGGCTTTATTAATTACATGCTCATCCATTATTTACAAGGAAGTCAACATATAACTACCATGTTCCTCTTTAGGAATCTCTTTCGCACATACTTAAAATAGATACCGTTTTAATCTTCACTTTCTTAACAATTGTTGCTTACATTGTCTAAGGAATGGACATGGGTAATGTTCATCAAGTCGAATGGACTTGCTAAAAACACCCGTAACTCGTCGGATACCTCTCACCATCGATCAAACTTCTTAATGCGCGCTACACATGTGTGTTGTATGCATGTAGAGAAGATGACATATGCTGGTAGTGAAATTGTCAGCTGTTCTTGAAGCTTTGGAGCTCCGAGTTCATGGCGTCCCACTACTGTCTCTGTCAACATCCCCACCACGAGAGGGAGAATGGGAAGAAAATGTCAAGAAAATCTGAAATATTAATTTCTTTTGGTCAGTGCAGTCTACGGGAGATCCCATGACATGGTTAACATTAACGAGAACCCTGATCTTTTTTTTTTTTTCTGGGTTTTATTTGAAAGAATAGAAGAGAGATTCTTCTTCTTCTTCTTTAAAAAATTCCACAACTAAAGAAGGAAAGAAAAAGGGACAAGTGAGGGCCACACGTACATAGGAATGTTAACATAAAACATGAAGATCTGGTCCTGTTTTTCTTTGGGATGAATCTGAATTATTACCCCATATTTAAGAAAGAATAGCTAACAAATCGAATGAGGAAAATATTTTAAAATCATTCAGCAAATGGATTCACGAGGGAGAGGATAGTCTTTTGAAGCTACTATATGAATTAATTAAGATGGTTGTTGCATTTGATAAGGTACTAGATTCGGACCTTATTAAACGAAGAAAAATTAGGAATGAGATAATTTTACCTCTTAAAGAATGGTTGGCCGATCCATTTGAATCCTCATAAGAGAATGAATACGAGCTGAGGGTAAGATCATTTTGACTGGATTCTCAAGACGCCCCTGGAGTAGTTTGATGACTCTCCAAAAGTTTCCACCAGTTGCCAGCTAGCATGTGAACCAAGTCCCCAGACTTGAAACCCACAAGAAAGCTAAATCAGAGGTGACAGTCCGATTTGACCCTTTGATGCTTAAGTCAGTGACACGTCTAAATAACAATGCCAAGTAAAAAAAGTAGCAAAGTGTGAAGTTATCCCGAAAAGAAGTGACACAAGTCGGATGTTGACCTATATTTATAAGGGAATGAGATAAGTAATCGATGGCCATGGACCAATAAAAATGTGCCACGTGGCACATAACTATAATAATGAAGATTATTCTTAAAAATAGTTAACTAGCAGTGTAAGGACTATTTTACCCCTACAATTATCTCATTCTTATCAAATCCAAATTAGCTATACATTGTTAAATTTCAACAGCACACGAAAAGAAATTTTGTGCGAGGATTCCCCATACCAACCACATGATTTGTATTGACAATAATAGAATTAGAAGTCGCCGCAACTATTTAATCTGAAAGATTAACCTGATAAATAACGGGATGATTTATTATTTATTACTTTATAATCACGTTTAATATTAATTACTTCATTGGATGCATTATTAGGATCTAATTCTCCTTATAGATTTGTATGTCTTCTTTGCATGCGAAAAAAATCTGATTTGATTCTTATAATAAGATCTTATTTTCCGACACGAAACTAATTCTTTTTAGATTTTTCCTTTTCTTAGAATAAAAAATAATTAATAAATTTCAGTGTGGTCGGGTGGTGGTTGTTACCTACCAAACCACAGTGCCCCGTCCTCCTCTCTGGATAAAATATGGCGGTTTTTATTACTTATTTGCCCTTTAATTAAAAATTAATGTAAATTAAATATGTCTACTGAAATACAATTAATTTTTTTTATGTAAGTTAATTTTCATTGGCTTTTGCAGAATAAATAATACACACTGAGTACGGTCTCTCTTCCACCAATTTTTTTGCATAAATGCATAAATAATTGTCTCCGACGAGACATCGAGAGATTCTCCCGGACAGATTAAAAATACATTCACATGTTGATATCAAGAGAAAATATTATTTAATAAAGAAATTTTAAAGACCTTTAGAATTAAAAAGTTATTTTATTTAACCCAAGGGCCAGCAATGGTAGTGAATTGGGTGTGCTCTCCAAGTTCAGGAGTTCGATCCTCATCCTAGGAGGGCCGCCGACACGTGCAGGAGTATAGACTGACTAGCCGATGGGATTGCCGGGTACCCATTTAGGCCTGAGACTAATCGGACCCCATACATCGAATACACCGTCATTAAAAAAAGTTATTTTATTTAAAATGAACTAACTCAGGGTGTATTTTTGAATTAGTAATTTAATCAATCTTGTCGGTTTTAATTTTCTTCGCGTGCAGATGACGGGCTTGCGTGTATATAAATACATAAAAACGCAGGCACGGACCGAGTCAAACCCCTTAACTCTTCGCCCCCTGCTGTTCGTCACTGTTCAAATGGCCTCTGCCCACCTCCTCTCGCCCTCTACCTTCCTCGCCAAAACCACAATCCACCACCGGTTGTCCCAAAACCCACTTCCCAAAATCCCTTCTTTACGGTTCAAGCTCTTCCAAAACCACGGGAAGCCCCTCCGGGCTGCCATCTCCCAGGCCGACGCCGACTCCGACGCCGCGGCCGTCGCCGCCGCAAAGCCTGCAGCTCAAGATGCCTCGTCCAGGCACTGCTTCTCCAAGTCCAGTGATGGGTTTCTCTACTGCGAGGACGTTAAGGTTCAGGACGTCATGGAGGCTGTTGAAAGGCGGCCCTTCTATCTGTACAGCAAGAGGCAGATCACGAAGAATGTCGAGGCGTACAAGGAGGCTTTGGTGGGTTTGGATTCTGTTATTGGGTATGCGATTAAGGCCAATAACAACCTCAAGATTTTGGAGCATTTGAGGGGTTTGGGTTGCGGGGCTGTCCTGGTCAGTGGCAATGAGCTGAGATTAGCCCTCCGAGCTGGTTTTGATCCCACCAAGTAAGTGTAATATTTTTATTTTTTATTTTTATTTTATTTTTCTTTTGAATGTGTAATAGACGAGGCTTTTGGATTGAGTTACTCTCTGCATTGTATTGATGGATATGTAAGTTGGGGTGGTGCTGGCTGTAGAAAGACCGAAACAGTAGTCAATCCCCTTTCCTTTCCTCATTGCCTTGTGTCAGCTCTTCATCCTTACTGTTTTTGGTCAGTTGTTATTCATCAAGTAGACTGTACAAATTTTAGGCTGATATAGCTTCAAAGGGTATGCCTTTTGTTCTTTAAAATTAATCCACTATGTTTCTCATCGTGCTCTGAAAGGTGCATTTTCAATGGGAATGGAAAACTCTTGGAAGACCTGGTTTTGGCCGCACAAGAGGGTGTTTTTGTCAATGTTGACAGTGAATTCGACTTGGAGAACATAGTTAAAGCTGCTAGAATTGCCAGCAAGAAGGTTAATGTGTTACTCCGCATCAACCCTGATGTGGATCCTCAGGTACATCATTTCTCATTCTTCGAGTGCGATCTTATATTAGTTTGGTTGATTGAATTCTTCTTTCTCGGTCATTTTGTGCCCATTCTTGTAGCATTTTTAGCCATTGGAACTGTTTCAATGATGATTATACGGAAGATTTCCTTATCCTGCAGTTATTCTATTAATGATGTCCAGTTTCAGCTGTGGTACTGTTTTCCTATGTCGTGGTTGCTTATACATTATTTTTTGAGAATTCATCCATCTTAAATTGCGCAATTGCTTCCTTCTTACGTAACTGTGGTTCCTGAAGTTTCTCCAATCCTGGAGGCGGGTAGAAAGTATTATTATGCATGCATGTTCTCCATGTTTTATTGACCGAGGCTTTCCATATTTCTCTCTCCCCTTAACTTTCTTTGCTTTTATCAGGTCCATCCTTATGTTGCAACTGGAAACAAGAATTCCAAGTTCGGCATTAGAAATGAGAAGCTGCAATGGTTCCTCGATGCTGTGAACGCGCATCCAAATGAGCTGAAGCTTGTGGGTGCACATTGCCATCTAGGTTCCACCATCACCAAGGTGATCTCTCAAGCTTTTTTTGTGGGGCTTCTGAGTTCCTGATGGACTCGCTATTTTTCTCTTATTGTGAGCACCAACCTGTTTAGTTGCTAAATTCTCAGTTGCTTTCATTATTATGAATTTCAGGTTGATATTTTCAGAGATGCAGCTGTTCTGATGGTCAACTACATCGACATAATTCGAGAGCAAGGATTTGAAGTCAGCTACCTAAACATTGGAGGTGGTCTTGGAATAGATTATTATCATACTGGCGCTGTTCTTCCCACACCAATAGATCTTATTGATACCGTGAGTATCTTAATGCTAAAATATTCTAGATCTCTCTCTCTCTCTGTCTCTGTCTCTGTCTCTCTCTCTCTCTCTCTCTATATATATATATATATATCTGTGTGTGTGTGTTTGTTTGTCTGTCCAAAGGCACATGCCAACAGAGAATGCTGGTTATGCTCTTGAGAATATTTCCTAAGAGTTGGCAGAAATGAAACTGAATATGAATATTTTTCTCACTTGATGGTACATAAGATACCTTCATTAGAGGCTTATAGTAGATGCTCTGGAATGATAGAAATAAAGTAAGGCCGTAACCAATGCTGGATAACTTGATTCATTTTATCTGGGAGGTCCTTATGAATTTCAGCATTTTCTCCCACAAAAGTATACAAAAGTGGTTTCTGAAATTTAACGAGGAATATGCCATGTAATGCAACCAAAACTCACCCTTTTCTTCGTTTTCTTTTCTTGAGAGGGACAAGAATTTGTCCCCTGTTTTCCACTCTTTGGAAGCAAAGCAGAAGGAGAATATTGTAAAAGTTAAATCTTAAAAGGAAAATTTAGGAAAGTTATTCAACACTACATGGGGCCAGGTGTCTTTTTGGAAGTTTCATGTCAAAATTTTCTAAAACATGTTTTGAGATAGTGTTTTATCGAGGTTGTAATCATAATTGGATGATATAAATTTATTGAAAAATATGGAAATTAAAACTTCTTTCTGGATGGTGATGCAGGTGCGTGAGCTGGTGTTTTCACGAAATCTGAAACTCATAATTGAGCCGGGAAGGTCACTCATTGCTAATACTTGCTGTTTTGTTAATCGGGTGACTGGGGTCAAAACTAATGGCACAAAGAATTTTATCGTGATTGATGGGAGCATGGCAGAACTAATCCGTCCCAGTCTCTATGGTGCATATCAGGTAGAACAAAACAAAGACCCTTTTTGTTAAATATGACTGTGAGATTTGGAACCCTCTGGTTGTGAAAATAGTTTCAGCTAATCAAAAACGGATTTGCTTTTGCCTAGTGAAGCTGAAAGGTTGCATATGAAATTGGAAAATTTGAGAAATTTTCCACTATCAAAGAAGGAACCTTTTCAGTCTTTCCCTTTTTGTCGTGCCAAAGAAATATTCGTTTTTCTATTTGCTGGATGCTGCACTACTTTTGTTTTTTGGGAAATACTTGATCAATGAACAAGAGCAATATGTGGGCTCTTTTAACTATCATACCATCTTCGTTTTGATTTAATTTCATGTTTTGTGGTTGATGATTACTCAGCACATAGAGTTGATTTCTCCTCCACCGCCTGGGGCCGAGGTCTCAATTTTTGATGTGGTGGGCCCTGTCTGTGAGTCTGCAGATTTCTTGGGAAAGGACAGAGAACTTGCCACACCAGCTCAGGCAATACTTCTAACCATAGTATAAATTTAGAAGGGAGAAAAATCAATAAGAAAAAGACAAAAAAATTGAATTATCTAATAATTCAAGTTCCTTATGAAGAACCACTATGTACAGGGCACAGGTCTCGTAGTGCATGATGCCGGTGCATACTGCATGAGCATGGCATCCACATACAATCTGAAGATGCGGCCTCCCGAGTATTGGGTAATTCAACTTGTACCTATGAGAATACATTTTTTTTTCTTTCTATAATTTTTGTTTCCTCTGTGGTTAGTACGACGTCCTTTTGGTTCCTACATAGAAGTTATGAAAGGTGGATAGTTACGTTGGTTAAAAACTACAAAGTTTACATTCAATGGATGGAGAGAAAAGAGAATAGATACCCTTTGCTCCCTTCTTGGCACCTAAAGTGCAGGATTAGTATTAAATTTCATGCTTGCGTGGGGTAAAAACTGGACAGTGATTCCCTTGTCCATTCTGAGAGACCTTTATCTGATGAGGCATAGTGTGTCATCACTGTGAAATATACATTTTTCTTGTCATTTGAATGCATAGAAGTATTTCCTAGGACGGTTACTTTGGTTCCTGATAAGCTTGTGCTCTGGAAAAATATGTAAATAGGTGAAATCTCTCTAGCCCTTTTCATTTCAAGAGATCAGATAATTTGAATTCGTCAATCCATAACCCCTTTATCTCCCTATGGTTGCTATCTCTGCTGATAGATTTTAGTTATGCAGACTCAACCTGCAGTTTGTTTACCGGATTGGTCATTGCGGTAATTTGCTGATGAGATCATAATCTGTCTCAGGTCGAGGAAGATGGATCTATAACCAAGATCCGCCACGGGGAAACATTTGAAGACCATCTACGGCTTTTCGAAGGCCTTTAATGCATCTGGTGAATTGCATTTGATTTGCTGCCAGCCAGCTCCCCACCCCCCAACACCCCTGCAGGTTTTATTTATTTATTTATTTTTTGTTGGCTAGTTTCACAGTTTTTGACCCCTTCCGAGAGCTGAGCCATATTGCAGTGCTGAAAGCTAGAAGTCACACAGAGAACAGATGGGAAAGTGTTTCTTCTTTCATGTCAATCATTGATTATTGGTTGGAAGTCTCAAAGATTAAGTAATGTAAGAAAAATAATCTCAAGCCTGCTTCTGGTTTTATTGATGATTTTGTGATGGTCTCTTGCAAGAGTCGTGGAATGGGAGATTTGAAAAACTCGGTTCACATCATGTTTCCTGGACTTCTTATGAGATCCTATGCACGCTTTCCTATGGTGTACTCATCAGATCAGATGCAAGCTAGTGATAAAGATCAACCTCTAACGAATTAATTCAAGTATTTTGTTGGATCTTGAATTGCACATCTTCACCCGATGTCAAGTTGTCCCCGATCAGAACCTTCAGTTTTCGGTACTGGAACTCACTACCTTGTTTTGTCCCTGGATCTCTGACACCCCCCGGGCTTCCGCCTCTTTCGCTGCAGCTTCCCCTTCACCAGACTTGGTCTCGTCACTTGTCTGCTTTTTCTTGATGAACTCGATCAATCCCCTCAGTGCCAGCTCCGGGACCTCATGCTTCATCAGCTCCTCACCGACCTCTGCAGGAGTCACCCTCGTCCCCTGTATTAGGGCTTCGACCTCCGGGAATAGTAGATCATATGTAATCCCAAGGTAGTTGGAGGCAAGGGTTCTGAATCCTTCTGGTGTGCAGTATGACATGTGTATGTGCACATCCATCCGTCCTGGGCGAAGCAGTGCCTGGTCAAGCTTGTCTCTGAGGTTGGTCGTGAACACGATGATCCTCTCGTCACCACAGCTTGACCAAAGCCCGTCCACAAAGTTCAGCAGTCCCGACAGAGTCACCTGAAAAATTTTTTCATCAAGAATTGACCGACAGCATTGTCCAAAGCACTAGAAGTGAAAATTAGTTCTGGAAAATGCAGATGATCATGCATTAGCATTACATCCATTTCATAATATGACATTCTGAACTCCAATTTTCATCTCGATTCGAAAACATTACCTCCCTTTCTTCAAAGACTCGATCACGAGGATCTACGATTCTGGTCCTGGGGCGCCTGCCAGGCAGGTTGACCGAGCAGTCAATATCTTCGACCACGATTATTGACCTGTTCGCGGTCGAGATCAGGACCTTCCTGAGAGCAGAGTTGCTCCGTACATCGCCAAGCTCCAGGTCATATATATCAAAGTTGAGGTAATTGGCCATTGCAGCTATCAGGCTCGACTTCCCCGTTCCCGGTGGCCCGTATAGCAGGTAACCCCTCTTCCACGCCTTCCCAACCTTCCTGTACAACTCCTTTCTCTTCACAAACTTCTCGAGGTCCTCCATTATCGTTTTCTTGGCCTCAATGTCAATGGCCAGTGTCTCAAAGGTTGCGGGGTGGTCAAGGTTCACCGACTGCCAAGCGTTGCCCCGGCCGATCCGCCCATTGGACGGTAGAGTGAAGAGCTTCAACGTCTTCTTCTCTTCCCTAATCTCCCTCGACCTCTCCATAACGAAGGGCAGGTAAGTCGTCAGCACGAAGTCCTTGTGCTTCTTGTCGAAGCTCAGTTCGTGTCGTCGTAGCTCCGACACACGAGTTGGGTTGTACGGGTCGGGCCCACAAACGTACCTTCTCAACAGACAACATTAACCTTTAGGGCAGCTGGCCATGGTTTGTCACAAGATTTACGTTTATACGATTGCCCATTTTCTTCTATTGTGGCTTTCATATGTATATCGTCCGATAGCAATGATTGTTAGAAAAATTTAAGAATACTTACTTAGGCTTGATGGATTTTGTCACGAGCCTCCACTTGAGCTTGACCCCGTTGAACGAGTCGATGAGCTCCGAGTTCCTCTCCATCACGAAGGAAATCTTCGTCTCCTTCTTCGGCAGGGAGACCCGGAACTTCCTGGTGCTGGGGGAGACTGTGGGCTGGAGGTAGAGTTCTGCTGCCCTGAAGAGTTCGTTCGGGTTCAGGCCATCGAAGTCTTCAATCACGACCGTGAATTGGTTCGAAAGCGAGCCGAGAAGCTTTTGGAGTTTGGAATAGAGGTAGTGCTGAAGCTCCCGAGGGATGTAGTCTTTGATGACTGACCGGATAATCATGGCGGTGGCGGCAGCCGAGGCAGCCGCGGAGATAACCACCTTGGTGGAAGGCATTTGGAATTGGAGGCTGCTGCTCAACATGTCTGGCTTTCTGAATTCACAGCGAGAGTGAGAGAGAGAAATGTGTCTGCGTTTAACTTTTGAGTGAAGGTTTGGTCGGATTCATGAATGATTCAAAGAAGTTTATATAATTCGAGCAAAAAAAAAAACAAAGAAGTTTATATAAAAAATATATATTCCTTGACTTTTCCTTCTGATCTGTTTGGTTTTTTCCTGGCATCTTCCTGGAAAGGCTTTGCCAATCAAAGCCATGCTTGACTTGTCGACTTCTTTCCCCCTTAAAGTCATTACAAAAAAAAATATAATATTACATCTATTATCTATTATTATATATGAAGGTCTTTTAAAATTTTAAAAATGCGCTTGATAGATAAACTAATAAAAATAATAAATGAGTGAAATGATAAAATTATTTTTAAAATTATAATTGCTATTAACTATCCTCTAATTTCTTTTTTTTTTCTAATTATATATTTTATTTTTTATTTATAAAAATTATAAAATATAAGAAAATTTATGAAATAAAAATTATAATTTAATAATCAATTATATATTTAACAATTTTACGCGTAGTACAGGTTCGCGTCTAGTATTCTTTATGGGAAGTACTATTTTACTATTTTCATTTTGACATACGCATGGAAAAATTCTTTTTCCATTCGTCACCAGTGGGACCGCTTGATGGACAGACTTTGACTCATGTCGAGGTCACAACCTAGCATTCGTGTTCATCACTTAGAGGAAACATTCTGAATTGATCAGGACCGTCTGATCTAGAAGATTAAGTTCGTCAGACAACGACGTCATTTATTCTCTCTCTCCGACAAGCCAAGCCATCACTTGTCGGAGTCTTAACCGGCCGGAGAAGGGGAAAAAGGGCAACTGGCTACCGGAAGAGAAGGTTGTAAAATTAAAGGTCCAGATCACTTCTCCTGATCCAACGGCTAAAAATCGTTCACGGTATGATACTGTAACTGTTTTATAAAATTCTCTATAAATATATACATATATGCATGTACTTTGGTTGAAAGAGGGTTGATAACCACAATAAAAATTGGCTCTTTCTTTTGTCCTGTAAGTGAATAATTGTGTACCGAAAATGATATTAGATATACAAGTTTAATTCTGGTGTGACTGTTCGAGAAAGTATTTCTCGATTTTTTACAAGGAGATCTAGTGTGGATATCGTGGAGGACGTGCACGTGTGCGTCTTATGGAAGGATCGACCCCAAGAGATTCGTGATCGGTGATACTGATTCGTGGAGGCGGCATCGAACAACATCAACCTGAGGAATACAATACAAAGACCGAGTCGGAGTCCTTATAGGTATTCTTCTAAACACTCTCATTATATATAATTCCAAATTATTTCGAAATAACTGTTAGGATTGGGAATGAAATTTTTCGAAAACTAACATTCCGCTGTGCTGCAATTCCCAACAGTGCATTGCTTAGTTTCCTGTCATTCTTATGACTGATGAATCTTTCTGATCGAACCCTCCCGTAGGTCTTGATCCTTCCGTGCATCCACTTCTTGATTCTGGCTCCTCTAGCTCTTCTCCATACATTGCTCGTAGAAACAATCGATCTCCATGGCAGCGGAAGACTTCCCCGATTTTGTGAAGAGGGCGACGACGATCACGTTCCCAAGCACAAATACAAACGCGGGACTGATGAGCAAGAACTTCGGGCCCGTGAAGTACTCGCCAGAGCTCTTCACTGTGAACGGGATTTGAGAAGAAAGTCTGGAGATCACCACCAGGACGATGCAGAACTCGATCACCCGCAAGAAACTCGCTATATTCCTGATGTTGGACCTCTCCGCAGTTCGAGCTTTCTAAAAAGTTAAAGGTGCCGATGTTGAACGAGTCCATTTTATTGGTGGCACAAGAAAAGAGAAAGAAGAAACAGAGGAAGTTCGAAGGTTAAAGGACGTCACTCAAACGCAAAGTGGTGTGCAACAAAAGTCTGGGCACTAACCAACTCCTTGATCAAGGAGTAGAGAAAGAACACGACGATCATCGTATGCACAGAGGAGAAATTCCTGTCTCTGTTCATGGGGAACCCAAGGGAAGCAATAACTGAGAATGAGAGGGTTGGGAACTTGCAGTTAAAGAACTGGAATGGAAAACAGAGGAAACAGAGTACTCTGTTTTAACTGGAGAGAGTACCAAGCTGGTTCTTCCTTCTCTCTCTGTCTCTGGTCTCTGGAAGGAAATGGTGGTTGTTTTCATGTGTTGGCTTATTTATAGATTATTGGGGAGCATAGTTTCTGTTCTTATCCCATGTGATATTTCTACTACTATTTCATCTTTATTTCAACTTTGAGAATTTATAGGCCCCCAATGTTATTCTCCCTACTAGTGTTTAGAGTTTGATTTCGGAACATTTGACTTCTGCATATTAGATAGTTTGGTCAGTAAGACGGGGTAATATTGAGGATAAGTATGATCGGTCCACTAAGAAAGAATACCTTTGAACCATAAATTCTCATCATTGGCAAGATTTGACTATGATGCCAACCGACCATGTTGATGCTTTTTGAAGTTCTCCTTTGGGTTTGGTTGGGAATATACCCGTCCCGGAGACGGGTGCCCACAAATTGAACACGCCGGAGTCAAGGAATTCGAACCCACAGAAAAGGGTTGGCCGGTGGGCTCACTCTTTAGTTGGGCCTGCATGTGAGCCCTAGCCCAGCCCATAAGAACCCACCTTGGCCCAACTTGAAACGACGTCGCTTTTCTTAATGCTAATTCTGTTATGGCCGTCCTCCCCTGCTAGTCTCTGCCATTGCTGGGAGCTCTGCTTCCTCTCATTAAGCTTCGGCAACAGCTTCGGCTTCCCCGGATCGGATTCATTGGTTAGTCCGCTCGTTCTCTGCTGCTCTGAGCTTACATTTATTCTTCGAATCCAATTGATTATTTGCTGCGGACTATCCGTCTCTATGATTTTGAGTGTCTTGTATTTTTCTTCTTTTTTTTTTTTTTTTTTTTTGGTTTCCCACCCGGTGTCCGGTACCCGAAGGCTGGCCGACTAATCCGGATTCGGGGTACTGTCGGGCGGTTTCCCGGGGACCCCTCCCAAGAAGGTCTGCTGCGTTCACAGGGGCTCGAACCCGGCACCTCTGCTTAAGCGACACAAGCCCCTTCCACTTGCGCCAACCTTCGTTGGTTCAAAACAAATGTCTTGTATTTTTCTATGCATAGTTTTATATCCCAAGAGATGTGATGTGTTGTGACTATCGCAGGCACCCAAGAAGGACTAGGCCCCTCCTGCTTCCTCCAAGCCCGCCAAATCCGGCGGTGGCAGGCAGACGAAGAAGGTCCTTTTCTCTCTCTTCTCTGAAAAAAATCCGTGCTTGATGCTGATAATGATGATGCTCTGATGACGGCGTTTCAGTTCTGATCATGTCTTTGTTAATTATTTCCCACTTTTGGAGGTGCGGTATTGTAGCTCTATATTGAAAAACTAGAGATTGTGTATGGCAGAGTTGCGTTATCCTTTCTAATTCAACACTCCATTGAACTACCTGGGGCGTTGGGGTTTGATGTAATGCTGAGAAATCTAAATATTTGAAGATGATATGTGTCTAAACTGAATGTCCTTACACGCATATAACGGCCATGTTGATGGTGAGCAGAAGTGGAGCAAGGGAAAGCAAAAGGAGAAGGTGAACGACATGGTTCTGTTCGACCAGGCAACCTATGACAAGCTTCTCAGTGAGGCACCCAAATACAAGCCCATCACCCCTTCAATCCTTTCTGACCGTTTGAGGGTGCTTTCTCTTCTATTCCCCATCTGGCCATCCTTGATGCAACTGTTCATCTGTAATGATTGTTATTTAATATCTTTAGACACTTCTCACGGAGCTTACACTGAGAAGCTGTGTCCTCGGAGCCTGTTAACATGTGTAGATGTTGCTTCACCCATCATTCCATATGTGCGCTCTTATGACAGAAATTGTAGGAATCTGTCTGTTTGGTGTTAATGTCTTTACTCATAGTAGAGTTTTATCTTCTTCTTTGTGAGAAGCAATCTCTCAAGTGTGAGAATCTCGATTTTTTGTAGCATCAGATAAATGGTTGATGAATGAGACATCCTAGGAATGGATTGAAGTTCTAGAGTGACATTTCATTCTCCGGCTCTTCTTTATGTCACCTGCGCCATAAGTTTCTCAATTTTGATTCACTTTGTAAAAATTGTGCAGATTAACGGATCCCTCGCTAGAAAGGCGATAAGGGGACTGATGGCTAGAGGTTTGATCAGGATGGTTTCTGCCCACGCAAGTCAGCAGATCTACCCCGATTATCATAAAATTATCACAATCCCTCTGGTCTCTTACGCTCTCAGCTTCAAAACTCAAATCCAAAACTAGGGTTTGTGATTTGAGCCATAGTGGCTCGATTCTTGGAGATCTACTCCAGTGATCCTATTGTGATCGGTGTTATCTATCTCCCCTCGTGGAGGATTTCTCTATCTCCGTCCGTGGAGGACATCTATCTCCCTTCGTGGAGGACATCTCTATCTCCCTTCGTGGAGGTTTTTCTTTCAGACAGGTGAACGCGAAATCAACAGGCGCATCCCGCTAGCCCATAATCAGGCGGGATCTGGAAGCTTTCATCAGAAAAATTTAGATCTTGACGCACGAATAGAAAACACGGAGCGCTCCATTAATTAGTTTGAAGGAGCATTCAGGAGGGTGGCGCTCAGGAGTTCGACCCTACAAGTCCAGGAAGATAGTCTAACAAATTCGTCTAGGATCCACCTCGACACAGGAGACCTTGCAAGTCTGTTAATTTAGCCACGGAGAGGGTACGCTCCTCAGATCAAGCGTGTTGAGACCAGGTCTGCTCCAATCTGCTCATCTTCTCACTGATCTGTGGAAATACTTGCTCAAAGGTAATCAAAGGCCTTGACGCAGTGCTTCATCTTGCTAAGAAAAGTCAGACCTGTAGAGATTCTCCATCTTGCTGTGTTGATCTTACCTTCGGTAGTTTTGCTGTTATTCCTCAGTATTTAAAGTCTAAACTTGATCCAAGGAATACTAGACTGTATGAGATCATGTACTTACATGTCCTAGTTGCTTATTCCTCCTAAGGTTTTGAAGAAATTGCAACGAAGCAAACCTTTCCTCCAATATCTAACTTGGGCTTACAAGTCTCTGCTCTAATTGTATCATCTAGTTCTAAAACTTCACCTCCAAAAAAGAAATACAGATAATTTACAAATAGTCATAGTTCCAGTACATAGTCCAGGAATTACTACTGTACTCATTTCAGCATTGCAATCTCAAAATAATTATTAGTGGAATAATTGGATTTTAGAATATTTGACTGGATACCTAATTTAGTTACAGTATTTTTCTACATTCATATGCTAATCTACACAGCTTGCTCTTCATCATGAGTATTATCTCATGGAATTGCCAAGGTCTAGGAGGGACCCGGGCAGTACGTTCACTGAATCTCCTAATAAGAAAGAATAATCCGGCTCTCGTTTTTTTGTGTGAAACAAAAATAGGGAAAGACAGGGCAGAGAGGGTAACACATGCAACCCGTATGGACAAATCCTACTGTGTGGAGGCTGAAAACTCAGCTGGGGGACTGCTTTTGATGTGGAGAAAGGATTTACAGGTCACTATACTTTCTGCAACTAATTTCTGCATTTTTGCTATGCTGGAACATCATGCCTTAGTCAAACCATGGGTTATAGTATGTGTATATGGTCCACCATATAATCAATTAAAAGAAGTTTTTTGGAACGATCTTACTCAAGCAATAGAACATATAAAGGATCCTTGGTTGCTGTTCGGTGATCTGAACGAAATTATGCATGAGAAAGAGAAACTTGGAGGAAGAAAGCATATTGGAACCTCTAGATCTTTCCTAGAAAATTTCATAGCAGACACAGGATGCATCGATCTTGGTTTTTCTGGACCTGCTTTCACATGGAATAATAACAGAGTAGGTTCAGGTAATATAAAACAGAGATTAGATAGATTTTTAGCAAACCAGGAATGGTTTCAAATATATCCGAGTTCAATGGTATCACATCTTATATCAAATAGATCTGATCATATCCCAATTAAACTAGATTTGTGGAAAATCAATACCAACAATAAGAAACCTTTTAGATTTGAAGCTATGTGGACAACAGATAAAAAGAGTAGAGAAATAGTTAAATCAGCATGGGAAAAACATACTAGTGGATCTGCACCATTTCAACTTACAAAGAAGATTAAAAATACAAAAATAGCCTTAAAAACTTGGAATAAAAACACTTTTGGACATTGCGATAAAAAAATTAATGAAATAAATCAGGAATTGCATAAATTACAAGACGCACAACCCACACAAGCAAATCGAGATAAATTGAAAAAACTAAAAATGGAAATGGACGAACAATTGCTAAGGAAGAGTATCATGTGGAAACAAAGGTCAAAGGAATTATGGTTAAAAGAAGGGGACTCTAACACCAAATTTTTTCATCTTTCTACTCAAATTAGAAAGCAAAGGAATTGCATTACAGCTATTAAACTGGAAAACCAACAATGGATCCATGAGACAGATGAAATTGGAAAATATTTTCAAAAAAACTTTGAAGAACTATATAAATCTGAATGCCCTACAATTCCGGATGATCTAGAAGGCTTGTTGCATCCAGTCATAACAGAAGAGGAAAATTTGGAGTTGATTAAGATACCAACTGATGAGGAAATCATCAATACAATCAAGCAGATGCCAAAATTGAAAACTCCGGGTCCGGATGGAATGCCAACTCTATTCTTTACCTATTATTGGGAAACAGTTGGACCTTTATTTATAAACTCTATAAAAAAATTCTTTAGAACAGGATACCTACTAAAAGAACTAAATAACACTTTTATCATCCTAATCCCAAAAAAACAAGGTGCAAACTCCTTTAATGACTTTAGACCCATTAGCCTCAACAATGTCACGTACAAGGTCATATCGAAGATCATAGCAAATAGACTGAAACCATTATTAGAAAAAATAATTTCACCAAATCAAACGGCATTTATTGAAGGTAGATGGATAAATGAAAATAGTTTTTTAGCACAAGAAATAATTCACACTATGAAGCACACACGAGCTAGAAGAGGATGGATAGGTCTCAAGATTGATTTTTCAAAAGCCTTTGATAGAATAGAGTGGAATCTCATTCTAAAAATATTAAAAAACTGTGGTTTCCATGATACTTTCATCTCTTGGATTCAACAATGTATCTCGACCACATCTATGTCGGTCCTAATCAATGGTTCCCCTATGGGCTTCTTTCAACCTACAAGGGGTCTAAGACAGGGTGATCCCTTGTCACCCTACTTGTTTATATTAAGTATGGAAATTTTATCGAGGCTCTTATATAAGGCTGAAAATGAACGGAAAATTAGAGGAATTAGTATAAGCAAGGGAGGACCAAAAATTTCGCATTTAATGTTTGCCGACGATCTACTATTAACTTTGAGAGCTTCACAAATAGAAATTAGATACTGTAAACAGATAATAGAAAAATATTGCAAGTGGGGTGGCCAACAAATAAATCACGCAAAATCTAGTTCATTCTTCTCTAGGAATGTGCCAGCACATATCAGAAAGGAAATTAAGCATTTATTGAATATCAAAAAATTAAGACAAGATACAATGTATCTAGGAAACCCACTTTTTATCAAAAGAAGAAAAACAGATAGTTTTGCTTTTTTAGTTGATAAAATAAAGAATAAGTTAGAGGCTTGGAAAGCAAACACTTTGTCATGGGCTGGTAGAGCTACATTAATTACATCGGTCCTTAATAGCATGCCGATATATACCATGTCTCTCTTTAAGATCCCAAAGAAAATTTGCCACAAGATAGATCAAGTGACTAGAAACTTTTGGTGGGGTAAGACCAATAAAGAAGGTTCTTATTATACACCCATACAATGGGATAGGATTTGCCAACCAAAAGCGGCAGGTGGGCTTAATTTTAGAAAGGCAGAAGACTCAAATAGAGCAATGCTGTCCAAGACAGCTTGGGCACTTACCCAAAACTCGAAGGGATTGGCCGCTAGGGCAATTAAAAAAAAAGTACGGTAACTTCTTAACAACCAATAATAGAAGCACCACAAATACATCACTAGTATGGAAGGGATTGAATATTTGTAAAGAGACTTTATTAAAAGGAGCATGCAAATGGATAGGAAATGGATTAAATACAAAAGTATGGTTAGACCCATGGATTCCAAAAAATGAGGAAACTAACTATAAGCCAATCTCTGCACCCAATAGACAAATAAATGGAGATTTATTGGTTGCTGATCTGATGCTCTCATCACCAAAGAGATGGAATATTCCTCTCCTAAACACACTTTTTGATGCTCGAACTGTATCCAACATTTCAAGTATCAAATTAACACAAGAGGATATTGAAGATAAATTTGTATGGCTGCTAAATAAGAAGGGTTGTCACACTGTTAAAGATTTCTATCTAATCGATCAGGAGCACAGATTTGATTACAGAAATTCTCAGTTTTGGAAAAGTTTGTGGAAAATAAATGTGCATGAAAGACTCAAAATCCATCTTTGGAGATTAGCGACAAATATCCTCCCCTGGTTCTCAAATGAGGGAGAATCTTGTCCCTTATGCGGAACTAGCTCCGATAACTTTAGGCATCTTTTCGATAAATGCCTATTTTATCGTGTTGCTTGGAGGGAGTCGCCATGGAAGATTTGGAACTTCCCAAGCAGTAACCTCACTAATATAGAGTTGGTAGAAATGCTAATAAGCCCTCCACCAGCTCTCTTGGGTGGGATAATTAAGAAAGAAGAACTTACACTTTATGGAGCTTTGCTTCTATATCGTTTATGGGAAGCAAGGAATAAAGCGAAATATTCAGAAGAAAAACCTGAGATTTGGAATTTCCTAAACCAGCTTAATATTGATTTTCTGGAACACAAAAAAAAAGCTAGTTTCTTTGAACACAAATCAAAGGAAAGGAATATGCCAGTATATCGAGATGGATGGATTCGTATCAATACGGACGCTGCATTTTGGCTTAATCACTCTTGTCTTGCAGGGGTGGCCTCCGACGAATCTAGCTTCCACTTGTCTTGGTTTATTAGAGCAAGACATGAATCTGTTATACAAGCAGAAGCTGATGCCATATTGGTAGCCTTGAGATTGGCGCAAGAGAAGGGATGGACAAAGATACAAATCTTGTCCGATGCCTTACAAGTTACTGAAGCAATTTCCTGTCCTAGTAAAGCACCATGGGAGATAAAAGCAATCATTTTTGATATTGTTAAAGTATTATCCTTATTTCAGAGCTGGGAGTGTCATTGGATCAGTCGTAACCTAAATACCCACGCACATAATATTGGACAACTAGGAATGAAAACCATGGCTGAAGGTCTATGCACTTTTGAAGGGTTTCCTTGTGTAGACGACCAGCTAGGGACAGGCTTCCAAGGCTGTCAATCTATTAGTAATACATAAAATATAAATTTGCTTATCAAAAAAAAAGTCAGCAGATCTACACCAGGGGTCTGATCTAGAAGAGTAAATTCATCAGGCAACGATGTCGTTTATTATCTCTCTCCAACAGGCCAAGCCATCACTTGTCGGAGTCTTAACTGGCCGGAATACTAAGCTCCCGGAGGACCTTGAACTCTCTCTTAGGGAGTAGTTGGGACCTGAGCTGAACCATCATTAATTGGAATTATTCCCACGGCCTTCAGAAAAGCAAGTCCAGTCCCTAACCATCCAGGACTGGATGGTCTCCTCAGGCCGCACGGATTCAGCATCTCAGTTAATAGATTACGTACAACCGGGATTTGAAGTGGCCCAGATATGTCTTCAGGTAGTATTTAGGGATTGTATGTCCTTGCCATACCTCAAGGACTTGTGGCAACAATGTTTGTTCAAATTGTTCTTCTGATGTTTACAGTACGCAGCCGATACATACCCGATTCAGTGGCTGAAGTATTCATGTTTGGTAGAGCTAACAGCCCGGGGGGAGAGATCTGTAATGTCTCTTCACTGTTCCTCCTATCCGAACTTGAGAATCACCATTCAACTGCCAAATGTGGAAGGTATTTAACAAGAGAACGTGCCATGGTTTCCAAAGGGGAAACCTGAGAATCCTGATAGGGGAAAAATCTGATGATCCAACGTGTTATTGCAATAACTTGACGATTCTGTCCCAATGTAGAACACCCGAAGGAATAAATTGGAATTGAAAGCTTCTACTTATCAAATGGAGAAAGACCTTACGAGTATAATTGATCAAGGCAATTATTGAGGAGACAATCAAGAAAAAAAATCGAACAAGCGATGGCTGATCACACGAGTAAGCTACTTTATTTGAATTATTTGCAGATAAGTTTTATTTTGCTTTCGATACTTGACTTGGCATTAGAATCTCAGCCCTTATTTAGACTTTTTTCACACTTGAGATTAGGAGAATTGGACCAGAACTCTTTGGAGGCTGATGCCTTAAAAGATCTGTTTTATGGAGATGATCAGATGGGAACTGCCAATCTTCTTTATTTTCTTTCCTTTAACCTTGAGGCTTGAGCGTCGAGCTAGCTGATTAGAAGACAACAATGCAGAAGAATGGATAAAGAAGAGCACCTGGCTGTGTTTGGCAGTAAAGCGGGATTGTCCTATCGAATGATGAATAGTTCTGAGAAAAGCTTGTTTTGTGCATAATTGAAGCAACAGAGCTGGGACAATTCAATTGCACAAAATCTAACGTCCTGTTTGGTGGCCCGTAGTCGGCCATTCATTTCCGGCCCAACTACATGCTGGATACACAATACATGATTTGTTTGCAATTTGTATTCGTAATGGGCAATTCAAATTCGGCCCAAATTTCAGCCCATATGGACAGATTGCAGATCTCAACATGTCTAGTTCTCATCAAGGGCCGGTTTATTACTGCCCATAATAGATTTTATTATCTAAATTATCATTGTTGCCCCCCTCAAATTTTAAAAATTACAAGATGAACATAAAAAAAAAGGAAGGATTATTCATATGAGTGTTATTTCTTAACTGGGACACCAGAGATGACAAAAGTATCGGCGATAATATTGGCCATATTTATGATACTTATCAAATTTTATAATTTGTTTTAGCAAATAGATATCGAATATTCTTATATTCGTTAACTTTGCAATTATTAATTTTTGGTTAATTTAAGACCATCTCAATTATTTTATAAAATATGTCTATTCTAAAATTTCAAGTTATTTTAAATTTTATGAAAATGAGATTTATTATTTATTAGTTCTTAATTTAACTATATTCTAGTTGTTAACTTATATACATCCAAGGGTATTTATACAATTTAGGTTGTATTTCTTATGAATTCTACATCCTATCCATGGATACCAAATTATGGATTATTAGTTCCCATGAATTCTATTACATATTACCAGATTATGTAAAAGATATTTCTAACATATTATATTTCCTATTAATTCTTTTCCTCACGAATTGCCATTGATGATTAATTACATTTACAGCTGCCAAACACAGCGTACTTATCAGTACAAACTCCAAGCTGTTTTTTAACTAGTAACTAGCAGATTCCCCGTCACACAGTTTAATATATATTCACTTCAAATCTCAAATTAGTAGTTGTATTAATACATGTTCACTCGCTGAAACCAAGCAGGAAAGTGATCAGTTTGTCCAACTGCATAGATTTTATCACAGAATTATTGACGGCAATATATGCTTATGCAAAATATTACATGGATATGATCTTCCCAAATTACACAAAATTATAAAACCACTTATTCTTTCTTATTGTTGAAGTTCATGGAAGAGATTATCCCTTGCCTTCCCATATCTGTGACCTTCTTCAGTTCCTTCCTCGAGTTCCGAGAAGCTTCTTCCGGATTACCTGCAGAGCAGCAACAACTTCACTCATGCTCATCCTGTCTCTTGGCACTTGAGAAGAACAGGCCACTCCGATTTCCAACATGGAGGCGAAACATTCTCGAATCCTAAGGAGCCTGCTGCGACCTCTCCGGGTGCTCCTGTTCTCCTCGTCTTGGTTTTCCTCTTGTAAGATGGGATCGATTATTTGCAGGACTTGATCCGGTAAAGCTGCCTTAGCAAAGGAATGAAGGTTCAGCCCATCCACGAACATGGTATCAGTTGGCCTCTTTCCTGTGAACATCTCCAGTAAGAGGATCCCATAGCTGTAGACATCCCCATTAGTTGACACCTCGCCTCCCGCTCCGTACTCTGCACCAATAAGAACTCATTTGCTAAACTTTAGTCTTTGTACACACATAATGAGTTTTGCATATCATTTTGACTGTATGCCTCGACTTTTGGGAACAAAATCATTTCCCGGCACGTTCCGTCCAAGCAATAGTTGATGTTCTTATCATAAAAGATGAAGAGATGTACAAGGAAATACAAAGGAATATCTAAGAAGTTGGGATGATTACCAGGCGCAATATAGCCAAGAGATCCTTTAACCCCTATGGAGCTTGTCTGATCAGAAAGTAGCTCCATGGTTGCTTCTGGCATGAACCTGACCAATCCAAAATCACTAACATGCGCAGTCATTTCGCCGTCAATAAGGACGTTGCTCGGCTTTAGATCACAGTGCACTATGGGAGTTTCACACTGATGATGGAGATAATCTAGAGCACAAGCCACATCTATAGCTATATCTACTCTCTGAACAACGCCTAACTGCCTTGACGTGTCTCCTCCCTGTCTGTTTGTCCTGACTTGAGGGTGCAACCACTCATCTAAGCTCCCATTTACCATTAACTCGTAGACCAAGGCCTTGAAATCATTGCCTTGGTGATCAGCGCCTGAACATGCAGTGATAACCTTAACAAGATTCCTATGCCTGATGTTTCTCAGGGCCTCACATTCTGCGATGAAGCTCTTCGATGCCCCATGTCGATCCAGATTCAGCACTTTAATGGCAATTTCTCTCTGATTTAAAGCAAGAAGCCCTCTAAAAACAGACCCAAAACTACCATTTCCAATTAGATTGGCAGAGGAGAACCCATTAGTAGCTTCCAGTAGGTCCTGATAAGAAACTTTCAGGAGCCCCTCATTTGAGGAGCTGGAAGCTCCTGTTCTTCTCTCTTTCCTACGCCAGAGGACAAAAAGTAATGAAAGCACCAAAACGATTGCCAATATCCCCGAGGCCGTGTAGATAGAAGCATTCCTTATCCTGTTTCTCACCCTGTGATTAGTTGATCCAGTCAACTTACATTTAGGTAACTGATATTCTGGTAGACCCCCACAGAGATTCTCATTTCCCATAACTGATGTTGCACTTGCATTGGCAAAAACTCCATCTGTGGGCAGTCGGCCCTCAAAATTATTTAAGGAAAGATCTAAACTTGTAAGGTTAAGGTTCTCTAAGAACTCGGGAATTTGACCAGAGAACCTGTTGTGGGAGAGGTTCAGTTCTCGAATCCCATCCAAGGAACTCAGAGTTGATGGGATGGGACCTGCAAACATGTTTTCATGCAAGTCCAAGATCTCGAGCGATATACAACTACCCAGACTACCTGGAATTTCCCCTGATAACTTGTTCCTGGAGAGATTCAACGCACCGAGATTTTTCAGATTCCCGATTTCCACAGGAAGCTCTCCAGAAAAATTGTTTTCCGACAGTTCTAAATATATTGATAGAGATGAGAGGGTCATAACCTCAAGGGGTATGGTACCAGTGAATTTGTTATCTCTAAGATCTAGTAACAGCAACCTTTTGCACTTGCTCAGAGACGAAGGTATGGTGCCCGAAAGATTGTTTTCCCTTAACGACAGGTGAGTCATCAGTGATAAATTCCCAATGGTGTCTGGGATCTGTCCAGTGAACCCACAGGTAGCGAGATCCAATTGCTTCATGTTTTTGAGATTTCCAATTTCGGGAGGAAGGATACCTGAAATATTGTTGTCATATACAGCCAAAACCTCCATACTTATCAGATTCCATATACTGCTCGGCAAGGTTCCAGATAAAGCATTCCCTGCCACGTACAACCACTTAAGAGTGATGGACAGATTGCCAATGCACTGGGGAATTGCCCCTCCGAAATTGTTTAGGCTTACATCTAGCCAACCAAGATTTGTGGAATTTGTCAATGAGCAGAGAAAATTGAGGTCATTAGCTTGCCCACTTCCCAGGTGATTAATAGCCACGACAACAGAGAGAAGATTACTCTTTGCCAATGATGGAACATCCCCGTAGAAATTGTTCGATGTAATTTGCAGAACACTTAAGTGGGACATATTGGATATTGATTTGGGGATAGGTCCGGTGAACTGGTTATTAGCCAACGAGAGAAATTGTAGATTTGGAAGAATGTTGTCCAACTCCCAAATTAAGGTACCCTCTAGTTGGTTATTAGCCAAATCAAGCTTTTCCAGTGAAGAAATATTGGTGAGTGATGAAGGAAGACTGCCAAATATATTATTCTCTAGAAGAATAAGAATCTTTAGGTTTCTCAGATTGCCCATAGTACCTGGAATGCTGCCGCTGATGTTATTATATGCCATCCAAAATTGCTCTAACGATGACAAGTTTCCAACTGAAAGTGGAATCACTCCGCTCAGATAGTTTTGCCCCAGAGCAAGAACCATGAGCTTGGAAAGAGAGCCAATATCAGCAGGTAAGTGCCCTTCAAGCATGTTTTCCTCTAGGTCGACGATGATGAGATTAGAGCAGTGGGACAGGCTAGGCGGAATTGGTCCCCTGAGCGAGTTGTTACCGAGATACAACAACTGCAGCCTCGACAGGTGACCTACTTCAGGAGGAATTCTAGAATGGAAGTTGTTGTCAGGGAGATCAACCACCCTCAGGAAGCTCAGGTTCCCAATATGAGGGGACAGGGTGCCAGACAGGTGTTGGCTCTTCAAGACTAAACCGGTGACTCTCCGGTGCCTTCGCCCGCAGGTTACTCCATACCACTGACAGAAATGGTGGCTGGAGTTCCACGAGCCCAAGACACCGAGCGGTTCAGCGAGGCTGGCCTTGAATTCCAGCAAAGCAAGTCGGTCAGTCTCGTTCCCACGAGTCCCCTGTGCACCAGGCACAGGGAAAGAGATGAGAGCAATCGCCACAATATAGTGGAGAAGCCGAAATGTTGCAGCATGGCTCCTCCCATTTGGTAGCTGGGGATACATGCTATGCAGCTGATGTAGAAGCATTATCCTTCTGACCGTCGAAGCACCTTGTAACAGCAAAGCACAAGGTAAGAATAAATAAGGTTGTGCCAGCCAGGTAAGAGGAACTGAGATTGTGAAACTGCAGTCGTTGGTCGAATGTTGGTCAGCCTGACATTTACTTGCAATTTCTTCCTTGAAGCAGATAACTAAGAATCAAAGCTAGTAGTCTTTCAAAGTCTTCCCGAACAAAACAGCACTAAATTCGCAGCCTTTTTCCACACGGAAAGACTGGGGAGACTAATGCAGTGCGCTGACAGAGTAGTAAGTCCTGCAGAGAACCTTATTTTTTTTCTTGGGGGCTATGATGAAGAGAGCGTCTAGTGTGCAGCTGAGAAATTGGGCCTAGCTCCCGACAGAGCCCAGGCCCAAACGACCAAATTCGAGATTACTTTCGTCAGAGTGCCTTGCGCTTTCGTTACTTTTTTTTTTCTCCAATGTGCACAATTTGATATCAAGAAACCCAAATGGCCTCGGGTAATTCAGATTCAAGCAGGATCAACTTACCGAATGGTAAACCTATCATAGCAATGGATTTTCTTCATCTATAATATTCAAATCCGATATTTAATTTAGAGGAAAGAGGCATTAAATTTTCTCAACTGATTTGTGTTGGTGCTTTGTTTGCAATTCTAGTTCCATATCTTTTAGCCAAAGGAATTATGTCATCTAAAAATTTAATATTTCATGTTTAGGAATCTATTTATTAGTTTTAATTTAATTTAATTTTAATAAGAAAAAACACTACCATGACTCATGTCATAGCTCGCAAAGGCGGTGCCTTTCTATATCGGAGATCGGAAGCAGAGGCATGAGAAGAATAGTAATCTACCAATGCTTCAGGAAATTTTCCCAAACTAAGTAGAAGAAAATTTCATGTCAATTGGTACATTTGTTAAGAATGTTCGCTCTTGTGAATGAGTTCCTTGCTTTGTATCTTTATGAGCTGGCTTTGTCAGTAATTCTGTTTGGCTTGGCAATCCATTTGATGATACCTTTGATTTTTAAAGGTGCGACGAATAGAAATTGTCAGGTGAGAATTGGGATCGGTTACTAAATAACATGAAATGGTCAGGAGAGAAGGCAATCTGGACCCAGCCTACAAGGTCTGACTTACGGGGCAGGTCTTGACCAGACCCAGGAACGAGTCAGGTCGGGTCCAGGGTTCTACCATCAACAGGCAACTGGGATTCGTGGTTCTTCTTTGGAGAGGCTTTGTGTAATAACCCAATATTTAGGGGCAAAATTTTGAAATAATGAGGACCAATTTAAAAAGATGTAGAATAGAGGGGCCAAAGTGCAAAATCAACTTCCTCCTCCCCCAAACCTATCTGCCAACGTAAACAAACGGAAGAGAAGAGTGATGGCTCACGACTGCAACCACGATCCCGAATAATCCGCACCCTAACAGAAACATATCAATGTCTTTGACATCACGTAATAAAGGGTCGGAGTTTTGTTCTTCCTTGTTTTGAATAGCACAAAGAGGAGAAGAGGTGGAACGAAGAATTACCGATGAAGCTAGAACCGAAGTTTGATCTCGTCTTTCTCAGCCAAAGTGATCCCTTCAGCGTCTAGGTAATTTGAAAAACAAACTCTTTCCCATTGTTTTGTTCTTAGTTGCAGTTTAGAGATAGAGAGAGAGAGCTTTAATAAGTCGTTAATGGCGGATTTTGGTAGATAGCTTAAATGGTTGAAATAATTACATATTTAGGTTGCCCATAACCTCAGGAAGGGCATTTTACGGAATCAGATTCCGTTGAGCGGTTTGAAAGAAATCATGTTTCGAAGTTTCGAACTATTGTGATGAACTGCCATTTTGAGACAATGTTTTCGGACTCATTTCTTCATCTTTTTGCATTCCGTTTGATTCTAAACCATAGATTACACTTCAAAGTTTTCCCAGAAACAAAAATCACCAGATTTGATCGTTTGTAACTCGAGATATGAGTCCGTGAAGTCAGCCACTCGAGATGCCGAAACTGCCCTGTTTTTCATATTAACAAACAGCTGATTTCGACCAAGAGTTTCGAACTGATTTCATCACTTTTTGGTGCTCTATTTGCTTCTAAGTTGTAGTTCGTGGTTCAGGCTTTCCAGGGACACCAAGAACTCCCGATTTGGAGGTCTGTGAACAGAGATATGAGTCCCCGAAGTTGGCCTCCCGAACAACCTGATTTTTACTCTCTGATGAAAACCCGACTTTGAGCCACTTTTTCCTATCAAATCGTCCGTCTTTTGAACCAGAATTTAGTTCCAAATTGTAGTTTGTGATGCAAGCTTTTCATAGACACCAAGAACACCAGATTTGGTGGCTCGAGGAGGGAGAACGGACTCTTCAAAATTGACGGGTCGTACAGCCCAGTATTGAATATTTTCAAACGAACTGAAACTTTGAAAGGCCCGTTTGGCCTGATCTGAGCTCTGATTTCAACGATTTTTGTACCATTGAACTCGTAATTGAATTTACTATTTTCTGTGATTTTTATGGATTTTTACGAATTATTTTATTTTTATCAATTCTAGAAGTTATGCAATCGTTTCCGAGTCATAAATACTTTATGGTAATAGCTTATGAAATTTTATCAATCAAAGTATGGGACATATTATTTAGAAACCGATCTGAGGGTGGGATAGATATTTTATCAGTTGAGGAATTATTAGGACCGCCTAAGATATTTCAGAATATTGTGTAGTGATATATAGTTTCAATTATAGGTTCTTCTTTTGATTTGGATCGAGACTCTGAGCTCCTGATTACGGGATAGTTAAGGTAAGTAACTTGGGACTAACTTCTATTGTTTGCGAAATTGTGAAATGTTGTTTTATGCATATCATGATTATTATCCTGAAATTATTATATTTAATGAAATGAGCATGAAATATTATTTATGATTTGTAAAATGAGGATCAAGTGTCGGAAAATTACGTAAGTGCAATTTTACTGAAAAATGCATAAATTGTTTGATGATTGAATTATTGATTTTATGTATTGTGAAAGATGAGTTATTCATGTGAAATTATATGAATTTACTGAATTGTGAAAAGTGGTTTGGATTTGAATGATATTATGTTTTCGATTTGAGGCTCATCTGTCTACTACGTACCGAGTATTGCAATACGTTAAACGCGCTAACTAGCGAATTATCTGGGTCGAACCAGCGACGCAACCGGCAGAATCTCTGGGTCGGACCGGCAACTATACCGGCGGGTCTGTGTGACAGGACGAAGTGTCACCATAGTATCAAAGACAATGAGTGTAAAATATCTGAATCTGATTATTGGAATTTCTGAATATTGGAAAATCTCTGAATGAGTTATATGACTTGAAATTATTATCCGAACTATTTATGAATATTCTGAAATATTTCGAAATGCATATTTTTATGAAGAATGAGACTTTGAGTTTCAAGAAATGCAAAAGATTGTTTCAAATTAACGGTTATGAATGAGAAAATGTTTATGTCGATACTTGATCCGGTAGGAGTGAGAACCGGTTACTTACTGAGCATGTGGAGCTCATCCCATTTTCTCCTTACCTTTTTCAGATCCCGAATCAGAAGAAACTTAGGAGAATAGCATCTAGCAGGGTCGCTTGAGGATCAGGTGCCTAGAAGATTATTTGGATTTGTTCATAGTATTCTTTCCTTTTTCGTAGTATTGGAAACTTCCGATATTTGAACAATTTTAAGATTTTTAAGTGTGAATTTTCTCTTTAATATTGAATTCTATTATCAGTGATTCTCATGAAGAGGAAATTTTGAAAATACTACGAATTAAAAGTGTATTAGTTGGCTTCGTTTACTATGGAACCGAGTCGGGTCTATTAGTGAACAGTCACGAGCCCATTCCTTAGATCGAAAATGGGGCGTGACACTTTGTCGCTGTGTGGCGATGTTTACAGATTACGTCGTGCGTTTCCTGCAACCTGATCTAGGTACATGATGAACTATGGCCGGTGAGCGAACCTGCAGCATTGCCCGACAATGCTCGGAAGAACATTAGCTGAGAATGCAAATATACTGGGGGAAAAGGCTGCTTGATTTTCTTGTTCAACTTTTCCCCTCGATCAGGGTATCAAAGCATACATACATTGCAGTTGAGCATAAATTCTTCCCTGGCTGAGCGCCTGAGCCATGTTCTATTCTCCTCGAAAGATTGGAAGAACATTACAGCACTTACGAAGAAGATTCCGACCTCTGTTAACTTTCAGTAATGGAACTTCAACAGAGCTGCTCGGTCTCTTCGGGTTGGACTGGAATCACTCTCCTGGCCAAGCAGAAAAGAGGGACACGGAAAGAAGACGCCGAAGTTGTCAGAAAGTAATGTTGATTTTTCCATGCACGATTCTGTGGTGGTATAGCCATAATACAAGTCTATAGCTTATTCAGAAGCAAAAACTGTGATACAAGATTTCAGGGTCGAATCTTATAACAAGATATCAAGCTGCGCAATGTTCCTCTTCCATTCGAAACTTCTGCTGCCGAGCAATGAAATCCTCAATCGCTCTGCGGAACTCTTTGTTGCTCATTGCATCCTCAGCAAATGAAGTGTCCTCTGGTTTCTCACCACAATCGAAACTGTTTTGAGTGTTTAACAGTCTTCAATCGGTGTAGTGCACAGCTTAGTCCCCCATCATTCTTATGACAGATGAATTTTTCTGACTGAACACGCCTGTAGGTCTCGATCCTTCCGCGAGCATCCACTTCTTGATTCTGGCTCCTCTGGCTCCTCTGGCTCTTCTCCATGCATTCCTCGTAGAAACAATCGATCTTCATGGCAGCGGAAGACTTCCCTGATTTTGTGAAGAGGGTGACGACTATCAAGTACCCAAGCACAAACACGAACACGGGACTGACGAGCACGATCTTCAAGCCCCTAAAGTACTCACCAGAGCTCTTCACCGTGAACGGGACTTGAGAAGAAAGCCTGGAGATCACCTTCAGGACAATGCAGAACTCGATCACCCGCAAGAAACTCGCTATCGTCCTGATGTTGGACCTCTGCGCAGTTCGAGCTTTCTCCAACTTAAAGGTGTCGATGTCGAACAAGCCCATTTATTGGCAGCGCAAAAGAAGAGAGAAAGAAGAAACAGAGGAAGTTCGAAGTGCAACGAAAGTCTGGGCACTGACCAACTCTTTGATCAAAGAGCAGAGAAAGAACATGACGATCATCGCATGCACAGAGGAGAAATTCATATCTGCGTTCATGGGGAATCCAACGGATGCAATAACAGATAATGAGAGGGTTGGGAACTTCCAGTTAAGGGATTGGAATGGAAAACAGAGGGAACAGGGTACTCTGTTTTAACTGGAAAGGGAGCCAAGCCTGTTCTTCCTTCTCTCTCTGTGTCTCTGGTCTCTGGAAGGAAGCGCCTGTTGTTTTCATGTGTTGGCTTATTTATAGATTACTGGGGAGCATAGGTTCTGTTCTTATCCCATGTGATATTTCTACCATTATTTCATCTTTATTTCAACTTTGATAATTTACAGGTCCCAATGTTATTCTCCCTACTAGTGTAGTAGTGTTTAGTGTTTGATTTGTGCATATCAGATGATTTGGTCAGTAAGATGAGTATATTGAGGATAAGCATGATCGGTCCATTAAGAGATAATACCTTTGAACCATAAATTCTCATCATTGGCAAGATTTGACTATGATGCCAACCGACCATGTTGATATTTTTTGAAGTTCTACTTTTGGTTTGGTTGGGAATATGCCTGTCCCACAGACATGTGCCGACAAATTGAACCCGCTGGAGTCAAGGGAATTCGAACCCACAGAAAAGGGTTGGCCCATGGGCTCACTTTTTACTTGGGCCTGCATATGAGCCCGAGCCCGAGCCCAGCCCATAAGAACATACCTTGGCCCAACTTGAAACGACGTCGCTTTTCTTTACGCTAATTCTGTGTGGCGGCCCTCTCCTGCTGTTCTCTGCCATTGCTGTGAACTCTGCTTCCTCTCATTAAGCTTCTGCCGCAGCTTCGCCTTCCCCGGATCGGATGTAATGGCTAGTCCGCTCGTTCTCAGCTGCTCTGAGCTTACATTTATTCTTCGAATCCAATTGATTATTTGCTGCGGACTATCCTCCCTATGATTTTGAGTGTCTTGTGTTTTTCTATGCATTTTATATCCCAAGAGATGTGATGTGTTGTGACTATCGCAGGCACCCAAGAAGGACAAGGCCCCTCCTGCTTCCTCCAAGCCCGCCAAATCCGGTGGTGGCAGGCAGACGAAGAAGGTCCTTTTCTCTCTCTTCTCTGAAAAAAATCCGTGCTTGATGCTGATAATGATGATGCTCTGATGACGGCGTTTCAGTTCTGATCATGTCTTTGTTAATTATTTCCCACTTTTGGAGGTGTGCTATTGTAGCTCTAGATTGAAAAACTAGAGATTGTGTATGGCAGAGTTGCGTTATCCTTTCTAATTCAACACTCCATTGAACTACCTGGGGCGTTAGGGTTTGATGCAATGTTGAGAAATCTAAATATTTGAAGATGTTATGCGTCTAAACTGAATGTCCTTACACGCATACAACGGCCTTGTTGATGGTGAGCAGAAGTGGAGCAAGGGAAAGCAAAAGGAGAAGGTGAACAACATGGTTCTGTTCGACCAGGCAACCTATGACAAGCTTCTCTGTGAGGCACCCAAATACAAGCTCATCACCCCTTCAATCCTTTCTGACCGTTTGAGGGTGCTTTCTCTTCTATTCCCCATCTGGCCATCCTTGATGCAACTGTTCATCTGTAATGATTGTTATTTAATATCTTTAGACACTTCTCACAGGACTTACACTGAGAAGCATTGTCCTCGGAGCCTGTTAACATGTGTAGATGTTGCTTCACCCGTCATTCCATATGTGTGCTCTTATGACAGAAATGTAGGAATCTGTCTGTTTGGTGTTAATGTCTTTACTCATAGTAGAGTTTTATCTTCTTCTTTGTGAGAAGCAATCTCTCAAGTGCGAGATTCTCGATTTTTTGTAGCATCAGATAAATGGTTGATGAATGAGACATCCTAGGAATGGATTGAAGTTCTAGAGTGGCATTTCATTCTCCGGTTCTTCTTTATGTCACCTGTGCCGTAAGTTTCTCTATTTTGATTGATCCGCTAGGAAGGCGATAAGGGGACTGATGGCTAGAGGTTTGATCAGGATGATTTCTGCCCACGCAAGTCAGCAGATCTAGACCAGGGGTCTGATCTAGAAGAGTAAATTCATCAGGCAACAATGTCATTTATTATCTCTCTCCAACAAGCCAAGCCATCACTTGTCAGAGTCTTAACTGGCTGGAATACTAAGCTCCCGGAGGACCTTGAAATCTCTCTTAGGGAGTAGTTGGGACCTGGGCTGAACCATCATTAATTGGAATTATTGCCATGGCCTTCAGAAAAGCAAGTCCAGTCCCTAACCATCCAGGACTGGATGGTCTCCTCAGGCCGCACGGATTCAGCATCTCAGTTAATAGATTACGTACAACTGGGATTTGAAGCGGCCCAGATATGTCTTCAGATAGTATTTAGGGATGTGTATGTGCTTGCCATACCTCAAGGACTTTTGGCAACAATGTGTGTTCAAATTGTTCTTCTGATGTTTACAGTACGCAGCCAATACATACCCAATTCAGTGGCTGAAGTATCCATGTTCGGTAGAGCTAACGGCCCGGGTGAGAGATCTGCTGTGTCTCTTCACTGTTCCTCCTATCCGAACCTGAGAATAACTATTCAACTGCCAAATGTGGAAGGTATTCAACAAGAGAACGTGCCATGGTTTGCAAAGTGGAAACCTGAGAATCCTGATAGGGGAAAAATCTGATGATCCAACGTGCTATTGCAATAACCTGACGATTCTGTTCCAATGTAGAACACCCCGAAGGAATAAATTGGAATTGAAAGCTTCTAATTGATCAAATGGAGAAAGACCTTACAAGTAAAATTGATCGAGGCAATTATCGAGGAGACAACCAAGAAAAAAAAAATCGAACAAGCTATGGCTGATCACACGAGTAAGCTATTTTATTTGAATTATTTACAGATAAGTTTTATTTTGCTTTCGATACTTGACTTGGCATTAGAATCTCAGCCCTCATTTAGACTTTTTTTGACACTTGAGATTAGGAGAATTGGACCAGAACTCTTTGGAGGCTGATGCCTTAGAAGATATGTTTTATGGAGATGATCAAATGGGAACTGCCAATCTTCTTTATTTTATTTCCTTTAACCTTGAGGCTTGAGCGTCGAGCTAGCTGATTAGAAGACAACAATGCAGAAGAGTGGATAAAGAAGAGCACCTGGTTGTATTTGGCAATAAAGCGGGATTGTCCTATCGAATGAGGAATAGTTCTGAGAAAAGCTTGTTTTGTGCATAATTGAAGCAACAGAGCTGGGACAATTCAATTGCACAAAATCTAACGTCCTGTTTGGTGGCCCGTAGTCGGCCATTCATTTCCGGCCCAACTACATACTCGATACACAATACATGATTTGTTTGCAATTTGTATTCGTAATGGGCAATTCAAATTCGGCCCAAATTTTAGCCCATATGGACAGATATTGCAGATCTCAACATGTCTAGTTCTCACTAAGGGCCGGTTTATTACTACCCATAATGGGTTTTATTATCTAAATTGTCGTTGTTGCCCCCCTCAAATTTTAAAAATTACAAGATGAACATAAAAAAGGAAGGATTATTCATATGAGTGTTATTTCTTAATTGGGACACTAGAGATGACAAAAGTATCGGCGATAATATTGGCCATATTTATGATACTTATCAAATTTTATAATTTGTTTTAGCAAATAGATATCGAATATTCTTATATTCGTTAACTTTGCAATTATTAATTTTTGGTTAATTTGAGACCATCTCAATTATTTTATAAAATATGTCTATTTTAAAATTTTATGTTATTTTAAATTTTAGCAAAATGAGATTTATTATTTATTATTTTTTAATTTAACTATATTCTAGTTGTTAACTTATATACATCTAAGGGTATCTGTATAATTTAGGTTGTATTTCTTATGAATTCTATATCTTATTCATGAATACCAAACTATGGACTATTAGTTCCCATGAATTCTATTACGTATTACCGAACTATATAAAACACATTTCCTATTAATTCTTTTCCTTGCGAATTACCACTGATGATTAATAACATTTATCGCTACCAATCACACAGTTTAATAGATATTCGCTTCGAATCTCAAAGTAGTAGTTGCATCTTCTTTTTACCAGTTCCCGATTTTCCAATGAAATCTGCTCGAACGCATGACAAGCCAATTGCGTTGTTTTTTTTTTTTTTTCAAATCAACATCAGCTCTAATTTTCCTAATTTCTAATTAGGAAAATGTGTTTATGTCAATTGCAAGTCTCACTGAATCACCAATGTTCGGGTTCCCGTTCCTGTGTCCGATCACCTTCGTTTCATCCAACTATGTTAGGCATCTCTACCTAGTTACTTCGATTATTCCGGAAGAAGTTTTCTTATGAAGGATTTACTGATTAAGAAGTAACTTTATGCCACTGCAGCATCAATTTCCGAGTTAAAGCATTATGGTGGCCTGATTGACCAACTCACGTTGGCATTCCTGTATAAGTTGTAACAGTTCTCGTCTTTCTTGCCACACTTACCTGATTGTGAATTTTTCTCGCTCAGTCAAATCTAAGATCCTGTTTAAGAAAAGGGATGTCTAACCAAATTGTCAGTCCTCTTCTTTTTCCTTTTCTCCCTTGGTGGTCGGCAATGCGTCTAGATAGTCTCTCATATCACATCCGAAAGTTGAACCTAAGCTCACGTACTGTACAGCTCTCATGAAATGCCTGCCACTCGCAATACAGACAAGTCCATACACGACACCAGCTTTCATACAATAGGATAGCAGCCCACTAGCTTGCAATTTATTCTTTTCAAAATTCAAATGATAATTTTTACGGTCAAGGTAAATTTGTTTTTCTCCCAAAAAATTTACAATGACAATTTTTTTTTCAAATTACTGCATAATATAAAATTATGCAGTTTTTCACATCTTTAAAATTTACACATTTAGCGTTAAACACGAATTTAAGTGAAAGTGTTAAAAAAAGAGAACTGAATGTTAAAGCTTTGCGAAGCAAACCAGATCGATAAAAATGCGAGGAGAAAATGGGATAGACTCTGTCAACGCAGCGCATTAGTCTCTCCACACAGTACTCTTTCCGTGTGGAAAAAAAGGATGCGTCTTCACTGCTGTCGGTGTCGGGAAGATCTGAAAGAATGTGAATCCGGGACTGAACTGCACTTGGGAAGACTGCTAGCATTGACTCCAGGTGATTGGCAGACCAACATTCAATCAACGACAATAGTTCGCAATTTCAGACGCATACAGGCTTATTCTTTGAACTAATTCGAGGCGCGGAGTATCAGTCAATATTTGATCAGTCCATGCAGACTAAAGCAGAGTGAAAACGTTGAGTGATAACAGACAGCACTTGTATCAGAGCTAGGCTAATCATCGAGTTTATTATTTAAGCATCGGCTGAGCGTATCACTTTAGAAGTTGAGGTGACGTAAATTGAATTACGAGAATAATACTGCTGTACCTTCTTCTATTTAGTCTAAAATAACATATAGATTTCAAAGTTGAAATGTGTATCCTCACTATTGCAGCTTACTCATTTTTGCTCTGTGCTGACCACCTAATTTCAGGATTGACGCATGACTTAGAACTATCACTTTCACAAGAGTACTTAATTCACCTGAATGTCTTGACCTCGTTTAATTTTCCATCGTGTAAGGGAAGGCAGGCACGCAACCGTTGATTTCTCCTTCTATATGTCGTCCCCTCCTCGGGGTTGAAGTTGTATCATCTTCCACATCACCCTTGTACATCTTCTTCTCTCCATCAGCCCGAATGGCTCTCCACGTATCCTGTGCTCGAGCAACACTTTTCCTTCTCTGCCTCATCGTTACCGTGTATGCCCTGCTCCCATGCTTTACTGTCCATGCGTATCAGATTAGCGGGAATCACACCGACCAACTGGCTCTGTTGGACTTCAAGGCCAAAATGGTTGATCCTCATGGGGGGGCCTTGAGCTCGTGGAATGCCAGCGTCCATTTCTGCCAGTGGCGTGGAGTTACTTGTGGTAGAAGGCACCGGAGAGTCACAGTCTTGGACTTGCAATCCCAGAACTTGACGGGGATGATAACCCCGCATATTGGGAACCTCAGCTTCCTAACGGTCCTCGATCTCCAGGAAAACAGCATCTACTCAAGGATTCCTCCTGAGGTAGGGCGCCTATCAAGACTGCATTATCTGTACCTTAACAACAACTTGCTCACTGGACAAATTCCTCCAAGCCTGTCTAGTTGTTTCAATCTCCTTGACATCGATCTCATCTCAAACAAGCTGGAAGGAGAGCTGCCTTCTGATCTTGGCTCCTTGTCCAAGCTCAGACGTTTTCTAGTGGATTACAACAATTTGACTGGATTGATCCCAATTTCATATGGAAACTTATCATCCCTTGAGGTTCTCAGAATGTTACAGAACAACCTTGTTGGCCCGATCCCGCATGTACTAGGCAAGTTAAGATATTTGAGGATTCTTTCTCTTGCTGCAAATAATTTTTTCGGCACTATTCCCTCCTCCATGTTTAACATTACTTCCATGGAAACATTTGACTTCTCTACGAACCAGTTGGTGGGTAGGTTACCGTGGGACTTAGGCTTTGCTTTTCCAAATCTCCAATTTCTAGGGTTATCTTACAACCATTTCACCGGACCCATCCCGCAATCCATAGGCAATGTTTCCAGTCTCACATGCCTTCAATTAGGAGTAAACAACTTCACCGGCCGCGTGCCTTCTTTCCAGAATTTGAATAAGCTCGTCTGGTTAACTATTTCCGCGAATGATCTGGGAAGCGGGCAAGACAATGACCTAGACTTCTTCTGCTCATTGACAAATTCCACAGATCTAGAGGTGATAGATATCGGGCGTAACAATTTTGGGGGAACGCTACCTGAGTGTCTTGCTAACATGTCATCTACTCTTACAACACTCAGAATACAATATAACGCTATATCAGGAAGCTTAAGTAGTGGTATTGGAAATCTCATCAACTTAAGGACTCTGGTGATGTTCGTGAACAACATAGTGGGGACCATTCCTTCTGAAGTGGGGAATCTCAAATGGCTGAGCGTAATGGATCTCAGCGGAAATGGGTTCTCCGGCCAGATCCCAAACTCCTTTGGGAATTTTACGATGATGACTAAGCTGCTTTTGTACAGCAATGGCCTTGAGGGTAGCATACCTCTATCTTTAATGAATTGCCAGAATCTACTAGTACTGGACCTCTCCTATAACAACCTCCAAGGTCTCATACCACGTGAGATTATTAGCCTCTCATCTTTGTCTATATATGTGGACTTCTCTGAAAATAATTTTTCTGGTGAACTTCCTTTAGAGGTTGGCAATCTACATAATCTTGGAGAATTATATCTCGGCGGAAACAATTTCTCAGGAGAAATTCCAGGTACTCTCGGTAGTTGCACAATGTTGGAGGCCCTAGATATCCAGGATAACCAGTTTCAAGGTTCCATTCCTTCGACCCTGAGTTCCTTAAAAGGGATCCTGGAATTGAACTTTTCAAACAACAAGTTGTCCGGTCAAATTCCAAAATTCTTGGAGGAGCTCCCTCTGAGGAGCCTGGATCTGGCATTCAACAAATTTGAGGGGCCTCTACCGACAGGAGGAATTTTTGCAAATGCTAGTGCAACTTCAATTGTTGGGAATACAAAGCTTTGTGGGGGCCGTCCAGAATTTCAGCTCCCCAGATGCAATGACACTGCCACTGCAGGATTGAGGAGGAAGACTTCGGGGAGAATAATAGTTATAGCCTCTGTTTCAGGGTTCATTGGTTTAATGGCGTTGGTGCTTTCTTTGCTCTATTTTTTCTGGTACAGAAAAGAGGGGAAGGAGGCTGCCTCAACCAACTCCAGGGATGGCCTTTTGAAGGTTTCTTATCAGAGTCTTTTAAAAGCGACTAATGGTTTCTCCTCCTCTAATTTGATCGGAGTGGGTAGTTTTGGCTCCGTGTATAGAGGACTTCTTGATAGGGACCAGACCGTCATTGCCATCAAGGTGCTTAACCTCAACATCGGTGGAGCATCGAAGAGCTTCATTGCAGAATGCATGGCATTGAAAAACATAAGACACCGGAATCTTGTCAAGGTACTTACTGCATGTTCTGGCTCTGACTACCAAGGAAATGATTTCAAGGCCTTGATTTATGAGTTCATGAGCAACAGAAGCTTGGACGAGTGGCTACATCCAACAAATGGGACTAACGAGTTACAGGGGGAGGCA
This sequence comes from Lagerstroemia speciosa, assembly GCA_037672795.1. Classification (NCBI taxonomy): domain Eukaryota; kingdom Viridiplantae; phylum Streptophyta; class Magnoliopsida; order Myrtales; family Lythraceae; genus Lagerstroemia; species Lagerstroemia speciosa. Next base: position 6,811,074 of record CM075289.1, on the reverse strand, counting down.
CCAAAACAGTTAGGCCTCCTTCAGAGACTGGATATTGCAATCGATGTTGCCTCTGCTTTGGATTATCTGCATCATCAGTGTGAAACCCCTATCGTCCACTGTGACCTAAAGCCAAGTAATGTTCTTCTTGACGATGAGATGACAGCGCATGTAGGAGACTTTGGGTTAGTCAGGTTTGCACCAGAAGCCACTCGTGAGCTGATGACTGAAAAATCGAGCTCCATTGGAGTCAAAGGATCATTTGGCTACATCGCTCCAGGTAACAACGATTCATATCTAAGATGTTGAATTCATTCTAGTCCTTTGTTGCATAAACTTGAACTCAGGAGCGTGACATACAGTAGCTAGTCTTTTGGTTCAATAAAGCAGAGGCTTTTTTTAACTCCAAATCTACAAGGGCATCGGAAACTTCTATCAAATAAAAGTCCTCTGACATGGTGATGCAGAGTATGGAGCGGGATTTGAGGTGTCAACTAAAGGTGATGTTTACAGCTATGGAATCCTCATCTTGGAGATGTTCACTGGAAAGAGGCCCACAGATGAAATGTTCCGTGATGGGTTGAGCCTCTATGCCTTTGCGAAGGCAGCTTTGCCAGGAGAAGTTTGCCAGGTTGTTGATCCCGTCCTGGTTCAAGAGGTCCAAGCCTCCAACAATCCTCGGAACTACATGAGCAGTGAAAGGAGAAACAGAAGGTTCCAAAAGTTTCAAGAGTGTTTTGTCTCGATCATTGAAATAGGACTGTTTTGCTCTTCTGAGTCGCCCCAGGAGCGCATGAGTATGGGGGATGTTGTTTCTGTGCTGCACAAAGTTAAGAAGAAGCTCCTTGAGGCTGAGCTTGGAGCTGAGTAGAAGATAACAAGGCAGAAGAATTGATAAAGGTGAGCACTGGATTGTATTACTTTAATTTGGCCATAATGCGGGATTTACATGCAGAATAAGGGATAGTTCTGTGAAGAGCTTGTTCAGCAATCCCTGCACGTGTTGCATAGTAGTCACATAGCCTTCTTTGTTTTCTTATATTGGTTTATGAAAGTCTCTTTTGTATCGAACCGACTTTTCACTATGTACAGTGAAGTTTGAAATATCTGTGGCTGTTGAGACGACAGAGAGACAATTCATTGCTCAAATTTCAACTATTAAAAGAGTCCACAAGTTATTTTAAAATTGATTACCGGAACACAGTTTATTATATATTCGCAATTTAGAAATTGTACTAAAGCTACAACTTCAACCAGACAACCCAAAACTGCGAAAGAAACATTTGTGTCATATTACGTCTGAATGTAGGCCCTGGCCAAACTCGCTAAATTGCAGAAACTTGAAGAACCACAAAGATTACTTCTGAACATAGACACATGTGAGCCCATGATCTGAGGACCTAAGCCCATAGAGCCCATTAGGCTTTGTGCAGCCCATTAATTATTTTAATAATTCCTCTTCCACTTCCCCATGTATTTATATGTTAAAAAAAAAAAATTCAACACGTATGAGACAAAAGCAATCAGCATTTCCTCCTACCCATTTGCTTCAGCCATTACCAGAAGCACCGAAAGAGAGAGAGGGAGAAGAGTTCGGGGGGCGAAAAAAGGAAACAGAGGGAAAGGCTAGAAGAATGATGAGCAAGAGGAAGGAGCGGAGGAATAGGTAAGGAAATAGATTGCAAGTAAGATCCACTTCAATTCTAGTTGATTTTGTTACTTGATATTATATCATAGTTGGTAAGATTTGGTTAGAGGCGCGTGTTTAACATGATATGTGAAAGTTATAGGCCAATCATGGTGGAGTAGATTAAGTTACATGCATATTTTCAGTGTTATTTTTATATGTGAATATATTATATATGTTATTTTTTACTATGATTAATATGATAAGAATTGAAGAGACCGAAAATAAACATCTTGGAGATCCAACTAATTGAAAGATCAAATAAAGGGGTTGTGAATACTCTTTTTCGTTGTAGAATAATATGTAGTATGTTATATATGTACGCAATCATGTCGTATAATATATATATGTATAAATAATTGATTCCATGCACAGGTGTGTGTATATATATTGTATGCAAAGTATAAAATATGCATACATATATGTGTGTGTATATGTATGATTGCAATTTATTAAATTATATCAATCATATTAAAAATCAATAAATACGAATGAGTTTGCTTTTATGGAAATCAACATGTATGTTCCTTAAAGAGTAACATGTTCTTCATGTCCTGTAATCTTCATTCGATTTCTGAGTTAAAGCATTATTATTCATTGGTGCCTGGCTGAAGAAGTCTCCAATGTCCCATCTCCTGGAGTTCTGTGTGGGTTCATGAATCCAGCAGTAGACGGCCAAGGCTCAAGCTCGAGCTCGACTATGATTTTACTAATACAATCAACCTTTCAGGAAGATCTCATGGTATTGTAAGAAACATATGTAACAACTCGATTAGAGTATCCAAGCATGTAAATTTGGAACAGGGAAGTCATACCCAGTTATGAACTTTGAAGAACAAAAAAAAGAACACTTCATACCAAAGTTGTTGGTTAGGCGACCTGAAAGCATGCTTATTCGTTCATATGTGTTTATAGTATGAATCACCAGATTATACCCTTTCATAGGAGCTCATTAGAACATAACTCAGAAAAGGATACCACGGTTTTCCCCATTTCGCCATCTTCGATCGACCAGTTTTGAAGAAGCTTCTCCCTGATCGCCTGCAGTGCGGCAGCGACTTCGCTCATACTCATCCTGTCTCTTGGTGCTTCAGAAGAGCAGACAATCCCCATTTCAACGATCGAGGCCAGACATTCTTGAATCTGGAGGGACTTCTCGTGGCTCATCCGGATTCCCCTGTTACCTTGGCAGTTGTCCTTTTCAAGCAGCACGGGGTCAGTTATTTGCAGAACTTGCTCCGGGAAGGCTGCCTTAACAAAAGAATGAAGGTTTAGCCCACCGCTGAACATGCCGTCGGTGGGCCTCCTCCCTGTGAACATCTCCAGTAAGAGGATTCCATAGCTGCACACATCTCCATCAGTCGACACCTCGCTTCCCGCTCCATACTCTGCACCAATGATTCATATTGCATTTTCAGGCTCATCTTGTCAGTTTACCCAGCCGTGCATATGAAAAGTATTTACTTCACAGGCTTTGTGACATATGCCTCAACTTTTATTGGCAAAAATCACTGCCCAGAGATCATCTACCTTTAGATTAAGATTCTAGTAGAGACGTCCATGAAAACGGAAAGAAACGTGGTCAACTAGAGTTTGGATAATCACCTGGAGCGATGTAGCCAAGAGATCCTCTAACTCCAGCAGAGCTCGGTTGATTAATAATGACTTCTGGGGTGCGTCTGTGCTGGAATCTGACCAATCCAAAATCGCCTATATGCCCGGTCATGTCTCCATCGAGAAGAATATTGCTTGGTTTCAAGTCACAGTGGACAAGAGGTGTTTCACACTGATGATGGAGATACTTGAGACCACAAGCAACATCTGTGGCAATATTCACTCTCTGGAGAAGATTTAGTTGCCTCGGTGCCTCTTCAGTCTCTTTATTTGTCTCGATTTGTGGGTGCAACCACTCGTCGAGGCTCCCATTAACCATAAATTCATATATTAAGGCCTTGAAATCGTTTCCTTGGTAATCAGACCCCACACATGCCGTGATTATCTTGACAAGATTCCGATGCCTGATGCATCTCAGGGCCTCACACTCTGCAAGAAAGCTCTTCGATGCTCCATGTACAGCAAGATTTAGCACCTTCACTGCAATGGTTTTCTGGTTCAAACCAAGAACCCCTCTAAATACAGACCCAAAAGTACCATTTCCGATCAGATTAGCGGAGGAGATCCCGCCAGTAGCTTTCTGGAGGTCTCGATAAGAAATCTTCGGAAAGCCATCATTTGAGAAGTCAGAATCGACTATTTTCCTCTCTTTCTTATGCAAGAAGACATAAAGTAACACGAAAACCAATATTGTTGCCATAATTCCCGAGCTCGTGTAGATAAAAATATCTCTCATTCTGCCATTGTTTGATCCCATGGACTTGCACTTAGGCAGCTGATATTCTGGCAGGCCCCCACAAAGCTTCTCATTTCCTAGAACTGAGGTCGCACTTGTATTCCCAAAAATTCCTCCTGTTGGTAGATTACCTTCAAAATTATTGAAAGACAAGTCTAAACTTGTAAGATCAAGGTCCTCTAGAAACTTGGGAATTGGACCGGTCAAGCTATTGTGCGAGAGGTTCAATATCTGAAGCCCTCTCAAGGAACTCAGAATTGAAGGGATCGAACCAGTAAACTTGTTTTCTTGCATGAACAAGTACTCCAATGATACGCAACTGCCTATACTACTTGGAATTTCTCCAGAGAACTTGTTCCAGGAGAGATTTAAATGACCAAGATTTTTCAGATTCCCGATTTCCAGAGGAAGCTCACCTTCCAAATTGTTTTTCGAGAAGTCTGCATATATTGATAGAGATGAGAGGCTAGTGATCTCGGAGGGTATGGCACCGATAAGATTGTTATGTCCAAGATCTAGAAAGAGCAGCCTCTGACACTTGCCGAGGGAGGAAGGTATGGCTCCTGAAAGATTATTTTCCCGTAATGAAAGGTGAGTCATCTGCATTAAATTCCCAAGGGTGTACGGAATCTGTCCGGTAAACTTGCAGAAACCGAGGTGCAACTGCTTCATATTATTTAGATTTCCAATTTCCGGAGGAATGGGACCGGAAATTTCATTGTACCATAGCAAGAAATACTCCAGACTAATAAGATTCCCAATACTACTCGGCAAGGGTCCAGATAAAGCATCGTCTTGCAACAAGAGCGTTCCAAGAGTGATGGAGAGGTTACCAATGCATTCTGGTATTGCTCCTTCGAAATTGTTATGGCTTATGTCCAACCAACGGATAGTTGAAGAATTTGTCAACGAGCAGAGGAAGTCAAGGTCATTAGCTTGTGCACTTCCCAAATGATTTCCATATATGATGAACTTGAGGAGGTTGCTCATCTTTCTCAAAGATGGAACATCTCCGGAGAAATTATTCAACGCAATTTGGAAGACTTGTACATTGGACATATTGGATAATGATTTGGGGACAGGACCAGCGATGTGGTTTCCGGCCACTGAGAAAAACTGGAGACTTGGAAGAATGGTGCCCAAGTTCCACGGCAATATACCAACCAATTGATTATAACCCAAATCAAGCTGTACCAAAGAAGAAATGTTGGTGACTGATGAAGGAAGAACCCCCGTTAAATTATTCTCTGCAACAGCAAGAACCGTTAGGTTTCTCAGATTACCCAGCGAATCTGGAATTCTGCCATAAATGCTATTTATTGACATCCAGAATTGCTCAAGATTCGACAGGTTTCCAACTGAAGGTGGGATCACTCCGCTCAAATTGTTGAGCTCCACAGAGAGCAATTTGAGCTTCGACAAGAAGCCAATATCTGTGGGTAAGTGCCTTTCAAGCCTGTTGTGCCCGAGGTTGATGTCGATGAGATTGGAGCAATTCCAAAGGCTCGAAGTAATTGGTCCATGTAGCAAGTTGTTATTGAGGTACAAAACTTGCAACCTTGACAGATGACCCAGTTCACGGGGAATCCTGGAATGGAAGCTGTTGTTGTGGAGAGCGAGCACCCTCAGGAAGCTTAGGTTCCCAACACACGGGGATATGTTCCCCAACAAGTCTTGGGAATGCAAGTCTAAGGCAGTGACTCTACGGTGCCTTCGGCCACAGGTAACTCCGTACCACTGACAGTAATGGTGGGTGAAGTTCCATGAGCTCAAGACCCCAAGCGGATCGATGATGTTGGCCTTAAATTGCAATAGAGCAAGTCGATCGGTCTCATTCCCACGAGTCCCCTGCACGCAACACACAGAAAAGGTAGCAGGAGCAATGACGGCGATGCAGTGAAGAAACCAAAATGTTATGGCATGACTTCTCCCCTGAGGGAGCAGGGACTCCATTTCGGCACGAAAAGGAGGAGATTTCAGGTCTTTTGAATCTGTTTGTTGATTGTGGAGTATTCAAACCGCAAATCTTTTTATGCAGCAGCAGAGCTCTTTTTACTGGTTTTATTGTTGACAGTATTCATTTAGTATGGGGTTTAAGTACTTCCTTCTACCAATCAGGCACCAATCAAGTAAAATAAGAACAAATATTTGGTGGTCCATCTCACCATGATTTGACTACCTGTATATTTTATTATGCTCTAAAGACTTATGTGCACACTCAGTCAAGCCAAGATATGGTAACGGAAAAGGAGATGAGTTGATCATTGGAGGGTCAGCTCGGAGTTGTTGGTGGATCCCCTCGTATCTCCAGTCACCTTATTTTTGCGGTGAAACCATGAGACCTCCGCAACCTGCAGACTTACGACTGGCTGCTCTGGCTTCAAGTTTGTCGCTGGCCATGAGATACATCTGGTGGGTTCTGAATTCCTGTACTACAAGTAAAGTCCACTAGCATGAAGTGCAGTTTGCTAACTGAACAACCTTATGGTCTGGGGTTCACGTTGTTTTATAAAAATAAGAAATCTGGGGACGTTCATATGTTTTGATCGTAGACAAAATTGGCAAAATAATTTATTGACAATAGAAGATAAGTACCAGAATAAGGCTACCCAAGTAAAACACTGCAGATAATAATTGTTTTCTTTTAATAAGGTAAATCCATACTGTACAAGTTGCAGCCCTTGGCAGTTTAAACAAATAAGCAAACTGCTAATTTAATCTTCAGCCGGCCTTAGCATTAACTGTTTAAATAGTAACTCAGTGAGAAAATAACCTATGTGTCCAAAATAGGATGCGTTGCTGCAACTGATGGTACAGTGTCAGAAGATGGAGGCTGGCCCACCAGTGAATCGTGAGGGCAGGAAGTGTTTGTGATATGAGAAGCTGATCTAAAAGTAAAATCTCACCGTGGCAAACACATAATAATCATCCCAGTGGGCAACCTCATGTGGCCAGATCCTGTACAAGTCTGTCTTAGTATGACAATCGATTTGCTTCAAGCAAACCTTGACCACCAATGAACTGAAGCGTAAGATATATTGATTAACCTCTCCCTCGAGGGATTGTTCGTGAACTATTCTATGCACAAAGTTCGGATCAGAATCGGGAAAGAAAGGATACGCAGAAGAAAGAGCTGCTCCAGAGTCTAAGATTAATTTACATGGTTCACTTTACTGACTAATTACGTTAGATCTGGCTAGTTGTAAGAAATCTGAGCAGTTTGACTGGATTTAATTATCTAAGCGAAAGGGAAAAGAAAAACAAGGATAGGAATAGGTATGCTGAATGCATTTAAAAAGGTTGACTATTAGTCAATGGAGAAAGTAAAAATCAGCAGAATTATGAATTAATTACACAATCTCATCAGTGCGTTCCTTCCCACAAAAGTATAATGAACAATTTCCCTAGTCTTCCAGCCACAAAAGTCCATTGAACAATTAATTTCCACTCAGAGAAGTACAGGGAATAATTTTCCTAGTCTTCCATTTGGACTAGATATGAGGTAGACATTGCGTGTCAAGTCAACATACAAGCGAGATATTAGCACTAATTGGTCGAAATCAATAGTTTTAAGCTTTTGAACTACTGGAACCGGCACCCTGTCATAGCGCTAGGGATGTTTTCATTTTAAATAGGCAGGTATATCATTGACATGGAACCAAAATGCAGCAACTGCATTTATGTATTTCAAAAGATAATACATCTTTGCTCGTTCAAACCAAGCAGGACAGTGATGAGTTTATCCAACTGCACAAATTTTATCACAGAATTATTCATGGCAATGTATGCTTATGCAAAATATCACATCGATATGATCTTCCCAAATTGCAGAGAATTATAGAACCACTTATTCTTTCTTATTGTTGGAGTTCATGGAACAGATTATCCTTTGTCTTCCCATATTTGTAACCATCACCAGTTCCCTCCTCAAGTTCCGAGAAGCTTCTTCCGGATTGCCTGCAGAGCAGCAGAAACTTCGCTCATGCTCATCCTGTCTCTTGGCACTTGAGAAGAACAGGCCGCTCCAATTTCCACGATGGAGACCAAACATTCTTGAATCCTAAGGATCCTGTCGCGACTCCTCCGAGTGCTCCTGCTTCCCTCGTCTTGGTTTTCCTCTGGTAGGACAGGATCAATTATCTGCAGGACTCGATCTGGTAAAGCTGCCTTAGCAAAGGAATGAAGGTTTAGCCCATCCACGAACATGATATCAGTTGGCCTCTTTCCTGTGAACATCTCCAATAAGAGGATCCCATAGCTGTAGACATCTCCATTAGTCGACACCTCACCTCTCGCTCCATACTCTGCACCAATAAGAACTCATTTGCTAAACTTTAGTCTTTGTACATATACATTGAGTTTTGCACGTCATGTCAATTGCATGCCTCCACTTTGAGAACAAAATCATTTCCCGGCAAGTTCCATCCAAGCTATAGTCGATGTTCTTATCATAAAAGATGAAGAGATGTATAAGGAAATAGAAAGGATTATGATTAGCAAAGAAGTCTTGGTTGATTACCGGGCGCAATATTACCGAGAAATCCTTTAACTCCCATGGAGCTTGTCTGGTCAGAAAGCAGCTCCCTTGCTGCTTCCGGCATGAACCTGACCAATCCAAAATCACCAACATGTGCAGTCACTTCACTGTCAATAATGACATTGCTCGGCTTTAGATCACAGTGCACTGTGGGAGTTTCACACTGATGATGGAGATAATCTAGAGCACAGGCAACATCTGTAGCTATATCCAACCTCTGAACAAGGCCTAACTGCCTTGATGTGTCTCCTCCCTCTCCGTCCGTCCTGACTTGAGGGTGTGACAACTCATCTAAGCTCCCATTTACCATTAACTCGTAGACCAAGGCCTTGAAATCATTGCCTTGGTGATCAGCGCCTGAACATGCTGTGATAACCTTAATGAGATTCCGATGCCTGATGTTTCTCAAGGCCTCACATTCTGCAATGAAACTCTTCAATGCTCCATGTTGATCCAGATTTAGCATTTTATCGACAACTGCTCTCTGATTTAAAGCTAGAAGCCCTCTGAAAACAGACCCAAAACTGCCAGTTCCGATTAGATTGGCAGAGGAGAACCCATTAGTAGCTTCCAGTAGGTCCTGATAAGAAACCTTCAGGGGCCCATCATTTGAGGAGCTGGAAGCTGCTGTTTTTCTCTCTTTCCTACGCCAGAGGACAAAACGTGATGAAAGCACCAAAACGGTTGCCAATATCCCCGAGGCCGTGTAGATAGAAGCATTTCTCACCCTGTGATTAGTTGATCCAGTCAACTTATATTTAGGTAACTGATACTCTGGTAGATCCCCAAAAAGATTCTCATTTCCCATAACTGAGGTTGCGCTTGCATTGGCAAAAACTCCATCCGTGGGCAGTCGGCCCTCAAAATTATTGAAAGACAGATCCAAACTTGCAAGGTTAAGGTTCTCTAAGAACGCGGGAATTTGACCAGGTAACCTGTTGTGGGAGAGTTTCAGTTCTTCAATCCCATCCAAGGAACTCAGAGTTGACAGGATGGGACCTGCAAACATGTTTTCCTGCAAGTTCAAGATCTCCAGTGATATACAGCTACCTAGACTACCTGGAATTTCTCCTAGAGAGATTCAACCCACGGAGATTTTTCAAATTCCCTATTTCCACAGGAAGCTCTCCAGAAAAATTGTTTTCCGACAATTCTAAATATATTGATAGAGATGAGAGGTTCATAACCTCAGGGGGTATGGCAACCAAGAGCTTGTTATCTCTAAGATCTAGTGACAGCAAGCTTTTGCACTTGCTCAGACAGGAAGGTATGGTGCCCGAAAAACTGTTTTCCCTTAACCACAGGTGAGTCATCAGTGATAAATTCCCAATGGTGTCTGGGATCTGTCCAGTGAACCCACAGGTAGAGAGATACAATTGCTTCATGTTTTTGAGATTTCGAATTTCGAGAGGAAGGATACCTGAAATATTGTTCTCCTGTACAGCCAAAATCTCCAGACTTATGAGATTCCATATACTGTTCAGTAAGGTTCCAGATAGAGCATTGTCTGCCACTGCGAACTCTTTCAAAATGATGGACAGGTTGCCGATGCACTTGGGAATTGCCCCTCCGAAATTGTTTTCACTTGCATATAGCCTAAGGACTTGTGGAATTTTTCAATGAGCAGAGAAAATTGAGGATGTTAGCTTGCCCACTTCCCAGGTTATTAGCAGCCACTAGGACAACGAGAAGATTACTCTTTGCCAAAGATGGAACATCCCTGTAGAAATTGTTCGATGTAATTTGCAGGATATTTAAGGTGGACATATTGGATATTGATTTGGGGATAGGTCCAGTGAACCGGTTATCAATCAACGAGAGATATAGGAGATTTGGAAGAACGTTGCCCAAGTCCCATGGTAAGATACCCTCTAGTTGGTTATAACCCAAATCAAGCGCTTCCAGTGAAGAAATATTGGTGAGTGATGAAGGAAGACCGCCAACAATATTATTCCCTAGAAGAGTAAGAAGCTTCAGGTTTTTCAGATGGCCCATAGTACCTGGAATGCTGCCGCTGACGTTATTATATGCCATCCAAAATTCCTCTAAGGATGACAAGTTTCCAACTGAAAGTGGGATCACTCCCCTCAGATAGTTGTGCCCCAGAGCAAGAACAATGAGCTTGGAAAGAGAGCCAATATCAGCACGTAAGTGCCCTTCAAGCATGTTGCCCTCTGGGTCGACCATGACGAGATTAGAGCAGTGGGACAGGCTCGGAGGAATTTTTCCACTGAGCGAGTTGTTACCGAGATGCAACAACTGCAGCCTCGACAAGTGACCTACTTCAGGAGGAATTCTCGAACGGAAGCTGTTGTTACGGAGATCAACCACCCTCGGGAAGCTCAGGTTCCCAATATGAGGGGAGAGGGTGACCGGCAAGAGTTCGCTCTTCAAGACCAGACTGGTGACTCTCCGGTGCCTTCGCCCGCAGGTTACTCCATACCACTGACAGAAATGGTGGCTGGAGTTCCACGAGCCCAAGACACCCAGCGGGTCAGCGAGATTGGCCTTGAATTCCAGCAAAGCAAGTCGGTCGGTCTCGTTCCCACAAGTCGCCCGCGCATCAGGCACAGGGAATGAGATGAGAGCAATCGCCACGATGCAGTGTAGAAGCTGAAATGTTGTAGCATGGCTCCTCCCATTTGGTAGCTGGGGATCCATGTTACGCAGCTGATGTAGTAGCATTATCCTTCTGACCATCGACGCACCTTGTAACAGCAAAGCACAAGGTAAGAATAAATGAGGTTGTGCCAGCAAGATAAGAGGAACCGAGAATGTGAACTGCTGTCGTTGGTCAAACGTTGGTCTGCCGGACATTTACTTGGAATTTCTTCCTTGAAGCATATAACTGAGAATCAAAGTTAGTAGTAGTTTTTCTAAGTGCAGTTGACAGTAAGTCTGCCATAACAAGACAGCACTAAAACCGTAGCCTTTTTCCACTCGGAAAGACTGGGGATATTCATGCACTGCGTCGACGAGAGCAGTAATTCATGCAGAGGACCCATTTTTCCCCTTGGGGCCATGATTAAGAGAAAGTCTTATGTGCAACAATATATCACGTGATAATATTTATTTAGTATCACAAATTAATAATATTTCATCGAGAGTTATTTTATTATTTTTAGGATTTTATAAAAAAAAAATCTTAGAATAACAGAATTATATTGGTTTGTAATATTACTTAAACACTATTGCGATATATATCCACCCAAAACTTTGAACATCCATGAAGGGTTGTACTTAATATTGAGTTGACGGGTCAAATTAAATTAATCAAAAGCTTTTCTAGGATATCATCGGTGCATATCCAAATAAAACCTATTATCATTTCGATATAAAAATTTAGTCACCAACATTTACCATTATGTGGAATCAAGCACAACTAATGAGGTTGTGCTTGCATTGGCAAAAACTCCATCCGTTGGCAGTCGGCCCGCAAGCAGGTAAGTGCCCTTCAAGCATGTTGTGCATGAGGCTGATTATGATGAGATTAGAGCAGTGGGACAGGTTTGGTGGAATTGGTCCACTGAGTGAGTTGATACTGAGGTTGAACAACTGCAGCCTTGACAGATGACCTACTTCCAGGGGAATTCTCGTATGGAAGTCGTTGTCAGGGAGATCAACCACCCTCAGGAAGCTCAGGTTCCCAATATGCGGGGACAGTGTGCCTGACAGGTGTTGGCTCTTCAAGACTAAACCAGTGACTCTCCGGTGCCTTTACCCATAGGTTACTCAATGGTGGCTGGAGTTCCGTGAGCTCAAAACACCACGCGGGTTGGCAATATTGGCCTTGAATTTCAATAGAGCAAGTCGGTTGGTCCCATTCCTGGGAGTCCCCGCACACCAGGGACGAGGAAGGCGACGAGAGCAATGGCTGTGAAGGAGCCAAAATGTTGTAACTCCTCCCATGGGGTAGCTGGGACTCCACGGTAAGCAGGGATTTATGGACTTTTCTTGGGTTTAGTTCGTTGCTTGCGGAGAATTCAACTGAAGAAGCTTATATGTATGCCAAAGCACAGCTCTTTAGTTTTTTTTTTTTTTCCTTTTATTGGGCTATTGAAAGAAGGCAGGCAGTGTACTGAGGGATCATTCTTCTCTTGACATGACATCTCATGTCGTCCCCGGCCTGGCAACTGGGTGGTCAAATCAGGTAAGTGTCAATTTCAAAGCACACAATAATTGACAAATAATCTTAGAAAAAAATAAAATAGTCATCCTAAAAGAATATTGACGAGTTAATCTGATGTGGCAAGGCCATTTCAGTAGCGTCGCCCTCTTATCCAGCTATGTAGCTCATAACAGCAAAACACATGGTGAGAACAAACAAGGCTATACCGGGTATGAGGAATCGATAAAGCCTCAGCACCAGTGCATCCGACCTTGATTGAACACTTTCAGCGAATGTCCAAAATAAACTCCAACCCCTCTTTCTTCTCTCAACTGCTACTATAACCCTTTTCATTCACACTAGGAGAATCCCTTGGCTGTGTATAATAAAATTTTCAATTCCAATCTTTAGATGTTGTCTGCTGCTTCTGTGAGTTAAAATCTTTTCTAGCTATTTTATCCTACTTAGCTGAAGTTCTTTTACTGTACAGGCAATGAAATATAAAGGAATGGAAAATAGATGTGCCAACCAGGTGCTATATATCCGAGGGATTCTCTTAATCCAATAGAGCTTAACGGATCAGAGTTGAACCGCTGAGTGGCTTCTGGAAGGAACTTAACGAATCCAAAATCACCATGTCCCTTCATCTCATCGTTGAGGAGAACATTGCTTGGTTTCAGTTTGCAGTGGACTATAGGTGTTTCGCATTGATGATGAAGATAGTCAAAAGCACAAGCAATATCTGTGGCAATGTTCTCTCTCTGAAGAAGACCTAACTGCACTGGTGCATCCTCCGCCATTCCACGTGCCCTGACTTGCAGATGCAACCACTCATGTAAGCTCCCGTTAACCATGATTGCGTACACCAAAGCCTCGAATTCATTGCCCAGGTAATCAGAGCCCGAGCAAGCACTGAGAACCTTGACGAGATTGTGATGTCTAATGTTTCTCAAAGCTTGCTCCTCGACGCTCCACAATATGTGAGGTCAAGCACCTTAATTGCAACAGCTCTGTCGTTCTGATCAAGAACTCCTCTGAACACAGCTCCAAAACCACCCTCTTCCAATCATCCTGGTGGAGGTGAACCCCTCAGTCGCTTTGAGCAGGCTCTCATAGAAAACCTGTAGAAACCCATTGTTGGAGGATGCTAGAAGCAGCTGCTTTTCTCTCTTTTCTTTGCCAGAAACCATAAAGAAACAAGTTAAACAATACGATTCTCAGGACTCCAGACACTGTGCGAATAAGAAAGGTGCAACATTTAACTTAAATATTCGTGTTTTGGGTTTGACTTCTGAATCGGTTAGGCTGCAGAAAGTTTTGATTGGAGTCCTAATGTAATATATTTATGCTTTCAATTATAAAAAAGCAGTTCTAATGTAAAATCTTCAAGATAGGTGGAAGTACTTGGCAGATACAATGTAGAAACAACTGTTATCACTGGTGAATGAGTTCCTTGCTTTATATCTTTATGAGCTGTCCTTGTCGGTAATTCTGTTTGTCTTGGTAATCCTTTTGATGATACCTTTGATTGTTAAGGGTGGGACGAATGGAAATTGTCAGGTGAGAATTGGGATCGGTTACTAAATAACTTGAAATGGCCAGGAGACAGGGCAATCTGTACCTGACCTGCAAGGTCTGACTTATGGGGCAGGTCTTGACCTGAACCAGGAACGAGTCAGGTCGGGTCCAGGGTTCTACCATAAACAGGCAACTGGGATACGTGGTTCCTCTTTGGAGAGGCTTTGTTGCCGTGTGGCGGTGTTTACAGCTCATGCCGTGTGTTTCCTGCAACCTGATCTAAATATATGATAAACTAGGGCCGGTGAGTGAACCTGCAACATTGCCCGACGATGCTCGGAGGAACATTAGCTGACAATGCAAATATATTTGGGGAGAAGGCTGTTTTATTTTGTTCTTCAACTTTTCCCCTCTATCAGGGTATCAAAGCATATATACATTCAGAGTGCAGTTGAGCATAAATTCCTCCCTGGCTGAGCCATGAAAGATTGGAAGAACATTACAGCTTTTATGAAGAAGATTCCGATCCAGCTAATCTCTCCTCAAAGCTTCCCATCACCTTATCCGATCGCATCGCCAACCTCCGCTAACTTTCGGCAGTGGAACTTCCACAGGGCTGCTCGGTCTCTTTGGGTTGGACTAGAATCATTCTCCTCTTGCCAAGAAGATAAATGGACAAGGAAAGGAGATGCCGAAGTTGTCGGAAAGTAATGTTGATTTTTCCGTGCACGATTCTGTGGTGGTGTAGGCATAATACAAGTCTATAGCTTATTCAGAAGGCAAAAACTGTAATACGAGATTTCATGGTCGGATCTTATAGCAGGATATCGGCTGTGTAATGTTCCTCTTCCATTTGAAACTTCTGCTGCCGGGCAATGAAATCCTCGACCGCTCTGCGGAACTCTTCGTTGCTCATTGCATCCTCAGCAAATGAAGTTGCCTCTGGTTTCTCACCACAATCGAAACTGTTCGAGTTTTTGACAGTCTTCGATCGGTGTAGTGCAGGGCTTAGTCCCCCATAATTCTTATGACAGATGAATTTTTCTGGTTGAACACGCCTGTATGTCTCAATCCTTCCGCTAGCATCCACTTCTTGATTCTGGCTTCTCCGGCTCTTCTCCACGCATTCCTCGTAGAAACAATCGATCTTCATGGCAGCGGAAGACTTCCCCGATTTTGTGAAGAGGGCGATGACTATCAAGTTCCCAAGCACAAACACGAACGGGGGACTGACGAGCACGATCTTCAAGCCTCTGAAGTACTCACCAGAGCTCTTCACCGTGAACGGGACTTGAGAAGAAAGCCTGGAGATCACCATCAGGACAATGCAGAACTCGATCACCCGCAAGAAACTCACCACCCTCCTGATGTTGGACCTCTGTGCAGTTCGAGCTTTCTCCAACTTAAGGGTGCCTTTGTCGAACGAGTCCATTTATTGGCAGCGCAAAGGAAGAGAGACAGAAGAAACAGAGGAAGTTCGAAGGTTAAAAAGACGTCACTCAAACGCAAAGTGATGTGCAACGAAAGTCTGAGCACTGACCAACTCTTTGATCAAAGAGTAGAGAAAGAACACGACGATCATTGCATGCACAGAGGAGAAATTCCTATCTGTGTTCATGGGGAATCCAACGGATGCAATGACCGATAATGAGAGGGTTGGGAACTTGCAGTTAAGGGATTGGAATGGAAAACAGAGGAAACAGAGTACTCTGTTCTAACTGGAAAGGAAGCCAAGCCTGTTCTTCCTTCTCTCTCTGTGTCTCTTATTCTCTGGTCTCTGGAAGGAAGTGCTTCTTGTTTTAATGTGTTGGCTTATTTATGGATTACTGGTCCCATGTGATATTTCTACCATTATTTCATCTTTATTTTAACTTTGAGAATATATAGGTCCCCACTGTTATTCTCCCTACTAGTGTTTAGTGTTCGATTATCCGAAACATTGAACTTCTAGATATCAGATGGTTTGATTAGGAAGATGAGGTAATATTGAGGAATAAGCATAACCGGTCAGTCCATGGTGGGATAATGTCCTCGAATCGAAAACTTTTTTCATTCGCAAGATTAAACACAAACCTTATTTAAGGGAAAAATATACCGAATGATGCGAACAGAGCATGTTGATATTTTTTGAAGTTGTCCTTTTGGTTTGGTTGGGAATATTTATCCAAAAATCCTCTGACCCGTCCCACAGACATATGCCCACAAATTGAACACGCTGGAATCAAGGAATTCGAACCCACAGAGAAAGTTTGGCCCATGGGCTCACTTTTTAGTTGGCCTATATTTGAGCCCAAGCCCAGCCCATAATAATATACATTGGCCCAACTTGAAACGACGCCGCTTTGTCTAAGGCATGGATCTCATCAGAACCCTAATTCTGTCATCGCCGTCCTCTCCTGCTACTCTCTGCCATCGCTGAGCTGTGCATCCTCTCATTAAGCTTCCGCTGCAGCTTCGGCTTCCCCGGATCGGATTCAATGGTTAGTCCGTTACAGTTCTCTGCTGCTTTGAGCTGACATTTGTTCTTCGAATCCAATTGATTATTTGCTGGGGACTATCCGCCCCTATGATTTTGGGTGTCCTGTGTTTTTCTATGCATAGTTTTACATCCCAAGAGATGTGATGTGTTGTGACGATGGCAGGCACCCAAGAAGGACAAAGCCCCTCCTCCTTCCTCTAAACCCGCAAAATCCGGCGGTGGCAAGCAGAAGAAGAAGGTCCTCCTCTCTGATCTCTGAAAAAAATACGTGGTTGATGCTGATAATGATGATTCTCTGATGAACGCGTTTCCATTCTGATCATGGCTTTGTTAATTGTTTCCCACTTTGGAGGTGCGGTATTGTAGCTCTATTTGAAAAACTAGAGAGTGGGGAGAGCAGAATTGCGTTATCCTTGCTAATTTTTGTCTGGCTTTGAGGGTTGGGGTTTGATGCAATGTTGAGAAATCTGAATATTTGAAGATGCTGCGCGTCTAAACTGAATGTCCTTACACGCATATAATATAATGGCCATGTTGATGGCGAGCAGAAGTGGAGCAAGGGAAAGCAAAAGGAGAAGGTGAACAACATGGTTCTGTTTGACCAGGCAACCTACGACAAGCTTCTCAGTGAGGCACCCAAATACAAGCTCATCACCCCGTCAATCCTTTCCGACCGTTTGAGGGTACTTTCGTTTCTCTTCTATTCCCATCTGACCATCCTTGATGAAACTGTTCATCGGGAATGATTGTGATTTAATTAATATCTTTAAACACTTTTCACGGAACTTACAACGAGAAGCATTATCCTC
Source organism: Lagerstroemia speciosa (assembly GCA_037672795.1). Classification (NCBI taxonomy): domain Eukaryota; kingdom Viridiplantae; phylum Streptophyta; class Magnoliopsida; order Myrtales; family Lythraceae; genus Lagerstroemia; species Lagerstroemia speciosa. The sequence continues at coordinate 6,793,607 of CM075289.1, read as the reverse complement.
TAAGCCTACTAACATGTGTAGATGCTGCTTCATCCTTGATCCATATACAAGTTATTATCATAGTTTTCAGAACCGGACCGGGCCGGAAACCGGTCAAGGTATGGGTTTTTGGGTTCTTGGGTTCAACCAGGGTTCAATGGGTCTAACCGGATTTTTATAAATAATACTTATAATAGTATAAAATTATTAATATGAATGTAAGATTGTTATATTTTATACATTAATTTGTAACTTCAACTTTACAAATAAGATTGTTATATTCTATACATTAATTTAGAGTTTAGGTTTCCTTTTTTTCTATTTTTGACTCCTTTTTTTTTATTTTTTTTGTTTTTCTTCATTGACTGGTTTCTTGACCGGTTCTTATGGTTCAGTGGAAACCCGGTCAGACCAGACGGTTCACACTGTCCAAACCGGTCCTTGATGCAAATGGAGTAATTAGGGAAACCGGACCGGGCTGGTGTCCGATCGATCCAGTCCGTTTTTTAAACTATGGTTATTATGACAGAAATTGTAGCAATCTGTCAGTCTGGGGTTAATATTTTCACTCACAGTAGTGATTCATCTTCTTTGTCAGAAGCAATCACTCAAGTGTGTGACTCTCAAATTTTTGTAGCATCGGATAAGTGGTTGATGAATGAGACATCCTAGGAATAGGTTGAAGTTCTAGAGTGGAATTTCATTGTCTGGTGCTTCTTTTTGTCACCCTTGTTGTAAGTTTCTCTATTTTGATTCACTTTGTAAACATTGTGCAGATTAACGGATCCCTTGCAAGGAAGGCGATAAGGGAACTGATGGCAAGAGGTTTGATCAGGATGGTTTCTGCCCACGCAAGTCAGCAGATCTACACCAGGGCTACCAACACTTAAGTTGCTCCGTTTTGTTTACGCCCTTTTTTCTATTTCTCGGTCTATTTGTTCACTAGCATCTGCAAGCTGCTACAATGATCACTAGGAATTTTGAGACAATTGATGAGGCTGGTGTTGTGCTTCCCTTTTCCTTTTTTCATTGTTCTTGTCTCCGTTGAAATTGGTTAAGTAGATTTTGTTGTACACTACTGAACTCATTCAATTTTAGGCTGTTAAGAATGTTTAGTCTCCTTTCTTGGTACATTTCAATGTCTGATCATTTCAAATTGTTGAAGAAATCATCTTCACAAATGCTTGCATTTGGTTCGAACCTTCATGAGTAAGTTCTGATGGCATGTTCCTCTTATCAACATGCTCGAACCAATGTTGGGTGAATCTCCAGAGTTCTGATAAATTGAAGGATTATATAACGATACTGCCTATTATTAAGAAAACCCTAAAAATTCTTTGTATTGAATTCTTCCTCCCTGCTCGGATGCAACAGCAATGACAGGTACATGGTAATGACAGGTCCTGAAGACGATGATCCATGATGGCATAACATCAAAAGCCCAAACACTAACTTGCACTGATACCCTTGGTATAAACAGCTGAAGATTCCTGAATTCTATATCCATTTCACTCATCTACGATTCACGGTGATCTTACGGATTAAACAAACTCTCCTCGATCATAACTTCTCAACTGCATATAATCATCGTATAAACAACCTAGTACAGCTGCCAGTGAGATTCCTTGTAGATCCATCTCACAGATTGATCCTCTGACGTACACCAGCTCTGAGAATGCAGCCATTCCCTTCAACAAATAGTTCGATACCTGATCAGCCAAGTCAGAATCCGAACTTTAAAAGGGAATCAGGGTCATTTGGTGTTCCAGACCACACAAGTCCCCCTCTTCCTGAACTCGCAAGGGCGGAACCCGTTCATTGCCCTGCCCATCAGAGCCATGGCTGCAATGCTTGGGAGCTGCTTCTTTTGAATCTCATCAAGTGAGACATTCAATCTCCGAGGCTCACAAAACACAAAGGCTGCCTCTTCTCCTTCACCAGGCTTCTGCTTCTGTGCCTGTGACTGGTTGCGGCACCATCTCCTTATCCACGAATGAGAGAGCAGCTCGTCCCTAATCTTTCCAATGGACTCGCTCGTTGAAGAGGACACGCCATCTTTTATTGGCAACTGTTCATTTCCGTCGAACATCTGTTTCTTCTCACGGGATTTTTTGCTGGTCAATGGCTCTGAGCTAGACATGGCCCGCTTCAAGGTCTTCCCCGAGAAGGGGTTGAACTTCTTGCGGGAAGAAGTTGCCTCCTCCATCTGACTGGTCTTAGTGCCATGGGCTAAAAAAGACTCTGATGCGCTGATCTTGAGTCGTTTCACCCACCTGCTCCCCGGGTCAGGCCCACTTTGAGTTGATCTCAATGTTGAATTAGTAGCCATGCGTCCATCAGCATCAGGGAGAAGAAATGCTGCATCCAAGCTCTGGGTCTTGGACATGCTTGGTTCTTTATCATCTGTAGAGATAGGTTCTGCTGAAGGAAGCTCAACACAGTTCTGATGTGAACTGGGCAAATCAGCATTTTCTCTGCCACTCCCTTCTTCACTCTTACACCCTGCCGCCACTCGAGATGCTAATAACTTTTTGAAACCTACAAAATCCTGCAATAATATTCAAAGGTATCTAATGAATAATAGAACGAAATAGATATTTCTAGCCCTTCACTTTTTCTATAAGTGAATAGAGATTCCATTTCATCTATGAAGACCACAGTAGCATGCGCTCCGAACTTCTATAAAATACGGAAGATAGCATAAAGCAGTTCCAACCTCATGATGTACTGTCTCATATTACACAGATAAGTGAGCCTGTATTATCCTTATTAAGATGAAGATTTATTTAACACAGAGAAAACAGTCACAACTAATTAGAGGAAGGGTGGGAGGAGGTTACCTTACTTGACAGAGACACTTCATCACCTGCATTAGAAATCATAACTAATTAGAGTGAAATGTCATGTACTCTTCTGAAGAACCTAACCTGAATCAGAAAAGTTGCTTGGTTCCAGGAGGAAAAAAGGAGAAATTTTCCAGTTCAGTATACTACTATTTCAACTGAGGGAAAAAAAGGTGCAACCATTTCGCTTTGCTTTCACGAGCCATGTTGAACTATTAACTGTCCTAAAGTGCAGCCCCTTTTTATTTTATTCACTTGCCTAGATGAGAGAGAGTTTATCTTTGACAAAACCTGAAAAGCCCAGAATCATTCAAAACACATTACGATGGCTCCTACAGTACTTACCACAAGGATGGTCCTCCCTTAAACTGTCCATGTCCATAGTATTAGTTTCTGCTGAAGACTCATTCTTCAAATCAAGGGCATTCTCCTTCTCTTCGCTATCTGTAGAGCTCCACAGTGGTTGCAACTTCACTCCTTGTTGATGACTTTTTAACCCACCATTTTGGGACAGCCCCGGAACTTCTGTGAAAGTATTGGTATTTCCTTTAAATTTGGGGGTGGTGGATACTGTTGATTCCCTAATGATATTACCTCCCCTCAACAAGTTAGCATCAGCCTTTTTCTCAGAGAAGAACAACTCCTTCATTGTTCGATGGAACTGGGAGCCCTTCATGGAGCCAACGGTGGTGCATATTCTCATGGTTTCCACATCAAAGAAGGAATTTCTCAATTGAGATGAACATTCTGCCTCTGCAATGTCAAAGGGACCAGTTTGGCTTTGGAAAAACCTACTCCCAAGATGGTTTTTTAGGCCACTCCGATACGCATTATCACCAAGAAAGAAGGAAGACTGATTTTTGCTCTTCAATGGATCCTTGTCCAGTTCATGAACCAAAACTATAGAACTACTAGGATAATTACACTGATCAGGCTCTAAATTGGTGAAGCCCGTGTGCAAATGCTCTTTGGCAGTAAAAAAGGAGCTTGACCCATTGGCTTTCTCTAGTCTACCCACACTAGGCCTAATTGGATATCTAGAGCAGGATGCCAAAAAGCTATCCTTAAAAGGTGTTGAAAGAAGCATGCTGCTTTTCTCGATAAGATCGTGGGATGTAGCTCCCAGGTCAAGAATATGCTCTGGATGCCCAGAAGGGGGCCATGGAAACATCTCTGGCTTCAGAAGATCTCTTGGAGAAGTATTGAGGGCAGTTTTTGAATTAAACTGAGGTTCCGGTGCCTGACCATAGAAGGAACTAGCCTGGTCATGTTTACTAGTCAACACACTCTTTCCTCGGTTGATGCCAAACATGGGAAAGTGATGGTCATGTTCTAATCTCTCTTTCCTCAAGAACTGTGAGACTACATCCACACTCCTATCTGGAACATCAGCAGGACCTGCCATGGGCACTTCCGTAAATTCCTTGCTGCCGCAGCCATCGGTTGCTGCATCGGGCCCACTGAGGTAAGGTAGATGCCGCTTAGTCACAGGAACAGAATTGCCTTCCACTGACATGTGATCAACTGCTAGATTATTGTGAGCAAGTGATGCCTCTTTACGTGTTTGACTCCAATGAGCCATCCACACAGCTTGATAAGAATGGATAGACTGCTCGCCTGATTCTCTCTTTACACTGTAGGATTGTATGCCATGATTAGACATGATAAGGTGGCTAAGGTAACGGGGCTTAAAGCAAGAGAGTTCCAAATTCAAATAAAAACCACGAGTTACCTGAAATCATGAGCAAGAGATCAAGTTCATTACTTTACACCCTTTGCAACTCAAAAAGAACACAAGAAAGTTGTGAAATTGTCAATGATCACTGATGCCAAATGCTAAAGCAAATAAGACAGTGCAAGGTCTATAGCCAAGGAACGGAACTGGGAATATAAAGATAAGCTTGCAAAATCGGTGCACCGACCAAAAAAATTATGTGAAAAGTACTAAACAGCATAGAGATTTTTTAAGAATCTTTCAAGTAAGACACACACACACACACACACACATATTTGCAAGTAGAATGCGTTTCATAAAAAATATTAGTCCACATGGATAACAGAATAGCCTTTGAACAAACAAAAGAGAATCAGAGACGTACTTGGAAACCTAGACGTCCCAAGTAAGATGGATAGGCCATAAACTAACATATACTAAGAAGACAACAGCTGACATAGTCCGATAGACCTAGAAAAGGCTAAATGATTGAATCCAGAAAACCAAAGTTTCTGAAGAGCATCTTACTAGTCCCAGGGGGCTGCCAACTTCTTAACTCCATCCCGAGCTGCTCAAAAGAATCTGCCCCTCGGACTTAGGTTAAAATTCTTTCATACAGCGATAAGAGCATCCTCTTCTGTCGATGTCCCTTCTCTATCTCCAATCGAACAAACTAAAAGAGCTCAGGAAGATCCAGCCATAAAAAAGCTCAGACACAACTTCTCCACCAACAATAACTCTCAGCTCTTTCACTATTCATCAGCTCAACCAACCGACAGTTCACCTTAATCCAGCTATGGGAAAGAGAACAATGAAATGAATCCTCCTATGGCGTCTAAACAGAACCGTCTACAAATCAATAATCAACAGACCCAGAATCCTCGCACGCTAGTTCACCCAATAATTCCTCCATCGCAGAAGAAGTCACGGAGAGCCGCAACGAAAATTTACCAAAAGGAACTGTTTTTGAACGGAACCGTAACAGAGAAACACAGACCCAAAGTAATTACGATTGAATTCGCCGACCCAACTCACCGTTACAGCTGGCCCACCTCCAGGAACGCCAGCAGAGAGCTGCCAGTGGAGAGAAGGAATCGGAGCTTTCTGTGGTCGGGAAGGAGGGATGAAATGAAATGAAATCGAGAAGACGAAGAAGGGGGAAGAGGAGAGAGAGAGTGGGTGGGGGATTCACTGCTCCGTTACAACTAATGACTGCGAGCCACAGCCGAGCGGGGCAAATCGTAATTTTAAGAATTCTTCAGAGAGAGTCAGAGACAGAGACAGAGAGAGACAAGGGCCCCACTCACATGCACTTTTCTCATTGGTCCTTGTCTTTTTCCCCCCCCCCCCCGGTCCATTTATATTTCCTTAATTACCACTAAATTCGTGCTAATTACTTTCGTTTTCTTTGCCTTTTATTTTAATTCTTAAAACGTAGCCTCTTTAATTTTATGTCCGAAACTGTTCTGCACTTTTTCCTTGTTAAAAGGAGAACGAAGACCGTATTCGGTACGCATTGATTGTGGGCAATTGAACGGAATGTCACAAGTATTTCAGACTTCCATTTTATAATTTTCACCCGGTTACACGTTTAAGAGTTATTGATTTTTTTTTGTTCAATATTGATATTTATTTCTTCTAATAATTTTTTCCCTAAATTTGACTGAATATCTTTTCTTTTTAAAAAAACTATTAAAAAAAAAACTCATTCCACCCCCTTGTTTTCAACTGCACCGCATCATATTTTAAAATGCCATAAAAATCAACTGACATTGATGGATTGAGATGTTACCGCATCTCTTCCCCTCAAGTAAAGCGTTGACTTTGAGTTTTATTAGTAGAAAAAATTCATGTTAAAAGAGTTTTATCCCATAATAGAGAGACCAAACTCGAACGGCCTGAATTTATCAGAGTCTATTAAATTTCTAGATATTATTTAATATGCACGGAAAAAATGACCGTGAAAATCATCAAATTTTCTTCCCACGCAGTTCCATTTTCCTCATTAGACCTCTCGATTATGTTGTCACGAAATGTAACTGAAATACAGACACAATCACTCATCCAATACCCATCGGATTATGATAAGCATATAAATTTATGCTAATCACCTCAGCAGTTGTATCACTAATCAAATCAATTTTATTAGTTCATATTGACCACGTCATTATGAAGTAGGATTACACGATATTTTTTTTTCCAACGAAGAGTGGAATCGTAGTGGTCATGGATGGCTCGTTCCCGTCATCCGGAAGATAAGTAATTCTTTCGTACGAGGGCTGACTATCAAGAAACATAAACGCTCGCTCACGATGTTTCTATTCGGCAAGTTCGTCGACCCGTGTTAGTTCGAGCCGATGTCGACTGCAGCTAATTTACTGGATGTCCACTGTTCCGTGGAGAACACTGGCTGAGACAGAGGCATCGACGAGATGTGGAGCATCCCGATTACGTGGAAATCCTACGTGACTAATGTGTCTCGTTCGCGTCCATGATTTGTCCAATCCCGCTATTATTAATTTTTATTAATCTAGCAAATATCTTTAGAGTGGGACCCACAGGCAGGCATGGAAAATATTAAGAAAATCGTGCCCTTTTTAACTTTCCTACGAAGAATATTACGCTGCCTTTATCCGAATATTATATTAAGTATCCACTCACGTGATCTATACACCAGAAGTTTTAAATTAAAAAAAATTGGGAAATGTCATGCTGATTTATATTTAATGAGCTAATTAAGGAGAATAAAAAGAGGATAACTTATTGGGGCCATTTTTTTGTCAAAATTACAATTTAGGCACATAGAAATGCAAGGGACTACTTAAAAAAAAGGGAGACCGTCCAATTAAGCTTAGAAATAGAACTACGGGATTATTTTATATGCATTTTTTAATTTTGCAAAAAATTAATATAATTATTAAACATAATAACTTATCCATGTCTAGATTTTTATAAGTAATAGAAGGAGAGGATGGCATAATTATAAGTAAAAATACAGAACAAAACTTTTAATCAATAAAATTATTATTTAAACACTTAATACTTAATATATACTTTAATTTAATTAATATTTTCTCGTGTATGGGTAGCTGAATTGGTAGCCGGAGAAGGAGAGAAGCCGGCTGGGGCAGAGAGTAATATGAAAGCAAAATGAAGGGGCAAGTGGCTTGACGTGATTTGAAAGGGAAGGGATTTATATGTCAAGAGGAATAGTTGATTAATTGCCGCTTAAGGAGGTCTCAAGTTCGAGACCTCACGTACGCAGCCACCCCCTTGGGAGCCTCACCCGCCATTGCCAGGCGTGCGACCCGGGGCGACCAACGGATTAGTCAAGTATGGTTGGCTGAAAGATGCCGTCTCACCGCTGGTGGGACCTGCTTGGATACCGTGGCTGGCGACCAAAAAAAAAAAAAATTAGTTGATTAATTGAAAAAGGAAAAGCAGGAAAAAGAATTAAAGGACGGCGTCCAACGTTAGTGACAGGCGCGGTGTTCAGCCACCCGACAGATGCCCAGGCCGTGGCTCTCTTTCTTCCACGTCACCCAATATTTTATAATTATTGTACTTTGTGTTCCCGACATTTTAGCCCCATCCTCTTTATCGTACACCTCGGAAGCGAGAGGAGACATATCGATCTTCAAATTTAAAAAAAAAACTGGTTTTTTTCCATCAATTTGACGATTTCTTGATTAGATTATAGAACTTCCTGTTTCATAGATAAAATTTTTCGGTGTATAAAAGAGACATGTAGGCCCAGAGGAGAAGAAGGTCTACGTGTACTGGTGGTGTAGTATATTCATCTAATCAGAACCTGGTATGTAAATATGCAAATATTAGATTCTAATCGGATAAATATACTGTGTCAGCATTGATTGCATGGCATGACCATTCCATTAAAAAATTTTCTCTTCTGAGAGGTAAAAGGAATATGAGGTCAAAGAAGAACGGAAGGTCGTACTAATGAGAGCGAACAAATGAACTCTAGATTATGCGGTGAGTGTAGTAGAGCAAAACATATGGCTGAGATTTGACGGTTTCGGTTATACATATTGACGTTCCAGTAAAAAAGTTTTAATTTTCGAACTCGAACAGCTTGGTCTAGTGACAAGGATAAGAGCATGTTTGCATCGAATCTTGTTAGGGCCGGCTAATATCTCTGAGTTTATCCTGCCACGTACATTTCTCGGAGTGCGTACGGAGCCAAGGAATCGGTCGGGCAAAATCTGGATTTTTGAGATATTAAGAAAAAACTGTGTAATTTTCACTAGAGGAAAATTCTCCTCTATCATGTTCTCCACATGAGAAGTAAAAAGATGGCTAGTTGGGCTGGATGACAAGTGAAGGAAGCCCAGTAAGAAATGGGCCTCGGCCCAATAAGTTCCCAGTACGGCCCAATGTGGTTGGATATATTTACGCATGGCGCGGCTACCTAATTGTTGAATGCTTAGAGCATTTTCATTTTGGTGGAAAATCAGCTTTCTCCGTCTGTATAATTTAATATTTAAAAATCTCAAGGAACTGAAAAGGCATTAATAAAATTTTCACGTCCGTTTAAGTTTTTCTTCTCCCTATTTTCCTGCGAGGAATAAGATAAATTTGATCTTTTTAATAAATAAAAAGGAGAGTAAAAGTAGTGACAATCAAGTCACTCGAAGTACACATTGTTCGGGCTTTCGTATCGAACCCCGAATATATCATATGAGTTGAACGGCACGGTCCTACTAACATGGTATCACTAAATATTTAATATAGTCCAAATACTAACACTAATTCCATTAATGCAGCACCATATGATGTTCAGAGAGTCTAATTCTACCAATTTTACTTAGAACAACCTGAACTTAAGATCTGAATTTTATTAAATTACATGAGAGCGAGTATTGAATTATTAATGACCCTCGGTTGGATGGAGGGAACAGCACCAACCATATTCCACGCTGGAATTGAGGAAAAAATGGATATTCCACGCTGGATAAAAAAAATTTATTCCCTCTGTAGCTGTGCTGTCTAAAGAAGAGAGAGAGAGAGAGAGAGAGAGAATGAAAATAAACATTGCTTGCGTTTCTTGTCCTACGGCCACCACCAGCATCACGACCGTCGTCATCTCTCCTCCGGCAGCCTCGGACCTGCTTTCTCATTTTTGCCCTTTAACTATTAGTCTCTCTTCAGGTCAGCCCTTCCCCCTCTCTCCCTCTCACCTCGAATCCGCCATTTCCATCGGTCAAATCTCTCCTGTCCCATCCCCAATACCTCCGAGTTCGATTCCATTTCCTAGTTTTTTAGGCGGGGGGAGCAAGTCGACATCAGATCTGACCCCCTCTCGTCTCCGTCGTTGCAGGTGCTTCGGTCCATGGAGGGAGCTGGAGGAGGCGACGGCGGTTCGTCGCCGCTGAACAAGTGGGGTCACGATCTTTGGAGGATGTACCAGTACTACCTCGACAAGACCACTCCTCACACGACCTACCGCTGGATTGGAACTCTGGTTCTCGTGGCGATATACATCGTCCGCGTCTGCTATGCCCAGGGGTTTTACATTGTCTCTTACGGCCTAGGGATTTACATGTTGAATCTGCTGATTGGGTTCCTGTCGCCGCTGGTCGACCCTGAACTCGAGGTCTCCGACGGGCCACTGCTGCCGACAAAAGGGTCCGATGAGTTCAAGCCGTTCATTCGCCGGTTGCCTGAGTTCAAATTTTGGTAATTAAAATGTTATTTCTCTGACATTGCTCTGCGCTTCTTTGTGATCAAGATTATAACTACGCGTTTAATAACCAAGCTTGGCGCAATGGTGATGCTTGTATGGGTTTGAGGTTTTCAAGGTGGCGTTGTTCTTTGGTGTGCCAGATATAAGTCCTTGCTTTGAGGTTGCCTAGCATTATCTGTTTAAGAGTGTAAAGAGGAACTGCAGCAAATGCTCAAATGTGTGATATTCTTACTGTTCTGTATGGCGTTTGCTACTGGCATCTGCATTTATTGTAGGCTAAACTACCTCAACTATTTTAAGCATATAAAAAACTGTGTTTGATAGATGCACTTTTGTGGTGAATATGGTTGAGTTGGATAATTCCTTGAGCAATTTAGACTGCTAAGGGAGGTTGAGCGAGTCTCTGTTGATGCCATGATGAGCTATAAAGCCACAAGTTATAGTGATAGTTACTGCCTAGTGTTTATTGTCTTCAATTCCTTGACTCATTGGCTGGAAATGCCGGTTCATTCGCTTCCATTTGTTTGTATAAGAACGAGCACCGTAGGGTCTGCCTCATTCTTGCAGCTGTTATCTCCTGCACTCTCCATTGGATAACATCCTAAACCTTCTCCTTTCCTGCTTATCTGACAGCTGTTATCTCATGTACTCTCCATTGGATAACATCCTAAACCTTTTCCTTTCCCACTTAAAGTGGGAAAGACAGTAGCTTAAATTTTGAGTCCTGGCATTTCTCAGTATCTTCCATCAAAAGTGTGATTGGAGCCCATGGCTATTGCTGTCTCTGCATACAACTGACTCCCTGCAGTGTCTTAACAATTGCTGCCAATCTGTTCTTTACACAACATGCTAGATGGCTTTACCTTTGAGGCTATGCAGAGCTATTATAAGTAATAAACCATAATATCTGTGACAGTTATGAAGGCATTCATAATGTTCTTACATTTCAGGCAATTTTGCATCGTCTTTCTCTGGAATCAGTCTCGTAGATACACAGTTCAAATGCATTTTTCCAATTTCTTCGGTCTCTCTCTCCTCATATATGATGACAATGGATTATGATATTATCAGTAACCAACTAGTCCATGGAACATTTACTTTAGTTACTTTAATTATAATTCTTCATCCAAGAGATGGGTACTTCTAGGAAGGATCTAAGATTTTGGTAAAGATAAGAGTTCCTCAAACTAACACTGATTGCTATCATGATTTTTCTGAAAACATATTATACGTGTGTACTACAAAGTCTCCTGATGTTTTTCTTGATGCTGATGGACCATTCTGCAACAATCATTGATTCCTCCTGAAAAAATATGATATTTAAAATTTGGAAATACTTTCAATATGGTAATTGTGTCCATACAACACTTCAAATTGGTTGATATATGGGCTTTTGCTTGTTCTTCCAGGCACTCGATAACAACTGCATTTTTTATAGCATTCTTGATGACCTTCTTCTCCATGTTTGACGTCCCCGTGTTCTGGCCAATACTGCTCTTCTACTGGATTGTCCTATTTTTCCTCACAATGAGGCGTCAGATCTCACACATGGTCAAGTACAAGTACATCCCTTTCAGTATTGGGAAGCAGGTGAGATTCTTCATTACTTAATAGTTCAATATGTGTGTTTAACTTATTTTCTCTGTAACCATGAGGCACTAACCGACAATTTAATCATTATATTTGCCAGAGATATGGTGACAAGCGGTCCTCTGCTAGCAGCAGTGGCTCCCGTGGCGATTGAGTTGGGGTGTGGCCATATGAGTTGGTCAGGTGGGAAGATTGCCTATTAAGACTTAGCAATAATTTGCCATTAGGAAGACTCAAAATATTCAATTTGAATTCCGGGAACATGGATTGAAGCTACTGCAGCTTCGATTGAAATATTAGCAGAAAAAAGGTTCAGGTGTATTTTGTACCATGACCTTGCAGAGGATTGCCCGATGCTATTCAGCATCGAAACCTCGTCCATACGCATATTATCCAGATTCATCAAGTTGCTTTTTGTTAGTGGGCAGTGATGGATTAACCTGCAAGATGCTAATGCTTTTGCATTCATTCGTGATCTGTAGCGATTGTAGTGGTCTGGTTGCTTACAATACAAGGCTGAACACTTGGTCGAATGATGAACATTTCTTGCTTTTATTCGTATCTTCCTTTTTCTACTTGAGATTTAAGAGTGCCCCTCAGCGGTTCTTGTTGCGGTCGAATATGGATAATTAAGGACATTGAATTTATTCGTCTGTGATTATTTCAGGTTTTCTGTACAAGGTGACTCTGGAGAAGCAAAAAATATCCAGACAACCATAAACACTCGGAAGCTCTTTCCTTATAATGCCATCAATCCGTCATTGCATCGGTGTCCGAGTGCTCCTTATCGTTGTCTGTGACAAGGGATCCCTGCCCCATGAAACTCTACAATTTACAAATGGAAAGCGGTTCTTCAGGTTTTCTTATTGGTGCCTTTGATGTTAAAAAGAAGCTCCTCCTCCTCCTCCTCCTCCTCCTCCGTCTCTCCAAACGTAATATCTTTGTCAGTTTCACAGACGATTTTATATCACCTATAGAAATCGCATGGGCATGAGATGAATTCCTATTCCAGGGGAACTATTTTGACAAATAGCATTGGCGTCTCTTAAATCGCATTCGATTAAGTAATAGGTAACTATACAATGCTTAACCAGATAAAAAAACTAGACGCTTACGTTCTTGCTATATTCAACTATCACTCAGAGGGGGGGTCCTGTGGGGATAAGAGAAGAAACAATCCTAAATATTTACTCTGACGGACATATGTAGTTGTCGTATCCTCGGTTGCAGCAACGCCTGAATCCAAGAGTGTGGTCAAGGGCTTAGTCTGACAGGAAATCTAGCTCACTGGGAAGATTGACCCGCTTACGCAGCAGAGATTCGACTGTCGGGCATTTTCTCTTACGCCCTCCTCTAGGCCTCGAGAGGAATTGCTCATCCAATTCCACAAAGTCCCCCTGCATCAACATGTAAAATTAGTCCAGGGTACACAGATCAGCCTTCAAGCACTATGGTTAGATTCAAACAAGCAGCAAGAAACAGACCAGATCAACATTTTTCAAGATCAGGACAAGAACATACGGGAGTGTAAACATGGCACCCAGTTTTCTCGTGGTTGTCCCTCACATGCTTGTAAGAGAACCTCTTCCCACAGTCCTTGTAACAACAGGCAAATGGCTTAAGCTTCAGGTGCACTGCCTTCACATGCTTCCTTAGATTTGATTGCTTTGGAAGGCACGTAACCAAAAGTTTCAGCTCATGAAACCAAGGCCTAAGCACCTTAAGATAGTCTAAAGTTAAGATGGATGTGGATCTTACAGTTGAAAATACATGCCGGCAGTCAGGGAAATGACACTTAATCACCTCTGAATCTAGTGAAGGTCTAGGCCCATGTGATTGAAGGTGCCGCTTGATGTTCTTCCTGAGTTGCTTCATCCCACAAATTTCACAGTTTATATATTGATGGGAGGACAAGATGTGGGCCTTCAGACAATCCGCATTGCTGAATGATTTCAAGCACTCGCAACAGAAGGCTTCTGTTGTTTCAAGTTTAACTGCAGCAGCAGAAGTAATTTCAGTCAAATTATAAGCTAATCAGTAAGAATTTGAAAACAGTTAAACAACTGCCAAGAGGAAGTTAACCTACCATGAGAATCCTCATGCTTCCGTAATCGTGAAGCAAATCTGAATACCTTTCCACACCCAGTTTCAGGGCAAACATGCTGCTGTTTTGGACTCGGACAGCTATTACTAGCGGATGGAGACTCATCACCATGCATCTCCTTCAAGTGCCTCTTCATGTTACCTTGATAGGCAAATGAATGCTTGCATTCATCGACAGGGCAGGTGAAAAGTTTCCCCTCATGCTGCAGAAGGTGGCGGGTCATATGGTCTTTCCTTCTATAGCTTGCATGGCAATCTTCAACAGAACAAATAAAAGGCCTCTGCAGGGGAAAAAATGGCACACCATCTAAGGCCATTGACAATGAAATTCTACAAAGCTACATGGAACCTTCAATCTAACACCACCAAACTAGTGTTCAAACCTCGCGCCAATGCTTTGCGTGATTTGAGGCTGACTTGATGGAGCTTCTCAGGTGGTCCCCCAACCTGATACTGGTCCATTCAAGTTTGAAGGAAAACAGCCTCTCGCATTTTGGAGTTCTTTATCTGGGATCCAATGCTTCACGCCGCTAAACACTGTGATGCTCAAATCATCACATCAATGAAATATCTTTCACCCTGCAAGAGTGTTCATTTTCAGCGGAAATAAATAGCAAATCTTATAGCCCAAGGACTGTGAACATCATGTCCTTCAAAAGGATCAATGCATCAAGGGAACACAATTCCTTACAACAGGTTGTAAATCTATGCCAGCACATCTCTTACTAAGTGACATTTACGATCATTAGCTTTCACAATGACACAAGTCCTAGCAAGCAGCTGAGCTAGATACTAAGTAGAACAACGTTAGCCATAATAACCATGTCCAGTACATGTTTGTCACTAGAATCTACCGATGGCCATATCAACTGCACCGAATTATGTCTTCCACAAATTTCAACATCAGTATATACCTCAAGAGAATGACTCTGCATATGTTGCTTCAAATAAGCTGGTTTCTTAAAAGTTGCACCGCATTCTTCACAAGTATTCGACTTCTTCCCCTCGTCACCCTGGCCGGATTCATTGAGCCCCCTCTCCTTCTCTATCTCATCCTAATCGCATAGAACACAGACTCAGATACATCCGAAGAAACTCTCGTGAAATCAAACGAACACGAAACTGAAACAGAGCTCAGCTAGAAAAACTCCCGTGAAATCAAACGAACAAGAAATTGAAACAGCTAGAAAAAAGCTCGCGAGAGGGAAAAAAAAAACCCTTCCGCCATCCAGTCACTGTGGATCGAATTTGAACCGATTCAAATGGAGTTACCGGAATCGAGGAGCTGCAAGAGGGCTGCATTACCTTGTGGAATGCCAGGATGTGAGAGGTGACGAGAGATTTCTTAGATCTGCAGATTCCGCAGTAGTCGCAGTAGTAACGCCTTATGTCTCTGAAAATCGGGCCAACTCTGTCTCCGATGCCCTCCGCCATCTCTCCGCTGCCCTCCTGCGGCGGATTAGATAACCCAGCGGCTGAATCCGGTGGGCTGACGACGAGGAGGCTAAGGATACTGCACTGATTTCCAGTTAGGGTTTTTCGCGGCGCGAGCCAATATATAGGAGCAGACGGAGTACGGACTGGGATTTAATTCGGTGTCTCGCAGCTTATTTGGAGTGGCTTGCGGCCCATCGAAAATTTGCCACGTAACAGAGCAACAGACCCGTCTCGCCTTCTCTCTCTTTTTACAACCATTTATTTTAATCTCATATTATAGTAAATTACCGTGATTGGCTGTAAAATTCATTATATTAAATTCCTTGATTAGATTTATTTTATAATAAATTTACCGATATTTGCTAAATTTTATATTTAAATTCATTTTTTTAAGCATAAAAATCTCACAATTGGACTTTACCTAAAAAATTTATTATGGTTAAAACTTTTCTCTAAAAAAATTCCTTGATTTTAAGGTTGGTTTTTATAAATCCAAACTACCCCGTATTTCTTGGTTCGAAATTCTTCCGGGGAGAAGCCGTGAGTAAGGGTGGACTCAGTGAGAGGCGATCCCTCCCTTAAACTTAGAAAAAATTGCTAAAATACTATATATGTTTCGCTTAATTTTATCTAATTTTTATTAAATTCAAAAAATCCGTAGTATTATTATTTTTCTATGGCTTCTCTCCCTGAGTAAATTTTCTAGATGGTTGAATCCGTGAGACGCTGCTATAGATTAGTTTTGGGCAGTTCAGGACAGGACAGGACTTGCGCTTGATTAAACTTAAACATTGAGAGTTTCTTGAAGTGGAACTCAGGTGCACATGACTGCTTGGAATGTCCATAGACACACCATCGGTGAAGTGATTGCAGCAACCTGGGGGCCAAGGATTATGGGGGAGTTGTCAGGAAGTCCTGGATCCGAGATGGCCTCGATGAGGCACTGCGTGGCTCGGATCGGGTTGAACTGAAACTGGACCCTGTTTCAAGACTGTTAACGAGCCAGAGTTGGTGTAAATTATTTAGACATTGCCATGGAAGCGTAAGGAGGAGATATACGAATCTCCTTCCCCGTTTCTTCATCAACTTTTCCGAGTGATCGAGGACGTGCCACAGGTGTGGGGATCGGATCATCTGCGATCAGGGTCAGTTCCCCTTGCCCTTTTGGGTGAAAGCAGGTACCGTGCCTAGCAGAGACTGTGGAAGGTGAACAAGCATCGACTTGCAGGCAAATGAGTGCCCGGAGATCACCTCTCCCGCAGTCCTATGAACACGGCACAGATCAGGCAGAGATATTGCCTCAGGATGATGACGACGCCGGGCACAGCATCTCTCTCAGTCTACTGTCGATGTGTGGCTTGAATTAGAAGGAAAGGTACATGTCAGTGGTGACTACCCAACAACAAGAATAATTCACTCCCAGTGTAGGGCAGACCCCTCCTGGTCCCGGAGTTGGTCGAGGAATATACATGCCTGTCTACACACAGAATCGGTATGCGAGCTCTGTGTCTTCGGTACTTTCTTTCACCAACACCCCAGAGAAGATTTCCCTGTGGTGATCGGTTAACCTTTTCTTGGTCGGGAAGCACGAGCAAGCTTCCCTGGTGATTTCCTCTGTTCCGGCTTCCGGGTACCATGTTGGTATACTTGCAGTCTGTTCTGTGAAGTTGTACTTGATTCTCCGGTCCTGTATATATAAAATGTTTGGATTTGCCATTGTTTTTTGGTGGAAGCTTTCACAGTAGAAGCCAGGACGGGTCCAGAAGTGTAACGTATGGGTCCTAGGCTTATTTCTCGTGATTACGAACCACATGATCTGCTCGTAATTTCTCGCTGTTGATCCTTTTGGGTGAGGAAAAAACATGCCCCCCTGCAGAAGGAGACCGGGATTGAATTGGGCATTATTGATCTTTCCTTTTCGTAGGCCAATATCTGAAGACTAAGTTCAATTCTCTACCTTGCCCTTCTATGCTAGTGTCTCTCACGGTCCCCCACCTGAGCCCCCATCACCATCGACTTTTTAATGACCCTTAGATCCGATAAATTCTATGTCCTATGGAGATTCTGTTCTAATCATCACAGCAGAAAAATTCTGCAGTGCCTTGAAGAATTCACCGGGGAGTTTTTCATCACAAGAAGCTGCATTGATGCGGCGTTGAATCAATCTTATTTGAACTATTAGATTAAGTGTACGTACAGATACATATTGAACATGTACTCTATGCACTGTGGGGAAGAGGGAAGGAGAGAACGATCGAAGATCTGATCCGTTCAGAATGAATTGTGAAGCAATAGCCGGGATGAATTGACTGTTGATGCCCCTCATATCACATCTCTATCTTCAGATTGCTAACCTCAACCGAGCCTGCAGCGATTCAATTTGTTCACAACGATCAGATCAAGAAAGAAGGAATGATTGCTCTTAAGGAGCCTGTCGAGTGCCATTGAAGCCTAGTTACCTGAAAGTTGCTGAGACGAAAGAGATGTCGCTCTTCCGTGCTGAAAGCAGTCGGCGTTGTACAGGTTCTGCAGATCGGTTTCCCAGATTGCAGAAGGCATGATTTGCTGCAGAGATATCAAATCAAAGAAGAATGAGATGACTCGTTCGGTAATGGAATCGATGTAGAAATGTAGTCGGAAAATGATGTGTACGTTGAAGATTGGCTGATCCAAAAACGTCTCGGGGACTGGCAAGGGAGTGCTCATCGATGCATGACGCCCTGTGCTGGAATTCATTCCAAGTTCGAGGCCTAGACAAGAGACAGCCTGGTGCATCGGGTTCGAGTGTAAGTAGGTGAGGCTGCTGTTCATTTCCAGCGACACATCGATGGGCGGAATGCTTGTCCCGCAAGAAGGAAAAGCCTGCAGATTTTCGAGGGTGCACCGGCTCAGCTTACATTTGGAAAAGCTGTTTAGAAAACCGTATGCAGAATCCACCTCGTTTCGATTACCTCCTTTGCAAAGAGGTTGTCGATGTTGAAATCGATCATCGGATTCACGGCAGCCAGTTTCATGGACAAGAACTGTTCGACATGAATGAGTTCGAGCATCAGCAATGACAGCATTTCTTGAAGCCAGTGAACAACCTTATAAAACTTGAAAAACCATAAACTACCTCGACTTGTCTCTGGAGGGACTGAACGTAGTTAATTATCTCGTCGAGCATTCCTGCCTTCCCGGTGATCTTATTGCAGCCCGGAACCAGATCTTGCAGATACTTCATCCTCTCACTGATCTTTTCCCTCCTTGCCTGCACCGAATTTGCATGTAGATAAGTACCAGGTTACAGCCCAAAGACATTTTTCGGTTTTCCTTTCCTGTAAGCTGTCGGAATTCAGATGACGTTTTCCATTTGAAGAAAGGATTAAAACATGCCCGGCACGTTTCAGGAACATGGAGACAGGAAGCTGTAAAAGTGTTTCGGCACAAAAGTTTTCCGGGCAGAGATCGAAGAATTCTCTATACCCGTTCGGCAAGGCTGTGGCTATCTGTGGCTTGGCCTCGGCGCGCCCGGACATGGATGTAGTCAGTCTTCTGGACCTCGGAGGCTTTCGAGTTCTCCTTGGAAGAGCAGGCAGCAGATGTTTCTCTCTTGCTGCAGTTGACTTTGCCTGTGTTGTTGCTCTGCTGGGTGATCTTTGACTCCTCGTCTTCTGTAGGAAATCCTGTCATCTTCTTGCCTCTGTTCTCATCATCTACCTGAAGGAAAACCCGACAGTGTAACTTCTTTGATTACTTGGTATAAGCACTTCATCGATGATGCTCCTAAGTTGTTGAACCCGACCAACCGCATTGCAGAAAATACGAGTAGTTCATCGGTTAATTATACTGACAGCAATTTAAAGATAAGGAAAGAATTATTTTAAGAATGTTAGTGTATATAGGTTCCTTTGATTATGGAACAAGAGCAAAACATCATCCGATAATCTTTGCTGCGGTACACATCAAGTAGACATTGATAATTCATTCACATGGACCGGTAACGAGCAGCAGCGCAGACCTTAGTGCTGTGCATACTGTCGAACTTCCTCTTCTTCAAAGAGCCCTGCCTCCCTGACAGCTTCGGGTTTCCGATACCTGGGCCGGAAATGTCGAGCCTGCCCATCTCGGGCCACCCGTTTCCGATCCCGGGGTCGAGGTTCACCAGCTGGTTCGGCACCTCGAGGTGGCAGAAGTTACCATTTTGTCCCTGCCATCTCAGGTGGGCCTGCTGGCGCTCCAGCACAGTCATGCTGGCGGTGAGATGTCCCGGCGGCAGCATATCTC
This sequence comes from Lagerstroemia speciosa, assembly GCA_037672795.1. NCBI lineage: Eukaryota > Viridiplantae > Streptophyta > Magnoliopsida > Myrtales > Lythraceae > Lagerstroemia > Lagerstroemia speciosa. Next base: position 6,773,971 of record CM075289.1, on the reverse strand, counting down.
CGGTGGATTTCCGGATATAGAAGGTGGAGTGAGGGAGTTGGCTTAGCTATGGAAGTAGAGATGGCTGAAGAACTTTGTGAGCAGAGTCTCTGTTTCTCAGCGGAGAATATAAAGGGATTGCTTCAAGTGGATAGGAGAGTGGAGTTGGGGAAAATAAATTGTTATGCTTCTACGTGGGTCCCATCCCACGTATATAAAATTAGGAAAAAAAAAACATTCCTCAAATAATTTAATATAAAAAATTTAATGGTTAGATTTAAATTTAAAATCTTATAAAATAATAGTTAAATCATCCCAATCATCGCTATTGACAATTAGAAAGACATACCTGACCCTTTGTGATTGAACAATTATAAAATCTCTTCCATTTCGCAAGCCTTTCTTCAAATTGGTCATTTGTGACTCACAAAGAGGCCCGGAGACAACCGGGTGCATAGAATTCAGTTGCTAAGCAGATTCTGAGCATCCCACGGCCTATCATCGAAAAACAAATACTATAATCGACGTCGGGTTCGGTCTCGGTTATGATCAGGATTAAGGAGTTTTACTTCGTACGCATGGATATATCTAGTTGATAACTGCAATCATAATATTTATTGAAAAGGAACAAAAATTTTGAAAAAAAAAATTGAGGGGGAGAGGGGTGCCGGATATATCTCAATCCATAAAAGTGGTTGAGGAGATTGAGTGGGCGGTGGGGAGCCACTGACGTGACCGCCACGTGGTCGTGTCCGGACCGGAGCCCCAACCCCAACCCTCCTCCTCCGTTACGGGATGGTTCCACCCCCGCCGCAATTCCCAACGGGGTTTTGGCTTTTCGCTAATTATTGTCGTACAAATAATCTATTTTACTGAAGAAAATCAACGTCGTGTAACACAAGCATTCACCAACACAACCTCCAACATTTTCTTTCAACAGGGCAGTCGAGTCAAAGCAGCGGTAGCTGATCATCATCGTTATAATCATCGTACTTCAATAATTGTCCGTCAGTGAATCGCTGCATGAGGTATCTAAAAAACTAGAGATTCAATGAGAGTTCGACGAACACCCTAGAGCACTCCTGCCTTCCTGAATATCTTTATTGTCGATTATTTAGTCGAATGATTGTATGATAAAGTTTAAGTTCGACGATTTCCTCCTCCGCACTAACAAACCGTGAAATATTTATTTGTGAATTTCACCGGATATTCGTAGATTGATATCATTTGACTGTTATCAAGAGGAAGAGGGTAGTATAAGGGCATGAAAAATTCTAACCTACAAAAATCAAACATAAAATTCTTTAATTTTAAAACGGAAGCGATAATACAGTAACAAATTAACTTTTCTCTTTTAGTCACATTCAACAAAGTATCCCCATTTTGCCAAAGTTAATGTTGCTTGTTCGACATTAAAAAAAAGTAGTCACCGTCACAAATCGCTGTCGGAAGTAAATGGCTTGTCCCGGTCCCGATTCTCGGAGGAAAGCCCGCTGCCGTCTTAATTATCCTGTGCGGACTTTATACACGTGGCATTTTCTTTGGATGTGAATTTGCCACGTCGGATTTGACCGGCAGCCCCCTGTCAATTTCTTTCGGATTACAAATCTACGGTTGCTAATAAATAAATCCTTTGTTTTTTTACCGAGGAGTTCCAAAAAAAATAGATAAAAAGACATGAGGAATTTTTAATAAATAAAATTGCATCCAAAATTTTTAATATTAAAATAACGTGAGTATTTTTGCAACTATAATTCCTTTTCTTGAAAATAAAAATGAATTTATGATTAATCATATAAAAAGCTGGGGCTGACCCCAGAAAGTACAATTGATGAGGGCGACCAAAAAAAAAAGAAGAAAAATACTAACCTGAGATGACAGAGGTCCAATGCATTTATATTTCTTCCTTCTTTCTCTCCCACCTTTTTTTTTTTTTTTAATAACGGAGGTATTTAAATATCTTCCAGATCCGACTAGCGGTGATTGTAACGTCTTCTTATCAGGGCACATGTAATAGCCTGCGAACTATGTGTGCAGGGTAAGTCAGACAAATTTGACGGACTCAAGAGGGCTTAAAACTCTCACCAAGAAAGAAGTGTCCCTCCTGAGTTTGAACCTACAAAGTCTCGTTGAACCTCCTAGAGTCCCACCAGTGGGGCTGCTGCCCCGTTCGCCTCTCTCACCTTTTCTTGGATAAGCCTTTCATCCTCTTTTATTTTTATTTTATTTTATTGTCTTCAACATTTTTTATTAAAAAATAAAGGGACGCATAAATTTTTTTTAATAATAACTAAACTTAGTATCATAATCTCTTGATCCTAGGTCGAGAATAGAAGCCATTTTAGAAATGTGTCAAAAAAGATTTTAGGCTTCGAATTAATTAATAACTTTGTTCCGTTGAAAGTTATGATCTTATATCCAAATTTTAGAAAGAAAATCATAAAAATATAAGAAAATCCGCATTGTTATATATTTATCAGTCTAAAATTTTGGATCGGATATGATCCAGACTTCATACTACTAATCAACCATGTGAACTCACATCTCGCCTGTTTCCGAGAGCGAAGCATGCCAGATTGACATTCAAAAACAGTAGCGTCAACCCTTCGTAAAATTTTCAAATGGATACGAACTGCAAACGCTATCATTGATGGCGAGTTTTTAAAGGCATTATCATGTTTATGCAGACGGCGGAGTTTGTATTTATTCCCTAATCTCATGAATTAGATTCGATTTATTGATTAAGAAAAAGGGAATCGATTGGCAAGACAAGAGTGGGGCCAGACAATCTCGGAGAGGTCCCCAGTGCTATATACGGTTTTCGCATCGGAGGAGTTAATGGGATTAAATGGACGTGGGCACTGGGGCATGGTCCCAAACTCTCAACACCGGCTTGTTGCCTCGAAAGTGACTGATGGGAAAGGGACTAGGGGTCCTCCCCTCCCTTGCTCTTCCTTTTTCCTTAACCTTTGTTCTTCCTTCTTTTTCGGGGTGGCAAATTATAATATCGATCCTATCGATCGAGATAATCGAGGACCGAAAAGTTTCGAGAGCATAGGACGGTACATTCGTGTCTTCCTCGACGTTTCTCTTTATGGAATATCATAGAAAGAAAGAAAGAAATAAATAAAAAGAAGGGAAATTTCTTGGTTATATATCATGCTCGTGAGCTGATAAAGGATGGCAAATTTCGTGGTGAAAATCGATTTTATTAGGATCTACTGGTTACAGGCCGAAAATATGTCTGAAAATATAAAAGTGCCTTTATATGATCGGTTTAATATCATGTGATTAAGTCATTAAATCCATAGCTCTGACAATGGTCAGCTCATTTGAAATCATTCCAAAGATATTTAGTTAGCAATCATTAATGTTTGCCTTCAATTTAACACGTAATCTTTCTAAAATAAAGACAAATAATTCGACGTTTTCGGGAAATTCTTGATCGGATCGGTTGCATCTCTTGCTCATTTAATTCAGCTCAGATTTGTATTAGTCAAGATTTGTTAAATTTCTACGAACCAAAACACGAACACTAAAAAGAACCGCACCACATTTCCGTGCTTTAGAAAGGCGGTGATCTTTAAGCTGGAAGCAATTAAGTGTATGGGGTCTCAAAATTTTGAATAGCTGGAAGCACGTAGAGAAAGATGGATGATGGAACTAAGGAATTGACTGTTTCCGCCTTCATTGCACTCTTGAATTGTATCCCCCAAAAAAAAAAACCAAAATTTTTAATTTTTAGTTTATTCAAGGTCGTCTTAATTAAATAATAAATAAGTAAATAAATAATATTTTTAAGTAATTTGATTGGTCCGATTGTTATTTGTTTTTTTTTTTTTTTTTGGTGGAGTTTGTGACACTACCACATGACCTTAGGGCAGCAGTGGAGGCAGATGGAGCCTCTCATCCTATTCCTTGCCCTTTTCTTTCTCCATAAGACAGTGACCCATCTAGCACCTATTAATTAGCTGGTACCCTTTTGTTCTTTATATATACATATATATATATATATATATGAGATACTACGACGAATCGTACTGGTTAAATTCATTTTGATAACACTATTATTAAAAAATCGAGAGTCGTATCACTGTACTGAATGACGAATTCCTCACTCTTCATCCCATTCTTGTCTGAATTCATGTTCCCATTGACCACTGGCATGTATAGGTCAAAGCAATTATTTTTTACCTTAGCAACTTCTTACTTTGTAGAAATCTTTATGCACACATACATACATACACACACATATATATATATATATAAAGAACAACTCTTGCTGTAGCAGACAAAACATTGGTGCCTTATCCTATACAAAGAATAAAAATAAATTATCCTCTCTTGTCAGCTGGAGTTGGGATCAAATTATCTAGCAGCACATCTTATTTTGATGTTTTATAAGTACATTCGATTTATTGATCATAGTATAAATGAATATAAAAATATATATAATTTTCTATAATAATTTTACTTGTATTTCATTTCCAATTGTCGATAAGTCATAATATATACTAGAAGTCCTTAAAAGTAAAAGAGTGACGGATAGAGCTCAATATTATCATTTAACCATAATTACCAAGAGATATGATACACAAATTCAAGTCTAGATGATTTTATGCATGAAATTGGAGTGATCCCCTCATGGGTCAATTTCCCTTTTTGCCCAAAGAAAAGATTACCTAAAACATTCTATGGAACAGTAATAACATATATATGTATATAAGCACTTTCTTATTTGCCCATTAAATAATACAGCTTTCAGCTTTGGGACAGGACCCTACTTGAGAGGACTAGAACTGGCTCCCATGATAGAGAGAGTATGTCTTGACGAACAGTATCCTCCGGGGATGGATTGGGATTGGGGGGTCATGGGGGAGGGATGCAATCATTTTTTTTTTAGCTCGAAAAAAATATTTAATATATTTAATATTTTACTTGATTTTATATAATTTTTTTAAAATTATCATATTTCATCACCCATGATTTCTTCGAGTTACTCTTTTACAGGGTTCTGTCCCCCGAACGAAACCCATGAATCCATCCTTCGTATCGTCCTTGGACCGGAGCTAAAAGATGCTGAACTCGATTTTCAAATTAATGAGACCTTTCGGACCACTTCAATCCCCTCTTTTCTCTTATCTTTTTCGGACCAACACGGTACCATAATAAATTATATTACACTAGATGTGGATATATAATATATACGAATTTTATTATTTAACAAAATTAATGAGTTTTGAATTATAATTACTATTCAGAGTGTGTGATTAAATTTAATTTACCATCATACCCCTAATTTTTCTCTTAATCTAATGAATATTAACAATACGACATTGTTCAATTAATGGGAAATAATAGGGATATGGTTGGAAGGGAGAGCAAGTGGTAGATGGATAGCATTTCTCTTTATGCATGCATGCATGCATCCTAGGCTCTTCACTTTATCATAGTTTTATTGGCTATTATAATTGTGGAGATATAATGAATATGAATGTTCTCCTGAGAAATTCTCGTATATAATGGGTATATTACTGACATGATATTATAACTAATGGAAGTTAGTAATTTTTAGGGTTGTTTTGTTTTGTTTTTTTTTAATTTTATTAAAAAATTTTAAATTAATTAAATTCTATTGGTCTGTAACACCATATCAGTATTACCATGTGGTATATATATCTGTTACACACAATACTCTCTCGCTTCTCATGCATAATAGTACAGATATGTGATCTACTATCGTATATCTACGACAACATTGAAGTGTTGAACTCCAAAGGCTAATTAGGTCAATTCAAATATGGCATCCGACGAGGCATGCGCTTCTTAATAAATTAAAATCTCAACTACACGAGAGATCCTTCTGTATAACTGATATATCACGCGATATCATAAACTAATGAAAATTCAGTCGTTTTAATATTTTTCTTAATAAAATCCTTTAAAAAAAAAAAGGAAAAGCAACTAAGATTCGTGACGTCGTGTGATGTACCGTTATGCACACAGAAGCACAGAAGACTCTCTCCGACTTATAGAATTTAGTAGATGTTGCATTGTCGAATTAACAATAGATACCGTAGCCTGGGGGCCATCAATTCTCAGCGCCTTCAGCATCTCATGAAATGAACCATTAATTTTTGGATCCTCTGTTTGACGTTACGGGCAAGCATTCCGATGATATCACGTGTTCGTTTGTACATTAAACGGGCAAAATTCGAGTATCAACAGTTAATGAGAAAAATACATCGAGTAAATTACTTAGTACAGTTATTGAGGAAGCATAATCTGTGCTTGGATTAAAAAAAAAACACGCAAATCAGCCCCTTGCATGCAGAAGCGGATGCGGATGCGGATGCTCAATTCAGTCAGAATGGCGAGTTCCAAGAAATGGAGAAGAATCAAACTCTAATTCTCAGACACCCTTGTACTAACAGAGGCATTAAACAGAAATGGAAGACCTACTGGGCAAATTAGAAGCTCTGTGCGAGAGATCAAAGGGTACCTGCATGCTTTTGAGACCTGGGGGTGTATGTGTGGATTAGTAGGGATGAGAATCTTGTAGCAAATAGATTGTCTAGACTAAGAGAAGGGACGGCGATGCTGGAACTCTCAGCCTCTCGCTTATGTGTGTTTGAAGGAGATGAGAAGAGTTCTTTTCATCTCTGAAGTGCCTCATCGACCGCACCAAGTTTGAAGAGGCAATAAGGCCCATCAGGCCCATTTGTATTTGAGGATGAGGATGAAACCCTAGCTAGCCGGCTTCGTTTCGACAAAAGTGGCAAGAATTTTCTTCAAACGCCGATTGTAAGCAAACGGACGCTCCAACATAACGAGGTGACCTGCCTTCCTTACGTGCTCCACTGTTGCTCTGTCTCCCAGCTCCCTGCGGCCACATTCAGCAATTCATTCGATAATGTGATGAACAGTCAAGATTAATCAGAAGAAATTCGCCATGTACGTAGAGCAAAAAGCAAGGCCCTGGTGTGGTGCTACCGACCCTCGTCCGATCTGGGACCGGTAATCAAACTAACTAACCGGGCCCGATATATATGTACGCATGATCCTCACCTAAAAGAAAGATATCTTAAATTTGATTCTCGTTACTGGTATATTTGATCATGCGGAGTAAATGAAGACTTACTCTTTCAAAGCATTGGCAACTTCGACCGGGAATATCTTATCCTTCTCAGCCCACAGTAAATGCACCCTCTGTAAAAGGTGACGACAAACATCATCTTTAAAACTAAAGTAATTAATTCGTGCAACATTTTCTCGTGATAAAAAGGACACACTAATTAATTAACCTGGAACATAATCTTCGATTCGCTTCCCTACAGTCATTTACGCGTGCTTGCAAGTAATCCTGACCATGGGCCAGTTTGGGCCAGGAGCTGGCCTGGAACCGGCCCTGAATCTCGAGACTTAAGGTTGAGGGCCAGTTCATCCGGCCCTAGAAATTGAAACCACGGACAAACCAAAAAACTTTTTTTTTTGAATTTCCCTCCGCCTACCGCGTGGCAGGCGCGACCCCCTCCCCCTAATCATACATAGACTTTAATCTCGTAGGTAAATTTAATTTTTAATTCATTTAATTTATTTTTATATTTAACTTTTAATTTACTTTAATTTTTAATTATATATTTTTAAATTTATATGTTTTAAATTAATTTTATTTAATTCTACCATAAACTGAACCGGAACCAAACGGAACCATTATTCAGAACCGGAACAGTTCAGAGGAAGGTTTAAGGTCAATCCCAAGGGGCCACGGAACTGGAACGAACAGTTCCAAGCCCGGAACTGGACAGTTCAGGATCCATGGCCAGGGCCGCTTGCAAGCGCACATCGAATCTAGTAACTATAGGGAATTTATAATCGGAAGGACTTTATTTTTAATGGACCGACCAAATTTGAATATGAATTATTCATAACTCAATTGAGCTTGTACATGCAAGTGAGTGGGGATGCGCTTTGCTAAAAATGAATATAATTTAAAGGAAGAGGAGGCAAGCACGATACCGGGCAATTAACCTGAGATAAGGTTGGAATTTCATTTGGTTCCTTGTCGTCGTCAGGGATGACCAAAGCCTCCAGAAGTTCGGCCCTCTCCTTTCTGTGGTCGAACATCACCTTCCCAATTCAAACATATATATAATTTCTCAGAGAGTTGTAATTTACCAAATTAAATAATTTTCTAAGTCATTGCACGTGCGAAATGAACACACATAATGTTCATCATTTATGCTTGAAGACAATGGGCATCAGGACAGTGAACATGACAATCGGGGAAAGAGATTTTATACAGTAACATTTCATTCAATATGAGACCAAAAAAGCTCGGGTTTTTTTATCAACAGAACTTCCGGTGCCCTTTTACTTCGTCTTTCGCGTATCTTTTCTAAACTCACCAGTTTTCTTTATTACCGAAGAAATTTCATCAAGTCAAGAAGTAATATAATTAAATACGTACTTTTATACATGTACATGTGTACGTATGCCAAAGCTAGTATCGGGAACTTTGAATTAGCTCATAGCTCTATGCTCTTACCTCTAGATATTGCCCGAAAATGCAATCAGGAATCCATCGAGGCAACTTGGACGTCCCGATTTCGTATAGCAACCTCACGCCCTTCGTCGAATCAGGAAGTAGCAAATCCGACCATCTCGAGACCATGGCCCCATGGCCACCCAACCTCCTAAAGCAATCGGCACTGACAGACTCCGTCAGTGTCGCGACCGAGCCCGTGATGACCAAGGCCTCGACCAGCTCCGGGAACGCCCGGGCCAGCTCGAACCCCACGACCCCGCCGTAGCTGAACCCCACGACGATACACCGGTTCACCCCTAGCTTCTCGAGGGCCCGGGCCACGCACCGGGCCTGGAAGGCCACTGACCGGTCCGGCTTGTCAGTGGTGGAGCCACCGAAGAACACAAAGTCCAGCACGTAGACCGAGTACTTGCCCGCCAGAGAGGGCGCCTGGAACTGCCACGTCAGGATTCCGTCGGCGGCGAACCCCTGGAGGAGCACGACCGCGGGCTTGCCCGCGGTCTCATAGGTCGGGACCCAGGAGTTCATCACGGTTCCAGGTTCTATCTCCACCTTACGGGGTCTTAGCCCCGCAAGCCCTATGATCCCCCGGAGGATGGATCTGTAGGCTCTCAATAAGTTCACCATCTCTCTCGGTTTCTCGCCCAGTGACTTCAGCTTAGGAATCTTTTTATAGGACTTACCATTCTGGACTTTGACTATTACTTCCACAATTCATCCGAGAGCATTTAGATGATAAAATATAAATTTTAATTTTAATTATTATTAATTAATATCAGAATTATTTAAGATTTCTTAAGAATTTTTAACGTTTTATTTAGTTATTAGATGATTTTTACTTTTAAAAGTATTTGAATGATATCTTATTGCATAAATTATCTCTCCCATATACACCGACGCGACTGATTTCTATTTACTGATATCGCCATTAAATACGGATGTGAAATATTGCGGCTGGGACACTTATTGTGATATAAAAGACACTCTTTAAGAGTTGACTACGTCAATGATGTGTCAGATGGTAGGGCTGTCGATCTGTCTCGAGCCTGCAAAACTCGCGTGCTCGCCTCGCCCCGCCCCGCCCTTATTACATTATATTTTATTATATAATTACACATTTTAATTTTTTAATTAATATTAATACTTTTATCTTAATAAATTAAATAATAATCATTTTATTTTATCAAAATTATATAAATCCTTAATTAATTTTTTTAAGTTTATTTAATTACGCTGATATAAATATATAAATTTATATCGTATTTTAAATCACATTCTATATAATATATTTTAATTTTTTATAAGGGGGTGGATCGCGACCCGTCCTGCCACCACTGTCATCCGTAATGAATAGGGTAAATCATACCTAACGTTTGAATTGAAGCTCTTGGAAGGTAGCACCACGCAATTCAAGGGGAGCGATGCGACTTACACAAGCTTTAGTTCGTATGTAACATTTCCCATTGATCCATATCGTATTTGTAAAATTTCTACGTATCTTACAAGAGATTGGAGTTTTTAATATAAAGATTGACCGCTCAACACATGCCTCCTGTGACACTATGACTTATTCTTGTCGAGTGTTTTCAAATATCCGCTTTAACAATTGACCTCAAGAATGGTATATTTCCTCGAGTCTCGAGTGAGGGGGACAGACTACCATTTCTCTTCCGTGCCCAGGCTAACAAGTCGAGCTTTTTCTACTTCGTCCTCGATTCACTTACTGCGAATTCCACGCTCGGACATAGCGAAATATGAGCTTGTACGTTACTTGTCCGATATGGAACTGAGTTCGTAGCCGTAATCATCAAAATTATGATGTAGAGTGACATTAACATCAATGAAGAGAGGAGGTGATCAAGCTAATCGAACCAGCATATATGTCCACGACCTTGTTTATTTCACGGAAGGGAAATGCTTTCATTCGACTCTGGCTGGATCCGTGACGACTCATCATCATCCCACATAGAAAAAGAATAATCGTCTTAGCTAAACTCGACTGGTTGAGGTGACGAGATGTATTATTTTTTCTTTACGTGACGTCTCGTGTTCGAATATTGTAAATGGAGGAAATTCATTTTTGAAGAGTTTTAACTCACAGTGAATTTACATAATTCGAACTGAATTAATCAAGGACAACAATTAGGTTTCTAGATAATAGTGATGCAGTAAATATTATTTATAATTATCCTTATGCTTTGGAGAATAAAGACTATATGTATATTACATAAACACATGCTGCACACTAATATATATTTATAATAGAAAACCATAACAAGGTCAACTCTTTTTTTTTTTTTTTTTACATGTGTGCATGTTATATATGACGGGCTATCCGAATTTTACTAGACTAATCTCTATGATTATGTATGCACGTTTACAGGCATATATGGCATGATAAACTTGTAGACATAAGGCCAACTAGTCTTGGGCACGCACAGCATTACCACGAGCATGTACGTGCTGACATTATGGCTGGTCGAACTTATTCAGCGACAAACGCTACAAGCCAAACAACCCCTGCGAAGAAGAGGAGTGAAATCGTACAGACAGATTGGGGAATCCAGAGAAATTGCACGGAGACGGAGGGGAAGACAGGACAGTGAAGTCGGAGAAATTATCAAGTGATCCCATCTCATTATTCACCGTCGGAATTGCCGTTGGACATAAAGTCAATGGAAGTAGCTCGTCCGTTAGTCGCTAGCATGCGCAGAGCTCGTAATGGGCCGGGCCTGAACCTCACCAGCCCTCTGGGCCTTTGATGGTCTGACTCGTTTAGAAGTTTAGGCCCATTGGGCTTTAAGGCCCAAGAGAGTCATCTTTATCCATATGATCCACGTGACTTTCACGTGATCATCACTCTAGCCTGGCCTCCACCCTGTTAATTGGGCCAGGACTGGAGTACGAGCGGTCGGTCGGCCAATGAGGTGGAGCGGCCTAACTGTCAATTTCTCAGTTTGGGGACAGCACAGCGGGGGAGTGTTTGGAATGAGAGCCGTAGGCACATGCAGTCTCGTGCGGCGTGCGAGGTTGGTGAACCAACCCACCGAACAGCACCCTGGCCCCCTTCCCATTGGCTCACCCTGACCCATAATTAGCCGGCCACAGCCAGTGAATGACACTCGACTGCATGCCCTTCGCTCGACAAGTAACTAAAATTTCGCCTGGAACGCCAACAAAGGTTTCTCGGTTCGCGTGTTTCAGCATTTCTCTTTCATAAATAAGTTTCGGGTTCAAATATTAAGACTAGAGAATAATCAAAAAACTTTATTCATTGGTAATCCGACTCGAGCCAATTTAAGACTTCTTCGGATTTTATCAATTTCGAGATATATATCGAGTGACTTATACCGGAAAAAAGTTACCAGAACTCATGGGATGGGTCAATCATAATTGACCGAACATGTAATGAATGAAGTTACATGTGAAGTGAGGACATATGTCGATCGACGTCTTCATCGAGACAAAAGATCCATAGCCCCATGAATAGATCTCAATCCCGATCCTGTTTTGCAAATTGCCCGTAACAATTGCCTGTTATCCATAACCTCTTTTCGTTTTGGGATCGAATGTCGGTGCCTGCTGGTACCTGTTATTAGCATCATTCATTGGAAGGGTCTCGACGAGAGAATCAACTGACGTGGTCAGATGAATCCAAAATCTACCGGAGGAAAAATGCACGTTTATGAGGTACTGTCCTTTTTCAAGTACAGTTTTGGACGATTTTAGCCCTATGAAATGCTGTTGGTGAGGGACAAAACTTATTGGATCTTATAAATACATCAAAACCCTAACTCATTTTTCGATACGTAAACTTATCCTAATTTGAACTAGTTTGAAAAGAAGGTAAGAGCTACAGTAATCTCACCACGTGAATCATCATAGAATCATATTTATTAAAATATATGCGATCCTACCCGCATTGATCGATGAAGATGCAATGCAAGTTGATAATTCTCTATTGTGGGAATGACATCTAGCTTCTTTTATTTGAACCTTGATATGCTAATTTTTTAGAATTTTCTTATATGTTTATTCAAAGGTCACCAACCTGGTCTTTTGTTCTGGTCAAGATTGCACGATATCATCGACCTATTGACTGAAACCGATCCATAATCGAATGCCATCTCGGTCGAAACTGCGATGTATTTCTAATGAATTTAGAAATTTTATCCTTTCCCAGGAAGTACAGTTTGCCGACTGCATCGACTTCTACTGGCCCTTTTGATTTAGGGACACTCTAGTAGAGATTATGGGGGAAAAGGGTGGGAGGTGAGCCATGATACTAATTGACGACAACTTTGAGACAATAGTTTTTAAAGGACAAGTAGGGTTGCTATGTTTAAGGTACTTTTATCGGCGCATGTGGGAACTTGTCGGGTCCCATCTTTCCTGTCTTCATGTGGATAGAGTTTTCCTCGAGACCCTATGAATTTAAAAGAGAAGAAAGATCATTAATAAAAATCGAACTCATAATCTTTTTTATTTTGTTTTGAGGATGGTATTATGGGACCATGTTGATTTGTCTTAGCGTGGATAAAGTTAACATCATAGAGTTCTTGTTACTGTTCTTGGACATTGTCTTCATTATGCGGAAACCAGTCAATGTTCTGTCTACGTAACATATCATTTCCTCGCCCTTGGTGGACACTGTAAACTTGCTTGATAAGTAAAACCATTCGGTTCGGTACAACGATGCTCGCCTTCGTTCAGAACAAGGAGACCCCGAGTTCGTCACCCGTTTGCAAAGAGTCCCGGCCGCTTTATTTCTCACTTCCTTTATCCTCTTATACGGTTCTCTCTCGTAACCGGAAAAAAGGTTTAAAAAAAAGGAGTTAACATGCACTTCATCGTAACCATAGGAAATTGAACTACAAGAGGAGATTCTAGAGAACGAGGACAAGTCGGTCGTTCATTGGACTGGACAAGTCAACACTAGTGAAACTAACTAACTTAGACCTAGTCCCATGCATGACCAGGAACAGCTGAGCTCCTTGTTTCCCTTCTCTGCCAGGGGCTCTCAGCTCATTGGAATTTCAAATTCTTTATCCTGCAAACACAGAGGCAAAAGAATTCTTAAATGGCAGAAAGTACGAGGATATTGTCGAATAGAAGGAGAAAGTCTTGTATGTAACATGTACATCACGTGATAATATTGATATGGTATTAAGAACCAGTGAAATCAAGTTATTTTTAGGATTTAGGTTTTTCCTTTTAAGTTTTATTAAAAATATCCTAGAAATAACTGAATCCTATTGATTAGTAACATCGTATCAGTACCACTACGTGATGTATTCGTTATTCACAAGACTCTCTTGAATAGAAGGGTTGCAGGACTTGAGATGCAATGGATCTGAGGCTCGAGACTGGTAAGAGTGGGACTAGGAGAAGAAGAGGAATCAAGTTCCTGCGCTACGAACCTCTTGAGCTCGTCCTCGTCTATGGACACGCTGCTTCCCTCATTGCTCCCCTTACTCTTCCGATACTTGGGGAAGGGAACCTGGCCGGACTCGATGTGCTTGACGTCCTCGAGGAGCAGCTCGTAGTGCCTCTTCACCTCGTCGGGCGTCTTGCTCCCGCCGATGGCCGCAGCAATGTTGTGCCAGCGGTCGGGGGTGTCCTTGTCGTAGAGCGCCAGGGCCCTCTCGAAGGCCTTGTTCTGCTTCACGGTCCAGCTCGAGCTCGACGACCCCATCGTCGGTGCTAGCAGTGGTCGAAAACTGAGGAGGAGGAGGAGGAGGAGGAGAACCTAGAGCTGAATATGCTTGTGCCGGCGAGGTTTCTAGCTCTGCGAAGGACTTGGAAATTTCGTGGTGTTTATATAAGGATATAAGCTGGGGAAAGAGAGAGAGGGAGGGAATGATGTTGTCCGAGCAATGGGGTGGGGCCCCGCCAGTTGGCCTACAAATCTCTCCCAAAAGGAGGAATGTTTCTGGGAAATTTTGTGGTCCGGTCACTGGACCGTTCAACAAATCATGAGCCGATGAATTTGTTTCTCTAATTTGTTCCGTTGATTATGTGTTAAATTGTTGAACAGTCCGATAATTAGACCACAGAAGTATTCAATTTTTTCGGATGGCCGACGAAAGATTTCAGTTTGCTGGACATCTTTTTAAATATTCGAATCTCAGTAGAACTTTTATATGTATAGAAACAGTATGTCGTATGGACTGATATCTCGTTAAATTCAAACGTGAACGAGTGCAGAACTCACACACAGGAAATTTTTGAAGTGTAAAAAGCGGACATTTGTGGCTGGGTGTACACCGTTATCACGAGCCCAGAAGAAAAATGTTACAGTCAAGGATACGTGAAAAAACAGACGACGGGCCCAGCCAATTGAACATGGACTGCTGTCTCCCGAGGAATCCCAAGTTGATCAGGAAGACGTGGCATACATGACTTGCCGGAAGAGAACGTACAAGGATGATTGAGTACCAGCCACTTCAGGGGTGAGTACCATATGTAATATTTTCCTTGCAGATGCCCACGCGACCTGTCGGACTCCGATGCCCGGTCTACCAGCAGGAACAAGCCGGTGCGGATTCACATGCTCGTTCAAAAGGTTACAGGGCTAGGTAGCAAACCCGAGTCGAGAGAATTTCATTTCTTGAACCGCACGAGCCTCAGATGCTTTAGCGAGGAGGAGGAGGAGGAGATATTTTTCCTTGCAATGTGAAACTCTTCCAATGTACAAAGTGGATTTCCTGCAGATTTTTGCAGATCTTCCCACACAACCACTCCCCTCCTCCTGTTCTGTTCTCCCATATACTTCCACAGTCCTAGGTGGGTCAGGTCCAAGACAAACATCACAGTAACCTGCCCCACCACCACGGTCCGGCTCGATATATAATCGTCACCGCCCGAGCTCGATGTTGGACGGTCGGTCTTAGCCGATCATCACGCTGCAGGACTTTTTCGCCCGGGTTATTACTTCCCAGATCTGCCCCCCCTCCCCTCCACCGTATAATCTGTCGTGTCTACCTGTGCCATAGACACTTCGAATATGTTCGATAAATTCTCTGCTTCATGAAAAGAGCCGGAGTCCTTTGTTTATTCTCCCACGGCCACCACCAGGAGGAGATCTCGTGGCCTGTCCTTTCCGTCCTGAACAACATTCCAAGGCATATCGAGCTGGCGAAACCGAACCAGTACAATGATTGTCGCAACATGGATCGGCACACTTTTGGAGGGAAAAATTAGCCAGTGTTTTGCACTAAGATCACATGGAATTAGTGTCGCTTTATTCATGGTGTCTGTACTCAGGGTGCACACCTTATGATGATTTAGGTCGAGATTCGGACCAGTGAGCACCGGCCTAGCTAGGTTCGGGGTATTATCATGCTTGGTATTTCGATCGAGTCCGAGAAAGTCTGGATAAAGTTCGGCTGTTGTTATGCCGCGGGACCGTATGATTTGCGATGCGTCAGAAAGTTGATGCGAGTTTGGCCGCACAAAGCAACGGATAATCATGGCAAAGAACAAAACATGTTTTACATGCTGTCTTAATTTTGTCAAATCTTGAACTTATACATGTTTCCTCTTTATGTTGATTTTTAAAACATTAATTTGAATTTAGCACAAGTATAAACATGAAATTGCGTTTAAAATGAATTGAAAATACTCGTGTATATATATACGTATGTACATACATATGTACGTATATAAATACAAACTTATTTGTAGGGTTCTATTCACAGCCGAATGAGTTTTCACAGTACGGAGGGCCCTATGCTTCCAAGCAAACGCTATAGATTTATAACCCTGAGAGCCTCTACCGTCGGAGAAAGCTTTTTATGCTTCGATATTATCGCATGATAGTGTTTACGTAATTTTATGAACCAATTAAATTAGGCCTAAAAACAATGAAATTCCATTAACTTTCGACAGCACGTGAACACTGTCATATGATTGTACACGTTAAACACAACAATTCTCTCCTTACTGCTGGGTGAAAGACCTGTTCTCGGCCCCCTCTGACACAGATGCACGTTTAACGGATACTCTATTTTTCTTCATTTTCTTTTCAGACCAGTCTATCATTTGTAGCTTTTAAATTGTGTTGGGCAATATGGATCGGTACAACAGATCCTCTACGACTAATTTGAGTTTAGTTGCGCAAAGTGACCCAACCAGCATAACCCGATTAATGCAGGGAGTTCCCGAAAAGCAGAGGCTTACCTCCAAGGAATACCAAAGGAAAGGAGTGCTCCTTGCTACACAATGAAGTTCATGAATCGTACTCGGGTTGCTACAATACCACCATAGCACATGGCAAAATTGAGAATCGTACGAGTTGATGAATTGTGACGGAAGTCTTAATTTCTCACAGAAAAATGGACAGCTGTGAATCAATGAAACAACTCCATATATATATATATATATATATATATATATCAAGAGCCACACCGGAACCGTCTTATTTTCATACCAAAAGGAAGTGCAGGTAACTGAAGAAAGGGACCGTCGGGCAAACAAAGCCTCAACGGTAGAGGCTCTCAGATCTCAGATTCTCGGCAATTTCTGTCTCCCAACGGTCACCGTTCTCGAGGAGCTTCTCCTTATCATACAACAGCTCCTCCAGCAAACAATACAAGTTAAAGCTGCACCCTTACGGAGTCCGATGAAGTTAGATAGCTGCTACTAGGTCTAGTAAACAAAGAATGTCTCGAACCTCATGAGTTCCAGTAGAGAACTTGAAGTTGGGGCCCTCAACAATGGCGTCAACTGGGCATGCTTCTTGGCAGAATCTGCAGTAGATGCATTTTGTCATGTCAATATCATATCTGTGCAGCCACGTGGTTCATTGTCATGATCAGGAGCATGAAAGGAGTCTGAAACTGAGAAAGAGCAGACAGTAGATATCACCTAGCTGTCCTGCGACTCCCATCTTCCCGTTCCTCTGCCTCTATGGTGATTGCTTGTGCAGGGCATATCTGAGAGCATTGGCATCTTATCAGTAAAATCATTTAACAGGACCAGACAATACCTTAATGATAGCACGCTAGCAAACCATAAAAGTCAAAGCCCAATATACAATGCTCACAGGAGCCTTTAATGAATGCAAGCTTTAATGCATAAAGAAGTCAAACACGCAATATCTTCAGCAGCACAGCATCATATTTTGAGTAGCCAATAAATAAGAATGCAGGGCAAGCAGCCTTCGTTTTTTCTTGAGGGTCTATCTTTACAATCCTTAAGTCAAGGGTCATTACTCAATACAACGAGATGACTTCAACCATTACAAGCACCAGGGAATGGATAATTGAATGACTGACAGAACAAATACTTCTTTCATGATGTAAATGGGCAGGAAAATCACCGGATATTCTGCATTCAATTCCTGAATTCTTACACAATAACACCTGAAAAACCAAGAATCTTACAGCTTCACAAAGCTTGCAGGCAATGCAACGCTCCTCTCCAGTCGGATACCTTCGAAGGGCATGTTCACCACGAAATCTAGGACTCAAGGGGCCCTTCTCAAATGGATAGTTGATCTGCCAACAGAAAGGTTGGTCAGATGGAACTGACAGTACAGAGAAATAAAACATTCATCTACAGAATGATGCACTTACAGTAACTTTTGGCTCAAAGAAGTACTTCAGTGTCAGCATCAAGCCACGAACCATTTCGGTGAGAAACAAGGTATTTATGCTTCGCTCAAAAACTACACATGGAATGAATTCGGGGATCAGTAGTCTGTAGTCACAACTCATATGCTGATAAAATGAAACAAATCAACACCACAAAGATCCAGAAAAACCACCAGAGCTCCAGTCCTTGGAGATCTCCTTTGCCAGTTGCTCTCTTTCTTCATCATCTGAAGATTGGTCAAAAGAAAACAGGAACCATCCAATAACATAGTTAGTCTCAGCGATTTAACTCTTAATCCATTTCTCACTAAAACATCTCATTGTAATTAGAAACTTCACATACAGATAATACTAGCACATAAATTTACTAGCATGTTTTCTATATTTAGCTACACACCTACACTAGGACAGCCTAGGGAAAAGGCAAACCTTTCTTGGTGGAGAATGAGTGTGGATTGGTCCAAAAGACTATAAAGATGTGAGGTTTGTAATGCCTGCCCTGATGCAGCCTGGAATTACAGAAGCATAAAAATAAGCTGGCGTATAAAATATCAAAAGCTAATGGGAGAATTTTCAAGAAAATGCAGAAAGCTTTTTCAAAACAACATACAGTAGGGAAATGTGAATTCAATGCAATAGTGGCGACATTCAAAGTCATAATACAAAGCTTCCCGAAATTAAGGGAGAAAAAGAAGATCTCCCATCAAAGTAGTTTCTCCTAAGTTAGCCAAAAAAGAGCAACATCATAGTCTCAGAAGATCAATGCCCAATCCTTTTCACCATTGGAGCCTTCACAGAACTTAAAAGTTATCTAATTTTGATACGATTCCAACAACACTTTACACAAGAAAAGCAGCATCAATTGAGTCGGTTTCGCATCAAAACTGAAGAACCAGGGCATGATCGAGCAGTTAAATAACAGGAATCGCAATCTGCGCTGAGCTGATAGGGATCCTGAAAGAACAAATTCAACTGGTCGCTCCTCAGACTAAATGGAAGTTCGAAAGTCTTAAGCTCAAATCCCATTTTCTTGGACATTGCCAGGCAACAGACGAGGTCCAAAATAGGCGAAAAACGACGAGCAGAAGCTAGAAGAGTGGAGTGCATACAAGCTGCCGAGCGCGGACAGCTTGGAGAGACTTGCGAGCTAAGATCGATGCCGCCATTGATAGAAGCGAGCAGCAGCCTTTCCAACTCTTCTCTGCCGAGATCAAATTAGGTATGCTTCTCCTCTCACAGAGGAACTGTGCGTCCGTCGGAGTCCCGCATCAGCTGATCCGAGAGAACCACGGATGTGTCCGATAGACTGTTGACCTCAGCTCATCATATCAATTTTATAAATAAATATTTAATATATTATTATTAAGTATAATATTATATTTTTTATTTATTAATACTATTCATTTTTATTTATATTTTAAAATATTTACTTTTATATTAAATATTTATTGATTAAATTGACTATATCACTTTTTTTTCTCACTGTCAAACTACTTCAGCTTGTGACGGGACCAGTCCAATGTTCCTGTGTGCAAGTGAGAAGAGCCGGGATGGTGAGGCGGTGCTGTCGGGCATCCTCGGCCCCGAACAGCACCACTGGTTCGGACGGGCCGCCACCGGCGGGCTATTGATTTCCATTTTTAGCCCTAAGAATCTGTCGGCTCCCCTTTTTTGAGATAAGGGACCGGGTCTTATTGGGAGATTGTTCGATTTGGTTTCCGGTTTGCTCCCTGCCTGACCGAACCGATTTCGGTTTAAAGGCCCAGCCCATGCTTTCTGGCCCAACAGTTAGTCGGTGCATTTCTGGAATTCAAAAACCCTAGTTAGCCCCTCCAGCTGCTCTCCTGAAAGTTTTCGCTCCCTCTGGACGATCTCTTCTCATCTTCGCCACTTCTCCCGCCTCTGCATCGCAGCAGTCGGTTCCCGGAACGAAGTGAAAAAGGTGATAATTGTCGTCCTACTGTTCTAAATTTATGGATTCATACGCGAATAGTATTCACCTTCAGTTGTCGCTCGACAGTCCTTGTAGGAGATATGTATTTGTTATTTCTCCGTTTTAACAGCTGCAACCGCGACTTCTTTTCTGAAATTGGCCTCTAGAGGTCTTTGGATGTGACTCGAACCGTAGACTCTCTGTGTCTCCGTCTCTGAGCTAAATATTAGAGAATTTATAGTTTGCTAGAAATTGGTTGAACATGTATGCAGAATCAGTTTCTAGTTGGCTTTCTTCATGACTGAGTAGAATGCTTTTCCTGCTTGGCTGGTTAGGTTTTTTTTTTTTTTTTTGGCGGTTTGGTAAAATTATCATTTAAGGAACGTTAATACGAAGAAAGAAAGAAAATGAGGAAGCATAACATTCTGACCTGGCTGCAGTTTCCATTGTTTGAAATTGTCTCCTATCAGGACCCAGAATTTGTGAATGCTTCATTCCATCTAATGTATTGCCTTTTCTCCCTGTTATAAATCCTAATGTCTCTCTTATGAGATTCATTTTGTTTGCTTGTTCTGACTTATGCCTGGCCAATATCGGTATTCACGTCACTTTTGCACATATAATATATGCGGGATTTTTTACTGGAATAATGCCATTGGCATTGTGATGAGTATATTGTAATATAATGTGAATTTCTCCACTTTGAATTGCTCTTGATTTGACAGTCAGGAGACTTCCTACTGTAAGTTTCTGTTTTCGTTGATAGTACTCCATCTTATTGATGTTTTGTCATTTTCCTCTTCCTGCAGCTTTTCCAATAGAGCAATGGAAGACGATCCAACTGTAAGTAATGTTGCAGATTCCCTAATCCTTCTAATTCATTATTTTTTCTGTGAACTATGCTACTGTATAGCGTTCTTACAAAATTATTGTAGCAATGATCATCTTCTATTCTGATTTTTTAAGGTCTTCCATAATGTTTTCCAGTTCTTTGCTGCTTTTAGATTCAATTCTGTTTTTTTTGCCCCATAACGTTGGGGCCAGAAGCAACTGTTCCTTGATTCTGTCTGCTATAAATTTTCTTGCCTGAAAGTACTTTATTGTTATCTAGTAGATAATGTTGACCTGTTTTCAATGGTAAGATGCAAATCATGAAGTGAAGTTCAAAATGTTGAATCTGTATGGAACATCTACCATTTTGTTGAGAATTAGGAGAAAAGCCGGTTTTGGATCAATTATTAGAAATTACAAGCTTGTAATTTCTATCTACTCTTCGTGGAAAATTCTGTCCATAATGTGTTTGTTACATCAAATCATCCTCAAAAGTTGTTCATGATGGTATGCTGTGTGATCTCTAGTATGGCAAGTTGTTAACCGTTATAAACCCTCTCATGTCATGGCCATCTCCTTTTGGAGATGGATGTTATCTTGATATGTCACTTGAAGATATCTTGAAGCACTTTTTAATGGAATTTTCTTTTGCATCCATCCTCCCTGTCATGCCACGATCTGGTCATTATAATTTGAATTTCTCTCTTTTCTAATATATGTTTGTGTATTGTAATTGAATGGTGGATAGATGATATTTCAGCAAGTTTCTTAAGTTGTTCGTTTGCGGCACTTGCACTTACCTAGACCTTAAATTACAGGCTACTAAGAATGAGGAAGAGGAATTCAACACGGGCCCCCTCTCTGTCTTGATGATGAGTGTCAGGAACAATACACAGGTAAAAGACTTCAATTGCCCAAAGTGTTCTTCTATGGATCTCATCTCCCTGGGTTTTGACATCTGTAATATAGTAATAATTCTCCGAGCAAAATATTACAGCTCAGAGCTAAGACTTGAATACTGCCTGAACTGTGTCTGGAAGAAATAATTTGTCGATATGCTATGAAAATGTTACTATCCTAATTTTTAGATTCTGTTGTAGTAATTCTTTTCCTATTATCTCGGGTTAATTATATTAGGAAGTTGATTTGTTGCTGATTACATTTGTTGCCGGCCCCATTTATATGTCGATATTGCTGTTATTGGCAGGTACTGATTAATTGTCGGAACAACAGGAAGCTTCTGGGACGCGTGAGGGCTTTTGATCGTCACTGCAACATGGTTCTTGAAAATGTTCGGGAGATGTGGACTGAGGTGCATATTCTTTTTGACTGTATAGCGTATACCAAATCGATGTCGAGAATACTTGTTGCCACATTTTCCATCTCCGACTTCATGTGATCAGGCAAAGTCTCTTATCTTTCGCAGGTCCCTAAAACTGGAAAGGGCAAGAAGAAAGCTCTCCCCGTCAACAAAGATAGGTTCATAAGCAAGATGTTCCTCCGAGGAGACTCTGTCATCATTGTACTGAGGAACCCGAAGTGACTTGCCAGATATTTCTATCATCATGCCTGTCGATTAGCAGATGTTTAGACCGGAACTTCTGTTGCTTGAGGAGCTGCTGTAGACTCTACCTTCTTGTGAGTTACCTATTGTACCTGCTATACTTATGCTTAGTGATGGATCATTACTGGTAGAGATTTAGTATCGACCGAATATTCATATATTACACCCTCTCGTGTTATTACTTTGTGGGGCTCCTGGTCTGGTTGCCTTTGATTCAAAAGTGAAGTTTCATATCTTGTCCATTTAATTCCTAAGGAACGTGGGATGCCAAAAAAATGCCACGAATGACCGGCTGTATGCACTCCGCATCTAATGTATTGTGGAACTCGAATCAATTAGCTAGTCTACACATTGCTTGGTTAATAATATTCCTTACATTGACACCCTCCTTTGGAGTTGTGTTTGATTTTGTCTCTGCAATTCATCGGAAGCTTCCTTACTTTAGCAGCAGCTGTATCCGAACCTAGCCCCACCTTGCAAGAAATCTCCTTTCCGTGCTTCACTAGCAGCAGTCACTCGTCGCCTGTTTAAGCTGCCATCTGCTAGTCCATGTTGTCGAATAATCTGTTCCGTCTCTTTAACTCTAGTAAATTTTTGCTATTTGGATGTTAACTTTGAAAATTTGAGCTCTTTCGGTCATAAGGTGAAGGAGGGTTAATTGGGAGTAGTTTAAATTATCTGATACAATATTTATCTACCTCTTTTGTAAATTTGGTTGAAACAAGGTTGGTCGGGCTGGACTCGTCTGGCTCGAGATGACCCATGGCAGGTAACGGGCCAGGTTGCAAGGGCACTAGGTGGATTGAGGTCTTCGAATGCCTGTGGATCCCATTATTGCCAATACTGATTTTATTTGGTAGAAGACAAATGCAATTGTGGATCACTCTCTCCAATCAATTGGTTTGGTCTCAAACACATGCCATTCCTGTCATTCATTTTTTTATTTAAAAAAGTAACATTTTTTTTTCCTTTGCAATGAAGACCGATACTATGTTATGTGACTCAAATCATTACCTTGGACCACGATGCCATCCACAAAATCTTGCCGAATTAATGTCTTGGAAATTAGTGGAGCACTCCTAATTGGAAATTACCCCCATCATCGTTTCCAGCCAAACTTACCATTTCTATCAGAAAAATCTAATTTCGAATGTACATATATATATATATATATATATATCCTCTTATTGGCTAAACAATGGGCCCCACTTTCAATTAATAGATGCTTTGTCGTATAATAATAATTGTCCACTACGCCACTCGGCACTTTCCAATAATAGATGCTTTGGGTAATCAACGAGGATACTCTGTGCGCTCTATGCCACTTGAGATCTGATGATGTTGCCCGCCTCTTTGATCAATGCATATTTATTGAAATAGTTTGGAGAAATTATGATAGATGAAATATAACGTTTAATCCAAATCTAAATCCCAGTAAGGTAATGGTGGATTTTATTTTGAATCCACTAAAAAATAGACAAATGCAAATAGATAACGACAATTTCGTTCTCTATAGTTCGATTCTTTACTATAATTTGCGGAAGAAGCGAACACAAATAATTCACTCCCGTCATGTTGCTAACCTTGAAAAATTATTAAATTCTATCTGGGATTCTTATAGGGAATATGCCCATTCCCGAAGTGCAAAGGAGTCCCCACCCATGAGGAAACAACAACGTGTTATTGACACCGTCCCATTGCCAACTCAATCAAATTTTTGCCCAGTGGCGGAAGTTTGCAAAATTTACACAGATGCTGCTTTTTCGTCTTGTAATGGTGAGGGCTAGTTGGCTGATGTGTGCTTTGTGGGTGACATTTGTGTGAAATCCTGGCTGCAGAAGACAGTTGTCTCCTGCAACTTAAAAATTTTAATTGATGAGAAGTTAAATGGATTAAAAGAAACGACAATTTCTTAGCACACAACTTGTGTACTCTTCGAAGAATTCGTAATATTTCTGGCACAATTTTATATGATGGTCTTTATTCAGACCATCTCCTGATTTAAATTCTCTCTACATTTATCGATAAAAAAATAATTGCCCACTAATCAAGGGTTGTTGACTTTTTTAACGCAAAATTAGACCTTTTAATATTAGATACTTAAATAGACAGTAAAAATGATCATATATTATTAAAATTTTTAATTTGAATTATTAACTATAAATTATCACATTAATGCATAGAACTGCTCAATGACTGGATCACAGAGACTTCCTTCAATAAATGCGCTTTTTTTTCCCGTAATAGTCCATATGATGTTATGTTATATATGTATTATATTATCAACCTATCCCTTTGTAGGACCTTTCCATGTTTCTTAAAATCCTAGAATCATAATATGAAATCATGCCGCGGAGGACTCTTTGGGGATTATATATAAAAATGGGAGATCACATTCTTCGGTAACCATCATTGGATTTATTGAAAAAGTGAGTGATAATTTAATATTGGACTTTTACAAAAAAAATTAAAAAAAATTCAATTTAAGAATTTCACGTATTTTACATAATTTATTATAATAATTAATTGTTAAATTTCTCCCCAACTTATAAGAGATAAGTAATTATATTCAACCATCTCATATATCCATAGTTTCCTTATTATTATTTTTTCGATATACGATTAATATTAACTCTCGCGTGACACCGTGATCTACAGCTGCCACGTGCCCTGGAGTAACCTCTGAAGTGAACTCGACCTCAGCATTTTTCTCTCTGTCTCAGTTAGGACGACAGTATAGACTACAACTGGGACTGAGATCTCAACGACTAACCACGGCTCGAACATTTTCTTCTGCACGCGTGCCTACCTGGTGAGATGTGGAGCCGTGACAGGTAACACTGAGTTGCCTTGGAGGCTTAAGGTTTCTGCCTATAAATAGAAGGCAGGACAGAGCATTTGAAGAACATCCCATGAAATCTCAATTATAAGTTTGAGTGAGTTCTCTCTGCATTTGAAGAGTTCTTTGAGAAGTTCATCGCTTCAGGGAAGAAAATATGGGCACTCCTGCTTTTGCTGCTTTCCTCACTCTGCTCTCAGTAAGCAACTTTATATCTGTTATATATACACATCTATATAACATTTATATGTGTCAGGAATTCGGACCGATGTCCGAGTGCCGATCGATTCTCGTAACAACGAAGATAATAGCAGAAACAAGAGAGAAAGAAGATCACACACTCATATATGTGATTCCGGACAATTAAGTTCGTACTCCATGAGTTAAAAGAGGCTTAGCCGATAGCTTTACTATATCATGATGGAGTACAACCTCTTCTCACTCTCATAATCAACCCTATCACCCTAATCCTCTATTTATAATCATACAAGAGAATTACATGAAATCGGAGAATATATCTATATATATTATCTTGAGATACGTATTTAATTTAAGGAAATTCTACTAAAAAAATACAATAAATATTCTCTAAAATCTCAATAATTTAGGATAGTAAAACATATAGATTTCGTTGCCGTTCCTTTGGTCGATATTTCAACAAATATGAGTCGATTATCAGCAACGTGTGTATGTACCTGCACATAATTCTTCTGGACTTGGCTCTTGCTTGATCCATCTTCAAAATTTGGAGTGACTCCTAGTTCGGGGTCAGCCGCTTCCGGTCGTGGTCGTCATCAGCAACATCTTAATAGTGATACAGATCCATTAGGGTTTCAAAAGGACAAGCTATATCTCCTAATACATTTTCAATCACTGATCGAGCACAATGAACATATCAGTTGTTCGAGACCATATAACTAAAACTGCCGACAAACGGTTAGGAAGATAAGATTTCAAGATATCTCGAGAAGCAGCCTTCGATCCATGTTGCTGGGTGATAATCTTCCCATTGTAATGCATGGAGGCGCACTTAGTATTCGTCTGAAAAATGTGCAGGTGGTAACCATGGGAGGAGCTGCAAGGAAAGACCCGGGAGAGTACTGGCTGGCAGTGATGGAGGAGAAGCCGATGCCTGATGCCCTCAGAGGACTTGTTCGTGTTCTCGACTCTCGACCCAACAAGGAAGATCTTGCTCATGGTCATTCTCGCACTCATCATGGTCACGGGATGACCCAGGACTGCGAGTCTGAAACATCCAGTGACCAGGAGAAGAAGTCCTACACCGAGGACTTTGAGCCCAGGCCCAGCGCAACGGCTTATGGCGACGACAGTGTCAAACTGACCGGAGAGGTGAATAAGAAGCTCACTGATGACGTCGAGCCCCGGCCCAGCGCATGGGCTTATGGCGATGACAGTGTCAAGCTGGCCAAAGAGGTGAAGAAGAAGCTCACCGATGACTTCGAGCCCCAGCCCAGCGCATGGGTTTATGACGGTGACGGTGTCAAGCTGACCGAAGAGGTGAAGAAGAAGCTCACCGATGACTTCGAACCCAGGCCCGAGGTGTTGATCTACCAAAGCTGAAATACAAGGGATAAGAGTTAGAAGCCCGCGGGTGCTCGTATACAGTATCACTGTGCAATCTCTGGTGGGAAGAAGCGAGAAATAAGCTTTGTGTTGTGCGTAAATCGTGCACGATCCACTTGGTCTCTTTGTCGGTTGTTGTCGTGCACCTACTTGCGTGTCTTTGTCCGTCGATGCAGTGTCTGGGTATCGATTGGCTAATATGTTTAGCCTTTCTGATGTTATCTACTGTGTTTACGCGTTCTATTTGTGTAATTAGAACAATCAGTTTGGTATGAATATGACCGTTAGATTGCAACTTCGTGCCAACTACAAATAGCAAGCACGATTGGTGTTATAGCCAACACACAACGTTAATTGCACTCATCCCCGAATATCAAGAAGAATCACACAGATCTATTTGATGCGCAAACACAGAGAGAAAGTTAGCAAGACCCTTAAACGGACCTTTTCTTCCTATTTGGGGAATGAATTCCACGTTAAATAGATTAAATCGTAAACTATAAGAAAATTGACATACTACTATCTATATACTTAATCTTTTAGGTCGATATAGATCCAATCTTTTATCGTGTGAGCTCATACTTTGCCTTGCCCGAGAGCAGAACTCGTGGGTAGTAAGCTCTCAAGGACAAAAGAAATGCTCAGCCCATGATTAGTTGTTAAGACAAGTTTGGAACTCGTGATAAGTAGAGATTGAGTACAAAAAGGAAAATTCAACCCAGCATCATTTGCTAATCTAAATATGGAAGAGAAAGCCCACCACATTGTTAATTGTTTCCCCTTGCTTTAGTACGGGATCAATAAGAATGTTCGATTCGGGGTCAGTCGCTGAGAATGAGTTGTTTAAGGGCACGTGACAAGTGTGTATAACGTTGTCATGTGATGATGAGTATAGAAAAATGAATTCCATATTAGACAGTTAATAGATTGAATTAGGAGATGTAAGAGAATTGAGTTGTAATGACCGGTCTAAATTAGCTCCCCGTAAATGCGGTGGTGGGCCTTGCGAAAATAAGAGGAGGAGGTGCCCAGAACTTGTCGGCCCATGTAATCGGCCCACTTTATCCATAGATTTTGTATAACTATATTCATAATTCCCATGGCCAGATTCATAATTTCAATGGCCTTTCTTCTAGAATCTAGGTGCTCTCAGAGGATTCTTTATCGATATGCCTTACCTTCCAATAGCTTTGATTCTGGGAACGGAGCGGATCTTGGCTTATAAAGGAGACTGTGAATCTAGAGCAGAATGGAAGGAAGATGGGAACAAAAGGGGGCATGCACTGTCAAAGATTGAAAAGAGTCGTATCTTCACATCTTCTTGCAGGGCCACGTGAATGAAGCAGTTCGGTCCATCTCGCGCTGGTATAAGTCTCTTTTCTTCACTTTCACTATTCCGAATGCTGCCATCATTTCCACCTTCCCAGTTCTCTCTCAAGAAGTGGCATATGCCGTCTGGGATCCGATCTTCTTCTGCTAATGTGCAGATATTCCGCAAAACTCGAAAACAAAACCTGGCTTCTTTGCCAACTTATTTCGATCGGTTCGCTGTTTCCTTAATCTGCTTCTGCTGTCGACTCTCTGGCTCAGCGACTGCGATTCTTCTGGCAGGAACCTTCACGCACGCGATGCCATTCATCTCTGGCATTTCAGCATTTAATATCCAAAATGCCTCCTGTTGTCCCGTCCAGCTGCGTTAAAGACATTGTTGGTCGGTTTCCTGTGCGTCCGATGCGATCTTATTCTGATTCTTTTGGTCTTGAAAGTTCACAGTTTCATAGGCAATTCTTGCTTTACTGTCATCATTCACTCTCTATTGATCGCACTCACCCGAGAGCACAACCCTCGCTCGATCACATCGAACAAAAAGAAGCAGAAACTTATAGCTAAGCATCAGAGACGTACATCGGGTCAGTTATATGTCCATTGATGGGTTTCGAATTCTATGCAGCATGGAATTATTGTTCATCAAGTTCTGCCTTCTTTGATCTTGTCGTACAATGGCATCACTTGTGACCTGCGACCAAGAGGTCTTGAGTTCAATTCTCGCTACTGAAACTCCTTGTACGTGTAATTACCACCAGTACTATTACTAGTTACAATATCCTGATTAATTTTTTTACCGCGTCGTGAAAAGGTAAAGATGAAGTAAGATTTTCTCCCAAACCCTAATCCATGTTTGATCAACCAATCCCCATTGGAATATGTTCTTCATATAGCAAACCTTAACCACGTCAACTGAAAATTTGGGTGCTTACATAATGTCGTTGTCCTTGTAAAAAAAAAAAGGCACATTTAAAAGGAAAAAAAATAGTTTTCTTTAACAAAAATAATATATTCATAAAAGTTTTTTTTACGATGGGAGCAATTTGCCCAAATACTTACACATTTTACTCAGGTCTTGAAAAAATTTACATATAAAAATAAAATTAAACTAATTAAGTATTAAGCTAGAAAGAAAGAGATGGAAAGGGAAGGCCCAATGCATGTGTTTAATGTGCTAGAAGACAAAATGCAATTATGGATTTCAATATCTTCTAAGATTATTTTATCTAAAAAATATATTTTTTATTTAAAAAATAAGCTTTTTTTTTTGCAATAATGACAGATATTATTCTTTAAAAAAATGTAAGAGATATCCATCGATGATCTGAAATCGGTCCCTTGGGACTTTGCACTTGGATCACGATGCCATCCACAAAATTAATTTCTTGGAAATTATTGCTGGCCCCTAATATATATTCTTGGACATTTCTATCCTCCAATTATTGCATAAAGAAAATACCTCATCATCAATATTTCCAGCCAAACTAACTTTTCTGTCAATCAAATTTGATTAGGAATTTGGGGGGAAAAAAAGAAAAATGAACGAAAGACACTAATTGCAAGGGAGGGCTCGAGTCGACCGATGGAGAGACACTTGTGCGTAATGGGTACACTACGTAACAGTACTTAACAAATTAAATCAATTTGCACTATTCATACGTTGCCTAACTTTTTGTTGAATACACGTTTTTTTGTAATTGTCCATATTATATATTATATTATATTATTATCATATTATAATGATATTATCCACATGGCATTTACAGGATTTTTGTATGTTTCTTGAGATCTTCAAAATCATCTGATCAAATGCAGTCGAGGACTTTGTAGTGCTATAGGTAAAAAGAATGGAAAATCAGGGGGCTTTCGGTCATTACAGTTGAGTTTATAGAAAAGGAAAACTATAGAGAAAATGAGTAGTAATTTAATATAGGATTTATCCTTACAGAAATAAAATGGATGGTAACCATGATGATTTTAGATGTAAAAGTTTTTTGATTAAGATCGAAAAATTTTAAATTATAAAATATTATACTAATAAAATTATTAAATTTTTACCGACCTTACCAGGAATTGAATTTACATCAAAAGAAGAAAAGTTTAAGAGGTTCTTCTTATTATTTTTTGGCCCTCCCATGGCAGCGTATAATTACTATACGTATCCTAGAACATTCGCTCTTACGTGGCCATGACCTTGGCCTTTTTTCCTTTGCTCCAAGAAAGGTGACAACTAATCATGGGTCGGGTTTTTTATCTATGTTCAACAACTAGCCACGAATCGAATTTTCTATCCTTCACTTATGATTACAGAGGAGTAAACTTACCGTACGATAGTGCCGACGTAATGTCACAAGCTAATGAAAATATATATAATATTTTAAAATGCCCTGAAAATAAGGGGAAAACAATTGTAGAAATAGCGGAATTTCATTGGTTTATGATATTACATTTAGTACTGTTGTCGCGTGATATATTCATTATATACATGACTTTCTCATCGATAGATGCATTTCTCTGATTTATTAAACCATGGAATTGCTAAGGGGGCCTGAGCTTTCTGCCTATAAATAGGACACAACATTTGAAGAACAAGCATACCATGGAAATCAATGCAGTAGAGTGAGTTTCTTTCTACCATTAAGATCAGTTGCTTTGAGAAGGTCATTGCTTCATCAGGGAAGACAACATGAGCAATCTTGCTTTTGCTCCTTTCCTCTCTCTGCTGCTCTCAGTAAGCAACTACCTGATGTGTATGTACTTACATATGACATACGAATACGTACATGCATATGTGTGTGCGTGTGTGTATATATATATATATATATGTAGATATATACACATATATCACCAGAGTTGGCGCTTGCTTAATCCGTCTTCTAACTTTCGCGTGACTCCGAGTTCGATGTTAGTTGCTTCTCGTCATTGTAAGCAACAGTTTAACAGCGACATATAGATCCATTAATTAGGAGTTCAAAGGGGCAAACTACTGCTAATACATTTCCAAGCAGCGAGTGCGACGGACGGACATATTCGGTTTTTCGAGACTGCATGAAACTGAGACTGCTGCTGCATAAAATTTGAACCTGTCAGCTCTTAGATGACAACGGCAGGAGCTGGCCTGTCTGCTGTCGTTTAAGATGATCTACAATTACAGATCTGATTTCGAGTTGCCAGTCGATAATCTTCCCATTGCAATGCAACAAGGAGTACTGCTTAGTAATTAAGACCCAACTTTTACAGATCTGATTTCGAGTTGCTGGGAGATAATCTTTCCATTGCAATGCAACAAGGAGTACTACTTAGTAATTAAGACCCAACTTTTATTTGTTTGAAAAAAAAAAAAAAACGTGCAGGTAGCAACCATGGGAGGAGCTGCGAGGAAAGACCCGGGAGAGTACTGGGTGGCAGTGATGGAGGAGGAGCCGATGCCCGAAGCCATCAGTGGACTTGTTAGTGTTCTTGACTCTCGACCAAACGAAGAAGATCTTCCTCATGGTCGTTCTCACTCTCGTCGTCGTCACTGGATGACCAAGGACTGCAAGACTGAAAAATCCAGTGACCAAAAGAAGTCTTACACCGAGGACTTCGATCCGAGGCCCAACATATCTGCCTACAGCGACGAGGGTGTCAAGGTTGACGACAGGGAGAAGAAGTTTTCCGATGAACTTGACCCGAGGCCCAACATATCTGCTTATGGCGATGACGGC
The DNA here is from genome assembly GCA_037672795.1 of Lagerstroemia speciosa. Lineage (NCBI taxonomy): Eukaryota > Viridiplantae > Streptophyta > Magnoliopsida > Myrtales > Lythraceae > Lagerstroemia > Lagerstroemia speciosa. The sequence goes on along the minus strand of CM075289.1, from coordinate 6,742,064 downwards.
GTCAAGGTTGATGACAAGGAGAAAAAGTTTGCCAATGAATTTGATCCAAGGCCAAACATATCGGCATATGGCGATGACAGTGTCAAGCTGACTCGAGAGGTGAAGAAGAAGCTCACCGATGACTTCGAGCCCATGCCCAACACTCTGGCCTAGAAAAGATGAATTGCTTGGCGATTGAATGAGAAGTCAGGTGCTGGTGTGTAGTATTGTACAGTCCCCAATGGGAAGGAGCTGCATTAGATCGTGCGCGATCTACTTGGTCTTTTTGTCAGTTGTGTTGTCGTGCTTGTGCGTCTACTAGCATGTTTTTGTCCATTGATGCCGTGTCTGGTACCGAGTGGCTAATAAGTTGGCCTATCTGATATAGTTGTATCGTACTGTATTTATGCATTCGATTTTGTGTTATCAGAATAACCAGTTATTTAGCATGAAATATGACCAATGGACTGCAACTTCTAATTGCCAACTACAAAGAAAGCACGCGAGTGCTGTTCTATAGCCAGCGCTCAGCATCGAATTGAAACAAACATTCACAAAGCACAAGCTGAATTGATAATTAACAATCCTCAGCTGTCAAAGTACCATAGAACTTATGCTGCTTTCTAAAATTGGTTCTGAAATATATGAACAGTCATCAGTTTGGAACTTACGTTCCAGTGACTTGGTCTTTGAATCTAGCGACGAGAGGATCTCGACCTTACCTTCACATGTTCCTGCTATTGTTTCAGCCTGACAATTCTTCAAAAGCCTTCCCACTGAGTTAGTTTAGTTGCACCCTCTTCTCACTTGTGGCAATCTTCCCATCTATATGCTTTGAAGTCGTCTCAGCAGCAGCCCATCTCTCACCGAGTTCTCGATGGAGTACGTGTCCCTTTGTTTCAACCTTCTTCCAATCGACTCATGGTTATATCAAGTCCTCGACCGAGCTAGTTTCATCTGTTCTTGCCACGGGCAGATGGCGGTTGTGGCCATCGACCTAGAGGTACCAAATTTATCTGGGGCAGTTGGGTTTCTCAAACTTCAACAAGACGAGATCTTAGGTGTTGTTCTAAGAAATGGAGGATGTGTAAATTAGCCTTGGGCTTGCATGTTCCATTCATTTTTATTCTCTGTAACGGTGTAATCACATGATAATACTCACGATTGGTGAATTTTATTTGTTGATGTCATCATATAATCGCAATCGTGCGATAGCATGAGATCGTTGCACAGAAAATTTGCTCGTCTTGCAGCTGTTACATTCACGTGAAATGATAGACATAAAGAGAGGGGTTATGAACATTTTTTTAGTGAAATTATCTTATCAACTGTGATCGGCGGAGGAGTTCCAGGATGCATATTTTCAAGGGGAGGAAAAAAAAGAAGGCAATGCGAATAAAAAGCCTCTCGAGAATGTCTTTTCATATTGCAAACTATGATAGTAAATAGAAGACACTGGCATGGTTATTTATGTTACTTCATCATATATATATGTGTATATATATATATATCCAGATCTTGAGAAATTATTTTCCTTATATTTTTAAAGCGATTTATGAGGAAAAATAAAACTTTTAATGCTTAACTTTTTTATTTTATATTTTTCAATCCTAATCTTTAATTTTTTTTAATCACTTCTAACATGAAGCTTTTACATTTTTAACACTTCAGCTCTGCATTATGCTCTCAAATATGTGATCTCAGGATTAAATCCCCTGTTGGGTGAGTTGACGGGAATTTTTCAAGAAATCCTGGCCCGACCGCAGATTAATCTCGATGTGTGTTTTAACTAGTCCGAAGATATTGCATGGTGCAAACAAAAAAAATATATAACAAAAATTAACGATTAAAAATATCATCATGCACACGCATAATTACGTAATTAAAAAAATAATTTTTTTGAAAAAAATAAAATATTGAAAAAAGTTTTTTATGGTGGGGGCAATTTACCCAAATAATTACACATTTCACCCACGTGGTGAGATTCATATTTAAAATTGGGTAACAAGACTTGGTGAGGTGATACCATTCTTTACCTAATATCAAAAGGTCATGAGTTCAATCCTCACCCCGTGAAACTCTTTGTTACCCTTTTCTTCTCTCTTCCTTTCATTTCATTTTAATCCAATAAGCCTACTGTACACACCGAGAAAATTTTACATTTAAAATTCAACCAAGCAGGATAAAGTTGGAAAGGAAGGGATGGGAAGGGGCATGCGATTAACGTGCTAGAAGACAGGTGCAATTATGGATCCCAACCTCCCCCCTGTTCATTCGATCTCAAAAAGTTACATGCCATCCCTTTCATATATTTTTCATTTAAAATTTATTTTTTTTATTACAATGAAAGAATTATGAGACTGGGGGACTAGAACCAGTGCCTTGGGTCATTTCACTCTTCGACCTGATAAATTCTTAAATGATTGCATGAGAAAATATCAGTTAAATTATGAAAGTTGAGTAAATTCGCGTCGATCACCGGAACAGTTACCTTGGTTATTGCTAATCGAAGCAATTCAATTGATTCCATCGGGAACATCTTGCGGGATTAATTTCTCGGAAATTGTTGCAGCCCCCCGAAATTATATTTTTGTCACATTTTACCCCCCCACCCCAATTATTGGGGAGGGAAAATATCCCAATCCCGCCATTAATACCGCCAAACTAACACTTATGTGTTAATTACATGTTTTGGTGCTAAGTCGACGGAGGTAGTATTAGTACCGGTTGTTCAGTTCGTGCGATAAGTTCGAGGATATTACGTAACAAAGGGAGTTGGATTCGCACTACTACTAGTCTCTTTTTTATATTAAAAAAACTAGTATTTCTGTCAAGAAAATTAAGTTAATAATCTTTTTTAAAAAATTTAGAAACATGAAAGAGAGTCATTTTCCTCTTGATTTTTTAATTATTACCATTTTTTTAAAATCAAAACTTCTTGTCAACAGCTTGAATTGGGACGGCAATATTAAAGGCAACCGGACATTTTCCCCTGGCGATAGTTAAGGGGCAAATGTGCTAAAAAAAATAATTCAGGGGCAAAAGTTCATTTTGTTTCTAGTTTAAGGGGGAGTTAGAGAGATGTTTTATTCTTAAACTTTTCTGACTGCACCAATGGTACCAAGAAAACCTTATAGGCCCCCTGACTAAGTGGTAAAACTCTTCGACGTGTGTTTTATTCTTTTACAGACACTGGAACCTGAAACTTTTAAGTTCAAACCATTGGTATCCAGAAGTCAGCAGGACATAACTAATCTAGTTCCAGTCAGGACGCTCACTGAGAGGTAAAACTCTCCGGAGATGAATTTTCTCTGTTAACAATATTCGAATCCGAAACTTTTGTTTAAGAGGATAAAGTGTTGAATTACTTATTTTTTTTTTAATTTTTTAATCCTCGAATGAATCAATTGTGTAGACAATGGGTCCCACACTTTCTATCGTTAGAAACTTTGTGATATAATAATAATTTTCCGTGAATCAGCGGTTCCCATTTGTATTTGTCCACATACGTTAAAATTATATCGAAGACAACACATGGGCATTTTTAGGATTTTTCTATGTTTTCTTGAGATCTTCAGAATCATCTGGTGAAATCATGCAGTCGAGGACTTTGTAGGGTTATTATATAGGCTTTAAAAAAAGAAGAAACGACAATGGAAAATCACTGTGCTTGGTTATTACTGTTGAATTTATGGAGAAGGTGAGTTATTGAAAAAGACAGTAAACAATACCAATACGAATTGGTCGAAATGGTAAGATATCATTCACCTTTTAACAATTCCTCTGGTTCGAATATTCTGAATGATGAAATTTTATGTTGGAAGAGTTTTAACATTTTAACGGGCCGACGACTCGGCTCGAGCCTGAATTAATCATGACTCGTAGGAATTCTAAATATCACGTGGTATGTTGTGGAAAAAAATAAGTTTAATTCGAGAAATTGAGTTTATATTCTAACCAAAAAAGTTTAAGCGGACGAGTGACTGTACGCAAACTTCTTGCATTCTCACGGTCAGAGTTTGCGAGTTACTTTTCGATCTAAGATTACCCACAGCCTCACATGACAGCATGACCGGAGTTACCATGTTTTGTAGAGCATCCGTCCTCAAGTGACCACGGCCCTGATGTCTTTTCTATGCCTGTGAGGACATATCACAAGTCAGCTTCTCTCTTTCATACTCAAGTTACCGAAAACGAGTTTCATATTAATTAGTTCTCAACAGATTAACCATGAGCTAGACCTTTTGATTTGCACTTATTCCTAATGAGCTGGGAACTCTTATAAGAATAATAATAATAATAATAATAATAATAATAATAATAATAATAATAGACTCTAATATTATGCTAAATTTCCCCTCAACTAAACCTTGTAATCTCACGTATGAATATAACTTCTCATAAGTTGAATGTGCCAACAATATATGTATGTATGTATGTATATTGCACGGCCAATCAAATACACCTCATGCCAGGAATTCACTTGTTTTGCATATCCTGTCCCTGCCGACAGATATATTTCCCTCTGTCCTTTTCTTTTTCATGTATAAATGAGGCATACAGGTTTAAAAGAGGGGATAAAATTGGTACGGAAAGTCGCATTGGTGAGATCGAATCCGAGACATCTAGATCACATGACGAGAGTTGTATCAACCATATTACATCTTTTTTCTTATATGTATTTCTTTTATTTATTAAATCATACACTGATGAGGAGGCCTGAGATTTCTGCCTATAAATGGGACACAACATTTGAAGAACATCCCCATGCAAATCAATTATCGGCTGAGTGAGAGTTCACTCTTTTGACAAGGTCGATACTTCAGGGAAGACAACATGAGCGCTCTTGCATTTGCTGCTTTCCTCGCTCTGCTCTCAGTAAGCAACTATGCATATTTGATCCATACACATATAACATATATGTATGTATACATGCATATATATATGTATGTATATCTTACCTGACTTGGCTCTTGCTCCATCGTCTTCTAACTTTCAATGACTTTTCTCGTTCGGGGTTTAGTTGCATCAAGACGTCGTAAGCAACAGTTCTTAACAGCGACAAAGATCCATAATAAGGATTTCAGAGGGACAAATTATGTAATATATAATATATTTCCAAGCACCAAGCACAGTGAGCCTATCATATCAATTGCTCGAGACGGTATACTGAAACAGCTGCCATACAGAATTTGAACCTTTCAACTCTTACGAGACAGTGGCAGGGGCTGGTCTGTCTGATAGACAATATTTCTCAGATATTTCGAGCAGCGGCCTTCACCGTGTCGCCGGGAGATAATCTCCCGGTTGCATTGCAATGGGGGCTTACTGCTTAGTAAAACCTAACTCTGATTCGTTCAGGGGAAAATAACATGTGCAGGTAGCAACCATGGGAGCAGCTGCGAGGAAAGACCCGGGAGAGTACTGGGTGGCAGTGATGGAGGAGGAGCCGATGCCTGAGGCCATCAGAGGACTTGTTCGTGTTCTCGACCCTCGACCCAGCGAAGAGGGTCTTCATCATGGTCATTCTCACTCTCATCACAGCCACGAGATGACCAAAGACTGCCTGACTGAAACATCCAGTGACCAGGATAAGAAGAAGTCCGACGCCGAGGACTTTGACCCGAGGCCCAACGCATCGGCCGATGGCGATGATAGTGTCAAGCTGACCGGAGAGGTGAAGAAGAAGCTGGCTGATGATTTCGAGCCCAGGCCCAGTGCCACCGATTATAGGGCTAAGGAAAAGGAAGAGCCGTACGCCGGTGATTTCGAGCCCAGGCCCAACGTATCGGCTTATGGCGATGATAGTGTCAAGCTGACCGGAGAGGTGAAGAATAAGCTGACAGGTGATTTCGAGCCCAGGCCCAACGTATCATCTTATAGCGATGACAGTGCCAAGCTGACCCAAGAAGTGAAGAAGAAGCTCACCGATGACTTCGAGCCGAGACCCAGTGCCACTGATTACATGGGTAAGGGAAAAGAGGAGAAGCCGTTCACCGGTGAGTTGGAGCCCAGGCCCAACGTTTCGGTCTACCAAAGCTGAACTACTGGGTTGGAAAACGTAGGATCGTGCATCTCCCATGGGAAGAAGCGATAATAAGCTTGTGTTGGGCGTAGATCGTGCGCCATGTCCTTGGTCTCCTTGTCAGTTGTCGTGCATCTACTTGTTTGCCATTGTCTATCGATGCTGTGTCTGGGTATTTCTGGTGTTACCGTATTGTATTTACGCGTTTGATATGTGTTGTCGGAATAGCCAGTTTGGTATGAATATGACCAATAGAATGCAGCTTCGTGCCAACTACAAAGCAAGCACAACCATGTTAGCCAACTCTAAGGTAACTGCACTCATCCCGAGTATCAACATCATCACCCAGCTCCATGACACATATAAACAATAAAGATTAAGGGCCTAAAATCCAGCAGAAAATGAAGGATGAGGGCCTGAAGCCGGAATCTCTTGAATGGATATTCCTCCCAGTTACGTTACGAGAAGAAACTAACAGATACCACTGACCGACCACTAATTCCACGACTCAAGTCTGACGCGAGATCGGAATAGAGGCAGGGATGCTATCAGAGAATGGATTTGAGTAAAGTTAACATGACTTGGCCGGCATCATTCAAAGTGTTTCCATCACTTTTACAAACATGACGACAAATTTGAATGCAATCACTAGCAAGAGACGAATCCATTCGCTCATCCAGACACAAATGTACAGTGTCCCAAAGTAAATACAAATAGAGCCTCTTAGGAAAAAGGTGCATACTTTATTGCTCACGAGCTGAAAAAATATCGAGAGTGGTCCATTTAGCAACATCCAGTAGACCTTGGCTGACTGGCGGTTCCCACGTCGATGGTGTCTGGCAAGTATCTGATGCAAAATAACCACAAAAAGGGATGAAGCAAAATACTAATGAAACTGACAATCAATCAAACATTATTTAAATTTACAGAGAACTAGCAATTAAATTATTTATGCACGACCGTCATGAACTTCTTATTGTAATATATGGCACAACACTAATCAACACTGCTCTTTCTTAGCAATGATCGAGGTCAGAGATAAAAATATGCAGCGTGTCAAAGAACTATGAGACATTAGTAAATCCACCTTGTTAGAAATGTATTTATTGAAACATCCACAAAACACAACTTAAATAAATACTTAACAATCCTCAGCTGTCAAAATACCCCATAATTATATGCTGCTCTATATAATTAGTTCTGAAATATATAAACAGTAGTCAGTTTAAAAACTTACATCTCCTCCTCCTCTCCACTCTTTAGAGCATTCTTTGCTATGCAAAGGAAAGCTTCCTCCACATTGATGCCTTCCTTGGCAGATGTCTCAAAATATGGAATATTTCCCTTAGAGGCACACCAGGCCCGAGCCTTTTTCTCTGAAACCTACAATTTCCAAAACGAGTGGCTTTGGCCAGTCATAAGTGGCATAAGTGAAAAAAGAATCAAGAATGTCAAGAGCGTAAGATAAACCGTATTTACCACTCTGCTGTTTCCACCATCCACATCAGTTTTATTTCCTATGACAACAAAGGGGAAGTTCTCTGGATCTGAAGGGCTAGCCTGCACAAGGTCACTAATATGACTATCACATAAAGACAACTAAGATTACAGAACTGTTCGCTAATAATTTCTGTCCTAAAAAATATCCAAAGATGATTAACCATGCCCATTATGTGTTGGTTTAGTTTACATCTTACGGAACACAAACCTGAATTAGGAACTCTTCTCTCCAATTGTTAAGGTGTTCAAAAGACTTCATCACATTGACATCATATACAAGAACACAGCAATCAGCACCTCGGTAGAAAGCAACACCAAGACTCTGGAACCTTTCCTGGCCAGCTGTATCCCATATCTGCCATAATGAACAATAATAAACTTGATTTATAGTTTAACCATGATCTCCTCAAGTGTGCAGGTAAATCCAAACACTCTTAAGGCAGTAAGCATGGCCACAAGGATAACTGTAAACTTAGAAGCGCCCTGCTGCAAGATGAACCTGCAGGGTGAAGAGCCTATCTTCAAGCTGTACTTCCTTGGTGAGAAAATCAGCTCCTATTGTTGCTTTGTATTGATTGCTGAACTTCTTATTCACATATCTAAGAAGGAACGAATCAAGGCATTCAATGCCAATAAAAGTAGTGATTGAGATCAATCAATTTAAGAAATGCCCAAAATCATGCAGCAGCTCTGCCACAAAGAACAGTTCAAACAATTAACTGCTGGAGGATACTGATTCATCAAAGAGGTCTTGCCCACCCTGTAGATCACATAAGAAGTAAAGTAAATCATCTGCATTAGTTTGATTCTACAGAAGCAAAACTTCCAATATCACAATTCAAGGAAACCCGATTGGAATTGAGGTAATAAATCAATTAATGAAAATGAGCTCCATGAATTTTGCAGATTCTTCAGACAATGGAACCTGTTTATCCTCAACCAACCGCAAATTTAATAAACACGCTTGAAATTCCGAAAGTTATGATTCATGACAAACAATCGAGAATTCGCTTCACAACAGTTCAGTTTCTCCAACAAGCAGAAGACTAAAGCCATAATGCACGTTACAAATCAATAACTTATCTCCGGCAAGGGAAACCTATCTCGGGAATCCGTACAGCGACAACCCTACGGTTCCGGACTAACGTGCCTACGTTGAAATCTCAAGAGATCAGACCAATCGCTCTTACGGCTTCGCGATTAAGCGATCTGTCGAGTCAGGAACGCTCTCGACATAAGCATGTGGACGACGACCGGTCACTTGCAAACAATCTCGGCAAACAGAGGGAGCGAGCGAGAGAAAAAGTACCCGCTGTCGCCGAGGATGATGACCTTAAGGAGCGTTCTGCGGCGGGAAGGCATCTTCGTAGATGGAATTCTGAAGCTCAACAGATCAAAGACACGGAGAGAACTTCGGCTTCCGGGGTCGGAAGGGAGCGAGTTTGGTTATAGTCTCCGCCGTCTCTTCGCTTTTCCTTGCGAGTCAAACAGAGAGGGGCAGACAGATAGAGAGGGAGAGAGGGGGGCCGAGAGAGAGAGATTTTTCTGGCCGATTAGATCGACAGGCCTTTTCGTCTTTGGGAACTTTCTAGTCCGCTCGGAAATCACATGCAAATGAATTATGAATGCGCGCTCTAATGAAATATTGATTATATTAAATATTTCATATTATTTATTTATTGTCGATACAAAATATTCATTTGTCAGCTCTTGTTATAGACTGACAAGTCATCATCCCAACCGACGACTCTCAAGTGACCAGATGCTGTTAGCCGGGCCGGTTCCGGTCCGGGTAGAGCCGGTTCATGAACCGGCTGGGCTAGGTCCAACCCGGACAGGAAAGCAAATAGTCCGGTCCGGTCAGCGTAGACGGTTCGGGCCTAGATGAACTGGCCTGGACCTGCCATACAAAAGGGCTAGTCACGGTCCGGTTTGAACCAGTCAGATTTGTTTTTTTATTTTTTATTTTTTATTTTTAGGGTATTATTTAAAAAAATGACAAATTTTATTGTTAGAATTCGAACTCAAGTCTACCACTTGAGAGTCAAAAATCGTAACCAATTGGACTAATGATATTTTGCTTATTTTTTTTACATTCAATATTATATAATTAATTTGATTAAGATGTATTTGATTTGTATCATTTTCAAATAAACTTGAATTATTTATATTTAAATAAAATTAAAAGATATAGACATTTTGATTTGAAAAATCACCCAAGGATGAATCGATTTTTTAGTTGAAAAAACCGATTAAGACCGTGCTCGTCAATCGTGATCGAAAAATCAGAGAAAGACTTGAGAGAGTAGAGTAGAGTAGAATTGAGATTTGAGAGTAGAAGATTGGAGTGAGTGAGATTAGTGGATATGTGAGATATTAGTGTTTTTAACATGATATAAATTATATAATAATTAAGAAAAGAGAGACTCAACGGTCATATGACCCTTTGAATTTGAGGCGGGGGGGCAACGTGGGGCCCACATGGCTGGCAAGTTACCAACGGTCAATTGATCGTTAGCTCTGCATTGTTTTCCTTTTTTTTTTTTAAACGTACTGGTCCGATCACAATTCCGGGTTGCAAACGGGCCGGCCCGTTCCGGTTTAACGGGCCAATTTTGCTTACCCAACTCATAACCAAGCCTTAACTAGTAGGGGTCGGGCCGGTTATGGTTTAGAATTGGTTCTGGTCAGTTCATGATTCATAGGGGCCGGTTCACGAGCCCAATCGGCCCGATTAACAACACTACCACACACACGAAAGGAGGCTGAGAAAGGCTAAATCACACCCACGTGCTAAGTGTGCGGGAGGCATATTGAAGTTACCCTCCCATCCGACTTCGACCTATAAATACGCCTTCGATTGGGGGCTAGGTGACGCAGTCAATCCTCTCATACATTTCTCTTCTTCTCTTCTTTGATTTTCCCACACATATCTCTTTCTTTCCTAAGTATCAGGGACCATTCCTGGAGGAACAACCTGAACTTGGGTCCTTGCAAGTCTCTGGCTAGACTATAGAAAAGCAACCCATCCTCGACAATAAGAAGTTTATCGGTAGACCATTCGAAGAATCCACTGCACCGAAGGGCCTATCAACTCTAGCAATTGTTCTCAACAGAAATTGGCACCAACCCGATATTTGATCAATTAAAGCAAACTAATCATTTGGTTGAAAGATCGTCCAGATCAGATAAAACTAAAACAAGCTCGTTCAAGCTCGACTTGGGATTGCAACGCTCATAGTCCGCAGTACACTCGGACTAAAAGAAATTTGAACCTTGATTGCCTCACCAAGTCAAATCCCTCAAGGTTGTGCAAGTAGGAATTAAACTCAAGTCTATTTTACTTACTAACAAATGTTCTAACTCTCTCATCCTGTTCAAACATGCATGAGAAAGATAATAAGGCTTGATTCTTCTTGCAGCAAGAATATACTAACAGTATGCTCTATGATTGTTTCTTAGTCAGGATCCTGCACAATAGAACCGGTCTCTCTATATAGGGTCAACGTAATCAGACGGAGTAAGGGAGCCATTCTCAAGATGATATGTAAGGCCCAACACTGAACAAATTCCCGAGGAAAAGTGGCGAGAAGAATGGCAGGGCGCAATGTCCCCATGAGCCTCTCTATTGGTTGCTTAGACTCATCCAAGAAAAACAATCCCATCTTTCGTTCAAGACGGTCCATCGGCATGACTGAAAACATAAGAAAAACAATGAAATCAAGTGCAGTATATATATTTTTTTGGGAAAAAAATTGTATATTATAGGTTATTGTTTTTTTCCCTAAGAAATTGAAGCTGTTTACCAAAAAATAATTCACTCAATGTTTTTTATTATTTACTTTATATATATATATATATATATATATATGTATACATAATCTACTTGAAGTAAAAGTAATTTTCTCATCTCTAAATGACCCACTCAAATTTGTTTTCGAAGGTACCATATCGTTTTTCCTTCCCATGAGCATATTCTAGAACCCTAAAATGTGATAATATCACCCCCTGTGAAAATCTCATGTCATGATAATTGTTACGATCATATTAAAATAATCGGTCATTTTCTTTCATGTTATTATTAAAAAAAAATGTTAAAACATTTTCTAATAGATGTGTCTAATTACTATTTACTTATTACACTGTAAAGCAGTGTTGACGTGGTGGTATGCCCATGGTATACGAGATTTTCTTCCGCTTTCTATTTGACTTTATCAATTAAGCCAAGTTATGAAAAATTAATTAATCAAACCAGCCCAGTTCCATTCAAGCACTCGTCAAGTTACCAAACACAGCCGACCATAGGCTTCAAACTACTTCATAAATCAAACGTAGTGCACTGTCTATCAGATAACTGCACTGGCATCGTGAGAACATCGAGTAACATGCCGTCGCAATATCTCTGTCGCGCACACTTCTACATGGATTCGATTTTCCTTTTTCTCAACTGTCTCGAACGGCTGCAATTCAAAAATAGAATGGCGAGGAGCGAAGGCGCCACAAAATAGCAAAAATGGATAGAAAAATCAGAGGGGAAGGCAAAACTGAAGAGGAAACACCCCCGCTTTGCATGGTGGGATTAACTGAGGAAGAAACAGCAATCTGTTACCGGAACCTCAATATCTCCTCCGACCACTCCCAGGATTTCCCAGACAATTCCCTCTCACCCTTCTCCACCAACACGGTCATTGCTCGGAGGGTGGTGGGAGCAATTGAATTTTACCGGGGAACAACAGATAAGCAAATAACAACACAGTGTGATGGCAACACAGTCCCCGGAATCTCAGCCCCTGGCGCCTCCTCCGTCAGACGCTGACTCGTCTCTGACACCTCCACCCTCGGACGACTCCCCACCTGCGCCTTCGCCCCCTTCTCCACCACCTTCCTCTCCTCCTCCTGCACCCGCTTCCTCTCCGCAGCCCGAGAAATCCCCCTCCCCACCCCCGCCGTCCCCGTCGCCGTCGCCCACACCTTCGGAACCTCCGCCGCCTCCTCCTCCGAAGTCATCGTCCTCCCCTCCGCCACCGCAAAAGTCCGGCTCTCGGAGACACTCGCCTCCTCCTCCTCCACCTCGATCGGCCCTCGCACCACCGAAGACACCGTCCCGCTCATCCCCTTCCGGGGATTCCAGCTCGGGGTTGCCGTCCGAAAAAGACAGCTCGTCGAACACGTCCCAGAATATGCCGATCATCATCGGAGTTGCGGCTGGGGCGGGGCTATTGTTCTTGGTCATGATTCTGCTTTGTGTGCTATGCAGGCGGAGGAAAAGGAAACAGCCTGATCTTCCCACGAACTTCTACGCACAACCTTCTCAACCATTAAAAGGTACACCAAAATTTCAAATGGAATGACGAAATTGTTGAGATTTTTATACAATGAGGACGAGAATGATGATAATTGATAAGGGTTCAAATTTGTCAGAATTTTTATTAAAAAATTGAGTATGATATTATTTAAAAAATTTAAATTGAGCATAAAAATGACTCCTTATAAAATATTATGATGGATGTGAGTGAATTTGATTAAGATGGTATGACATTTCTTCTCCTTAAATAAGTATTCGGGTTTGAGTTCTATGAATGAGGAAAATTTACTTTAGAAGAATTTTACTACCTATTGAGCATTCTCGACTCGAACTGGATTAGTCAGATCCTATTCGACTTCCGGATACCAACAGAAAAAAAAATATTATGATGGAAAATAGTAGTTTTAATTTTTTTTTCCCCTCATATGGAATATGTCTGCCTTCTGATTGCATTGCTTTCAATGGGGGCTTTAGCGGGCGACTACTACTATTCGAACCAAAACCAACAACAAGCTGGTTGGCACGGTTCACCCGCTGAGCACGTCGTCAAGCTTCCGACACCACCGGGCATGCGTCAGTCACCACCGGGCAACCATCCGTCACCACCGGGCATGTCAGGGGCGGCCGCCTCCTCACAGATGAGCTGGCCGCAGCCGCCGCCTTGTCCTCCTCATGGCAGCAGCGGTGACATGAGCTCCGGCGGCTTCTCCAGCTCGCACGGATCGGCCAGGCAATCATCACACCTGTCGTTGGGCGGCCTCGCCTTCACCCAGAGCAGCTTCAGCTACGAGGAGCTCGCAGTGGCCACCGGCGGGTTCTCCCAGGACCGTATCCTCGGCCAGGGCGGGTTTGGGTACGTCTACAAGGGGCTCCTACCCAGCGGGAAGGAAACCGCCGTGAAATGCCTGAAGACAGGCAGTGGGCAGGGCGACCGCGAGTTCCAGGCGGAGGTGGAGATCATCAGCCGCGTCCACCACCGCCACCTGGTGTCCTTGGAAGGCTACTGTATCGCCGGTGCACAGAGGATTCTGGTCTACGAATTTGTGCCCAACAAGACACTTGAGTATCACCTTCACGGTATGTCATATAACTGATTAAATTAAATGGAAAAACTAAGCTTTTTCACCAACTGTTTGATCTAAATCAATTCTAATAAGGTGTTATGCATCCATAAAGACAGGTGATGGTCACTTGATACGGACTGGATTAACAATTTTCCTTTTATAATTTCTTTGTGACATGTCGGTGCATTTACGCAGGAGAAGATCGTCCCACTATCGATTGGCCTACGAGACTTAAGATTGCACTGGGATCTGCGAAGGGACTGGCTTACCTGCACGAAGATTGTAAGCCTATTAATCATACTTTATATACAAGTAAATATCATGTATTTTTCGATGTATTAACTAGTTCTCAAATCTATATACCTAGGCCATCCTCGTATCATACACCGGGACATCAAAGCCTCAAACATCCTATTGGATTACAACTTCGAAGCTAAGGTATGTAGCTGCTGCAGTTTATGCAATGTCATCTTGATCCGGAGCATGTGAGATTTTGGTATGTTTTTCAATATTGATTAATAACAATTACTACTCATTCAGGTTTCAGATTTCGGCTTGGCGAAGCTCACGTCGGACAGCTACACTCATGTGTCGACTCGTGTGATGGGAACTTTCGGGTGAGAAAACAGAATAAGTTCGAGAAAATTGGAAAACTGATTGAGCAATTAATAGTATGTGCAGAAGAATTTCACTCTGAAGTTGTGGGGGGAAAAAACTTGTGCAGGTACTTGGCTCCCGAGTATGCAGCGAGCGGGAAGCTGACCGAGAAATCCGACACCTTCTCCTTTGGCGTAATGCTTCTGGAGCTGATCACCGGGCGCCGTCCCGTGGACATCACCGGTGAACTCATGGAAGACAGCCTGGTCGACTGGGTACATGCACGAGCCTCTAATCTTTTCGGTTTGGATAAAGAAGCGAACGTATATAATATAATGAGAAACTGAACGGTGCTCGTGAACGTGGGCTGCAGGCTAGGCCGCTGATCGACAGCGCGCTGCAGAGCAGGGATTTCGGGGAGCTGGTGGATCTGCGTCTCGGGGACAGCTTCGACCCCCAGGAGATGGCTCAGATGGTGGCCTGCGCCAGGGCGTGCACCCGACATTCTGCAAGGAGACGTCCCAGGATGAGCCAGGTTGTCCGAGCACTAGAAGGCGACGCGTCGTTGGATGATCTGAACGCATGGAACAACAAGCAGGCCGGGAGCTCAGTCTGCGGGGACTGCAGCAGCAGCAGCAGCAGCAGCGCCGAGCACGGAGGCAGGACGTACGCCGCAGGCATGAAGAAGTTCGGGAAAGTGGCGTCCGGTAGCCAGGGGTACACAAGCAGCGAGTACGGAGCCACCAGCGAGTACGGGCTCAACCCTTCGTCCTCGTCTTCCAGCTATGCCAACTCTCGTGAGATCAGCAGTCATCAGCTCGGGAACCGAACTGGTGCACGTTGAAGAAGAGAACCTCACACCGAGTCCCTGAGCCATGGCTCGATCATGCACATAGTTTCCTCTTATCTCCACATCATTGTGTATACATAAAACTCATTGATTTTTAGGTGTGTTTCTCATTAGAATATACACATTAATGGGATCGATGCAGAAGGGACGAACGGTCTCGTTGTTGCATAGAGTTGTCATGCAAACTTTTGGCGCCTAGACGTATCACTTCATTTGTCTTAGCTGTAGTGGTTCTAGGAAATCGTTAGCCGCATGTATGCTGTATAAAGACATTGTTCCGACGACCCCCAATCAGTAACATCATGTTGCTTGCTCCGGTTTCGCTTTGCCTGATTCTCGAGCATGTCCATCAATTCGAACTGCACTGAAACATCCCGAACTAGCACTGAGCCACTCTAGAAGCTGCGTCGATCAGCAGTGACAGAGTGATCGGATACGGCCGATGATTCTGATGTGTTGCTTGGATACTAAGATGTGGCGCTTGGCTCAGCACTGAGGCGGAGGGAAATGCTTTTCATGTTACAGGAAGCAGTTGGAGAAAGCTGATTTTAAGAACCACGCAGGGGGCAACATGGAAAAAGACGTAAACTTCGAGGAGTAAATTAGAGATTTTAATTCTTTTCTAAGTTGCATGTTTAAACGCACCGTTTCAGCTTCCGGCGCGTCGAGCAGGGCAGATCCCAACAGTGCTCTCTCGTTGTCTTCTCCTGTCTTCACAATTCATTTCAGTTTGCTCAGCGAAGAGCGAAGGGTGAAAGCTCTGATCTTCTCAGAGTCTCTCCGCCTCGCCTGGTTCGGATCTCATTGCATTCTCTCATTCAGCAATGGCTCAGCCTCTCGTGAAGAAGGACGATGATCAGGACGACGAAGGTCTGCTCTAAGTTCTCTCTCTCTCACGCTCGATCTGATTTGCTCTATTCCATAGGTCACTTTGTTTTTGGGAGTTTCTGTATTAGCTTCTAGTTCCGATTGTATGAAACGTTTCACGTAGGACGGAGCTCCAATTCAGCTAATTACGTGGTTTTCCTAGCTCGATCCTTGTTGATTCTGATCGATCTGATCGTTTTATGTTGTTCGAGATGTTCAACTCTTGATAATTCTGTTTGGTGTGCTGAGTAGCACTGAGAATTCCAAGGACTTGCTGAAGAAAAATGATATCCGCAATTGAACATTCTTAAATTATGCGAATCTGATTGGTGCAACTGAATAAGTTCTGCACGCTCTTCGGAATTTTGATCCATGACCTCTATGTCAATCTGGCAATAGATTTGTTAGCAGAATTACATTCTGTATTGCTGCCAGTTTGTGTGCTTATTCTGTGTTATTTCTCTTTGCTTAACGCGGTTATGAAAATTGATTATTGAGCAGCTGAGTACTCTCCTTTTCTTGGGATCGAGAAGGGGGCAGTTCTTCAGGAAGCTAGAGTCTTCAATGACCCCCAGCTTGATCCAAGGCGGTGCTCTCAGGTCTGATCTGGCCTTTGCTGTTTTTAACATTTGTTTGCTCTTCATATGACATTTGTTCTCGTTGAATGTTGAGCTTCCCAGTATTGTTTTCCAAATTTCAGGTTATCACGAAACTTCTGTATCTGCTGAACCAAGGAGAGACATTTACAAAGGTCCAATTCTTCGATTTTTGCTGTAGGTTTGTAGATCCACTTCTTCTGCTGCTTCTATTTACACGATTCTTATAGTTTGCAATGCTTCTTACAGATAGAAGCAACGGAAGTATTTTTTGCTGTCACAAAACTTTTTCAGTCAAGAGACCTCGGTTTGAGGAGAATGGTTTATCTGATGATCAAGGAGCTCTCTCCATCTGCGGATGAGGTCACGTGTCATGCTGAGATTTTTATTTTTGGCATGAGTTTATATGCTTTATCATAAATGTTTAGATGTTTGAGTTATTCTTAGTGCAGGTGATTATTGTGACAAGCTCTCTTATGAAGGACATGAATAGCAAGATTGACATGTATCGAGCCAATGCAATTAGGGTCTTGTGCCGTATAACAGATGGAACCCTTCTTACACAGATAGAAAGATATTTGAAGCAAGCGATTGTTGATAAAAATCCAGTGGTTGCTAGTGCAGCCCTAGTTAGTGGAATCCATCTACTTCAGGTTCTTTTGAATTCTTTCATGCAAAATCTGAAGACCGTAACTCTTTCTCGGATATTGTCTCCTAATTTGTGTCATGCATATGCAGACAAACCCAGAGATAGTAAAGAGGTGGAGTAATGAGGTTCAGGAAGCCGTGCAATCAAGGGCAGCTCTTGTCCAATTCCATGCACTGGCTTTGCTGCATCAGGTGTGCTTTTATGATTGGTTCCATTTCCCCTATTCCAAGCTTCAAAAAATACACATGGACTTAATTGATCTACAGATTAGTTATTCAAGATGGATTAAACTCATATAATGTCATTAAGAACTCTTTTGAGCCTAAAACGATCTCATTTGCTCAATATCTTATCTATAAATTGTTTGATAAGAAATATATGATTGTTTCTCTGAATTTTGGTTTATAATAATGTGCTTCTTTCTTGCTTAAACCTGGTGGTACGGATTCTATACTACCACATCAAATTCCTCAAAAAGATGTTTAGTTAGTAGGTCAAACTTTTATTAGTTACATTTTTAGACAACTGATGAATAGTTCATTTATGGTTCTTATGTTAGATCAAGTGATTTTCTTGAGATTACTTTGAGAAATTGTAACCTACTGGAAATTGCAGATCCGGCAAAATGATAGACTTGCTGTTAGCAAGTTGGTTACCAGCTTGACTAGGGGAACGGTTCGCTCACCTCTGGCCCAGTGCCTCTTAATTCGTTACACTAGTCAGGTATTTGTGTATTGAAACATCCTTTCCATGCTTAGAGTGCAAAAATCTTCAACCCTGATAACTCTATCCAGGTTATCTGCGAGTCAGCTGGCAACACACAAACAGGGGAACGGCCATTTTATGACTACCTTGAGAGTTGTTTGAGGCACAAAGCTGAAATGGTGATTTTGGAGGCTGCCAGAGCTATCACAGAGCTTAATGGTGTGACAAGCCGAGAATTAACTCCAGCAGTTACTGTTCTCCAGCTATTCTTAAGCTCTTCCAAGCCAGTATTGAGATTTGCTGCTATACGTACTCTAAACAAGGTTAGATTCTCTCTGATAAAAGCTTATGAGAGGTATCTTTTTTGTGGTATTAAGAAAAGTGGACACCTGGCAAATTTTTCTTCTTGTTTTTGGGGAAAAAGCTGATGAAAAGGGAATCAGAGTCTTCATTGTTGACTTAGTAAAACACTCTATAAAACTTACGATTATTATCCAGTCATTATGAACCTTCATTTCGAACTTTCTTAGTGGTGTGTCTCAATTTTGAGATTTACTTCATCTTTTTCAAAGTGATCATTTCTATTCCACTTTTTGCTATTTTTGGTCACGGATTATGGATTTTCAGACTGGGGAATTTTTTAAATGGGATCTTCCAGTAGTACCTTTCCACTTTTAATCTCATGTGTCTTGTTTCTAGATTTGGTTGAACAATTTCTAAAATAAACTGCACGTGCTTTTATCCAGGTGGCAATGACACATCCATTGGCTGTAACTAACTGCAACATAGACATGGAGAGTTTGATCTCCGACCAGAATAGGAGCATTGCCACACTTGCCATCACCACACTTTTGAAGACAGGAAATGAAACCAGTGTAGATCGTCTAATGAAGCAGATAACAAATTTCATGTCTGATATTGCAGATGAGTTCAAAATTGTAGTAGTGGAAGCCATAAGATCATTGTGTTTGAAGTTTCCATTGAAGTACAGATCCCTGTGAGTTACAGGGCTCCTGATTTTTGTCCTTTTAAGCTGGGTGGTTCTGCACTTGTTTTGGTATCCTTTGCCAAGGTTACGACTTAGTTTTTGTGATATTTCATTGGCAGGATGAACTTCCTGAGCAACATCCTTAGGGAAGAAGGTGGATTTGAGTATAAAAAGGCAATTGTTGATTCGATTGTTATCCTCATTAGAGATATACCTGATGCAAAAGAAAGTGGACTGCTTCATCTTTGTGAATTCATTGAAGACTGTGAATTCACTTACCTCTCAACACAGGTTGCTTTGTGCATTCAGTATCTTGGGTTTAATATATCTTTTAGATTGTCAGAAATTCTGCCCCTTTATGTATCTAAGATCGCTTCGTCACATCATATGCTGCCAGATACTCCACTTTCTGGGAATTGAAGGACCCAAAACTTCAGATCCGAGCAAATATATAAGATACATCTATAATCGTGTACACCTTGAGAATGCTACCGTTCGAGCCAGTGCTGTAAGCACATTGGCAAAGTTTGGTGCAATGGTAGAATCATTGAAGGTACTATCAAGACACTTCTTCTATGCAGATTGTTAACCATGAAAGTGACTTATGTTACTGAAAGTATTGTGGAACTCTGATGCAGCCCCGTATTTTTGTCCTGTTGAGGCGTTGCCTGTTTGACAGTGATGATGAGGTTAGTTCCTTTATGATGCACTTAAATTTAGTATAGGCTAATTCTCAATAGGAGATTTTGGCTATTTGTTATCCGTTCACATTCTCTGTCTCACCACTTGAAACTTTGATATATCTTTTATATACCAGCTACTGCATATGCTAATATGTGCAGGTTCGAGATAGAGCAACTCTGTATTTGAACACACTTGGGGCAGATGGTGTGGTTGTTGAAACTGGTGAAGATGCAAGCCAATTGCTTTTCGGATCACTAGATGTTCCACTGGTCAACTTGGAGACGAGTTTGAAAAACTATGCAAGTCTTTACTTTTAGTAGTTCTCTTTTTTAAATTGATTTCCTTTCCCTTTTGTTAAATGGTCTTACTTACACTTGTTTTATTTGTCTCTAGGAGCCTTCTGATGAACCTTTTGATATGTCGACTGTGCCCAGAGAGGTCAAAGTTCAGCCACTTGCTGAGAAGAAAGCACCAAGTAAAAAGCCAGCTGGTTTGGGTGCTCCTCCCACTGGGCCAACTGCCACAGTTGATGCATATGAGAGGCTGCTTTCATCAATTCCAGAGTTCTCCAGCTTCGGCAAGCTATTTAAGGTTTGCATGTAAAATCTCTTTTGTGAATGTTTTCAAATAGTAGGTGGTCTACTTGTTCTTTTGCTGATTATGGGATTGCTTACAAGCTGCTTGCATTACTTTTTGGCCAGTCATCTGCACCTGTTGAGCTGACAGAGTCAGAGACGGAGTATGCTGTTAATGTTGTCAAACACATTTTCGACCGGCATGTCGTGTTTCAATACAACTGCACAAATACAATTCCAGAGCAATTGCTGGAAAATGTAATGACCAACTTCTTAAGATTCTGATTATCTGAAACATTAATGGATCTGAGCATTAAATCTGTCTGCTGCCAGGTCTCTGTCATAGTGGACGCTTCAGAAGCAGAAGAGTTTGTTGAAGTTGTGTCCAAGCCTCTGCCATCTCTACCCTATGATTCACCAGGACAGACCTTTTTGGCTTTTGAGAAGCCTGAAGGAGTTCCTGCAGTTGGAAAATTCTCCAACATCTTGAGGTTTATCGTTAAAGAGGTAAGCATATCCAATTTATTGCTTTGATTCCCTGTGGAAGATAGATTAACATACTTATTAGCGAAATAAATTGCTCCTTCCATCTTGACGATTGGTGTGAAGATTATCAACTATCAAGGTTCCATTATTTCAAGCAGAGTGCTAGTTTCCAGCAGACTGGGTGATTGGGTCCACATGTTTTCCATGACAGTGTCAAATATCCTCAAAAACTTCTGTTTTGAGATGCAACTAATATGAGAAAACACCCTTTATGTCAAGGAATTACTCAAGCTTTTTCAGAATGATTACCAATTAGCATGCCGGCATTATTCATTGTTTCTTGATGCCTATTGTGTTATTCTATATCAGGTTGATCCATCCACGGGTGAGGCCGAGGATGATGGTGTGGAAGATGAGTATCAGCTGGAGGACCTTGAGGTGGTTGCTGCAGATTACATGCAGAAAGTAGGTGTCTCCAATTTCCGCAATGCATGGGAAAACATGAACCCTGATAGTGAGAGGGTTGATGAATATGGTCTGGGGCCGAGGGAGAGCTTGGTCGAGGCGGTTAACGCTGTCATCAACCTTCTTGGAATGCAGCCCTGCGAGGTAATTTATATATACTCTAATATCTTCTTGGCTTTTCTATGTAGAACCATTGAGAAAAGCTACCTGGATTGGCGACGATCGTGAGATTAATAATTAGTGGTCTAAGGGCACTGGTGAATTCTCAGGATTGATAACAATGATCTGCCTCTTTCTCTGCGATTTACTCTTTAACTCGTGTAAGTTTACGAGACCCTTCCTTTGTTTTTTTCATTGTCTTCTGTTGTTCACAGGGCACAGAAGTCGTCCCCAGCAACTCAAGGTCGCATACCTGCCTACTTTCCGGTGTATTCATCGGCAATGTGAAGGTCCTTGTTCGCTTGTCTTTCGGGATCGATGGTCAGAAAGAAGTTGCCATGAAATTAGCCGTCAGATCCGACGACGAGAGCATCAGTGATGCAATCCACGAGATCGTAGCAAGTGGCTAGTTCTCTTCCATGTTTATTCATCCTGAAAATTGTTTTCTGGCATTTTTCTAGTTCTTCTCCTCAGTGCAACGGTGGGAGAAGAGGCGGCCTCAAGTCCTCGACATCAAGAACCCTTTCATAGAAGTGGTTTAGAATTTGTTTGTGGGCTCTGATGTGTTAGTCTGTACCTGTAACCTGTCGAGATATAATACCCACAGGGAACAAACATCCTGGGATGGGTTTCTAGTCACATTAATTTTTTGCTACAATGGCGACAGTAATCATTCAAATGTGACGTGGAAGTTGTACGCACACATTTTGCTCTTTAACCTGGGCATATTTTTTATGCAAAATTTGATCGAGGTTGGCACAGCACGACGCTGCTGATGAATATTCATGATCTCTGTTATGCGGGGAAAAACCCAGAGTCCCGAACAGCTATTCTGCGATCTCAAACGCACAATGAACCAAACCAACCCATATTCATAAACATCGGGAGGATTAATTTGTGTTAATCAGCAACCAAAAGATTATGCTAGTTTTTGAGTTTTATCTCATGCCCGACTGTGAAAGGATGCCAAGTTCAAATTTAACGTGTCGAGTGCTTTGATGTAATGTAATATAAGGAAATGATGGGATTACAAATCAGCGAAAGATACCGGGAAGTCCCGATCGATGCCGATGCGTGTAGCCTACTCCCCTCTTTTTCGAGTCACCGGCCGGTCACGCGTCAATACCTGCCCAAAAATAAATAAAAGACACACATGTCGGCATTGACCGTGAATGCTGAAGGTCGAATACCCGATCTGATAGGTTACAATAGCAAGTCGGCAAGAGTTGGATCGATCGAATACTAGAGGAGTCTGACAGGGCTTCTGCCCGCATAAACCGACAAGGTGAGAGAATCAGGAGAGAGATGGCCGGTCCCGCATTTCTTGGTACGGTTTGAAAGAGAGAGCTAAAGCAGCTGAGGATGCTTGCGGCAGCGCTAAGGCAATTGGATCTTGTGAGTGGTTGGTGTCAGCTTGATCGGTCGGCGACCGTATCCATTGCTAGATTTCTTCACCACGCCTCCATTTCTTCCATAAAGCCATATCTATCCATATCTTCAGGATGGATTTAGGCTGCGCGAAATACGATTGTCCCTTTTGAACTCGATAAAACCTATAAAAATTTATATCAACTCCATCAATTTTTTTTTTCATATTTCTATCCTTCTTGAAATTTGATATTTTCCTTCGGAATGTGTTTAGATTAATTTTTTAGATCCGTCCCTGCATATCTTTTTATTCCTTAAACAACATGTGTTGTTCATGTAACATACACCGATACCGAATTCATAAGATATTGTTGAATGCATGATTTGATATCACGTTAAATATTATAGCAGATCGATAAGAAAATTGCACCTCTATCCCACCAAAGGTTTCGAGTTAACAAGAAGTAGTATCGGGTAGTAAGCCTATAAAAAAAAAAAAGGGAGACCGTGTCCATCCAAAGGTCAAAAGTAATAGGAGGTGGTATCAACTGACAAGTATCCGAGCCGGGTGATAGAATGGGACAGGTCCACACCCGGTCCATGTAGGGTCGGGTCAGACTTCGGAACAGGATGCGGTCGGCTCGGGCTCGATGTGATCCGTGACAGATCACAAGTCGGGTAGGAGTGATGGACTGAGGACACGTTTGATAGCATGTAATTGGAAACACTACGAGATGGATCCAGGTCTTTAGATGCTTACCCGAGTGGCCATTACCATCCCATGGACTCCTCGGCTCGCTCTCGATCTGTTGGCTCTACTCTCCTCCGCTCCTTGTGGGAAAAGGACAAAGACACTAGAGGAGGAAAGGACAACCGCACATATGTGATCAGGCGAGCACCACTATTCATCGTTGACTTCCTCCGCATCATGAGGTAAGCATACAGAGTCAAAATGTAAGCCCACCACGGCCATGCACTTTACAGGTTTTTACCTCTGGCCAACTCGAGCGGACACAACTTAACTTAACTAATGTGAATGAAGAAGATTTATATAAATAAAACAAATTTTTTCCTTTAAGTGAATTGACACGAAACTCGCCAACGACGTGACGAAATCCGATATCAGGTATGATGAGAAACTCACCAAAATGTGACAAAACTCGCATATGACTAAGTTCGCCGATAACGTGTCATGATCAAGCTCGAATGATGGAATCGTGACACTAATAAAGAGGTAAGAACCTCGGTACAGTGAAAATGCCACAATCAACTGTGAAAGTGTTGATTGCCACGGATGACGGATGACTCTGATAAGTTCGAAAGTCGTAAAAGAACAAAAAAAGAATAAGACCCCGTTCTTATTGATCAATTGTATGAATGAACGAAAATACAATGTAACCCTCTTGAGTATTTTCAACTCATAATGAAAATAAAAAGTGGCAGATATATCATAATAATTATCCTAAATATATGATAAGTATAATCTAAATATATCAAAAAGATATATTAAGAACGTTCCAAGAAAATCATAATATTTCCTAAAAATAATAAAAATATACTCTCCTAATTTATTCAAATAGTAATATAAATATGCAATCAACTCATTAAAAACAAATATAACTTCATATCTTATTGCTTTTAAGCTCATTTTTTCCTTGTAACTGACATAACTTTCATTCTTGATATATTTGTCTTTGATATATTTGTCTTCTATATGCAGCACATATACTATTGGAACTTCCCTCTTGAGATCTTGTCATTGAACCGTGCAAATCATTAGTGGTCTTCTTTAATCCAGTGCCTAGGATCACATCATTCCAATCTGCCCGAATCTGAACCAGTAAGATGTACGAGACTTCCAGATGCCACATGGTGGGAATCAAGGAAAGTCAATACGTGCACTCCTGTTAGAAATTGAAGTCCACACATAAATCTCATATGGTGCACCTTCCCCCATTCGTCAACGAGCTCGTTTCGTTCTCTATCTTGTCACTATTTGAATTGTTACGTGCTCTACCTCCCTACCATTCGAATCATTTCAACTTCACTAATGACTCGGTGTCACAGGATGTCCCGATAGAACTGTTACTGGGATCCGGTATCGCAATAATAGCGTGTTATGTCTTTTCAGACAGTGACGCTGGCTGGGCTTCAATAGCCCTCTGCTTGTGCACTGAACTATAATGCTGTCCGGATTCAGCTTTAAAGGCTCTCTTTTTCGACATATCCATACAAAGTGGAGCACCGGCCATGAGATCACCACAGCTGCAAATCTTCGTGTACTCCATCCCCCCAAGAAAACTGCACATCCTTACCCTTTTTCTCACATAGTCGGTCTATAAATAGCCACGATGCGTCGATGCTTGCTGACCACATCGCAGAGGCTACACTGCCGAGTTTAGACTCCAAGGCAGCAACTGACAGACATGAAGCTTCTCCTATTTGCTCTTCCTACTGTTCTCTCCCTTCTCCTGGTATCTGTTTCAAACTAAACTTGGCATAGTCATATGCTTCTATACTGTTTGTACTGCATCGAGTTCCTGACTCATTGAATCATCATGATCGTGGCCGTAAAGGAGATGGAAAAACTGGGAAAACTCTCCCAGGTGGTTCTCCAAGATGACTGTGTTGTCCACAACCATTCCTCTTAATTTTTTACAGGAAAAGATCAAATATTATGAACACCAGCGGCACTTCTTGTTCTTAAGTTTACTGGGTAATTTACTAACCAGAAAAATGGGATACTTGATGAACCTTACAGTTGTCCCGCTCGATCGATGCAAGGAAGGAACCAGCAGCAACCAAGTACTGGAAAATGGTGATGAAGGATGATCCCATGCCACAAGCAATCTCTAACCTCATTGTTCAAAGTCAAGAAGAGTCCTCAGTCGATGAAGAAAGCAGTTCAAGGTTTGTGAGGGACTTCGACATCAGGCCCAGCGTTATCATATATCACAGCCACGTGAATCTCAAGAAGCATGAGAAAGGCTCTTCAATGCTACCCAGGATCAACCATGAATTAACGGGTTGAAGGCTCCTGGTCACAGAGATGAAGAGTCCCTAACATAGAATAAGTCCATCATATATCAGAAATGGAACAAGTAACCTACTCAGTCAACAAATGGTAGGATCTGTGGTAGTGGTCATTGTGCTTGTGACCAACATGCTTGGAATACGTTCCCTATTTCCCCTTTTACTTGGTTTCGAGCAATCATTTTTTGTGTTTGGTATTTGAGATTTCCTGTGTAATCGCTAAGATCTTGATGATAGCCTGCTCTTACGTCATTTCTTCTTCAACCACCAAAGCATTTGTATTAGAAAACCTCTGAAAAGATCGGTAAAGTTCAATATAATTTCGTATTGCTTCTCTTACCGTAAAACCTTACGCTGCATGACAGCAAACTTTTTTTGTGCACTAGGTACAGAATATGCATAGAGTTCCACATACATAAAATGTTAATGGACAGTCAGAAACAACTCAATAGGGCAACAACAGAAACAAGCAATATTTATAAAATGGTGCTCAATCCATCTTCCCAGTGAATAAGAGGTGAAAGCATTATTTGCCTTGACAAGTTGTACTCCAAGGATATAGAGATATTCACCCTCCTTGATCCAATCAGGGAACGAAGCAAGAGGTACTTTCTAACTAAACCAATGTTTTGAAGAGTTTAATAGTGCATTTATGCGCAACATCATCATATGGAAAAATCAAATTTCGAAGACAAACCTAAACATTACCTTAGACCAGGATCCAGTCTATGCTAGAAAATTCCTCAGCAAGGAATCTGATGACAAAAGAAAAACAGCTTGCCAGAGAAATTCTTAAAGGTACAAGGGAAACAATTACCGATAAAAACCTTCCATAAGAGTGAAAAGACTGACCTATCTCTTTGAGATCATGGTCTATTGAGCTGAATCTTCGGAGAATCGAGTATCAAAAGGAGCTGAAGAAGAATGGGACTGGGAGCCGCTGCCAAGGACATTAGCCCCATTTTGGAGCTCGATCACAAGCCATCGGACAGCTTTACTCATCTGCTCCAACCTCACTGCACTGATGGGTGGGAGACCTGTGGTAGGTCCCTGCCCGGGCTTCCCTACCGTGGTCCCGGTGGCCTCATCCACAAGACATTCTGAACCAATCCTCTGCTTAATGGACTCTACAAACTCCTCTGCTTGATCACAGGCCACTTTGAAGAGTTCCCACTTCTGCTTGAAATTCTCGAGGGCATCATCTGTGACCGATATTTTCTGGGTGGCCGACGCTTCCCTGGCCTCAAGCACGTTAGCTGCTGCACAGACTAACTCCTGGTACGCACTGTTCAGGGAATCTACCATGTTGTCCATTCTGAGCAGGAGAGATCAGCTGCTGATTTACTTGCATACCGGGAAAGATCAATATAAGATGCAGGAAAGAATGATGGTTGCAATGGTTACAAAACAGTCTTATTAACAAGAATCCTTCAATGAAGAGCAGTCATATGCAAATCCTAGCATTGGAAACTGTGGAAGCATCATGACGTAACCCAACAAGAGTCACTGGTGATCCGAAAGGTTTAACCACGACTGAAATCCGAGCTACAACTCTGATTATCTAGACCGTCAAAGGGAAAATTGTTCGCCCATTCTGCAATCTCTCGCGCAGTAACAACACTCACTCTACTAGACTCTCTACGCAATTAAAAGGCACATCTTTTTAGATAGTAAGCGACAAAAAACATGGCTGATGAGGATGCACAATAATTCTCCAACGATCAGAAGCAGAATAAGCTCTGAGCAATAAAATCGAAAGAACTTGGCCTCAGAGTAGCAAAACATCATCAAAACCTTGAAGAGAATGAACGCTGCCGCAGGATGCTTCTGATAGTAAACTCGACTGATTGAAGCTCGCCGCGAACACGAGACGCTGTCACACGCTGGGGAAGCGGTTCAAGGAGTCCGGTTCTTGGACATAGAACTGCGCTGGCGGCGGCCGGTGGCGGTGACTGGTGGAGGCCTGTACCTGGGGGCGTCCCTGGCCCGATAGTTTTGGGAGAGCAAAACAACTTTCACTTTCGGATGTATATATTGGCCCAAGTATTTTTGGGAAATTTGATTTTAGCGCCCAGTGTTTTTAACCTTTGCTCAATGGCCACCATAAGTGTTCACTACATCTTCTTATTATTTTCTAAAGCTTCACTCCATTAGTTCTCTCCTTTCTAGCAAACATGTAAAGGAAGACTTTGTCATTTTTTTTAGGGGCAAAATAGAACTTTCTATGGAAAGAAAACAGTAATTGCTGTCACGACCGAAACTTAAAAGTATCTCTGTCGTATTTTAGATGAGATTTGTCTCTAAATACTCCCTCTCTCACTTGATTTAGCATCAGCAAATTACCATAACGTAATAATATGGCACATCTAGCTTTAAATTAGTGCAGGTTACGAGTCACATTGATTTAAACTGAACATGAATTTTACCATAAATTTTGACACGGTAAATGGTGTAGAGGCTTTGGTGAATGCGTTGGTCCTTTGCCTGTTTTTTAGGCAAATTGGCAGGGATGCTTGTGAAATTAAGTGTAAAGTAGGGATGTATTTGAGTTTTTCTATAATATTTAGGGTACTAAGAGTAATTAAAATGTCTACGCATTCCCGCGACCTTCGACTACTTGCCGGAGAAGATCGCAGCGCATACGGCCGATTAGGGTTGCACGTAAAGCCGAAAGGGCGATCGGAGCTCTTGAGGAAACCCTAAGCTGATCTCAGACGACAGTAATCCTGATTCGTATTCTAGCTTGTCCTGAGGTGCTCGGGAAAGATTTCTACAAATTTCGGTAAAGCTGAGATTAATCGTTAATTTCTTTCTGATGTTCGTGGCACAAGATGATTCTTTTTAATTTGAATGGATTGTTGTTGGCTTTCTGAGGAGTGTAGCAGTGCATGTGTTGATGGAGAATTCTGGCGATGCATGCGACAGAGAGGGGACAGCGGCCGCTTCCCAAGCGCCAGACAGCTTGGATTACCGATTATTCGGCCGGCAATCCACGATTCACCAGTGTATGGGCGGTGGTCTTGGTACGATTTCTACAATTTCTGTTCATGAGCTGAAGTTCTATCATCTTTTTGATTATGAACTGAACAACTTACCGGTTTCTCACCTGATTCCCTTTCATGGATTCTAATGCAAGCATAAAGTGGCGATAGTTAGTTGATGTTATTGAGTAATGGAGCTCTTTCAACTGGGATAAATTCTGAATCAAGTAGCCTAACTGGGATTAATTTTGAATCAATTAGTTCGCATCTCTTTTAGCATATAAGGGGATGCTCAATGCTGTCGTTCAGCTCATATTTAGTTTTGAAGTAGTAATTTTGACTTGCATTATTATTCTAATCGTGTTGTTTTTGGATTTTTAAGAAGTCTTTGCTTTTCACTTTTCCCGAGTAAATCTTATCAGTTTTTGCTACCATTAGGTGGTATATTAACCTTTAACTCGGATTTAGTTCACTTTGAGTCCAGTTCTTGATGAAGAAAAATGCTCAAAGTTAGGAAACTCATATCTCGTTGGCAAATCAGATCAGTCAGCTGTTGCTTGCTTTATTTTGAAGCTTTGCCTTTTGTTTTAGCCCTATTACATAACGGTATTTTTATCGCATTCTTTATTAATTTATAGCTGCTCTTAGTTGTGATATTCCCTGTATCAGTTGTCTGCGAATTTTCTCCCTCTCTTGATGAAGTTTTATGTTGAAGTGCTCTGTTCTTGGAAAAGTTTAACCAATGCTAAATCATGGCATTCTATAGGCATGCTATAGCTTTCTCAGTTTTGGTGCATGTCTTAGTTTGCTTACCCTAAACTACCTTTGTCTCCTCAGCTGCTGATATTCTGTTGTGGAAGCGGTGGCATGTTTCTTTTGGTATCATTATTGTCGCCACAGTTGCATGGATAACCTTTGAGCGATCGGGATTGTCTTTCTTATCAGTTTGTTCAGATGTCTTGCTGATCTTGGTTGTACTGCTGTTCCTGCGTGCAAATTATGCAGTTATTCGAAATAAGTATGATTTGCCAAACCCCAAGTTCTCGTTTTCCTCATTATTCCATTTTCATTGTATCAGTACAAGAATCAGTGAAATACCATTTCAATTTTGAGCAGACAACTTCCGGAGTTACCGGAGTTAGTTTTATCAGAGGAGATGGTTAATAATGCAGCAGCATCATTTCGTGTCAAAATCAATAGTCTATTGCTTATGGCCCACGATATCACTCTTGGGAAAGATTTTCGACTTTTTTTCAAGGTCAGCTCGGTTTAAATTCACACTACAGAAAATGCTTAAAGTTATGGTTTCATCAATTTTGAAATATGACCATTTTGATCTTCTCAAGAGAGGAGAAAATGACAACTTTTTTCTTGACAAGTTCCTAAGACTCACAAAACTATTATTCTGGCAGGTAGTGGGCTGCCTGTGGCTCTTGTCTGTCATTGGCAGCTTCTTCTCTTTCTTCACTCTTGCTTATATCGGTATGCATCTGCTTTCACCCTATATGCTGTTTGTGATTTCTTATAAAATTTGATTCTCAGTCGTCGTATTAATTTTCTTTCTTTTTTGTTTCCATTTTGGGATTCTACCTCCTGTTTCACTATAATTTTCTTCGTTACTTTTTCATCTCAAACTGGAGGGCTGTGTGTTATCCCTTTGTCCTTCAATCACAGGCACTAAGCTATTGTGTGTCCTTACTCCTGTTCTTTTCTGTAGAAATTTCCCCACTTCCCTAGATAGTTGTTTGTCTAATTCATGGATTTGCCAGTAATTACATGAATAATTCATATACATTGGGTTAAACTCTGAACTGGTAGCAGGTACCATTATATCCATCACTCTGCCTGCCCTGTACAACAGACATGAAGCACGTGTTGACAGATGTTTCGGAACACTCCAAAGAAAATTCTCAAGGCACTACAAAATAGTCGATGGGAGTTTTGTCAACAGACTTCCGGGAAACTTAACATCAAAGGAGAAAAACATGTAATATCCTGCCTGTGCCTCTGTGAGTGCAGCTCCGAGAGTTGTGTGAAGATCTGAAGCTGGGGTCCAGCTCACTAGAAGTAACAGTTTCTTTTGGATTCGCCTACAAGTATCACCTCATCTCCTCCTACTTTTATTCTCGATCTAGCTGAGAAGGAACAAGCTTGTGGGGAAACCTAAGCATTTGCAGCAAGAATTCAGATGATGCTACTGCTGAGATTTGGATCATGATTTGGTCCCAACAAAAAGAATATTGAGATTCATCTCTTTCATGGAATTCCCTGGTGGATGAGTAACTCAGATAGTTTCTGGTCACGTGTTATGATGTGTGTGTATATATATATTCGTACTTGCCATAATGCTAAGCAGGGCAGAGTCAAAATCTGGGAAGAATTGGTTGTTATCAAGTTTTTGTATCCATGGTTGCTGGAAAATGCATGAAATCATTTAGAAGATGACTCCTATTTTTGCCTCGTAGCATCTCATCAGAAAACCAAGTTACCCACATGCAGATCAAGATTATGGACTGGAGAAGTTGCGTCTATTATTTGATTGCACACATGTTACAACTACATATGATAGACCACATTTTTGAGATTGTCTTTATATAGAAACCAAAAAAGAAAAATTTAAGGATTAGTTTAGGTCGAAATTGCGTTAGTAATTCACACAGGCTCCTCTTTTGTACATTATCTATACATGGA
Organism: Lagerstroemia speciosa; assembly: GCA_037672795.1. Taxonomy (NCBI): domain Eukaryota; kingdom Viridiplantae; phylum Streptophyta; class Magnoliopsida; order Myrtales; family Lythraceae; genus Lagerstroemia; species Lagerstroemia speciosa. The sequence goes on along the minus strand of CM075289.1, from coordinate 6,710,497 downwards.
TTTGTGGGATGTTTATAAGCGAAAACAGTCTTTTTTATTTAAAAAGGAAGAAGAAGAAAGGGAGAGATGGTGCAAGAATATGTCCCTTTTGCTTGGAGACAGGAGGAGATAAAGTTAACAATTTGCAAAGCAACAGATAAAAGAGAGAGCAATGGAAGACAAGTTCACATCTCTCTCTGTGCCAGGAGAAGAATTTCAAAATTCAAGTGACAAGTCAGAGGTCTTGCTTGCTGGGGCCAGAGAAGTCCCACAGGGAGCCTCATTTCATTGTCTGATAAAGCTTCTGAGTTGTCTTCTCCTGATAACAGCATCATCTCCTTTTTATAATTCAGATAGTTCACTTGATGAAGTAGACATCCTTATTCCCCCTGTCATAGCTTTTGATGCTCAGCTTTTGAAAATGATGGACATTCATGTCAAAATTTGTGAATTGTATATTTGTTGCTTCACAGGACCTTGCAGCAGATTCTTCAAAGATTAAGAACGAAACAAAAACAAAAACAAAAGAGGGACGGGAACCATAATTTAAAAGGTGGTCAAAAAACAAGATAATCTTGGACCCAGACACAACAGGCATGCCACATTGGACTAATCATTTTTCTCTTTTAAATGAAAGGACATAATTTTGATTTCGGAGATTGCAACTGCTAAGAGATGGTACAAGCATGATTTTACAGTCAGTACCCGGGACATCGTCTCTTGGAGCATACAAAAATTATTTCTTCGTATATCTTGTTTGATATTTTGACTAGGAGTTGCACATCTCACTCGGTTCTGTCAAATATTTACTCCAAAAGAAATGACTTGCACAACTTGACAGTGGCTTCTGTCCTGCCTGACAAACAAAGAAAGAAACCATTTGCAAACTTCACAGCAATAGTCTCCATTGACTATGCCACTAACTCTCTCTCTCTCTCTCTCTCTCTCTCTGCTCTGAGAAAATGGCTTCATTTCATTTCTAATTGAGGCATTCTTCGAAGTTCACTTTGTTATTGGATCCCTTTTCTCCGTGAAAGTAAGTTATTCTCCCCATCTCTTCCATTAAAATGTTACTCATCCACTTGATTCCTCCATGGAAGTGTTTACATTTCCCTGCACACCTTACGTATCATATCTGATAGTTCTGCAGTTCTGTATACTTATTGCCAGTTTGATCCTTGAATGGATCACTATTTGATGTACTCATCATATATCCGGATGCAGTTTTAGGTTTGAGACGATGGCTCTTTTTCTTTGCTCATTTATGGGAAGTTCAAGGACATGGGCTCTAGAAAAAGAAGTAAGATTACAGAAAAATCATCTTGGAAGTTTTCCAGATACGGTTTGCTGGTTCGGAAGTCCAGAAGCATCGCTTTGATCTCCTGAATAAACTGATAGAGTAGTTCTTTTTTTTTTTTTTGGAATAAGTGCTCATGGAAGCCCAAGAAAAAGCTGTTAACTTGTCAAACGTTGCATACAATGGATGATGAACTGTTCATCAAATGTGTCTTACCTTATCACATCAGCTGTTAAACTTCTTTCCAGTTCCGTAATAACTCAGTGACTGATGCACCTCTTGTTTGCAACATTGGCAGGTCTGCACTAGATGGGTCGAGTCATTCTGTCGTGTTCATCACCTTAAAAATGGGACCTGAAAAGAGGAACTTCTGGAAATCTGTTGTTTCCTGTCGTATCAGAGCCAAATCCACAGGCCATTTCCAGTCGTTTCAGAGGGTGAACTCAGTCAGCTTCAACCAGACACCAGTCTTCCTGAACGTGTATGACTTGACACTGGTGAATGGCTACTTTTACTGGGCAGGCCTCGGAATTTTCCATTCTGGGGTGGAAGTGCACGGGCTAGAGTATGCGTTCGGGGCCCATGACTACCCCATGAGCGGCGTTTGTGAGGTCAAGCCTCAGTGGTGCCCAGGCTTCAAGTTCAGAAGGTCCCTGCTTGTGGGGACGACGAGCCTGGGGCCAATGGAGGTCAGGGAGTTCATTGCGCGCTTGTCAAAGAGCTATTATGGTGACACATATCACTTGATAGTTAAGAACTGCAACCATTTCTCTGAAGACGTGTGCTATAAGCTTACTGGGAACAGAATTCCTAAGTGGGTGAATCGGCTCGCTAGAATAGGTAACAACACCGTTTCCCAATGCTGTTTCAATGCTCCATTTGCTGAAAGTTGTCCATATTGTTGACAACTGCCGAGGCTGATAATTCTTGCCACCACATAATTCCACACAGACATTGGCAATAACTTGTTTTCTTTTGGAGAACTGAGAAAAAGGTTTCATGGTTTTCCATTTTCCACTTCTTGATGAACAAAGATATCGTGGCAAGAATCTCTTGGGTTGCATCCTTTGCTCCTCAGCAAGGGCTAAGTGGTAACTGGGAATTTTTTCTTTTCCTTGTTTTTCACCAGAGAGACAGTTAGACCGACATTTTCATCAGTCCGCTCTTTAAGTTTGTGTCCGGTTTGAGACGTGCCATATTCATCTGCAGGTTCACTGTGCCACTGCATTCTTCCACGGTCTTTGAAGGCCTCTGCAGTGAGGATGAAAGACGGTGATTCCCGAGTACGTGATGCTGGAAAGAAGAGACCAAGAAGCACCGCCTCTTGCTGCTTCTCTTCAACCTCATTGCATCGGAAGAAAGCATTGATGTCTTCCTTATTCCTACCCTCCCATTACAGAATTTGCCTCCCACCCCAGGAGATGAAGAGATCGAAATCGAAGAGCCAGTGGTTGCTCAAAGGTACATTATAGTCACAATGCAGTCATACGGGGAGCTCGTCTTTAAGATGAGAGATGCCTGGAGCGACATGTACGCTTTCTATTCAGGAAATAATGCAAGTGTTTCGTTCAAATTTTCAACGGAAGGGCTTGTGTATCGGCTGTTTTTTGGGCTATGCATGTTGGTAAAGTTCAGATGCTGTACACCTTTGGTTTGAGGCTTGCTGCCACATACACATTCATGAAAGATTGTGTGTTGCAGGAGAACAATAGAAATAGATCAATGGTTTATTCTCTGCTCTTCTGCTGTTCACTGGCATATATACAGCAAGAGATTCACCTCTTTCTCCATTTGCTTGGATGGATGGTGACTTTTGTGCTTGAAGTTTTCTTCCTGGTCTTCCTTTTAACCAATCTCGTGATAATCTCTCTAGACAATTTTTAAGAAAGAATTCTGACAAATGTTTCTACACAGATGAGCAAAAATATTTGAACCCGAGACCTTGAATTCACCAAATCATTTGAGAGTGGACTTCGAATCATTAGTTCGCAATCCCGATGCTAACATAAATGTACTAGTTTACATTATGAAAGACCTTAATTCCAAAGAGAAGAAATAATCAATAATGCCTGAACAGTCGGTTCTCCTTTTTCTCAATAGCGGGAGGAATCAGAGCTAAGAGAACGCGCCAATACGGCGCCGTTTTGTCCCAGCCCCAAACGACCATGCAAGTCTAGCCTTCCTCACTCCTTGCTCTCCCTCTTCCCTCTCCCGGCGTGCTCTTCCTCAACCTCCCGTCAGACTCCCACTCACTCGTACGGAGCCAGAGATCCGGCCTAAACCCTAATTCCTCCGCCCCTGAGATGGCCAGATCGCCACTGATCCTTGGGGCCCTGGTCCTGATCTGTTTCATTCCTCTCCTCTGCCACTCCTTCACCCCCGAGACTCCCACCAGCCGCAGGGTCCTCGTCCTGGTTGACGACTTAGCGATCAAGTCGTCGCACTCCCTCTACTTCAAATCCCTCTCTTCTCGCGGTTACGAGCTCGACTTTAAGCTCGCGGATGACCCTAAAATCTCCCTTCAGAGATATGGACAGTACCTGTACGATGGGCTTGTCCTGTTTTGTCCGACAGTTGAGCGTGAGTTCGGACATTTTGGCCCTTCCTATTGTACTAGCTTTCTTAAGTGTTTAATCGATTAGCGTAACAGGGGAAAATATGGAGTTTGTCGATTAATCTTTAGTTGGTTGACTTCATTTGACACAGAATGTTATGGGTACATGGAAAGTAATGGGATTGTAGATTAGTTTTAGTGTATGCAGCAATTGTGGTCTATCCAATCACAAAATCTTCAATTGCGACGTTCTCTCAGATATTTTGGAGAGCAAGCTGAGTTCATCGATTGATCTGCAACCATTTTGAGCTAAATTGCATTAGAGTCACTAGAGGATGATAGAACTGCCTGATCGAGCTCTCTCTCACTATCTCTATATATGTAGCCTAAAGTTCTCTCTTTAATTGTGACACGTGTAGGTTTTGGAGGATCTATTGACCAACCTGCCATCCTTGATTTTGTTGATTCGGGGCATGATTTGATTATCGCTGCTGATGTGCAGTCCTCGGATTTGATTCGAGAAATTGCTACCGAGTGTGGAGCTGATTTTGATGAGGTTTCTTTTGTCATTTGATTCCTTTGCTTATACTTAAAAGCTTCATATGAAAGTCTTGTTGAGTTACATGTGCCTGTATTTGGTGCAGGACCCTACAGCTATGGTCATTGATCATATCAATTATGCTGTTTCAGAAAATGAAGGAGATCATACACTGATCGCCAGTGACAATTTTATTGAGTCTGATGTGATTTTAGGAAGCTCCAAAATTGAGGCAAGGACCAGCTTCAGCATTTTTGTTTTAGCTTTACTCTTGGACAATCCAGTCTCTGCTTTTCATTTTCCCTCTGCCATGTTGGATTATATGCTCGTCAATACTGATTATATCTTGCTCTGCACATACTTATATCATGTGAAACATAAAAAGTTGAATTGTAGCAATCAGCCTTTGCTTTATACTCCATATTTTGTATCATTTGTTGGAAAAAACCCTGCAGTGTTTTGTGCATTCCCCTTTTGAACTCGTCTTATAGCTGTACGGTTGATAGTGATTCATATCTAACAGGCTTCTTCGGGCCTTATGTCAGGCTCCAGTACTTTTTCAGGGGATTGGACATTCATTAAATCCTGCTAATGGTTTGGTAAGGTTTCTCGACCATTGGACCTTTTACTGAACTTTTTGATTTTTGACTAAATTGTTGAGTTGAAGTTAGTTAACCTGAATGTTTGAACTCAGTCTGCTTTTTTCATTTTTCGGTTATGCAACCTTTGTAGGCATTCCAGGTTCTCTCAGCTTCTCCTGCTGCCTACTCTGCAAATCCAAAGGCCAAATTGTTGAATCCTCCAGTCCTTACCGGATCAGCTATATCTTTAGTTTCAGTTATGCAGGTAATTAGTGGTCATGTTGCCTGTTTTACTGTAATACATTCCTACTGCTATAGGCTTTCTTCAGTTGCAAAGCTTAAATTTCAAGTTTCTTACATAAATATGGGGTCAAGGTTTCCTCTTTCCCGTTATTCCTGTTGGATGTTCTTGCTCTTGGCAGTCTCTTAGGTGTATAATATTCACGACATTAGAATTTAGAAGATGCATTTGAAATAGGTTTATCTGCACTCTATATTATGTTTATAAATGTGCCTTCATGACTCGTATATTTGGATTTGTTTTTATGCCCTGCACGCATGTCTGCGTCCATGTGTCTGTGTTTCTCTGTGAAATTTCTAACTTTCTACTGTAATTTTTGCTTGTGTTCTTTTTTGATTGATTACTGGACAAGCACATTAACATGAATGGTTTTTTTCTTAGTAATAATATAATGGGTTCTTTATACAATTACAACACTATTGATAACACTTGTTTCTCGCTATTTCAGGCAAGAAACAATGCACGTATATTGATATCTGGCTCACTGAGTGTGTTTAGCAACAGGTATCCAATAGCTGTAGTTGATCCAATGCTCTATGTTTTCCATTACTAAATATAGTTGTCCTTGCAGATTATTCAGATCTGAAGTGCGAAAGGGAGGGAGCTTAACAAAGTGAGTTTGATTTCAGCTTTGTTCACTATGCTACTACAGCATACTATGGTGCTCCATTTACTTGTTATTTGTATCCAGATTGTCTATGTTTGACTTTCCCTTGTGTTGCTTTCCATTGGACTTTGTGCATGTAAAATTGTAGAATTGCCAATTGATGAACTGGTCGTTTGGAAATTCATCACTAATGTGTATTGTGAAAACAGCACAACTCTCTTTAACATGGTCTTCTTTGTTTCATGAGAGAGGAAAAAGAGTAACAGATTTGCAGAATAAGAGCCCTTGAACTGTTAGTGAGAGTATGGGTGGAGAGATGAAAGGATCTCCGTTTTGGTCTTCTAGGTACAATGTAGAAATGAAAGTCACATTGCAGCTTGTGAAACATATGTGTGAGAAAATAGTAGAGAATATAAACAATTTGTTCTAATGGTTAGATATTGGCCTGTATTATCTTTTTATTGTTTGATCAAGATATCAAGGTTGTTTTATGCTATTCTACTGATCGTTTAGGATGACTATGCCGGTTTCATAATTGTTTGCCCTAGTCGATTTTCTTGATTTTAGCCTTTTGATTGCTGAAAAGATTTCATCTCGTTGAACATCCTTTTAGTTATGTTATCACCAGGTATGAAAAATCAGGAAACGAGCAGTTCCTGACGGAAATTAGCAAATGGCTATTTCACGAGAGGGGTCATCTCAAGGTAAGGAATCCTTGTCAACTGTTTGGAGATTCTTTTTGACATCTGCCAATGGCACATAAGAAATTTCAAAGTTTTGGTTTTTAGAAAGAAAATTGGAAGTTTTGGTGTTCTGGGGTAATATCTTGCTCCGTCAGTTTGTTTTCTGGATTATTCACAACTGGGTTTGTACAGGCTGTGAATGTGAGGCATCACAAAGTTGGGGAAGAAGATGAACCTGCAGTTTACAGGATCAAGGACGACTTGGTAATTTTATTTAGCCATTTAATTTTCAGTTGCCTTAGCTTTGGCTTAAGAGTGACCTTGATCTGTGGTCATAATATGCTATAGGAATACTCTGTTGAGATATACGAGTGGTCTGGAACAAGCTGGGAACCTTATGTGGCAGATGATGTTCAAGTGCAGTTCTACATGATGAGCCCTTATGTGTTGAAAACCTTATCCTCTGATGAGAAGGTAATTTATTTTTGGATCTCAAATGGTTGGTTCTTTATTAGTTTTCAAGCTTAATCTTTTGCCATGCATCTTCCTGCAGGGTGTGTATTCCACTTCCTTCAAGGTTCCAGATGTTTATGGTGTGTTCCAGTTTAAGGTTGAATATGAAAAGATCGGTTACACCACCCTATCTTTATCAAAGCAGGTAAACACCGAGAGGCTTACATCCTCCAATTCTATGCGGATAGTTGAGAATTTTCTTTGAGTGTATATCTAATTGCACAGTCCTTTCTTATACATCTTATCTTGTCTATTTCAACGTTAACACAAATGCATGTTGAGTTTTTGAATGAGTTTTTATAATCCGCACAGAGGAGAGGAGTCTTCTTTACCATTCCATGCATCATGATGTAAAAAGAGCACATGGACCCTGTGGGAAAAAGTTAATGGCTGGAGAATTTTCATGTTGAATATGTGCAAGATATACTAATTGCAACTCTCCTCTCCTTGAAAAACCTATGCAGATTCCAGTTCGGCCTTTCAGACACAATGAGTTCGAAAGATTTATCCCTGCAGCATATCCCTACTATGGTGCAGCATTCTCTATGGTATGACCCCTAGTTCTCAGTTGCATGTATTTTATCTATTCTCTCTGATACCCGTTATGCTTCTTCTAGGTGCCTATATATTGACTTTCGTGTTTTGGTACTTCTAAACGACCGTAAGTAGCATGTCTAGCTTCAAATAACCATTGTTTTCTTTTCATTGCAGATGGTGGGATTCTTCCTCTTCTCCTTCGTGCACTTATACAATAAGTAGATTGCCAATCTCCCCTTCGCTAGAGTAACTGAACAATTTGCTTTACCCAAAATGAAAATTTTGTAGCCCCGATTTCTTACTAACTTATGCCACTGGCATGCTCTGGTTAAGTAGAAACTTTGTTTCGGGCATGCCCTTTGGATTTTGTTTTGCAACTGCAGTGACTTTCTTGAAGAACTGGATAAAACATCACGTACATGGATGATGAATGGTTGGCATCTGGCACCAATTGGACTAGTTTTATCTCTGAGTTTTTGAATGAAACCTGGTCAAGACGAATATCGAGTGGAAAAGCCTTATGAGCACTTCGTGAAGAAGTACGTTCGATTCTTCCCATGCAGACATTAGTAAAGGCTATCCGTGTAAGCCCTTCTAGATAGATTTACCTGATTGACAAATTCATGGATCTTACAATTGTTCATGGGCTTATCAAGTGTTAGATGGGCTAAGTTCACTTCTAAGTAAAAGGATTACTGGTACATTCTGCAAAAGCTCCCGCTGTCCCCACGGGGTTGCCGATGACACCAGATGTCGTCAACAACCTCGCCTGGATAGTGGTGACCGGCAATACTTGACTTTGCCGACCACCTCGCTGGGGCAGCGGGAGATGACTTCAAACCCCCACCACTGATCTTCCCTTTTCCTCCTCTTCAAAATATGTTTTCTTATTCTTGTTATTAATTTTTTATGTTCAAGTTTTGTATGCTTGTAACTCTGAATTTGAAGAAAAACTTATGACTATTAATTATATAAATTATTGGTAATAAATGATTGTAAAGGTTAGATATAATTACATTCTATTATATTAATTATATGAACATTTATAAATAAATCATTTTTAAAAATGCAGTTGGATCCATAAACCGTGGACTCATATCTTGACCAGTTCGACCACCAGCTCGATTCTCAAAACTACTCGCAATTAAAAATAATAAATAAGGATGTCAATATCTAATTTATACATAAATGATTAATTTAGGTATAAACTAACTTGTCTTAATGCCTAATAATAAAATATCTCTCATACTCATCATGAAATATTTTCCTTGCAATAATAATTAGTATTGTAAACTTTTTGGTTCGGTCTCACCTGTCAAGCAAATACTTTACCCGAGTTCTCTATAATATTTTGAATCGATGGTCATAGTAAATAAAATAAGAAAAGGATAGTGGAGAAATCGAGAAAGATAAATGCAGTATTTCAGAATTAAAATCAGAGATTTTGTTAGATTAACAACTTCAAATGTTATATAGATTGATAACTGTTAAGTGTGTAAAACATTGATTATTTGCATGCTTTTCAGGCCTAGATTTGAACAAAGTAATCGAGTTTGACTTGGTTTTTGTGTTTGATTATGCAATCTTTCTTTGTTAAATATAATGGAGTTAGAATTGAACGTGTTAAAAGTTAGGTTTGTTTTAAGAGTGTTCATACTTTTGAGACATTTTGTGATGCATATACGTATTAGAATATCAACGGAGTCTTGAAGATGAATCCCGACTAAAGACATATAACTGATTAGACGTGCAGAGCAGTGAGGTCGCGGCACAGGATCGTGGCACCAATGGAGACAGTGAAAAGGGACCGTGGTTCCAGACAGTTCAGCAACGAAATCAGTCAACCCTAAATATTATACAAAATATTTATGGGCTGAATCAGAAATATTTGGGGGACAAAAAGATTTCGATTCAACTCAGTCAGGAAAGAGAATCTTTCAAGATTTGAAGAAAGATACAATATCTTGTAAAAATATTTTTTCAATCTTTTAAAAAGAGACCAGCAAGCAAGTTACAGGGAAGAGAATTCAATTCATCTAGTAATTAGTTCTAGAATTCTTTTGCTACCTCAAAGGTCAGGAGATGCTGGCGATCAAGAGGAAAGAAGAGAAGCACTTCAAGGCGGCTCGAGGTTGGAGAGATCAGCATCGGCTTATCTAGAGTTTTTTCTTTCTCTTCTCTTTTCTTTTCTATTGACTTACAATGTATTCTAACTTCTTCTTGATAGTTATTTTTAATTCCATCATGAACTAGTTCCTTTATTCCTAAGGCAAGCAATGTAACTCTTTTCTACTTTCTAAATTCATCTCTTTTCTCGAGTATACGATCAATTATATCCGTATTCCTTATATTATTCTCATCCTTAATGCTTTCTGATTGATTGACCACCAATTAGATCGAACAGGAGAGATCGACAAACTCGAGAGATGGAGTCGAAATCACGCCGGAGATAGTATAACTTAGGATAATTCACATCGAAAGGTCGGGATTATTTGTGAGAAGTATCGAGAGATTTGCTAATCACCCTAAATATCCAAATTATGGTTCAAACTCAATGGGTTTCTTAATATTAATTACCTAGAGATAGAGTTATTGGTATTGTCCTAAAAACACGTTCTTGTTAAACCGAGAAGTAGGTAAGAAGACACAAAACCCTATGATAGTAATACTGTAATTGATTACATATAGAGATTAGGTTTGAGTTTCGAAGTAGGATTGAGGGAAGTTGTGAGCATTAGGACCATTAATATTACTTGATTTCTTTAATTGACTTCAATTTACTCTAACTGCTTTTCTTTGAATTTCTCATCCAATTTCAATTTGTCTAGCTTGGTTTAATTGTTTAGTTGTTTAGTTTATTACTTAGTTTTGATTGAACTAGATCATCGTGGGAACGATATCTTACACATTCATTATATTACTTGAGCGATACGTATACTTGTGTGCTAACTTTGATTGCTCATCAATTGTTATCACAACAGCAACTCTTATGTAAGTCAAGTAGAGCCAAATAAACTAGGAGATAAGATTTTAATCTCCAACATAAATTCATAAATATTAATTAATTAATACTTATGAATTTATATTGGAGATTAAGATCTTATCTCCATTAATTTATGTTTGGACAATGCCCTGTTTTCTCACCCAAAAAAAGACTTTTTTTCTCAACCCTCACTTTTATCTTAATTATTTATTTTTTTCTATTATCTTACTTTTCAATTTTTCACATTTTTATCACTTCTGGTCTCGAACTGACATTCTCTCTCCAAAATTACAAAGAGTGGTAGGTGCGATGTGCGGGATAAAGTTAACAGAAAACACGAAATTCTGAGGATAAGAGTGACTGAAAAACAAATATCCGAGATGAAATTGTCAAAAACAGTAAAGTTGCTTTACAAATAAATATCCCAGCCTTAATACATTTCCATTTATTATGCACAACACCACAAAAAGAAAATAAAATAAAATTGAGATAGCTTGTTGGCTGTAAAAAACGGAATGAAGTGGGTAGTAGTAAACCCTTAGATTTACTCGTGTAAAAGTAATTATAAGCATATCTATCTAATTAAAAACACGGCAGACATCCATCTGGGAAATTTTTAAGTGATCTTATCCTGTCACGTGACATAAGGAAATACCATTCGGACTGCGACGGACGAGAAAACTGGTGTTGACTGCCCGAGCAGTCGACTCAGTTATTACTAATCAGAGTGATTTTTATTGATTTTTCCTCCCCACATCATTGTAAGGCAAGAGAGCCATTTAGGATTTTTTGCAGATTAGTTGACATGTTTAGCACGTGGGTTAATTAACCTACTAAAAAATATGATGTGGGTGCCAGACAACTTCAGTATATAAACATAGCAGCTGATTCTTTCTCATCCAGACTTTGAGGAGCTGCTGAAAATTTAATTTTTGGGTCTCTCTGTCTCTCTCTCCCTGTCTGTCTGAGGTACGGTTCCAAGTACATCGTGTGAATCATTGCCGAGATACGATCTCAACTGGGAGATTCTGAGTTCGATTTGTGAAAGTCGTATGCTATTATTAATATGTAATGAGGAGATTTCGCATTCGATTTTCGGAAGTCATGCACTTTATTCTTTTCTTCATTTCGACAATGTATTTATTCAGTATTAATAATGGTTTTATTTGTTATTCAGGACACGACACGATCCGATACAGAGTTTGGTGGGCTCGAGTTGAGCCTAAACTGATTCTGTGTCTATTCAACCCGTTTACATAAACATGTTAAGCCGGGTTGAACTCACGTAACCTGACACAATATAATTAAATTCATTTAATTATGTGTTTACGTATCAAATTCACTAACCCATTTAACATATTAACTTAAAATTACAATTATACCCCCACACTTTTAGTTGTACAGAATAAATGGGTCATGTCGTGTCAAGCCTGTGTTAAACGGATCATGTTCATGTTTTAAATTTTTGACCTGTTTATTAAAGGACGAACTTATTTAGACACTACATGTATTGTCACGCGTAGAAAAAATGTTCAAGAAATTATGTCTTTCTAGCCATTTTTACACCCAGGCAGAGCCAGCTGTAATTTATGGGAATTTTCAAGCTTATAGCTCTATAAATAATAATGCATGCAATAATTTTTTCCCTCCAAAATTAATTCAATTAGGAATTTTTTTTTATAGATTTTCCTTTTTGTTTTCCAAAAATGTGGCGGTACAGTTAGCCGTACAGCCGCCATGCAGTCCGTCATTGCCGCTCAAAAGTTTGCCGCCAAGAAGAAAATCATCTTCATCATGGGTGCCACCGGCACCGGCAAGACCAAACTCTCGATCAACCTGGCCCTGCGTTTCCCAGCCGAGATCGTGAACTCCGACAAGATTCAGGTGTACAAGGGCCTGGACGTCGTCACGAACAAGGCCCCCGAGGCGGAGCGCCGGGGGGTGCCCCACCACCTGCTTGGGATGATCGACCAGGACGAGGATTTCACGGTCGAGGACTTCTGCTCCCGTGCAATGGCGGCCGTCGCGGAGATAACCAGGCGGGGGCTGGTCCCAGTGATCGTGGGCGGGTCGAACACTTACGTGAAGGCCCTGGTGGAGCACCCGGGGATCGGCCTCCGGTCAAACTACGACTGCCTGTTCCTGTGGATGGACGTGGCGCTTCCGGTGCTGTACGATTACGTTTCCAAGAGGGTCGACGAGATGGTCGCCCAGGGCCTGGTGGATGAGGTCCGGGAGGTTTTTGATTCCGGGGCCGACTACAACCGCGGGGTCCGTCGAGCCATCGGGGTCCCGGAGATGGACCGCTACTTCAGCATAGAGGACCGAACCGCGATCCACCCCCAGGAGAAGGAGGCGCTGCTCGAGGGCGCGATCGAGGAGATCAAGGCCAACACCTGCAAACTAGCCGCCAGGCAGAGGGAGAAGATCGAGAGGCTGAGGGAAGAGCATGGCTGGGAGATTCACCGGATCGAGGCCACCGAGGTTTTCGAGAAGAACGGGGACGAGGCTAGGGAGGCGTGGGAGAAGTTGGTCTTGGAGCCGAGCCTGGACATGGTCGGGGGGTTCTTGAAGGAATACGATCGCACCACCTCCAAGGAGCTCCCGGCCATGGACCACAACCCGAGATCTCAGGTCGGGATTCCGTGCTGATAATTAAGTCGGAGCTCGGCCGCGACAATCGGTCATTGGACGCGTTACAGTATCTCGTGTCGCGTTCATCTAGCGGTTTACTTTCAATCAAGAGAGAACCGTGAGAGTCTCCACAATCTATATACGGTCGACAAATCAAATCGAGTGGGTCGTGTCGTGTCATTTATAAATTCGACCAATCATTACTTTTTATATTAATAAAAAAAGTTTTAAAATGGTTGGCACTTTCTACTGATGATGTGAAATAATCATTCGGCAAACTTACCATGTTATGTATGAACATGGTTCACTTGAGATTTTCACCGCCAAATCTAATGTTCGCGTTGATAGGGCTAATCAGATTCAACACGGTCCACCCATGATGGATCAAGTGGAGGTCGGACTTAAACAAAGAGCAGGAGTTCATTTTCTCTCCCTTTTTTTTCGTTAGTGTATAAACGAGGCATATAAGTCTAGAAATAATAGAATGATGAGAGGAATAAAATGGGTACGGGGAGTTCAACGTGTGAAATTAAACCCAAAACTTCTGTTTCACGGTGTGAGACTGTACTAAACTTCCTTTCTCATTTTCTCTGTATTTTTCCATTAATCATTTCACCCTCTAAAAAACAATCATTTGCTCATAATTCCTCATAATTATGTACGATAATTCATGACAAATGATTGAGACTTAATGAAAGGTGAAAATAATTGGAGATTGATGATGGCCTTGGTCGTGGCAATCATTTATGCCAAACATCATAACACTACAAAATTAATTTCTAGAGTAAACCATCAAATTGGTCCTCGAAATTTTAACGAACCATCAGTTTGGTTTTCAAAGTTTGAAAATCGTCAATTTGGTCGTCCTCACTGTTCACTTTCGCCAGTCAAATTGGTCTCGACATTATAATGCGGTTTGCAGATGCTGACGTGGACGACGACGACCACGTCAGTGAGTTCCGCATGCCACGTAGTGAGTTATGAATGGTTGAAATTAAAAATAAAATATAATTTTATCTACTTATTGATTGCCACGTGGCATGTGGGACCCGTTGACATGGCAGCCACTGTCCACGTCAGCATCCGCAAACGGCGTTATAACATCTGGGTCAAATTGACTTACGGAAGTGAACAGTGAGAATCAAATTGATAGTTTTTAATCTTTGAGGGCCAAATTGATGACTCACTACAAATTTGAGGACCAATTTGATTGTTTCTTCTATAACTTCTACCTTGCAGAAATGCAAGACCTTGGTAATAAACTAAAAAAAATACGGCTACTTTATGTAATAATTTTTCAGAATGCAATAATCTGATAGAAACCATTAATATTTTGTTTTCCTAATAAATTGGTTCTGTTAGAGTATTATCCGTCAAATTTTTATGCTAACGAGAGGCTGAATTTGAGATGGGAGAAGAGTCACTCGGCGAATTCGCCTTTCAGGTCCAGGTCGAGGTCGAGGCTCGACCACACTCGTAAGCAGCAGCATAGCTAAAAAATCGAAGAACCAACCAACCAATCGGATTCCGAGAGAAAAATCACGCGACCCAAACCATTTACACCCTTACTTGGAGGACGATATTTTAGCCGTATATTACTTGTTTCAATGCCTTGTCGTGTTGGAAGTCGAGCAAAAGTAAGTGTCCTATATTATATCAGATTGCAAGGGATACTATAGCCGGTCTCATTTTCACGGTTGCTTCAAAGTCTGCTTCTAGTGCAAGTGAAAATTTGGCTGGTCCGTTTATGAGGGTAGTGGTGGTGGGACTTTGAGAGATAAAAACTTTCAGAATTTAAATTTTCAAAGGTACGTTCCTCGTGGATGGAATTTTATAGCCTTCAAGTCTATCGGATTCGTGCGCCTTATCCGATACACGTAATTTACAGGTTATTGCGTGTTCCTCTAGAAAGAAGTATCACAACCATCACTAGTCAGGCTCTCGGATACTTCGATTATCGAAAAAAAAATGACTGGTCCACGTCGCAATAGACTCCATAGCAGGCCTGACGTGCTCAAGTCAGTTCACGGGTCAAGTCAGGTTGACAAGTCAACTCTGTGGGTTGGGCCCAAATCCTCTAGTTGCAGTGCCCAGCCAGACCTAGCGCATTAATGCTATCCGTTTCTCAGTACAGGGTCTCGATCGTTGCCATTGATGACTAGACAATTTCATTGACGTGATTGGTCGATGTTGCTACCTTAGCACATGATTCTAAAGGTGGCGAAATAATTTAACCTCGAAGACTTGTCTATGGAGACGATCGATTCGAGGCATAAATGATGGGTGAAATGAGAAAATTTTGATTACGTTTCCCGTTGGGTAATTCCTATTTGACAAGACCATAGCTTTCACATTCCAGCAGCTCACATAGGAATATAGAGCTTCAGCACAACCTCAGGACACGGCAGTGCCCATCTGAGAAATAAATAGTAAAGAAGGGGAAGCCGAATACAGTTTTATTCTGAGGTCTCTCTCGGGCAAGAGCAGATTGCAGAAATTTGGCTGATGATACATCTTCAGAAAGAAAAAATCAGATTAATAGCCTGGAAAATTCCTCTTCACCTCCGGTTCCAGATATGTTGGAGAATCTCGGCGCTTCAGAAATTTGCTTTCCATCCTGCTTCGAGTAAATGATTGGTTAGCAGTAGAGGGCCGGTTCGGAACGTCAAGGCAACAATGCTGTTACCGAAGTCCCTCGTGACCAAAGTTAGCGTTTGTGCAAGGCATCTTCCAAGTCCAAATCCACCCCAACGTGCTTCTTAAGAGAGCTGTTCGCATCGAGAGGAGACTTGCACTTCCTTTGCAGCTCAACGAACCTGTCAACATTGAAGCTGCGCCTCTTAAGCAGCTTTCTCTGCCGCGAGAGGAACAGCCTGTTCATAAAATCGCGGTAGGTGGGATCCCTCGAAGTGAACAAGAAGTAGGCGTATCCAATCACTATGCTCGTGGCCGTAGCGAAGAATGAAATGGGTTCCATGACATCCCATGAGAACTCCCAGAAAGTCAATCGGAAGAAGAGCCCGATCTGAACGAGTGCAAATCCTAACCCTGACCAGAGGATGCGCTGGACTTGCTTATGTGCCAGAACATCGATTTCTTCCTTCGTCTCCTGAAGCCTTTTCAGCTCTTCTCTCATTGGATCATCTTCGGGAGTGAGGGCAAGTGGAACTGCTCTCCTCACAAGATCAACTATCTGTTTGTAAAAAAGAAAAAAAAAAAAAAAAAGGGAATATGCACATGATGAGAGACACTCCTACTGACTGCGGTAGGACCATCCAACAAGCCACTTATGCAAAAATTTCAGGTGACCAAATAAATCTTCTACCGGGTTGATGGATGAACAGCTCACTGTTATTCTAATGGACTCCTCATTCAGCTTCGTTGCTGAAGCTATTTGGGCTTTTAATCTTTCTATAAAAAGCCAAGTAGCCTTTGAGGGTTATGGAGCTGCATGACTGCTGGTGTAAACTAAAGTTCAAAAACTGCAAGTAATTTGACTGTTGGAAAATATAGCTCCAAGGTATTGTCAAGGGAAGACATCTTCTTGGCACCACTTACTGTTGAATCAAGGAAACATTTTCATCCCCAGCATCTTTTACTCTATCCATAAAAGTTTGGCATGATGAATCGGGTTTGTTAACTTTGGGCATGAATTCCATGGAAAGGAAGAAAAGGAATAGAACGCATGGAGGATTGTCAAAATTCTCAGCACACAGGCAGGGATTAGGCTAGGCAAAAGCTCTTTATGTGTGCATTGAAAAAGGGTATGAGGTAATGATGTTTCAGATTAAGCAACAAGCCAAATTCACATTTTACATGCCCCCTTTCTCCCAAGAGGAAGCTAAACGGCAATATATTGGGAGGGAAGGGCACAGCTTGTGGAATACCTTATCTGGGTGAAGATAGACCTTGTCTCGGAAGAGAAGAACAACACCAGCTTCATCCAGGACTTGAGCAAAAGCAGCTGCTTCATGTGGAGATTTAGTGACACCTGTACTCTCACATGCCTCCAGAAGCTCCTTATATCCGATAACCTCCCTCTCCTCCATCCCGAGCTTCTTCTTAAGCTCCTCTACATTCACCAGCCTCATCAGCTTCTTAGCCTCTCCAAATGTTACAGGATCTTCCTCTCTTGATGAATTATTTGAAAACAAATTAGGTGAATCGACAACACCAGCTGCTGGTGATGACGTTGAAAATGTCTTGCTTAATATACTGTAAATCGAGATTCTTGGAGGGAAACAAGATGACGCTGATTGGTATGATGAAGAAAAGGGAGTGCAAGGAAGACCTGAATGTCCATAATTAACAAAACCCCTTGATAGCAAATAGGCTAATGTTTTCTTTCCAGTGAATGCCACGCCTGACATGCTGTTTCTCAACTCACCAGACAACCACCATCTGCTCAACATTTTTTCAACCTGGTATCACACCCACAGCCAGAAAACACGACTAGCTGAAGATCTTCACATTCCTTTCTTTGCCGCTCATCGGGTTTGCTATCTGAAAAAAGATTAAGAAAAGCATAAACAAAGACAAGTAATCAAGACATGAACTGTTGAAAGAATCTCAAAACAGTGCTGAACAGTGAAACCAACATTTCCAGCCAACTGGTCACGATCACTAATCAAGGTTCAATTCGCGGTCCACTATTTTTTTCCCCTTAAAATCAATGACAATACTAGTGTATACCTTGTTATTTTATATACGAAAAAATTTCTCATCATCGATCAAATATCACAAAAAGACAGTAACAATTCCGACTAATACTACTAATAAATTTACTTCTCTTGCATTACTATCCTATACTACCTTCAAACTTCCTAAAGAATTTCCAAATTGATCTATTTCCATTCTTTTGTGCCATACACGACACCAAGTACTAAATTGATGCTATTTTCTTTGGGATCAATAATTTTTAAGACTAAATCACCAACGGACGAGTCTAAAATCAAGAAATGCACCACTTTTTGCCAAGGAAAAATATGCTCTTAAGCAGTACTGGACTGATCTGAGCAAGAGTACCTTACTGTACGTAGTGGGAAATTTTAACAATCACTAGAAACACGCTTACTCATAATAGCAAAGAGATCGGGACTCCAACCATCTAATTCCACATCTTCAAAAGCTATGAAAGAGGAAAGAGTCAAGAATCAGATTCCTGCTGTTTCCTCGGATCCAAGATTCCAACGGTGGATTGTATGAATATCACACATGGATCTGGAAAAAATCAAGCTTGCAAGGATCATAAACAAATTCCACTTCCTGCCAGAGCAGCTCCTAATCATAAACCGGCAGATTAGCAACAGCTTCAAATTTATTTCCTTTTATGGATCTGCATCAATATAACATCCTGGATTTGGCGTCCACCAGCTATCAAACACTAAGAACTACACAGGAAGCTCGACATAAACTGCTTCCAGAGCACTAAACGTAATTTATACGCGCAGGAACGTGTTCTCTGCTGCCTGGCAACAAATTTCAAATCCAACCCAACACACTGATCAGGCCTGAAATCTCCAGAGTACGGATCCGGGCGGTGAGCTTTGTTACCTCAAGCAGCTGCTCCGGGCAATGACGCGAAGGAAGAAGTTGCAGGGAGAAGGAAGGAGAGACGATGGAGAAGAGGAAGAAATCAATGGCGGGGGAAGGATGACACAATGGAGAGATGATTACTCCATTCACCAACCCCGCAAGGAAGAGTGGAGCGCAGGAGTCGGCAACAAATGTGGGCCGGCATTGAATGAGTTTTTATATAAAAATAAATAACAATAATATTACATGTAATAACTAATAACGGTTCCTTGGCCTAGTCAACTTCTGCCTTTTTTCGCTTCCCTTTTCCAAATTTTTTAATTTTCCTACGAGGAGACATCTAGAAAATTCATCCAAGGCGGTGAATTTAGGGACGAAACGTAACTTACACGAGCGGGAACGTGGTCTTTGCTACCTGGAAACAAATTTCAAGTCCAGCCCAACACGCTGATCAGGCCTGAAGCTGCTCCGGACAATAATGACGCGACGGAAGAAGTTGCAGGGGAGAAGATGAAGAAGTCAATGGCGGGGGATGGAGGGATCGATAATCCCATCTACCAACCTGGCAGGGAAGAGTGAAGAGGAGGAGTCGGCGAGAAGTTATCACATGGTGGGGCAAGGGGTCCCCAGACTTCCCTAAATTCGAAACACAGCGGGTGCACGCTGTAAGATGGGGTTTTTCAGCCCCTGAGTCCGTCAAAATTTATTCTGCCTTACCTGGCACACGTGACCTATGAGCTATTGCGTGTAACCGAACAGAAAGTGTCACAATCACTGCTAGTCGGGTCCGGAAGGCACAAGGTATAAAAATAATAATAACAAATAACGGTTTTTGGGTTAGTCAATTTCTGTCTTTTTTTTTTTTTTGCCCTTCTCCTTCCATTTATTTATTTATTTATTTATAAGCAGAGACTGGTTTAGGAAATTTATTGAAGGTAGTGAAACTCGATGGAATGATAAGAGAACGAGTTCAGGCATGAAGTGAGATAATTTAATAAAAACAAATGAAATGAAAGATTAGATTTCAGCTCGGTTAAAGATGGACTTAAGTTTACAATCTGATTTGTAAGAGCTGAGATGAAAGAAAAAGGGAGAGGACAAAGAGGATCTTATACAATAACATTGCCTCAACTTTGAATTAAGAATGCGCTAAGAAAAGAAAATAATAACAATGGTAAAAATATACATTCTTAATATATTAAAACAAGATTATAACATGCTTAGCACTTCACGTGGTAACCCCTTAGCCCACCACATGATAACTTCTTATGAAGTTTTATTTTTTATTTTTTTAAATTTTTTTATCTCACACAAACTCTTAACACCGTCATCTTTCGCTTTTTATCTACGTCTTCTTTCTTTGTTTTCCCTTTCGTTTTTATTTTCTCGACGAAAAGATCGAATGAAATATTTTACTTTTTACAAAAATCTAAGAAGTAATTTGTTAGCTCAACTATTTTCTAGTTCAATCTTGGAATTTTTACCAGAATGTTATCGAAGCGATACTTTCTTTTTAATTATTCTCGAAAACTTTTGAAAAAAATAAAGGTGCAGAATCATGTAAGAGGGGATGGACGCAGTGGCAGATTGTTAAAGGTTGGTTAATTTAAGGAAAAAAATAAAGGCAAAAACGTAAACACTTCTGCCGGGCTAAAAGTTGCCGTTATATTCAGCGGAACATGATCCTCCTCATCTTCATCAGCGCATCTGAATCTAAAACAGTTTGGCGGATTCTGAGTAACACTTGAATGAATGAAAAAATCTTAGGCGGTCTTACCTCGCGATGATGCGGTGAGGACCCTCATGCCACGTTATGAGATAGGAGCACCGGAGAATTTCTCTGAATGAATCGGCTCACACCTCCCTTCAATAACCCATCTGATAGTGCAGCTACCTGGCTAGTGATTTGCCTATGCCAATATGTCTTAGCTCGTGTTGTTAATCGTATCAAACATTAATTACGGTATCTGGCTCGGTGGACCAGTGGGTCTACGCTCTGTGGAAGAGCTTCAGTGATGCTCCCAAAGGACAGGAGGTTTTCAGCTCTGCCATCAGGTGAGCACTGGATTCTTTCTACCATCAGGATGGATCTCTGGAGGAAGAAATAGGTGAGATCAAGAAGCAGCTAGCGCAGTTATCTGCAGAGTATCAATGAATAAGGGCTCGAGCCAACCGGTACAGGCTTCTTCAGAGAATCATAGGACATCCCCAAGGACATTCATCTGCAGATTAATCTTGTATTTGTTTGGCACTACTGATCCATTGAACTTAAACTATGTATCCTGGCATTGTTAGGTACTCTGGAATTCAATGCAGTAATTGAAATCAAGGCAAGCTTCGAAATTGCTGAGTTTTGATCCCCACCCAGGGTTTGAGAATTAAAGTAATTTATATGTAACAAAAAATGAAACTTTTGGCATCATCAACGCTATAGTAAGAGAGAGGGATGCACTTAGAATCAAACTTCCAGAGCAAAATCCAATTATTTCCTTCATCGACTAAAAGTCAGTCCAGAAAGAGCTTGAAGAGCATAGCAAAATATCTCTATTGTTCATGAGCTCCACAAAGACAGGTTGCAAACTAACCTTAACAATTGTTAATGTCTATGCTTGGACTGCTTGCAACTAATCCCAGCTTTCATAACCAGAGCAAGAGGGCACGGCCGAATGTTAAAATAGGTTGCAGAAGTAAGGTATGCACAGGCAAAAGCCACGTAAACTTTAAACCAAATGGATGAGAAGAATGTGAGATATGTACATGTTCCGGTCAAGAAGATTACTCCCAAGGCGTTGAATAGGCACTTCAGGGTGGAGAGCTCTCCTTCGGTCCCCTCGTTTGGGAAGTGTCCCTGAGAGTGGAAGTCAGAGAGCAACTTGTCCTTGAGCGAGAATGTGTCCATCAGCCATGATGATATCTCAACCTCAGAGGCCGGGATCTCATTGAGTTTGATTCGCCTGATGTGAATGTGTACTTCAGAAGGGTCGACACCAAAAGCATTATCCAGGAAAGAAGGGCACCGGTGCTTGTAGCCAATTGTCACATCATAAACTGCAGATAAGAAGAAATATTCTGCTCGGTATGTGTTTGTGGGTGTTTTGATCAGTAAGCAAAATATTACTAATCAATTATTGTTTTTCCTACTAAAAGGCTTGCCACTATATTCCTGAAATCTGAATTTTAATCAAACAATTCATAGCGGTTCTGCATTGAAAATCGAGATAACCTGCATCAATAGAGGACCGCAACTCTTCCAGACATGCATAAAAGCCCTTCGTCTTGGGAAGAAGCACGTGTGTCAGGATAGGTAGGCCATTCTCAGCAGCGCGTTTTTTACTCCGGAGGCATTTCTGCTCACTGCAATAACAAAAATTTGACTAGAAATTTAACCAAGACAGAGATGCAACAGGAAAGCCCATCTTGCTAGTCCATCTAATGATAAAGCCTAAACAGACCTTTCAGATTTATAAAACTATTGCATGACCCAATTGATAAGCAATTTTATCAGAGAGAGGCAACTCCCTACAGCTTACTCATTGATTTCAGGTTTATCTTTCTTACGCAGACAGCTCTCTCATTGTAATAAAACATATGACATATCGCTATCATATTCCAGAAGCCACCAGTAGTCCAAAGTCATGTTCCCAAATATCAGCACTTGTTATTAAAAGTATTACATCATGTACTTGAGGAACACCAAAAAATGACCACTTAATTGAGCTTAAGCACATTAAAATAGAAGATGAAAAGCTCACGTGAAATCTGTTCCTTCGGGGAAAAGAGCCAGCCAAAGGGGATCTCTTATATCTTTGAATGAAGATAGCATCCGATGCATAGTCGGCTCATCAACCTCCCACTTCCTTTCCACAGAAATGAACTCCAGAATTTGGAAGGACCACCCAAACACCGGAAGCTTCATCAAACTGCTTTTGAGAACATACTTTATGTAACCCAACCTTCCCTTTCTCAAAGCAAGGTCCCACAAGTACATCCAGTCGACTTCTGTTCTGTGGTTTGCAATGAGTAAGACACGTTCTCTAGCAGGAACAGTTTCTCCGGAAAAAATTACCTTCGTCTTGTTTATCTTTTCAAAGAGAAAAGGCCACAGGGCTAACCACATGGCAAAAAAGAAGGATGTGCTTTTCCTGCTATAGTGTATGCTGAAAAACCTCAATGGAACAGCGCTCAGGAACCCAAAATAGACCAGCATCATAAATGCGGTTGAAAGTAGCACCAATAAACATAGGACACCCCTGAATACCCTTAGTGGGGTTAAGGAACCGTGCCTACTTCCACCAGCTGAAATCAAAGGCTTAGAAGCTTCCATTTACTCCAAGAAAACCTCACAAGTGTCGTAACTAACTAAGCCAACCTGACAGGAGCAAAAAATGAGTACTTTAGCTATTTGTTGAAGGGAATATCAGGTGCAGGTACAAAAATATTACGACCATTCCTGCTAAAAGGGGAATGAAGACACAAGTTCCCACACACAGGGATAATCAGTGGGAAGATTCCATATTCATTCAACACCAATCAGCATAAGAACCAATCCGAAGCTGTAGAATGTGAAAATTGACCCGAAGGAGAATGATTTTATTTAGTAAATGGAGAAAAAAGAAAACGAGGAGGAAAAGAAAACTGGGTGAAAATGTATGCAGATCAATGTCAGTAAAGATGCCTCACTTAGAAAGGGTATCGAAGAATGTAAATGCCCAGTTGCAGGTATCAACTAGAGATCCATCTGAGACGGAAAAAAGTTGAAACTTGTTGGGCACCCATGTGAAGTCTGAAGTGTAATGGTTTCGATTCATCTGCAAGTACTGCTCATTTAAAAAGAAGAAACCACAATAACAAATTTCAGCCATTAAAGTTGCCTTTTTGCAGAAACATACTATCACCAACCAATTTGCCTCCTCAATGCTTACAGCCTGCTTCTGAAAAGCCCAGTCCACTAATTAAAGAACACGACTTCCCTCTTCTTCAGGAAAAACAGAGGCTGCTAGTTCGTTAGTCGTCCTCTATAAACTTGCAACCGCGGGCCCATCGAAAAGAGTCAACTGAATCGAAAACCGAACCTAACAGAAGCCTCCACGGGCGAAGCTTCGAGCTGCACCTCGTCCTCGTCGATCTCTCACTTCGTCCGGACGGTACTGAATCGGAGAAGGAAGGCAGAGGAGGGACCGACCGAGAGAGCTGACCGGCGAGATCTGAGACTCGCCCGTTGAAGATCTGCTGTACGCTTGACTCCGTCTTCAGAACAGATGCTTCGTAGCCATAGAAGAAGAAGAAGATGAGTGCACCGGAGCTCGGTCTGGGAGAGGCGGGCGGTTAATTTACGGAAAGGGGATCGGAAACTGATGGAATTACAGATTCTGCCACGAAGATCTGGCCCACAGGTGGCCCCACTTTACCTGCTGCAATCTTGCGTTGATTTTCGTGTAGATGCGCTGATTCCAAGATCTCGATTTGAAATAGGAATTCCGTTTCAAACGTTCTAGTAGGAGGTGGGTCGGGTGGGACGGTTTTTTATTTTTTAAATTGTCTGGTCTTGACTTTTTTTGGGTTAATTTTTTTTAAATTAAAAAGCGGTGCCGAAAATGGTTTGTGAGTTATGAAACCAACACCTTCGGATTTGATTTTTTCCGATAATTTTTTCTTCCAATTTTTAATATAATGATAAATTAAATATAAAAAATAAGAAAATTTATTATAATAAGTGAGGAATATTAATTATAAAATTTTAGTGTATTAAAAAGATAAATATATATGAATATTTAAGTTTAAAAATATCAAATATATTATTTGTATCATTAAAATTTAATAATAAGATGAATTATTATTACATATGTTATATTACTTAACATAATTTTCAAATCCTTCTTGTGCCCTGCCAGAATTTTTGGATTAGGACCCGAATTTTTTAATTCAATTTTTTACCTTAAAAATTCCCTTAAATTTATTATAAGATCCATAAATTCGATTTTTCTTGTTCAGGATGGATATACTTTTTTATATTTTTCAGGTTATCGATTTTTTATTTACACCCTTACGATTCTAGCCTTCGAGATTGTCAAACTACATTTTCATCTCGTCATTTTAACAGATTTTTTAGATTTACATGCGAGGAAATATTATTAAAAATCTGACGGAATAAATAATTTTTGAACTTCTTAAAGAAAAAGTCCGTTTCATTAAATAGAGAAAAAGATTAATTCTAGTGAAATACATGTCATAATTTTCACATAATAATTTTTGCATTTATAGTTAATTGTTACGAGACTCTGAAATCAAGATACACAGAATCTTTTTTTTATTTCGGTGTATACCGAGAGAGAGATCGAATTTGATTAGTACAATAAGTTGCAGCCTACTGTTGTCACTGACGATGCTCCGCTCTACTACTAGTTGACACTGGCCATTGCAGGTGAGAGCCGATATACGGTATTCAGTCCATAAACTGACCAGCAGAGAGCCAGCTGGTCTTCACAGGACCAATGCAGAACTAGTGCCTCTAGACCAGCTGCAAAGCTTCTTCACGTTTGATGTCGAAGATCTTGATCAATACATCTTCGACGACCTGATCCAGTGATAAGGTCAAGGGTCGGTTTAAGCTAAGAACTCTCAACCACCCGGGAGGCGAGGCATACTTGTTAACAATGTCAAGGAACTCACCTTGTCAGGTGTGGACGCCCCGGAAGTCACCCCGATTGTAATGGGGCCATCTGGTAGCCAATTCTCCTTCTCGACATATTCCCCGTGCTGCCGAGACACAGTCGCCGAGACGGTTTAAATTAGAGAGAGTCCAAATGAGGAAGATACTGAAATATTTTGTTCTCAGGCTTACCATCAGTTTGTAACCTATTCTGTTTCCTGGACCTATTCTCTTCTCACTGTCAATCCAATAGGAAGGGATCCCACGCGCCTCTGCAATCTCCTGCAGGTGGGAGGTGTTGCTCGAGTTAAACCCTCCAACCACCACCATCAGATCCAGCTTTTCATCCACCAACTTGTACATAGCATCTTGTCTCTCCTGAAAAGAAAGCATGATTTGGATTCTTTTAGCATCTTTTATTAAATATGAGATAGGCAATGGCTATCGGAAATATTTACAAAGGCAGTTCTCTTCCTCCTCAGGTCCTTTCGTTTTCTTGCTACCATATTTACCCCCAAAATCCTTAAGATGTAAGCAATAAACATCCCTTGGAAGTCAGTTCGGATCAGCAAGATAAGGAGGCAGCATCAGTGAAGAGAACCGCACCTGAGTTGCATCGCAGATTGTGTTGAAGCTCATGAAGTGCTCATTTATATTTTCCACTCCATACTTGCGCATTATTGTTCTCTCCACTAGCTTTCCTGTAAAATCAAAAGCATTGATCTAATGATATGTGGAATCAGTTACTGAAGATATAGATAAATATAGAAATAGAGACTGAAATACCAATCTCTTCGGTCTCGCCCTTAAGCATTGTAGTCTGATTTGCTATGCCCACTTTTATTAGATCCTTGTCAGGATCAAAACCCTCAGAAACTGCATTCTTAAATTTCTGCAAAAAAACCAGTATTACCAACTCAACAGGTTCATAAACAGAAATGCCTGGGTGTAGTGAGAAGTGAGGGAAAATCAGCACGAAGAAGTACCTCCAAGAATGCCTCTCTGGTTGAGCTAGATCCATCAAGTTGACCCCCAAGAATGTAATCACATACATATGTAGCCTGGTTGAGGAAAAAAAAAAGGATTCATTGAAGAAAACAATACGAAGATATAAAAGTTGGAAATTCAATGTTATTGATGCAACAACAAAGGCTGCCACTAGAGTCGCTACCTCTTTCAAATCCTTCACAACGAGATACTTCCCAGCAAATGATGCGGTTGCTGTAGTTTCCTCATGAGCATATTTGCCATGAATTATTGAAGTGTACTCTCCTTTCTTGTGCTTCTCAACTACATTCCAGACCTTGAATAAGAACGAGAAGCATTTAATGGAGAGAAAAGATGATGTGACAAGAGAAACACAAACTCCAAAGTCTAGATCAGAAAGGTGTTCTGTCTTGCTGAACCTTGTGGGCATACCTTAGACACCCACGGGCAGGTTGTATCGACAATTTGTACATTTTTCTTGCTGAGAGTCAGCATCTCATCAACTGCAGCTCCAAAGGCAGGGAGTACAACAACATCGCCTTTGTTAACCACATCGAACTGTTTTTGCCCCTCCTCGAGAGGAATGTTCTGAACTTCCATCTCCTCTAATCGCTGCCACAGAAAATTAACTGGATTAGAAATTCATATTATAATATCCTTTTCTAATAGTGTTTTTCCACATATATAGTCCAGGTAGAAGGGTAGATTTTATCAAGGAAGAAATTAATTTCATAAAACCATAGATATAAGCAAAGAGGTCTTGGCACTCTCTGCGTCCGAGCAGACCAAAAACGCCAAAATCCAAATTAAAAACCCACAAGCTTGTTACACAGGTAAAGCAAGTTCATAACACAAAGCACGGAATGATATAACAGCAGAAGATTTTGCTCAAACATAGCCGAGCATGGGAAAAATGAAGATTTCAAAGGATTCCACCCTACTTTGTACTGAAAATTGATGGCGTATATACCTTGTTAACAGTAGGGTTGTGGATAATCTCATTGGTTAGCCAGATTTTCTCATCAGGGAACTGCTTCCTGGCTTCATAAGCAATTTGGACAGCTCGCTCTACACCCCAGCAAAACCCATATGCTTCGGCAAGCTTCACTGTCACGTTACCCCATGTGTACTCATTCCCGTTTTCCTTCAAAGTTTTTATGATATCACCTGAAATAAATACACAATCAGCGGATGGAAGAGTATAATTTGAATCAATCAACATGAGTTACAACAACAGCTTCCACAAGTCAAATTCGTTGCCACAGTCAATTCAGATACTACACTAAGTAAAAGAATTCACAGAGAACACCGGTTTGGGAAAATCAGTTGAGATCCTATTAACTCATAAAGACTTGCGACAGCTCAAATTCTTAATTACGAAGATCAGCCCCCTCAACGTCCTATCAACTCAGGAAGAGGCCATCTCCAGTGCATCTTATCCAGTTATCCTCAATCAATCTCAGAATCGGCCTAAGAGCACTGTCCACAGCATGACAGCTCATACGATTGACACTTAAACACAGTTCAGTAAGCAACCGGGGAGGACTCACTGGTGTACTCGCGATTCATGAGCCGGAGGGTCTCCTCCTTGTGTCCGAACCCCTTGCGGTTGTAATTCTCACTCCTGGTGAGTTTGTGCCTGAACGCCTTGGCGTCGAACTCCGATTCCACGGAGGCCGAGGAAGGCGACGCCTCGCCGGAGCACCGGACAGCGAGATGCCGCTTCCGGAAACGGAGAGCCCCGGCGACGCCTGACGCATGCGGCAGGACGGCGAGGTCAGTCCGGCAAGGGAAGCGGCAGAGGTGGAGGGACATTGCCATGAGGAAGCGAAGCGGGGCGCACGTTAGCGGGAAAGGGATTTGCAGGACCGAAAAGAGAAGTGGCTGTTCATCAGGTGGTGGTGCGCATTTTATCCCCTTCCCGTTCAACGGACTCGTGTCTCGCGTTTAGAAATCGTCGCAAATAAAAAAGGCCAAATTAAATTTAATTAATTTAAATTAAAACTAATAAAACAAAAAACTCGTGTTTGGTGTTTTTTCTGTTTTTCAACTCCTGGGAAGTGGGACGTTCGGTCGGCATTGGAATCTTGTGGCATGTGAAGATTGCTGATCGCTTACGACCTCCTTTGTGAAATTACCTGAAAGGGCATACACTGCGCATACGAGAAAAACTCCATCATTGTATTATGCAGAAAGAAAAAGGTAAATTACATGGGAAAATACACTTTTTATCAACCAGTCTACAACTTTAGGAGAGAAATTCTTCCGTGATCATATATTATCACGTGATTAAAAAAATATTAATCAAAATATAACAAACGAATAATTTAATGTAAATCACTCAAACAGTTACCATAATTATTACTAATCAAAATATTTTAATTTATTCTTCTTCACCCATCATTTTGATGCATCTTTACGGTTATCTATCAGCTAAATTGTACCGACTACCAACTACCTTTTTTTATAGTTAAAAAGGAGTACAGTAATAATGTCAACCTAATTATATCTGCCACGTAATATTCGAGCTTTCGTGTTCAACCGTGAATATATCGGACGAACTGAACAACCAATACTAATCCAGGTCCCGTAAACGTAGCACCATCAAAAATTTAATATAGTTTAAGAAGTCAATATCCGTCAAAAGATAAGCTCAAGAACCTCTTCTGACCCTATTGCTCGGATCAAAATTCGAACTCATAACCTCAAACCTCACCAAATTACATGGGTGTGAATTATACTAAAAACCTACTCCTCTTCTTTTTCCAGATGCGAATTGGCTAAGGGGACATGGCTTTGCCTTAATTTTCCTGAAAGAAATTATTTGGCTTGCAGTGAGAATTCTACTGAAACTATGGTAGCCATACGCATCCGTTTTAACTTGGAAATTATCGTTGGCCATGTTTCAAGAAGTCAGGCGAGAGTTTCAGAATCCGAAAGCTCCGTTTCTTGTCCTGATCTCGGAATATCTATCTATAATGCTGCCGTCCACGCTACTCGTTCAATTATTTGCTTAACAAGGACTGCTCCACGATCCGAGAAGACTGACTAATAGCCATCGTAGATTACTTACTTCTCTCCGAAAAGCAACCTAAAAAGATGCCATGGGCCCCTAGCATGTGTCCTTCGTGCTAGAACCCACGAACATCACACCCTCGTCCCCCCAAGTCTCTCATCTCCTGCACGTTTTTCTCGCTCTTTCAATTCAAAATCATTGCTATTATTTCATTCTGTACCGTTCCTTTTTTTTTTTTTTATTTGCACCATGCAGTGTACCCGGACCACGCAAAGTGCACATTGAGACTAATCTGCAGTCGAATCAGGATTCCCGAAAAATTCTCATCGACTCTTTTAACCTACAGGAGATCTATCGTGGAAACACTCATCTGGGAACATTGTAAGGGAACCACTAAACTAATCTAAGATTGGTTGAGGATCGTATCTTACGAGATATAGATGAGAACAACTTTGTTAAATTTTGAAAAAGAATAAATATATTTTCACTAACAGAGTTTGAGAGTCGTATAAAGTTTATTTTAAAAGATTAATTTGATGTTATGATATATTTTTTTGGTTTATCTGTTATCGTTTTCTGAATACAATAAAAATAGCAATTATTATAGTAGATATAAATAAAAAGGCAAACAACTTAATTGCACCTGTACCTTCCAGCGGGCAGTCCCAGTGGTAGGGAGCTGGGATTGACTTCCCAAGTTTGAAATTCAGCGGGTGCACGATCGAGGGTGGGGGCTTTTCAGCCCTTTTAAGCCCGTTAGAATTTATTATGACTTACCTGACATACGTGGTTTACATGCTATTGCGTATGCTCCGAGAAGGGGATGTCGCAACTACGGCTAGTCAAATCTAAAAGGCGCTTGGAAACCTCGGTTATCCAAAAAAATCTTAATTGCACCTGTTTGAATTATTACTTTCAGTACAAACTTTTTTACGTGATCTAGTAAAACATAAATCATGAGACGTTTATTTCGTTTAGCATGACACTCATTTTTCCGTCAAAATTAACAAGACCATCCTACGTGGCACGTTAACCGTTATTTCATGGCAAAAAAGCAGCTAATGTGGATTGCCACATCAATAATGTTAATGAAAGGTCAATTTTACCCCCTTAATAATCTTCACTATTTTAAAGTCATTAAGATTAAGTTTGTAATTTCATCTTCATCTTCCTACTCAGTATCTTCCCTCACCGCCTTTAACACTCCTTGCACCGGCGAAGCTGCTCGACTCCTAGCACTCGAAGTACATTTGTGTATCCTCGAGGAAGCTGCACTTAGGAATCCGAACACCTGAGCTCTCCTGCGTCGGCGATGATCGGTCGGCAGCTGTTGTCATCTCCATCATCTCCTTGAACTTCGAAGACCGGAGAAGACGACACAGGGCCGATGTGGCATTCACTCGGCATGGCTGATGGACCGTTAACATTGCCTCGGGCGTTGACTGTGCTGGCACGTAGCAGAGTCCGTGATCGTTCGACCTCAATGACTTTAAATTAGTGAAGAGTATTAAGAGGTAAAATTAGTTTTTCATTAATATTATTGATGTGATAAGTCACATCAGTTATCGTTTACTATGAATGCATAAAGTGCCATATAGGATGGCCCCAATAATTTTAACAGAAAAATAAATATCGTGCTAAAAGGAATAATATCCCATTGTTTATACTAAAAAAAAGTTCATGTTAAAAGTGTAAATTAAGGTAAAGTAGAAGTGCAATTAGATTATATAAATTACAGAAATTGAAGAAGAATAAAAACATAAATTTAAAAATGATCCCGGTCGCGGCCCCCGTGCGCACTTGCTAGGTCACGTGAAGCAGAGCAGCCGCGGCCCCGCCATCGCTCGTTCCTCTTTTTGCAATTTCGGCGCGACCGACCAGAGAGGGAGCGCGATTCTGTGCGGTGAAGGCGAGATCCCCTGCCTTTTGGAGTTCGAGCAAAAAGCAGATCTTTCAGCTTCCCTAGCACAGAGCGAGAGCGGGATCCCGGGGGGTGGGGAGCGAGAGATATCCTTGCACTGAGCTTTTCCGTGCGAAATCTTTGAAAACCATCAAGAATATCACCAAGAACAGCATCTTAGTCCTCGAGTTCTGACCCACAAACGGAGAGTGCAGTTACGGTGATGGACGAGGAGGGGATTGGGTTAGTTTTGGCTCGAGCGGTGGAGCTGAGATTGAACATCGGCAATTGCATCCACAGAGCAACCAGTAATGGGACAATGCAGCAGGAACAGGAAGTTAAGGAATCAGATGAAGAAGGCGAAGAAATGGGGAGGCTGTTGAATATCTGTGATGCCCTTGAAGTGCTGGAGTCTCAGCTCTCCTCGCTGCAGGTCGCTTCTTGAATACACTCTTTCCTGAATGTCATTGCCTTACGGTCGCAAGAACTGCAATTTACTGCTTCACTTTGGTTAATGGAGTGTATCTGATCGGCAGTTGTTGGCTTTCGAAAGGGTTTTTAGGTAAAGAATTCAAAGCGTCTCAGTAGCTTAATTTTTTGGTTGAACGCTTTAGTTATTCTGGGAGATTGTACCCGAAACCAGTCAACAATTGAACTGATTAGCAATAACTTTATATGTTTGAACAAATTTGAGAGAACTGAACTGAAAGTTCGGGCCTGCATAAAGTTTGTTGAAGAATTTCTCAAAAAAATCCTAGGAGAATTGATGAACTGTGACTGTGAATGTATGCGATTGCAGCATGTTTGTGCTGATATAAGGAAGGGAAGGGAAAGATTGATGAACCGTGAGTCTGATGTGAATGACGTAAGAGAGTAGTCATAGGAGATTCTGACATTGAATAAGTTATCTATCAAAGAGAATCGCCAGTGGACGGTCTCCATTAAAACACTACATATCTTCTCTAACATTTCATGTGAAGAGATTTGGAGACTGCTTTTCCTGCAAACATGGTTATTGGATCTTTAGTGAAGTTGGAAACTTGGACAAAAAGAGAATCAACTCGGACAAAAGTCATAGATTTTATTTCAAATCCCAAACCTGGCATCTTTCTTCTATTTGGTGGACGCTGTGGACTTAATTGGATTGAGCCTTGGTATGGAAATCTAATAAATGGACAGTGCTACTACATAATATATATAGCTGACATCGGGCATATGAATTGGAGGTGCAGTTGGCTTCAAAAGTTGCTTTGCATAAGTATTTTAAGACTATGCAATCTGATGATGAATGCCATTGCTGAAAGATTCGAGTCTTTTAAATTTGATATGTTGTAGACTGATTTTCTCCATGAGCCTGCATCATTAACTTTCAGAAAGGGCCCCCAATGGCTTTTCTAGCATGTCTTGATTATGCACCAACTATTCTTAGGATAGTCCAATTACATGTGCTATTCTCATTTTTGCTGCCAATTGATACTGCTTCTTCTTTAGTTTTCTTTCTCTCTTTTTTCATTATAGGTTTCTATAATTGTGATTTGACCTTCTAAGCATATTAGAGTTATGGCACTTGAACATCAGAGATTGATTCAACACAGTTCATATTACTTCCTGCATAAAGATGTTCACTTTGGTTATTAATATTGACATTTTTGTCTTTTCTTAGCTGAGATTTGATATTCTCATTTATAGCTCAGTGAAGATAATTTGTTTCTAAACTGATTGAAACTTTAAAGACCAGGAAATCTATAATAGTTCCCGTGCATGATGCCTGGAGCTTTGGAATTGTTTAATGTGATATCCACCTGGAACAAGACTTGTTCATGACCAGTTATTGGCTTTTTGCTACAGTAAATATCTTCTCATTAATCGTGCCGACTTCCTCCCTGTTGAAGAATGTTGTTTTTTTATTTGTTATGTGGACTTGTAGATGTTTTCAGTTTTTGATGTTGTGAGAGTCAAGAGTGTTTCCCTTATATGTAGAATTTAGTGATCATAATTTAGCCCAAGTTCCGCACTATTTGTTTCTGGAAATTCAAAAGCTTTTATATTTTTCCTCTTCTTGCTTATTGATGAAAATAAAAGGAAAATGTTTTTCCCCCTCTGGTTTCTCTGTTTTATAAGAAAAAGAAAAATGGTGATTTCATAAATAAACTGGACAGAGCCCTTAACTCTTGCCGCATCTTATGGCTTTGTAACTCCAATACACATTGCAATGACCAGGCCATGCAACAGAGCCAGAAATATGAGAGGGAGTCAGCGCTGGTGGAGATCGAGAACAGCCGCAGGGCATTGCTCAATAAGCTTCGAGAGTACAAAGGGAAGAATTTGGAAGTGATTCAAGAGGCCACTGTCTTTGCCAGTGAGACCGTTGAGGAGGGCAGCGATCTTCTGCTCCCACCCTACCCGACACGCTCTCATATCTCCCTTGAGAATGGGTTCTCCTCAAATTCAACTTCGACTCTCAAGACCTTGCGGAATGGGACTTACGACTTAAGAAAGAAGAACCAGTCAGAGCCACGGAAGAGCACCGGAGGAGGGTTTCAGCATGTGATAGCTTCAGCAGCAAAGACAGTGATTAAAATTGTGGGTGTGGTATCGATACTGCGCTTGGCAGTATTAGGAACTAGGAAAAAGGGAATAGATTTATCCCCTTTTGGTGCCTTGACCTCCATTCTTCAACCAGCGGATAGAGGGAGAGAACCGGGTTTACCGTGCCCTCCAGGGAAGGTGCTTGTAGTGGAAGATGGCCAGGCCAGGTGCCTCGTGAAAGAGCGAGTTGAAGTTCCATTCGACTCTGCTGTCTCAATGCCGGATGTGAACCATGGGTGTGGTTAATTCTGTACATTTTGGCCATCATTTGTTTGCTGGGGTGCTGTGTATGAGGATTTGATTGTACCAACATCCAGTCTCTCTTCAAAATTCATATTTTGCCTTCTACCAAGGTTTACATTTTTGCTATGAGAGAGAAGAGCCCTTTCTTTTGCCCGGTTCAACATTGTCTTTCAAGTATGAGCAACCGGCATCTTAATGAGTTCCATCTCATAGCCTTATTGCTCGAGATATCATTGTCTATCATTCATGAGAGAGTCTTATATATAATAAGTATGTTACGCATATGTCATAAGTCAATAAATGTTCAACATGTTGGAATTGTCTCTGCAATCTTTCACATGGTGTACCCATTACACAGATGAATTTTTTTTTCATCATTCAGCAATTGGGGAGAATGATCGGTTGGTTTGGATGCTACCATGCAACCTCTTATTTTACATCAGGAGTCGATAAAGAAATTGCCTTCCTCTATTTAATATTAACTCTTCTACTGGATGCAGGGCCAGCTATGTATTATATAAAAAGACGGGTCAAAGCCCATCCTTCGGATCAATCAAAAACCATGTTCTTCTTCCAGCAGACTGCCGCTGGTTTTAGGCGACACTGAGACATAACTCACAAAACTTCTGTTTTGCTTTGTCCGCAGAACTCAACTTCTCATCTATCTAACTCAGAAATGGCTCTTCAGTTTCATGGAGGGCCAACTCAATCTACGATGGGTCCCCTATATAAACTGCCACTGGGAGATTGTTTTCCACCAACAAATTATCTCGAATAAAACATACTTGATTTTGAATTGGGAAAGAGAGGAGCAGCAGGATAACCAATGGCAGAAGGAGGATTCACAGAGGAGCAGGAGGCTCTGGTGGTGAAGTCATGGGGTGTGATGAAGAAGAATGCTGGAGAGTTGGGCCTCAAGTTCTTCTTGAAGTAAGAAAAGCTTCCTTAACTATCATTTGCTCTCTTTCTTTCCAAAGAAACCGATGTTTCGGAAATGCTCAGCATTCCATGCTGTGCTCACGCCTTAGCACTCAAAACTCACTAGCATTCTTTTGTTGTTTTGGTGCACAAGCTTTTCGGCATGTTTTTCTTCTGCACTTGCAAGGCATTTGAATACAATCATATTTGTTGGGCATATAGTTACTCGGTACATCAGAATACCTTAAACAGTTGGGGCCAAGAAGGGTTTCACGAATGGAAACTGTCTTTAACTTTTAATGAAGTTTCCATCCTCTGGGTTCCGAACTAGTGCCTGAGAAAAACGGTTACCATGTTATCCACTGTACCAAGTGATCGGTTGCTAAAGCAGGCAAACAAATGGATGACTTCTTGAAACGGAAGCGAATTCTCTTGGGGCTGAAATGAATGGAAATGATGTATTGCAGGATATTTGAGATAGCTCCAACAGCAAAGAAGATGTTCCCATTCCTGAGGGACTCAACCGTGCCTGTGGAGCAGAACCCGAAGCTCAAGACTCACGCCATGTCTGTCTTCATGATGGTCAGTTGAAAAAACTCCCTGATTTATTGAAAAAATAAATGAACATTTGCATTTTCCTTTATCTGTTTGTGTTCTTGTGTATGCATCGACTGGTTTAAATCGGATAAAAGGTTACTTGATGGCCAACTGTCAGGTCCGAGCCAACTACCAGCCTCTTTAAATTCATAATTTTTTCTTCCACGGGGTTCATTCATCTAAACGTTTCAGACTCATCCATTCGACATGATCGGGATTGTGGAATGTGTAGATCAAATTGGGCCAGCCAAGCAGCTGGAGCTTGTATTGATGTTTAATGACTGTTGAATTGTTCCCTGCTCTGACTGCAGACGTGTGAGTCAGCTGCGCAGCTAAGAAAGGCAGGCAGAGTTACGGTCAGGGAATCGAGCCTCAAGAAACTCGGAGCTGTCCACTTGAAATACGGTGTCGCTGATGCACACTTCGAGGTATAGTATATGAATCACAATGGCCAAGTCAAGATTGAAAAATGCCTAAACTTGCAGATGACCTTGCTGATACTCAAAATATTCATAAAAAAATCTATGAATATCATCCGTTACAGGTTACAAGGTATGCGCTGTTGGAGACAATTAAGGGAGCAGTGCCTGAGATGTGGTCGGAGGAGATGAAGAATGCATGGGCAGAAGCTTATGATCAGTTGGTTGCAGCCATTAAAACTGAAATGAAATGAAATCTTCAGATCGATCAAGCTTCCTTCTTCTGTAGATGGAATGCACACCTTTCACCTGAAGCTGTATTTGTGTTCCTATAAGTTACCCAAAAATCATACCACTGTCTTCTGTATTCCGATATAAGTCTTACAGATAACATCTGTCAGTTGGAGAAGGTAATGTTAAAATTTGGGAATTTCCTAAATAATACCACTTTTTCACTTTTTTTAAGGAAGAGACCAATAAAGAGATTCAGTGTAGCGGCACAGCACTTGTCTCTTAAATGTGGAATCATAAGGTTATGGATTCCATTCTCATTGATTGAAAAATGGTTAAAGAAGAAGAACAAGATTACTAATTCTTCTTGCACCTGCTCTGCTACCACTGAGAAATTCATATTTATGTTCACATTCTCTAGACGATCTCTTGCCCTCGAGTTTTACTTATCTCATGAGCCTCCCTTGCCCTGCAAATCACTGCCATGAGAGCCTATGAGAGCAGCACTGGCTTTGATGGCAAGAGCACACATCTCCTGGAGGGAGAGTGGAGACCTTGACATGAAGAGTGGCATGAGGAAGTAAATCTGCCCCACCTGCAGCTCCTCATCTTCATGGATGGGCGGCACTGCAGACCCAATGAGCATCGACTCCGAGCAGCAGACGAAGCAATCGGGGCGCTGCGAGAGGATTTCGGAGGCTCTGATGGGCCGGCTGAATTCCTGGAGCTTCCCGTCGCAGAGTATCAGCTTCACTGTGGATTGCTGCTGCATCCTTGCACATTCTTTGCCGTGGCTCATCTTAACCTGTTGAGGAGACAGGCAGTTCCCCATCTGATCCGATGAAGTTCTGCAACTCAGAGGCAGAGACAGAGGACACAGACACAGAGAGAGAATGTTGAAGAAGTTTAGTGTTTCTTTTGGAAGGTTGGAGATTTCTGAGTGGGGAAAGGATAGGATTTAAAGGTAGGAAAAAGATGGCTGCCAGTGTTTTGACTCTCAACAGTGTGGCTTAACTCCTATGACAATCTTCCATGAAACACCCTACTTTATACGGCCTCTTTTCACCCTATTTTTAGTATTATCATTATTGTTTAAGTTATATCTTTTTTTTTCCCGCCTGCAAAAGAGGTCCATGAACCTAGAAGAGGGAAAGAAAGGGCACAAGAAGTGCTGCCGATGAAAACCAAACCAAGGACCTTCGTCTTAAGTCAATAGCGATGTCATTGCACTAACTCCATTTTCCTTTCTTTAGTTATATCTTTGAAGTTTCCAATTTTTATCATGGTTCCTGTAGTGTTACTTTTAACATGGGGTCTCCCATGTGCAGAAAAAAGGGTGACCCTCCCCCCATATGATGTAGCACTTCACGCTTTGCCTTTTTCCTGGTAAGACGCACTCACAGAGTTACCTGGAGGTTCGGGTACAGGCCGATGCACTCTATCATTCACTCAAATGAGTAACAGTGTCAGAAACTAGGGAAGGAAATAATGCTGGGTGATTCTGCCTGATTCAAACATGTGCAGAACTTCTGTGATCACTTCAACTAACTGTTACCTTTCTGTCATGATATCAACTGATGTTATCACTGTGGTCGGAACCGATAAACAGAGGGATCACAGAACATCCAAGACATATTTCAAGATTTCTAGGTGACATTGTTTTAGTGCAATGCAGATAACCAGCTGATCACAGACCCCGCACTTGCAGCAACGGAAATCTCTTCCTTTCATGGTAGATTCCCCTTTCCCTGTCGAGCTGGTGAACGTGGGTGTTTTGCTTCACTGTTTTCATGTTTCCCACAGGCCACAGGATTCACCAGACGCATTGCTATCTGCCTCCATTGATTTGGTTCGTAACTGAAGCTTCCTGTTGGATCGGTTCAAAGATGAAAGGGTCCTAGCTTCAGACACAGGTTATAGCCCCGGGATGTGCATCTAATTGAAAGAGGCGTCCAGGCCTTCTCAACTCTTAGATATAGATCATACCTAATGGTAGATCAAAAGCATAAGATCAGTCCATTCGAGGGTGAGGGGAGGCAAACTGAGCTGCATCTGTAGATTTGCTTTTTCCCTTTTTTGTTCGATAGACAACTGACATGATCTTTGAAACTTAAGATCCGCAGACGGGATCACCACTTGCATCAATTATCGGTCTCCATCCAATCATGAAAAGACGGAAAGCTAACAGCTAGCATCTTCTGCTTCAGTGAGAGATGATGAACAGAAGTACCAACATTGTCAATATGCTGTCCACTCCACGGCCAACAAACTAGGAGGCCTCTATAAAACCGGCAAGGTGCGCGCCGTGTTTGTATAACCGGCAAGGTGCCGTACCTTGCCGGTTTTATAAAATTTTCCAACAAACTATCCATCCTTTGGCGGTCAAAAGCATGACTATATTAAGAGAGAGAGAGAGAGAGAGAGAGAGAGAGAGAGAGATCCATAGTCTGAACTCACACAAATCTCCCATGCGCGTCAAATCTCGGGTTGCGCGTGGATGGAGACCGTGATATTGACAGACAACAACTGCAGCAAAGTGCACTAGCTACATGAACTTTCCTGGTTCCCTCCTGAGACTGGACAAAACCGACGCAATCTGGAATATCGAATAACATAAAGCAAGTGATTTTCGAAAAGGTCCAATGATCATATTGATTGGTCGTGTTTTCCCATTACATTAAGTAAATTCCCAGGTCTTCTTCTACAAAGGGAGAGCCCGGGAAGCAGAAAGCGCACTTCCTGGAAGCCTCACGGTGCAGTCCAAGAACGAAAAGCTCTCCTCCTCAGTTCTCACTTTTTTCTTTAACTTTACAAGAGTGATCGGGGGGCCTCCAATAATTGTCTGCTGTTCAGATCATGCACCACGTCTGATCCTTTCACATTCCCTGTGGACCCAAGTGGGAGATAAGAGAATTTGTTGATCGACAAAGGCCCACGGCGGTGGCCCGTCCCATCTTTGTCACGGAGTTTTCAGATGTACTTTGTTATGACCGTGAACATAAAGTAAGTGTGCTTGTGTTTTGGAGACAGAAATATGCCGTATGCCGTATGGCGTACCCTCCAGATCCTGTATCGTTTGCACTAGGCTCAGTGGTTGGCAGTATGAATTTCAGATTGTGTGCTCCAGCAACGGCACCACCTCTGCGTTCTGTTTTCCTCTTGATAATTTCACGTGCGAGCTGCAAGATATCAACCTGTATTTGCTGGAATAAGGATGCAATTTCAGTGCAGAAGATGGCATTGATTGAAGACTTGTTTCTGTAGATGTATACAAACATAGAATCACTTCTTTTTCCATATCGATGGACATTCTAGGAAAGCTCGAATTCCATTTACTCTCCACTACTGATTTCCCCAACCAAAAGTAGTTCTAGATGCAACCTCGGAGCTGACAGTTCCACCGTCCCACTAACATCGAGCAATTACGGATTGTGCTGAGAACTCTCCTCTGACCGAAGATCTCACCTCTTTCTTGTGTCACAGCAGGAATTGTTTGTATTTCCCGGATTGGGTGTTCTAAGAGTTATATCGAAAATGACTACTGCATAACACTCTGCCAGAAAAATACAGAAAGCTGGTAACATGGTCTCTTGCAGGAACGAGATTGACTAATCATTCTCCAGAGGCAAGTACAGCCAAACTCTATAATCCATCCAAATCTGCACTCATCCACCTAGTATGAAATCCCAATCTCTGCACACTAAATAATGGGACAAAGGGCAAATAAATAAAGAAATAGAAGGTTAACTCGATATGCAAGAAGTTTCAACCCAGCAAGAGTAACAGTAGGCCATGCAGATTAACTTCTAGAGCATGAGCAAGTAATGCAAGGAATTGGTTAAGCTCATATAGTCATATACGAAATGAGCAAATAGTACTAAAATTAATTTCATGGAAAAACACACTTTGCATTCAACTTTCTTAGGTAGTACATTGGTAGTACATTGGCAGGCAAATAACAATACAATACATACAATCTTACAGAATAAGAACCTACACTGTCCCTATGCTGTTCAATCATCCCTTCTTGGAACTTAAAAACTGGTTAAAAATGTAAAACAGGAGCGTCCCATTATGACAAAGGCAGTGCTTGAGCTAGTAGAGAATCTAGTTAACTTGGGTTATTTCATGGATGTCTTAAAAGATTATAAACTGGTCAAGGACATGATCAAACATGTGTGCAAACGAGATCCCTACCATGAAAAACTTGCATAGTTCACCTATGTATACTAATTGATTGAACCACATTTCGATAATGCAGAACATGCAATTCTACCTCAGCAGCCTCTAGTATCTCCAAGATGAAAATGAAAAAAGAACTACCCATTTGAAACCCAGAGAACGCAAAATCAACCATCCTCGCACAATATGATGTCTGTAGTCTCAGCAAGCTATTCCCAATTCACACATCATCTCTCAAGTCTCAACCGTTGATGCTCATCAAAGTTACCAGCGGCCTTTAAGCAGATCTGCTCACATCGATTTTGTGTACATCAATGGCTTCAGAAGAGGCAGCTCAGCTAGTCCTAATTTCTCAGTATGATCTAGTTTCCACTAGCAGATATCCCAGTCGTTCTTCGAACCAGACTGAGAAATTAGGGTATGCCCTCACAATGATTTCAAATTAGACCCTCTTATTGCTAAGGGCAATTTATTCAGTGATTCACTCACCAAAATGTCTCCTCTGTTTCCCGTATGCAGTAAGCACAACAAAACGATCTACAGTTGTTTCTAGCGAAACCAGCGAACAAGTTTTTCAGATAAGATAGAGAACACTTGTAGTCAACAATCCGTACAAGTTAAGATAGCTCGGCACTTCGGCAGTGATAAGAAATTTCCTGTCTAAAATCTATAAGTAATTCGATGAGGCTCCACATTCCACAACATTTAAAATAAACTGAATCTCCAATCTTCCTTAATTATAAACATGAAACAAAACAATCTACCCAACATGATCCAGGCCCACAAAACAACAGAAATTGGATCTCTCAAGAAGCACGCCATCAAAAGCATACGGAGAGCAGTTACCTCAGGACGGAAAAGACGGATAGGTGATCTAAAAATCGAGCTGTAACTCCTCCTTCTCGTTGGAGAAATAGTGGAGTACGTACGGGGTGGCCCGGATCACGGCGACCCAGACTGCGAACATCGTCACGTGCGTCCTGAGCTGTTTCAAGGCCTCACCCTTGTCGGGCTTCCTCATGAACATCCCCGGGAACATGATGGCCCGTCTCCTCCTCCCCGAGCGAGTCCTCCGCTGCCCCTGCGATCTCAAGTTGAGGAGGCTGCTTCCGCTTCGCGGTCGGCCGAAGGAGGGAGGGAGATCAAGGGTTTTAAGGAGCCAGCTCGTAGTGGGCCTGGGCCATTGGACCAGCAGAAGCCCAGCCCACAGCTTCTGTCTCCTCCCTTTTTACTTCAAGGGAGGCTCACGAGCTAGAAGACAATTAAAGGGAGAGATTCCTACATGCCGTGAACTCGCCACGTCATCTATCGACTCGGTCAATGATTATTTTAACATAATAAAAATGTGTCATATTAGCTTTCCCTATCAATTGATAATATTTAATTTTTACTAACATATAAAATAATTATTGATTGAGTTTATCATTGTGTGACGAGTTTGATTCACCTATGAATTTCTTCAGAGAGGAAGGGGAATAAACAGACATGAGAATGTCCCCGATGAGATGAACCAAGAATCTCTTCCTCTTGGTCGAGGAGAAAGTCTCAGGTGGAGCGGTGGTACCATGTGGTCGTGCAGTACGGACGCACAATAAAAAAGTTAACATGTGTCGATTTTTAACATATCAGTATTAATGGCAGCCGCTTAATCAATCGCCACGTGGCAGAGGTGCCACATAAGCACCATCATATAGTACCATTACTATACCCGAGACTTTAGTACCATTAGAATTAAGGGATTTTAAATCTAATTATCTGGAGTAAAATTTATGCACCCCTCCATTGTTTTTTGTTCTTTCGGTAATATAAGAATTTTAATTAAAAAAAATCCTTCCAGGAAGACCAGTGGAGGATCAGTGTCATACGACAGATTGTTGGGAAACTGTCCCACCGGACGTTCCACAATATAGTATTGGAGTTGGACTAAATCCCTTAACACGCTGTGTATTATAAGTTCATTATTAAT
This sequence comes from Lagerstroemia speciosa, assembly GCA_037672795.1. NCBI lineage: Eukaryota > Viridiplantae > Streptophyta > Magnoliopsida > Myrtales > Lythraceae > Lagerstroemia > Lagerstroemia speciosa. The sequence continues at coordinate 6,668,058 of CM075289.1, read as the reverse complement.
AATATAATATATGAGAGTCTGATTATACGGTAAAATAAGTCTAAAAATTCGACGGTCCCCTCTCGACCATAATCACCTACTTTATCAATAGTTCGCTTACAGCATCGCAAATAAAAAAATGTCTAAATTGTCACATTCAACCTAAGAAGATAACTTATCAAACAATAAAACTCCCCTTAAATAATAACAATTTTATTATTGGCTTGGTACCCTTCCATAAATTATTCAAGTCATGAAAGTGAAAGAAAGAGAGTGGGCAGCACCAAGGGGGGTTGGGCCGAGTGGTAAGCAACTCGGTGCCGCTTAAGGAGGTCTCGAGTTCGAGACCTCACGTACGCAGACACTCCCCTTGGGAGCCTCACCCGCCATTGCCAGGCGTGCGACCCGGGGCGACCAACGGATTAGTCAAGTATGGTTGGCTGAAAGATGCCATCTCACCGCTGGTGGGGCCTGCTTGGATACCGTGGCTGGCGACCAAAAAAAAAAAAGAAAGAGAGTGGGCAGCCGGGTCTATCCATACGAGTTGGTCGAAATAATTTGATATTTTTATTTTTTAAATAAGATTATATATTCAAGAGTCAATCCGAGCTGATCGGTAAGAGATACGCTGCGGAATCAATACCTTTATTCTTCAAATGATTTATACAGTCAAGTGTGCCCAATCCGAATTTCATTCCAGTCAATTGTCAGTCAACTGCCAATATATCTCGTAGTAATAAAATCATTCTGAGGCATGCTAAAATTCCGTCTCTAATTTATATTTTTTCGATCAATCCTTCATGAGAAGAGAAAATTTACAACTGATAAAATTTCATCCGTTAATGTATCGTTTGGGTAAAAATAAAAGGTAATGCTGACGGTCGCATCAAGTTCTTCAGATTTGGAACCGTGAACAGCCGGTCAAAGCCATTACATTTGGGGTCAAAGCTTAGCTTAATGACGGGGCGAGATTGTTGAATAACTTTCGTAGACAATGGTTGTTATCAAAAGAGGAAAAATATTACCAAGAGGGGTTGGGCCGAGTGGTAAGCAGCTCGGTGCCGCTTAAGGAGGTCTCAGGTTCGAGACCTCACGTACGCAGACACCCCTCTTGGGAGCCTCACCCGCCATTGCCAGGCGTGCGACCCGGGGCGACCAACGGATTAGTCAAGTATGGTTGGCTGAAAGATGCTATCTCACCGCTGGTGGGGCCTGCTTGGATACCGTGGCTGGCGACCAAAAAAGAGGAAAAATATTTTCTTTTTTAAAGACGTTTTGGATAAATTTTTTTAAAAAAATCACTTTATTATAATTAAATTTCATTTGCATTTTTAGAAAATGATAAATAATTTGCATACATCGAGAATTTCGGCTTAGAATAATATCAATTTCGTCAGCATTTTTTTTAATTGTATTTAATGTTATTATATACATAGACAGTCCTTTTAAAATTTAAAGAGTAATTATTTTCACATCAAATTAAAAATTCAGAAAAAAATGTGACGACTTTATAAAATTTAATAGGTCGTCCAATCACAATCGAGAAGAACTGCTGGCGTACACTTTAAGTTGACTGTAGGAGATAAAAACCCTTCCACCAAGAGGGGTTGGGCCGAGTGGTAAGCAGCTCGGTGCCGCTTAAGGAGGTCTCAGGTTCGAGACCTCACGTACGCAGACACCCCTCTTGGGAGCCTCACCCGCCATTGCCAGGCGTGCGACCCGGGGCGACCAACGGATTAGTCAAGTATGGTTGGCTGAAAGATGCCATCTCACCGCTGGTGGGGCCTGCTTGGATACCGTGGCTGGCGACCAAAAAAAAAAAAAAAAAAAAAAAAAAACCCTTCCAGGGAGCCTTAAATTCAGCAACGTTGACGCGTCGAAAACCCACGACTCCGTCGACAAATTGTATGAAAGGAAGAAGGAAGCAAAAAGACGATTATACCGCCACCAGCACAATCTCCACCACCACCACAACCAGTCAAACCTTCGCACCCACCAAAACCCCCTCCTTTCTCCTGCCCTTTTCCGCCATTACCAGACCAAAGAGACGAGGAGGGGAAGAATAACGTTGTCATCCATTGGAATCATCATCACTTAATCCACCACTACCATCGTGACCATGGCGGCTCCACCTTGACGATCATGCTCCCTCCTTCACACCCACCGCTCCCTCTCACGACCTTCTGGGCCTCATCCCCGTCCCCGTCTCCAGCTGCAGCTCCACCAGACTCCACCGTCGCCTCGACGAGCTTTATTCCGGGTGGCCAATCGCCACCAGTGCCGCCTTCCAGGGCCCCGGTCAGCTTCAGTCCACCGCTGATCGCCATGGTGGCGGTGGTCGCGACGGCCTTTCTTATCGTCTTCTACTCCCGTCCCATCTACCGCTACCTCCTCCGCCTCTCCCAGTGGCGGCGCCGCCGTCGTAGGGTCTACCGCTCCGCAGCATCCTTCGACCTTGGCTCCCCAACGAACACAGGGTTCTTCGACTCCCCCCTCCACGACCCCGCCTTCCACTACTCTTACGGGCTCGACGACGCCGTCATCAAGACCATTCCTCTCTCCCTCTACACTCCAAAGCCTAACAAGCATGCGGCCTCCGTTAGGGAGTGCGCCGTTTGCCTGCTTGAGTTCGAGGAGAACGACTATGTCCGAACACTGCCCGCTTGCTCCCATGCGTTCCATGTGGACTGCATCGACATATGGCTCCGTTCCCATGCTAACTGCCCGCTCTGCCGCGCCGGAATATTCCGCCCGGAGTCCCCCTTCATCCCACTGATGGCCGCGAGGATCCGCCCCAGCCTCGACGAGGACCCGATCCTCCGGGACATCATCATCGAGGAAACAGTAGCAGACCTCGAACCCGACGAAGCGGTAGCTCCGGCATCGGCAGCTGGAGAGATCACCGACGAGCCATCTCCAAGGAGGGTGAACCTGGGCTCCGACGATCGGTTCAGGGACTTCCCGCTGAAGAGATCGTACTCCTTCGGTTTCGAGAGGAGCATCATGTCGGAGAGGATGCTTGTGATGGAGCCAGCAACGGCATCCCCGTGGAGGTACCGCCGTGGCAGCGGGGGATTCTGGAGCAAGCGGCTATCACCGTTCGGGTCGCTGTCAAAGCCCAGAGTCTTCTCGTTCCAGTACTACCGGGGGATGAAATCACCGTTCTTCCGTCGGCGGGGGTTCTTCCCGCTATCAGAGTCGAGCGTGAGGTTCTCCACGTTGGGGTCCGGCGGGGGTGGGGGTTCGTCGAGGCGGAGCAAGTCACTGATGAGCCCAATGTTCACGGGGAGGTCAGGGGCCGCGGCGTCGTCCAGCCGGCTGAGGTGCGGGGACCCCGAGGCGCTGCTCTCGCCGGAGAGGTTCAACAGGAGGTGAGAGAGGGGAAGAATTCGGATTGAGCCCGCCGAGGGCAGGAAACCCGACACGTGGACGGCTGAGATGGATCGGAATCGTGGACAGTGGGAGATGGGGGCGGTGCAAGAGGTTGCTGGGGTCAAGGCTGAAAAGAAGGGGGGCTTTAATGGAGGAGGGAGGAGATCTGATCGCATTTAGAGAGAGAAACAGAGCGATTTAATGAGAGACAGAGAGTGGAGAGAGAGAGTGCGCAATTCAATTGTCTCTTCGAAAAGAGAGCGGAAATTAATGGATGAAGGTGTGCATTAAATTTAGCGTGACAAATCAATATAGAGATGGGGAGAGAGAGAGGGAGAAGTGATTTGGTAATGGTGAGGCGGGGGAGGAGGAAGGTGCCATTAATGGACGCTTGAGGACCATTTTGCGCCATTCTGGTGTATAGAGAGGGCGAAAATGGAACAATAATGGTGGGAGGGGTGAGAGTGAGGGGAGGTGAGGTTTTAATGGCGACTTTTACTTTGGGTCCCCTTGTGTCAAGCCATTTTCGGATTGGGTAATTGGATTCACCGTACTATGCTGTTTGTAGGTGATGGCGCTGCCGAGGTTATCTTCCTCGGGGTCGACCGGGGAGAGCGTGTTGGTTGATCGGATTGTTTCTTGGTGCTTCCGGGGCCGGTTTATATATCGAGCCATTCCGTTCTGTTTCTGGACCTATCGTACGGAGATGTATGCCGGAGGGAATCGAAATCTTCCACGGGCTTCTGCGCATGTGATGCTTACAATTTTTGTTAAATATTTTGACTAAGATCATCAATATTGTTACTCAAGAATTGATATGCTCCGTCCTTTAAATTTGAATTTGCAAATGAGGGTCCTAGTGATAATCGGATTCCACGGACTAGTTTGGGTCCGAAAACTTGGTGGGCTGGACTTGGGCCTAGCTCGGTGATTCCATCATGGGCTTGCTTCTGTCGGGTGTCATCCGACCGACGGTCGGATGCCCGGTTCGCAAGCCAATCAACACGAAATGGTCCTCCCTGTTAGGTGTGACATTACTCATAAACTATGAGGTCGGGAATGATCTTGCTGGTCGTCTAGACTCCACCACCATAAGTGATCCATCTCCATCACCACCAACATGGATCTTATACAAGACAAATCGTCTCTTCCATCAATCCGGTAAGATGCTCCAGATCCAATTCTCGTCCCTCTTTTTTTATTTTTGTATCCCTTTCTCCTTCTTCTTCATGCATAAAAGGAGAATTAACAAAAAATTAAAAATGAATGTGTATTAATCCAGGTAATTTAGCATCCCTTTCACTAAAATAATATTTTAAAGTTAAGGTTTAAGGAAATTTTATATCTTAATTGATTGATCTGGAATGACCTGAATTAATTGTAATTAATTAAACTTTTATATATTAAATAAAATACGGAAAAAAAAGTAGCATTTGGGCAACGAATAAAATACTCGCGGGAGTACGAATGCGTATCTTATGAAAAAAACTTAAGATGACACTATTTTATAATAGTGAGAAAATATTAATTAAATTATTTTGATTAATATTAATTATTATAATTACTCAAATAATTAATATTAATTAATTAATTTATTATATTTTAATTAATATTTTCTCACACTACTTGACGAGGTAAATCACGCTAGAATCTCTGGTATCTAATATTGTCAGTCAGCTCCTAGCTGTCTCCCGTTCTCTGAAAATTAGGCAATTGGCCGTAGAACTATAAACACCCTGCATGGGGAAAATTACGTTACGTTTGCCGACCTTTACTCCTTGCGTTTCTCCCCGCCCCGATCAACTTAAAATCATGAATTTCGGCATCACTTCGATGCAAATTCGATGCTTGTAACAGACAAAGGTATGACCATCGTGGAAGAATGATGTTGCTCCGAAGTGTCCCTTTCCCATCGAGCGAGAATTCGGATTGGGATTTCATGAATTGGGATGAGCCACTATTAAAAGGAGATTGACAGTGTAATAAAATATGAGTTATTTCTACTTGAAATATGAAATAATCGTTACAATATTCCTTCAATTTTTTAAGAAAAAAATTTAAAAAAAAAAGAAGCAAATTGTGCTGTATCGAAGAAGAGGATGGAAGAGAGGAGTTGTGTGGATATGCACTCAAACATTAAAGATCAGCACACCGGTTTTGGTGGGAGCGGATCCAACTTATCTCTACCATGTCGGACAGTCTTTAAGTTGTACAGAAACCAGGGTATCGGAAACGGATCTGAAAAATCTATTCAAACAATCAAAACTCAAAAAGGAGGGTGAGAGAACGAGTCCTAAGGCAGCAAGCAGAAATCCCGACGCGAGAGTACGTACTCGGTAATAGATGGCCAGTGCTCCGTACCGTCACATCGAGATTAAACTGACCCGAACCATGAATCACGTATAGATCATGTCCAACCGAAAAAAGAGAATCCCTTGTTCAGGGACGTTGTCCGTCACCTCGTGTCGTTTGTTGCGTAATGTCGTAACATCGATAAATTAATTTTATGCTAAATGCCAGCCCGGACACATTGAATGAGTGTTGAAGCAACCAGCTGAAATCTCATAAATTCCGCCACCAAGGGTAGCTGGTGAGGAGAAAAATAAAAGGAAAAAAAATGACCAGACAAAGATCCCACAGGAAAACAAGTCGAGAAGATTGAAGAAGAAGAAGACATGCGAAAAAGGTAGTTGAAAGTTGAAAGCTCCATGAATTTAATTTTTTTTTTTTAATTTCTGTCCTGTTTCCTTTCCTCAATTATAGACGAAATCGGTGAATTTATCAGCAAGCATGAAAAAAGGAAAATAAAGTGAATGCGAAAATCTCATCGAAAATCAAACTTAGACATCTCAGTAGTAGGTAACAGCAGTATTATTACACCAGAAGAAACTCTGCGGTAATCTTTCCTCGACGTGTAGCGAGATCCAATACTAATCGAATTGCAGCAAATGAAGATTCAAGCGTTGATCGTCTAAATAATTATTGTAATTATTATTAATGAAAGTAATTTTATCAATATCTTCTTATTTTTCTTTTCTCCTTATTCTTTTTTTTTTTTCCTAATCTTTCAAAGAATTAATTGCCTCCGTCCCTCCACAGCTCAACCAACCCTAACCCCCCATTTCTCCTTCTTCCTTCCTTACTTCCTTTCTTCTTCTTCTTCTTCTCCTCCTCCACCACCACCCAATTTCTCCAAAGTCAACAACCAACATTAATACACCTCTCACAAGACTTCTCAACAACTCTTAAGCTTTTGCTTTCCTCTTCGCCCGTATAAATGAAAACATCCTGAGAAGGCATTCACAGAGCGGGGGCCGGAGACGCTACGTGCACTCATTTCATTCCCAAGTCTCGAAGCTACTCATCCCAACGGTTCCCTGAACGGCGGGTAAGTATAATGCCGGAAGTTTACACCGTGAAGGTGGAGGAGGGCCAGCAGGCCACCGGGGATCGGCCGGCGAAGGGGCCTGTTTACCGGAGCATTTACGCCAAGGACTGCCTCCTGGAGCTGCCGGCCGGGCTGGACTCCCCCTGGGACTTCCTTAGGTAACACATGACAATGACTTCATTGTCTAAATCTCGCCCAACTCTTGACAAGTGTGGAATTTTCATAATTTCCGATGGTCAATTTTATAGTATCAATATCTAAACGAGGATTTACACCGTGAAATTATTGCGTATTATAATTTGATATATATTTCCATTGATATATGATATCTATCCGAACCTCATTAATAAAGAAAATTTATAGTTGAAATGATTTTACTTTACAGTTAGCCGTCTAAATTAGTTGGGATATGCTAGAATTCTGAATAGCAGAGATTGTACTGAAAAAGATAATGAATCTGAATTAGTGAGAACTCGTCGATCTTCTTACTGTAGAGTAGCCTGATAAATAAGATATCTATTCCATTTCTCATGACTAATGAGTGTAATGCCATAGAAAATTCAATTTTTCGGTTTGCTCAATTTAGAATAAGGCCTCAGTTTTATTTGTGGATCAAGGCATATTATGTCACGATTTTATCATGTAACAGTACTTATGTGATCACAGTGATTAAACAAATATAGGTATTTTGAGTTTTTTTTAGTATAGTCTAAAAAATAAAAAATAATTCTAAAAATAACTGAATTTTACTGGTTGGCATCATCACATATGTACAGTTACTTGATGATATCATTTCATAAGATACTTTCACATAATCGTATGGTTGGTTTTTGATGCCTTTTTTTGAATAATCCGTCATTTCAAATCATTTAAATTAAGAAAATTAATAGTTGGAAGCTTTTTATTTTTTTACTAGACTAATTTGACTCGAACACGTATCAATTAATTCTATTGAATTTTTTAATATAATATTATATATAAAAATGTAATTTTTTAATAATTTCTCTGGGAGAAAACCATGAAACAATAGTTAATGAGCCGATCCATATTGATTGCGTTGTAAATAATGGCTGCACGTGGCAGGGGAAGTCGGGCAGATGATACGAATTAATGCCTCAAATTTTTCTTCCTTATCAATTGATAATTTTTCCTATCCTTTATTTTATTTTGCTAAAATTGATTTTTTATATATCTACGAGTTCTCATTTTGTGAAATTCTATACCTATCCATACTATTATATATAAATGTTTAAGTTATTTGATACTTTTTCATATTTACTCTTAATCTAATTTATGCGTTAAAATTTATGGCATACATATGACTTTTGGATTAATTGTTAAATAATAATTTTAATTATTTTTTTCTCGCTCTATATTTACAATCTTAATTATAAATATATTTCGTTAACTATTCAGATTCTTATATTATTCAATATCCACAATTTTAATAGCAAAAACCTATTTTTTTAACATAACAATTTGAAATTATAAAATTAAAAAAGTAAAATTGACGTATTATAATACAATTAACAATTAAAAATGTGCTACTTATCACTATAAATCAACGAATTTTAAATAAATTAAATTATAATAAATTATAAATAAACGATTTAATCTCCTCCCTCCCTCCTTCCTTGGAGCTCGTCTATTCGTCGGGCGATCCGCTGCTATTTCATCTAATTATTTTATATTTATTTATTTTTATTTTCTTTTCTGTGTGATATCACCGTTTGGTATAAAGTAAAAATTAATTATGCTGGATACTATCTTAATAAATTTTTTTCCGCTTTCATGGCTGCCGCCAAAATCTCCCCATAACACTTGACTTCCTGCCGCAGTGCCACGGTCCAGAGGATTCCCGAATGCAGACTTCTGGGTCGTCGCCAAGTCATCGACTCGAAGGTTTCTCCTGCTCGAACTTTAAACCCGCTGATGATGTCCTTTCCAGAAAAATGCGTTGATTTCAGATTGCCGTAGTTTTCAAGGTGATGTGGGCATGCTCATAGAGTCGATTGAATCTTTCAGGCGGGTCCTTATGTCTGGCTCTCGTTCCAGGAGGTCTACGACTCGGCCATCCTGGTCGGGTCCGCCATTCGCAGTCGCGGTGTCAATCCAGTGAGTCGGTGAATTTACTCGAAAAAGATCAATTCTTTTGAGATGAACATCTCCAGGAAGCTAAAGTCAATAGAGGAATGCCGATGTAGGGAGTGATGTCTGTTATATTGTTTGATTGTTAGGGCGATCGATGCGGTATATATGGCTCCAACACCCCAGAATGGGTCATCGCAATGGAGGTAATCCTATGTTCTTGCACATTTTTCTTTATATTGCTTAACTGCTTTCATTCTTCCGAATGTTTGTGGTTGGAGATGATCATTTTATGTTTTCCTGAAATATGTTTGCAACGGTTAAGAATAGTTTCAAAACTTTCGGTGGATATCATTGAGTCAATTGCCACAAGGTCATAATCATAGTATCATTTGATTCCACTCGCTTGTTTACGCATCTTGTCCAGACATAACTTTGCTGATACAATCAGTTTTGTCAACTACCGATTTCTGCTGATGAAGCAGAAAAACTTGGCGAACTTTTGGTACTTGGCACCGTGCACAGGCATATTTTCCATTGATGTTGTACAAAATATATCTGTCTGTGATCTTTAATTGCTTAACCATGGCATCGGATTTATTCATGGAAAGGAAGTGGAAAGAAGGGAAAGAGGAGCTAAACATTATTGTATGTTAGTGTGAATTAACTATTCAGATGCTGGTAGTTAATTATGTCCGCTTTTGTTTCTCAGGCTTGTAGCAGCCAGGCAATAACATACGTCCCGCTTTATGACACTCTTGGTATTACAGTTTATGTCCATTTACATGAATGTTTGATATCAAGCTTTTGTCTTTTTGGAAAAAAATGTACATATTTCTTCTGCTGAATTATTTGTACTTCTTGTTTTCATGGGGGAGAACTATGTGTTTTGTCCCTTTTTTCTCGTGGAAGGCTGAGAAGCCGATGTATGAAAATGCTAAACCTGATCTCCCGCTGCTTTGATAAACCAGGTCCTAATGCAGTGGAATTCATCTTAAACCATGCAGAGGTTTCAATAGCTTTTGTTCAGACAAACAAGATTCCTGCTGTATGATTTCTTACTCGATATTCAATATTCAGTCTCAATTTGTGCCCCTATGTTTGTTGATTCAATTGTTGTTTTCTCTGCAGATCCTTTCTTGCCTTTCCAACTGTCCATATTTGAAAAGTAGGTCAAAGCACTAACTCTGATTTCGAAGAAAAATGTACATCTTATGGCCAAAAGGACTAAAATCATATCATCCTTGTGCAGCTATTGTAAGCTTCAGTGATTTTCCTGTTGAACAAAAGAAGCAAGCTGAAGAATTAGGAGTGTCCTGCTTCTCGTGGACAGAGTTTTCAGAATTGGTAACTGGTTCTCGCAAATTCTTACCGTGTTACAATAATGGGCTGTTATTTTGCAGGACATTGAATCGATATTGTCAAATTTTGCTGATTTCTTCTCCTGCCTGGCTTGAATCATAGGGGAGTTCGGATTACGATTTGCCACCAAAGCAAAAGACGGATATCTGCACAATAATGTATACAAGTGGAACAACAGGAGAACCCAAAGGTGTTATTCTTACCAATGAAGCTGTAATGACAGAAGTATTGGCAATCGACCGATTTGTGGTACTCACAGACAAAGTGGTAAGACAAAATTTGTATCATCTTCGTCCTAACTTCATGGACTTTAGAGGTACTTTGTGATATTGTAGGATTCTCTTGCCACATTCTTTGAGTAGTAGCACTCTACTAACTATTTACTACGGATTCGCCATACATTCGGTTGCTTTGTTATCATCCAAGGGAGCACTCATGTTCATGATGTCTATTCCTGAGGGATGTGATTAAATGTGATGAGAATAAAGAAGGCAATAGCACGTGGATATATTAAAAGGAGAAAAACTTGCAGTATCACATGGCAGTTTTCTATGTCTATCGAAAGGATTGTTTACCTCCACTTTACTTTACAGTTTCATCTTTTGCAGTTTTCAGAAGAAGATACATACTTCTCCTTCCTTCCTCTGGCTCACATCTATGATCTAACTATGGAAATTTACTGCACATACAGAGGTACCTCAATAGGGTTTTGGCAAGGGGTAAGATCAACAAATACGGCACATCTTTATTGTTGATGTAGAATTTCTTTACGACTTGTGACTGGGCTGCATCTTATATGACTATCATATTGCATAAATTTTTCAGGATGTGCGGTTTTTGCTGGAGGACATCCAAGAACTGAAGCCCACCATCTTTTGTGGCGTTCCTAGAGTTTACGACCGAGTATATAGTGGTTAGTAGTGGGAATAACAAAAAACTACTAAGACCATTCTTTTTCTTATAGAAAGATATTCGTCGATATCTAGTTCTGCAATAATAATGTGGTCACGATGGTTCCCATTCTTACAAGCATCTCTGCTCTCATGAACACACTGGGTTCCTTCTCCATTTGGGAAGATGGCCCATCAAATCCAGACCAGAAAATTCCTATTTCTGACCCCTGAGCTCTTGGTTAATTTCCTTTTTTGAAGGTATACTTGCAAAGGTTTCATCAGGGGGCACAATACGTAAAAAATTGTTTGAAGTTGCCTACAACTAGTATGTTTCCTCAACCATTTTCCTCCTGAATTATCTTTGTTGATTTTCAATGCTAATAAAGATCTGTTATTGGCAGCAAGCTGCAAAATCTCAAGAAGGGACTTCCACAGGAAAATGCATCACCTCTTATGGACAGGCTCGTCTTTGATAAGGTTCAAATCCTCTCTCCTCTTCTGCATCTGGTCAATATATCTTTCTTCAGTACCAAATGCTTTTCTTTTATTTTGTTAGACAAAGCTAGCTTTTGGTGGAAGAGTCCGTATCCTATCATCTGGAGCTGCACCATTGTCTAGTCACGTTGAAGAATTCTTGAGAGTCACAACCTGCTCAAGTTTGTCTCAGGGATATGGTATGATAGAATAGTACCTGATAAGTTGGGCATTTAAGGGCTGTGAAGTTTAGACAGGGTCATATAGTGCTTCTCAATTGCTAGGTCTCACTGAGAGTTGTGGAGGGTGCACTACTTCTGTAAAGGATGTGTTTTCCATGGTGGGAACTGTCGGAGTGCCAATGCCCTCTATTGAAATGAGGCTTGAATCAGTACCAGAGATGGGATATGATGCACTTTCGAGCACCTCTCCTCGTGGAGAGATCTGCTTGCGAGGAACAACATTATTCTCTGGCTACTATAAGCGTCCCGATTTAACAAATGATGTCTTTGTTGATGGATGGTTTCACACAGGTAAGAAAAGCTTTGGAGTTGGTTGAAAGTGCTTCATTCTATGGATCTTGTTAGGTTTTGGAGTTATCTTGGAAGGTTTTCAGAAAAGAGTTTTCTGTTTCTTCACTTCCAAAAACATTTTCAGTTTTTACTTGAGAAATGCCAAAGTAGAATTTCATTTACATGTGCTCAAGGAAAAGTGTCCTTTTTATGCTTTTTTTTTTTGGTCATTTTCTCGAAGGTGGATACAGAATCCATTTTACCAGATCTGAAGTCTTGTTGTCTTGCCCTCTTTTACTTCATCGATTAATTAGTTTGATGGTCAATATCAAAAGGGCTGATTCTTTGCTTGGTCTCTCTTCTATACAGGCCGATGACTAACAATCATAAAATGCTGTTTTTCTTAACCTTTTACAGGTGACATCGGAGAGTGGCAGCCGGATGGAGCAATGAAAGTTATTGACAGGAAAAAGAACATTTTTAAGTTGTCTCAGGGTGAATATGTCGCTGTGGAGAATGTTGAAAGCGTCTATCGTCGCTGTCCGCTTGTAACTTCGGTATGCATAAAAATGTAGCCTCTTCATGCCTGTTCTGATTAAAATCCAGGATACTTTTGATTGATAGCATCTTTCTATCATATATGTCCTACAGATTTGGGTATATGGGAACAGCTTTGAGTCATTCCTTGTGGCTGTGGTGGTGCCCGACAGAAAAGGCCTAGAGGAATGGGCTGCGGGCATTTCTGAGGAAGTAGGGGATTTCCCAGCACTCTGTCGAAACCTTAAAGCTCGGAAATTCGTGTTAGATGAGCTGAACAAAACAGCACGGGATCACAATGTACACACACTAAAACTTTTTTGTGCACCACCATTGTCATTGACATCTCACTCTCTGACTCTAACTTCCAAGTTGTACAGCTTCGAGGTTTTGAGATGTTGAAGGCAGTCTATTTGGAGCCGAACCTCTTTGACATAGAGAGGGATCTGATCACACCGACTTTTAAGTTGAAGCGACCGCAACTGCTCAAGTACTACAAGGTAATAGAAAACTTTTTGGTACCAAAAAAGATTGCTGTCTGGAATGATCATAGGATTGCTTCTGAACAACATTTTTCTCTTGCAGGATTGCATCGATCAACTGTATGCAGAAGCAAAGGGAGCAAGAGCATAGGAGGAACTGGTCTGGAACCGGAAGAACTTTGCCATCTATTATTTGCCGGACTTGACCGTGTTAATAATACAGTCTTATTCGAATGCTAACTTCATTGAGAGGCAAATTGGATAGCAAACATGAATACTATATTGCTGTTTCTTCTTTGTGATGGTGGGGGATTGGGAGGATGAGGAGTTGTCGGGTACTCCACAGGAATTTATGAACACATGTTCCCTCTTGCCTAGGGTTGGGCATGAGCCGATTCAGTTCTCTTTGGAACTCGAAAAATTTCCTCGTCTAAACCTATCCAAAATTGTACAAGATTTTGCAAAACGACCTGAAGAAAAATGACGCAGTACCAACATATCAATCACTATATTCTATTAATCACTAGAACCAAAAACCCAAAGAGCACGGACAATGATTTCTTGGATTGTGGTCTCTAAACGCCCAAAGCCTTCTTTTTTTAACATAATCAAACAATGGCATCAGGGTCTTGAATGTAGGTAGAAGCAAGCAAATATGAGAGTAATGGAACTACTCAGATGCCACAGCAATGACGATTCACAGGAGATCAACGACTATAGCCCAAGCAGGGTAGATGAATAGGATGATAATCCCGCCGGTGTTCGAGATCCCACGGGCCTGGGTGAAGGAGTTCCGGAACCCTCCGGAAGCTCTGATATGCTCCTGGAGGAGGTAGCACGCAATCGCAAGGCATATTACGACCCCGACAATATCATTCCGGAACGTGCTGGCAAATAGGCTCGGGGCGACCACTATCAGAAGTATCATAGCAGCGGGCAGCTCCAACCATTCTTCAAGACAAGACAGTAATTGCCAACTGGATGAGAAGAGGAAGAACCGAGACAGAAAACTTCAAAAGAATAAGACAAAGTGCAGCACTTTTGGGACCTATAGTTGATTTGGGCATTTTCTGAAAAGCTGTTTTCAGATTTTCCAAACGCAGTTCTTAGGAAATCGGGTCTGAATGTGTTTTCATTTCAGTGGTTTCAGTATTTTCCCTTTTTCTCTCCGTTGGAAAGCAGAAAACAGATGAAGAATCCTCAAAAAAAAAAAAAAAAAAAGAGTTCTCCAGTTTTCTATGAAAAAGCACTGTCAACCTTGGTCCCATTCATTGTCAAAAACAGAAAACAGGGAAAATCAAAGCAACTGAGGGTACCAGGGAACCGCCGGGGAAAGAACAGCCGAAGGATTACAGCAACAAAAGCAATCCACCTCCCAATCTGTCCCCTGCACATCAGAGGAATCTGGTGAATTCGACAATTGGATGGAGATGGCTTCCATCGCGATAAAACTATTGTCTTTGGGATACTTCGGTTGATTCACCTGAATATGTTGAAAATCAGTGAAGGAAGACTGAAGAATATGTAAGGGATCAAGAGTCCGGTGAGGATGTTGGTTTTCCAATGAGTTCGATCCAAAACCAACAGATAACTGCACAGACGAAAATCACCCAAAATGGATTAGAGGAAGAACAGTGAGGGAATGATAGAAAGTGGTTTTCCAATCCTTCACCACACAAACAAGTCGAGGAGCATGCATCAAGAGTCTTCGAGGCGATTCCAAGAAGGAAAAAATGAAATGAAAGATATGGCATGGTCAGTAGAGCATACTAACTAATAATTCAGCTAAAAATGGATCTTTTTGTCCAAAGCTGAAAAGGGAAATCTCAGAAAATCAATGTCTGTGCATCAAAAGTCAAATTGAAATCATAAGAATGTCCAAAGAGAACAACTTTAATGGCATAAATCGTAGCGAAGGGTCGAGAAAACATTGAGAAGAGACGGATGGGCAGACAGATACTGAATCATAAATAAGGTTCGACAGAACCTTAAGAACAGATAGAGAAACAGTCATTGATATACCATATCGAATTAGCAGCAAATTCAGAAAAGAAAAGGTGAAAATTCCAGGCGGAGTAGTGCTTTCACACGAGATTCCACTTCCTGATCTACCCCTCTAGTTTTGCACACAGGGCAAAGTCAGGCAGAGCACAGAATCACGAATTGCGAACAAATGAACACAGAAAACTTGGCAATAAGAACAGGGCATCGTGTGTCGAGCTGAGGGAGAGAGGAGAGTTAGCAGCATACATTGCAGCGACAGAGGCGACCCATTCAAGAAGCGTAGTCCCGAGCCCCAGACTCCCCAGCCTGATCGCGTGGTTGACGAGCTTCTTAGCGGCTGTGCTCAGGTCCTGCAGGTCGGTGCTGATGAGATCGGTGGCTTGTTGATCGGTCTTCATCCTCAGGTATCCGTACTTCCCCATATCCGCCAACTGCCCTGCTCGGAGAACGACAAAGAGATCAAGGGAAATGGGCAGGGGAGCGAAGAGAAGCGAAAATGAAGTGACCCTCTTGTGCTGGAGGTGAAGAGAGTGCACCAGAGCGAGGACAGAGAGCTTACGGAGAGACGAAAAGGGTAGAGGTGTGTTCGGGTGAAGAAACCAAAGTCAAAGAAGAGGAGGGAGTACAAAAAGCTATGAATGCGACCGAGGATCGGATTAAATGCAATATCCAAACATCTTTTCCTTTTCGGTGTCCACTGCTAAGTGGACACGTACAATATAAAAAAAATTATAGTGTACCGAGAAAAAATTAATTAAATTATTTTAATAATTCATAATTATGATAATTACTTGAATTATTAACACAGATTTATTTGTCTCTTATAATTTAATTGGAATTTTCTCACGTTATGTAGTAAAGTAAGATCATATAAGAATTACTTGTAATCCAAGTTCGGCTTACCACACTAATAAGCCGGTGCTTATTCTTATTATTTAGTCTGTCCGATATATTAATGATTAAATTGCTTGATTCTATCATGCTTTTACATGAGAAAATCTTACATGTAACGGAAGTATCATGATATAGTATTTATATGATGTCATACGAACTGACATACAATATGTTCTTTATACAAAAGACTCTCCCCTTTTATACAGAGAAAAGAGATTAATTTATATTTGAATCTGGTAAAAGTTCTTTTTTTTTTTTTTTTTGGTCGCCAGCCACGGTATCCAAGCAGGCCCCACCAGCGGTGAATCTGGTAAAAGTTCTGGTAGGATAGTTTCCAATTACAGGGATATGATCGAATGCTCATCTATATTCTAGAGAACGACGCTGATTAGAGACGAATAAAACGGTCTCTGTCGAGTGCCACCTCATCAAAAATGAAAATAGTTTATTAATCAGTCAATCGGGCAGATGATTGAGTAAAGGGTCTCCACGTGGACCCACTAATTGCTGGTGCCCATGTCGGTAGGATATCTTCCTCGACGAGTGCTTTCCGGACAGCTGTCCATGTCGGCCCCACAGTCATAATTTGAAAAACATGTTCTCAATTTTTAACTGTTTAATAGTTTAATTTTTTTTTTTTTTGGTTTCCCACCCGGTGTCCGGTACCCGAAGGCTGGCCGACTAATCCGGATTCGGGGTACTGTCGGGCGGTTTCCCGGGGACCCCTCCCAAGAAGGTCTGCTGCGTTCACAGGGGCTCGAACCCGGCACCTCTGCTTAAGCGACACAAGCCCCTTCCACTTGCGCCAACCTTCGTTGGTTTAATAGTTTAATTTAATATTTATAATTTGATAATTTAAATTAAAAGATGTATAACTTATCTCCAGCTTCAAGTATCCGCCCAAGTCAAAAAAAAAAAAAAACTAATAATTGATCAATTTGGTATTATAAATAAATTAGAAAAGCATACTTGACTTCATGCAGTTCCAAAAAAGTTGGACAAATCCCTATTTGACACGGCTTCGTGAAACATCTTACTAAGACAACTTAGGGAAAAAAAAAATAATCTGTAATGATACGTGGTGATATTGGCTAGGGAAGAAATCAAACCAACGGATAAAAATTGTTAAAATGTCTGATGATTTTGATCAAGAACAATGCAGGACACCAGGCACGTCCCATGCTTCCATTGGTTTAGTGTTATATATATATATATATATATATATAGATGCATATGGATATAAAGATCATTTGATATGATATGATATGAACCATGTAGGTCCCACGACTTAGGTGGTGGATGTAGTCGCTTGTCCTACTCGAATAATTCACGTATCCTGCGCGATCCAAATTCGGGTCTTGGGATTGAGTGAAGAACATGTTCCCTTTTTCTGTTTATATTACTGGTATTCAGAAGTCTTGTGAGAACTTTGACTAATCCAGTTCGAGTCGGGTTAGCTCGCTAAAGAGAAAAATTCTTCTAGTATGTAATTTTTCCTATTTACAAATACTTGAATCCGAGATCTTTACTCAAGGAACTAGGCGTCGAACCACTTGAATCGGGTCGTGGTAGTTGAAAACATGCTCCTCTAATCATCTGTCTTTTTTTTTTTTTCCTCCCTCGTATCCTCAAATCTAAAATTTAACGAGCACGGACCAATCTAAGTTCCATCTGAATAGTTGCCTTATAAATAAAACTTTCATAATCAGAATTTTTCTTTATTTATAATACTCAAATCACCGAGCCGACTAAACTAACCTACAATGAGCTCTTCCTCTTCTCTTTTTGTTGATTCTCGAGTCCGTTCTTCTTCATAATTTGAGTTCAAAATGGAAAATAACTTAAATTGCTAGGTTGACAGTGTCGGTGTCATTTGCCATTCTGGTAGACTTTCAAAATTTACTTCAATGTGCCATATGCATTTTTCGATTATAAAAGGAGCTTACCGCATAGAAATATGAGAAGAGATGTGTACAAAAAAATCTCTTGAATGAGAATCAAACTTTAGATGCATTGGTCTCTAATTAAAAATGATGTCGCAGATTTTTTTAGTTGGGTTTATCAAGTTTTGACATCTTTTAGTGCGCATTATTTAATATTTAAAAATTTAATAAATCTTAATTAATCCACATCTGAGGCGGGATCAATTAACTTTTTCACTATAAATTTTTTTAATTAATAATATTTATACTCGATACCTTATTTAATAAGAAAAATGTTAAAGTAAACTTAATCAGCCTGTAAGAGAGAGAGACTTATGTCAGGCAAACATTATTAGGAACGGTATATATTTTTGGCTCTTAGTCTTAATTGAGCAATTAATTCGAGTGGTGAAAGCAGTTCTATTTTTTATCAGGAGAAAAGTCTCGTATGTAATGGATATATCATATGTCAGTGCTGAAATGATATCACAAATTAATAAAATTAAATTATTTTATCTTTTTTCTCTTCAAATTTCATAAAAATAATTAAATCTTATTAACTTGTGATATAACGTCGGTATTATTATATGATATACTCATTATACATAAATCACAAGACTCTTCTCATCCCAGGTTTGCTCTCATGGCACCAAAATTACGACCGCTTTTCACCCGAAGAGGAAAATATTTCTGAGAAGAAATGTTCGGTCCATTAGAATTCAAGGCGTCATATCGGCCTCAGCATGTCCCGGAAGGCTCCTCCGAAATAGCAAGAGCAGTCCCTGAACTTCTGACTCATTCGATTGCATCCCTACAGTTTGATCTTACTCAATCAATTCCCCTGACTCCGAATAAGCATTCGGCTCACCCCCTCATTCGGATACCGTCGGTCATCAGCAGCACATCGACTCGAGGATCCAGACATTTTGAGTTCTTGGTCGAGACTTTTCGCGATTGAACACAGGAAAGAAATCTCCAGGGGGATCGGAAGGGTCAGAAAACAGAGGAGGTCGAAGTCTCGACGAACAAACAAAGCACGTGACAAATTACTTGCCTCACCCTTCCCGAAATTGAAACCGACGCAAGTGGATTAGGCAGATCACGAACTGTCACAATGTGCGAGGAACCATCAGGGTTCATCGCGTCTAGTGAATTAGTCAAAGTCGGGTCGGGACTCGAAACGGCATAGCTTCAGACATCTGGGATGTGGAATAAATTCGGGTATCAACTCTCAAGTCTCCCTCTCATTGTTTCGATGACTAATTGATACATACGATTTCAGCAACAAGCTGCAAATCATGAAAAGCATTGGATCCATATCCATATAGGTTAAGAGCACAGAGTCCCGCACCACATTCTGCTGATCATCGTCGGCTTTTGACGGGCTCCTGGCTATCAAGAGGGCACGAAGCGGTCCATGAGCAAGTTGACGGTGGCCTCCGACATGGTTGTCTCGGCCGGAGCCGCCTGCGCCGTCTCCGACCCCTTCCCGCTCTGCTCCTCCTCCTCTTCCTTGGACGGCTTCGAGACCTGAAGAATCTTCCTGTTCCTGAGCCGGACCTTCTCCCAGAGCTTCGTCAGCTCGCTTTCCCACATCTCCAGCAGCGTCGACATCATCGAACAATTAAAACGTCCCCAAAAGTAGAAGCTCGCCCCAAGGAGGGAAATCTATACGTTTTCTAACGGTGGGCGGGCTCGCGGGTACATGTACGGAAATGAAGAAATTCTTAAATAATTATATTTTAATATATAATACGAGAAAATATTAATTATATTGTGATAAGTGGATAAATTGATGCTAATTACACGAGAAATTACCTTATTTATTATTGGTCAAATCAGTTTAATTAATTATTCCTCATTAAGTCGTAAATTGGGACCGTCTAAAATTTTTTCATAGAAATGAGACATGGCAGTTTCTTTTTGGAGAGATTTGGGAATTTCACTATTTAAGCACTGACGCGTGATGAGATCATTTTACTTACGAATTGCTCATTCAATGAGGCGTTTCATTTTGACCGGAGATTAATCCGAGTGTGGACGCCCACACATACGGTCAAGGTTCGGGGGCCCAACACAGTAGGCTGGGAGGATGTTGAGTTGGGGTTGTGGTTCCATGTGATGCGGACACCTGCGTTTTCCGTGCACTAGCATGATCAGAAGACAACTTTCGATCACCGCGTTTGTCCTGGGCATGTCCAGTTCCTCGATCATCCCGGTAGCCAGCCCGTTGCTTGGAAGCTTATCAAATTTTGAACCGATCAACTGTGATAGGGTCGAATCATTCGTGTTGTCACACTCCATGATCTCACATCTGGTTATACAAGAAGGTTTTGGGTGTGCGCCTGTATATGTATGTGTAAAAATCAGTGATGTTGGGAGTACTGAAACCAATACTGTGACAGTGAGTTCATGATATTATATATGAAATCAGAGCTAGCTCGACTGGCAATCATGAAATTCTAAAATGAAAAGATATAGTTTGTAAAAGTCAAACCACCAGCAAAGTTCCCGGCGAACAGTTTAATCAAGGTAACAATCTCCGTGGTTTCACGTAAGACCGTGAGCAGCGCTGCAGCGGACAAGACACCTACGGCAGGAGGAAGAAACTTCGCGTGCCTTCGCCTTCCTTTTCTCCTTTCTTTTTTTGTCACCACACGGCCGAGAGCGTTTAGCCGAACGGGACGAGCAATTCTTCCAAATCTCCACCTAACTGAAAATCCCCTTCATGTCATACCAATCATTTACGTCCCAGTATTCCTAATTCAGGATTCCCACGCTTGGTGATGGTATATCTGCGAAACTTCTTATGTGTTTCGGTGGGGGTCGAGACTGGAAGTGATCGTAGAAGCCACGTACAATTTCGGGAGCATGTCCAGAGTGCGTGTTGAATTGTCAAAGTTAGACCGGTCGACTAGTCTTGATGGTTTTATATGTTATATTACAAACGAACTTACAAAATTCTCCCCTACCCTTCTTTCAAGTAAAGTGAATTGGTTTTAGTGGTAAGATATCTCTTTCTATAAAGTAAGGTATCAGATTAAAATCCCATGAATAGAGAAAATTCATCTTAGAAGAGCTTATATCTAGTGGACCCCACTTGGCTTAAACTGGACTGGATATCAATGGTACAGATCGAAAAAATAGTCGTCTGAATAGACTGCACTGGTCAATCTTTATGGGCCAACTGGGAGAGATCCAAACTGCATTGGACCGTGCCTGGCCGCATATGTAAGCGTGGCTCAGTAAGTTTTGTGTCCTGTGGGCCTAAATTTAACATTAAATAATAGACGTCCTTCAATTGTAAAGTTCCAACTCTTGAAGGGGGAACCTGCAATTTAAGGGAGGGGAAATTCAAGAAAAAGTAAAAGAACAGGACTGGTAGGGGTATAATGAGATAATAGAACAAAAGTTTGGATACAATCGACGACATTGGACTTTGGAGGACTAAAAATTCAATTTACTGTTTCTCCCAAGTCCAGGGCAGTGACCGTACCTCCCACTGGAGGGCCGAAATCAATGTTCTCATAAGCTTGGGGGGCTAAATTGCAAACAAGGAAACTCTGGAGGCTCTACGCCGACCTTACAGAAACTTATTAAAGCACCGAAGCGCCGTCAACAGATGAACTCATCAGCGACTCAGCGCGCTCTCTGATTCCCTCCCTGCCACCCCCAAATTTCTTCTCTTCTTTCATCTTCCCCTCTCTCTCTCTCTCGTAGAAACCCTAGCTCGGTCGGAGGTCGAAGAGCGATGTCTTACGACGACGTGGAGATCGAGGACATGGAGTGGAACGAAGAGCTCCAGGCGTACACGTATCCCTGCCCCTGCGGCGACCTGTTCCAGATCACTAAGGACGAGCTCCGCCTCGGCGAGGAGATCGCCCGCTGCCCGAGCTGCTCCCTCTACATCACCGTCATCTACAACCTCGAGGACTTCGCGGATGGCTCCGACAAAAACAAGAGCTTGCAGCCCTCGAAGCAGCAGGCCGTCGCCGTCGCTTGAATTCCCAGGACGTGTGCCAACTCAGTTTTGCGGTTCTGTGATCTCTGATAGTCTT
The DNA here is from genome assembly GCA_037672795.1 of Lagerstroemia speciosa. Classification (NCBI taxonomy): domain Eukaryota; kingdom Viridiplantae; phylum Streptophyta; class Magnoliopsida; order Myrtales; family Lythraceae; genus Lagerstroemia; species Lagerstroemia speciosa. The sequence goes on along the minus strand of CM075289.1, from coordinate 6,646,093 downwards.
TATGGTTGTGCGAGCGCTTATTAGGGTTCCGCTGTAGCACTTGATCTCTTTGTAACAAATGACTTAAATTTATGAAATTGACTGTTGTCCCCGTTCTGCATCTGGTTTTCTGGGAGCCGATATGAACCACATTTTATTGAAATCGATTGGCTCCGTGAGTTGCGACGTCGGCACCATGGCTATTCATGCCAAGTTTTCGGGATGTCAATCCATTCATTGACGGTTTCGATCATTCAAGTCTCTGTTCGTGATCCCGTTCCGGCTAATAAAAATGCAAACTTGGGATAGTGAACGTTCTTTCTTGCCTGGTCGTAAGGGGCTGGCCTAGCGATCGTGGTAGTTGATATGCGAAGATTGCTAATTCATATTCGGATCTTGTAGAATTGTTTTCTAGTGAAGTGCATTACATCGTTGAGCCATTTCCTGGTTATCTTAAGCTTTTTCTTGAAATAGTCGAAATCGATGTCCGGGAACTTGCAATCTAGCTCATTCACTTACGTCCAGAAGAAACAATGAGTTCTACAGTTATATCAAACAAAGCAGACAATCTTCTGAATCAAAGAGACAGGGCCCAAACCGAAAGTAGAAGTTCGAGGGAATCTCTCTCACTCGTTCTCCTCAACCCAAGCTTCGATCCTGAGGAGCACAAACCCGACTGCGACCCCGATAAGTACGAGTCCGTTCATGATTGCAGCGATCCTGAAGATCTCACTGGCGGCATTGCAGGTCGAGCCCAGAGCCCCACCCCTGCCGGTCTTCCCATTCGAAGACCTCAGTGAGCTCACGATGTTTGCAAATGACTGCTCGGTGGAGATCGAGACCCCCAAGGAGGCTACACAGTTACGAGCCTTAAGTCCGCCGAACGAGTTCAACCCGCCTATGTGGCGGACAACTCGAGCCTTTGGTATGCAGCTGGCGGTGAAGATCGTGGCTGAGGCTGCTGTTGCTGCTGCCATCGTCGGCTCTGACCCACGACCTAATACAATCATAACACGGGGGAGAGAGGGATAGATACTACTCTTGATCTTGTGGATCGATGCGTTTAATACAGAAAAAAAGAAGTCGAAGGTCTTAGGGTTTATTGCTGTCCTTACCTGCGTTGAAGTGATCTTCTGGAGAGCTGAGCTGTGGGGAGGAAAGATTGGTTGGGGGGGGGGGGGGGGGGGGAAGGAAAAATGCAGAGTTTTGAAAGGAAGAGGATAAGGTGGAGAGGGAGTCGAGTGTATGGTTGGCTGATAAAACGGATGGGATGTGTCCGATTTCTAAAGTAGATTTTGTGCCGATGGAGAACAGTGACTGTGGAAGAGAGGAGCTGTACCACACAACTTATATATGGGGCGGCTCAATTTAGGAGGCGGAAAAAAAAAAGAGCAATTGTATCGAAGCAATTGATAGAACGCATGCCGTATCACCATGCTCGGACCCTGACAGTTGAAACCGCCTTCACGACTTGATTTCCTTCGGCGAGTGATGATTAACGACTTGTCATGTCTTAGTCGAGCCTCGGAACTGGAGAACCTTGTTCATATTCAGCCTTTGATTAGACTGAGAATATAGTCTTCTGGTTTGGATTGGTGAACATAATGGAGAAACTCCAGGAAGGTCCTCAGTGTGAACAGCATCATTATCCCAGGAAAATTGTATGGACGCCATTAGAAGTTGCTACCGTCCCATTTTATTGATAAAAAAGGGTTCACATTGAGCAGAACCCGACATGGCAGGGGAGAAAACTAGATCGCTGCATCTTAACTCTCATTCTTCTTGGCACCACAGGCAACGGTATCGACAAGTTCTCCCAGCAAAAGATGGAAAGGATTAACAGAAAGTCCACTTTGTCGCTAGCTCGAGGTAACGATATATACTTACAGCGCTACTCATAAAGGATGGCAGAAGAAGTCGGATGATACTTGAATGCAGTAAGCCAGCAAATTTGATACCGAAACTCTTTTAACAGCATCATATTAGGTTCAGCTCACACTAAATTGAACTTGCAAGCATATGCAGGCTAGGTTGCTACTAGATGTCCATACCCAGAAACCTGATCAGTTACTAGACAGCAAGTGAGACAAGGTTAACTGACAGGAACATAAGATAACCCGACCCAGAAGATACAACCAACCCCATAAGATCATTCATTACCGAAAGTGCTGACTCAGTAACATAGCATCATCGACAACACGGAAGGTGGTGACTTTCAAAATGACCTCTCGGGCAGAAATGAGCTCGAATACACAGACATCTCCTTCATCCAAGTTGTTCTCCAATGAGAAATCGTACCACCCCCGGCTTAGCTTGGCCTTACCTCCTTTGTAGAGGCATCGAACGGGCCACTGCTTCCCATCAGAACGCTGGAGCTTTATGAATCCTGAGACCCCATTTAGGTGCTTTTCAGCGAAGCAGGAGGGAAGATACTGCAAAGATTTTAAACAGTTCCCAATTAAGAAACTATGAGAATCCAGAACAGCAAGAGGATTATCCCAAAAGAAAAAATGGAACAAATAGAACCATTGTATCCTGGCTCAATTTCGATTTGTTTCAGATCTCAGAAATTCTAGGGATATGGAAGAATTGGCTATATTTCTGGTTCTGTTCCAAGACCTAACAACCATAGATCCAGTTCAGTACAATTCTTTTGCCCCAAGTTCAAAGCATCACTCAATTTTCCACCATCAAAACCTACACTAGAAGACACAGTTTTAATCCACCTTGGTTACCCCCCTTTTTTGGCTTTTAATGCCACCACCAAGTGACCTATCCGGTTTGAATCCTCCAAATGAAAACTAAACGCAGCATAGGCCCAAGTATGTGGAATTCGCACGTGGATCACATGGACATTTGCATGTCCAGGGACCCACAGCTGACTCGATAAGAAGTACACTGTAAATAGAGAAAGGAAAAAAAGCATAGAGAATGTTGACTGGTTATGGATTCACCATGATGCAACCACGGTACAGGTAGGATGGCCGCAGGACGACCCGGCAGAATGGATTCTGGGGCTCAAACATTTTGGCCGCATTAATGGCTCGTTCCCTATCTTCTGCTGTAACAGTTCTCTTCCGAGAGGAAGCGCTAGCATAGAACTTAAGCCTCATCTCTGACTCTTCACCCGGTTGAGTTGATGAGATCGGCTCGCCTGCAGTATCAGGGAAATTCCAATCATACAGCAAGCCATATGAGAAGCATTCGCTGTTAAATGAAAACTCGATATCGTATCTCTTACAGGTTCTCCTCTTAGATATTTTAAACCATTTACCAATTTATCTTAAAAAGCCTAGCAGGTGTGCATCTCTATTTGGCTCTAGAAAAACAAGTGAAGCCATCCAGTCTTCCATTTCTTCTCTTTTAAGAAAAATAAAGAAAGATAATGTTTGATTGCAGCTTGCAAGAAATGTTGGATCACAAAACTTCAGCAAAGTCCAATTGAATGCATCTCGTAACATATTTTCTTCATTTTTTTTTCCAAGAAAAGGGGAAGATTGAAAACGAATTTACCAGATTTCTAGAACCAAAAGGAGATAAATTATCCACGTTTAAAACAATTATTAGTCAGATAACTTTCAAGTATAGGACTTATCATCAAAGGGGAACTTGAGTTACAAAAGCTCACTGGCTTCAGTTGTCCGCTTCTTCCTCCCACGTTTCTTGGGTTTACGTGCTTCTTCACCTGAAGACTGTACCTTCATCCCGTCCCCCTCACTCTTGAGCTTCATCTCACCTGAACAAAGAACTTCTTGAGCGGAAGGTCGAACTCCTGGATGAGAATGCACTGTATTCTTCGCCGCGGGATGCATGCTTCCATTAAACAAGCTCTGCAGAGCTGTCGGGTTAAAGCTCCGGCTCAGAGTAAGCTGATCTACACTACCGCTACTATTCACAGCCTTCTTTTTCAATGAATCGGTGGCAGCCTGATATTCAGGTGCAGTGTCCAGGGCATCGGATGATTCGTCATCTTCCATCTCATTCCACAGAGCATACTGCCTAACTTGCTGGTATTGTTCTCCACTAGCCAAGCCACGGCCATGGGGCTGGTAGTTGATCTCTGACGTTTTCAGGTTGTAGATGTAAACATTAAATATAGATGTGCCCTCATATCTGAAGATGAGGAAGTACCCAATACCTATAGAGTAATGTTCAGCAAATTCCTGCCACCCATCATGGAACCAGAATTTGTTATCTACCTTTCTAATCCCTACACGCCAAATGTTACCGTCGGGCACATGCAGGGTGGCAACAGGAGAGAGTTTATCTCTGAATTTCCTGAGAAAATTCTCTGGAATCCTCTGAGACAATCAAAAAGAAATTCAAGTGTCTTCCATCAGAAAATAGTGTGTATCAATAAAAATTTCAGGGAAAAAAACATGTGAAGAGAAAACTATTGACGAAGCTAAATGCATATGATAAGAATAAATCAAATCTGAACGTAAAGTCATTAGTTTAAATTTTATTTTTTTGCGGAAGTACACTGTTTCAAAAAAGGGGATCACTCATCCCCCTCTCTAAGAGAGGTGGTGATCTTTGTGTCATTAATATAATATTTATATGGATTAATAATGGGATGCACATAGCAAAAGATGAGTGCTCAATTTCAATGAGATATACAGTTTCAGATTCAAACTGGTAACTACTCAGAACCAGAAAACAAAATATTTTGAATCTTAAAATTCAGGAATTCTAACTATGTTAAATTCAGTTTGGATCTTACAAGAAATGGATTCTAGCTCTACAATTGCAATTACGGGCAACACCTCCTACAGCTAAATGCAATGGAATATGAGAAAGGGATAGAGCCAAAGGAAGCCTCACAAATATCTATTTATTTCTTAAACCAGCATATCTACAACTAGCACAAATGAGGCAAATGGCTCCGCAAGACCTGCTGCAAAGTTAAATTGAACTGATTGGGGGGCCATTGGTACTAGAAGAACTCCTTTTACATATGATTCTCATCAAAACAACATAAACTCATCGAGAAATGCTAATTGCGATCAGACAACCATGTGTGGAAAACTTAAAAGTCCAACTTGAGATAAATGGAAGATGAAAAAGGTCCTTCTATAATCTTTTCTCTCTGAGACGAACTCTATATCTGGCCATCTCATAATTGTTCCTATTGTTTTACACGTTTTACTAGTCTTAGCACAAGAAGTAGAATGAAGAGTCAAAATGTTATACCATATGAACTGCCCAAATTTTCTCCAAATAGACTGCAGATTAGTGCGAACTAAGGTCCTTGTTATTTTATCACACTAAGGCTTTTGCAAGAAAACAGGAAGGGAAAAGGAATTCTAAGAATTTCCTGAACTTCAATGAAACCTAAAGTTTCATTACAGACACCCTCAAACTTCATGTGCTAAGGAGGCTAACTCTGTAGCTTTTCGTACTGAGGCCTGGAATCAAATCATCTCCAAAAGTGAATTCAGAAAAGCATTTTTTCTGTGATAATCTTACTCTAATTTGATGAATCCACTGGGATCATCAGAGTAAGCTCTGGGGATTGAATCGTTCTATCACGGGGTCCCTTCATCAGCCCAAGAAGCGTCTAATAATCCACTTAACAGCTACAACACCCAACACCAACAGCAGCCAAGAAAGACAGCATAAGAAACCAGCACCAAAAGAAACCCATGCATCAACAATCAGGCACGATATGATTGGAGTGGTAAAACAAGACGAAGAACCAAATTCCACGGAGCAAACGGGGAACCAAACAAAAGGAGGGCTCGCCTTACCAGTCTCTTCTCTTTAATCGTGGACAGGAGCACTAATTTGTAGAAATACGGGCGGGGCATTGTGGGGTCTCCACTGATACGCTGAGAACCGAGCAAAGAAGAAAAAAAAACACACTTCCTCCTCCTCCTCCCCCCCTTCCCCCTCCTCAAACAATCACAGTTGCTACTGCTTCTCAACCATGGGATCCTTCATGCTCCGAAGCTCCTCTCTGGATCTGAAGCTCTCTCCTTTCACTGCCTTTTCCAGTCAAATGGTGGTTTCCTCTTCTCAGTGTAGGTTTTTACACTAAAAAATTAGCCAACTTGAGAGAATGTGCTGAACTCGGTGAGTCAGCTCGGATCAACTCTGCCGCAACTCGGCTCCCCGGGCACGATGGCTCGGAGGCGAGTTCCACACGCACGCCACTCCACGTGCAGCCCACGCTCCCGTAACCTGACTTACGATTCACGTTCCGCTGGTTTACTGGAATTCTCCGCAAAATCTAGGATCTATTTGAACTGATTTTATAAATTTTTAAATTAAAAATACAAACTTTCGAACATCACTGACAATCCCTTTGAAGATTTCATAAGTTTTTCCACGGCCTATATGTCTTTGAGCGATATCTCTAGTCGCCTGATTAGCATCATCGATGATCAAAAAGTCGAATACCTTATTACAATATTCTGCCTTAAATTTTGTTGTCCATACGAGTATCGCTGCTGCGGTGAGAAGCTCAAGCGTCGGTGGATCTGTTTACGAGGGACTGACTGGGTCGGGTCGTTTCAACGGTGGGGGGAATCCAGTGAGTGAAAACGACGCCGAGTCAACGAGGAAATTCCAGGGATTTTCTGACTTTATTCCGTGCTCGATTGAGACCAAGGTACTCGCACGTGTCAGCCTAGGAAACAGTTGGGGCCCACTAGATGCCCATTTGTGAATTTTTATGTATTTGTTTTTGAATTATTCTAATTATCTCCGAAAATCCGCGCATTCGCTTTGTATTAAATATCATCTCTAACTAGAATTTCTAGATCCATTACTGCTAAAATTCATTTCCAAATTATCAAGAAAAAAGGAAGCATCGTTGAACTTTTCTCTCTGATTTAAATTATCGATTTTGAGTTAATGGATTAAATTTTTGAATAATTTAATAGTCGAATAGTTAAAATTCCGCTTATTTATATCTTTAAGCCAATAAGAATAATTTTGGTTTATTTTTTATTTTCAAAATTATTATTCGCATTAATATGTTCTATATTACATTTATAAATCCTTATTTGAAATATTTAAAAGAAATTATTTTTCTCTTCATCCCACATAATTGTCCCCGCCTTTTGTTTGAATGATTTTATTCTCTCCGTATCTCACATCTTCCGATTCCATCGGAACCCAAACAACTATTCTCTAATTTCTCTTGAATTTCTAGTTATATATTTATCTTTAATCAGATGTACTTACACTTTTACGAAAATTAAAAAAAATTATTAAAAATTAACGAAGAAATTTTTACACTCATCTATACAGTTAATAATTTCACCTGTAAAACGGATCGGTTTAGTCCCACGAACCAAATTACTTGCAAACCATCATGGAATCCTTTTTGTTCTTTGCAATTCACTCGAGGGCGGTACTGCATGTTTAAATAAACAATTTCGTGAATTAATGTTATTTTTAACATAAAATTACGAGACTTTAAAAAGGATAATAATATTTCTTTATTTTTCTCTTTTTCTAATTCATTTTTAACACACGCGTCTTCTCTCTTCTCTAGAGAGAGAGAATTCTTTTACGAGTCATGAGTGAGAAATTGTTCTCATGTATTGAAAAATTATATTTGGACTTAAGTCCAATAAGATGAGAAATTGAAGGAATTTAGATTGGTATTAAGTTCATGGACTTAATATTTGTAATGTGGGATGTGTTGCCAAAAGCCCGAGTTCACAAAGAGTCCATAGTGGGAATAGTGAAAACTCAATCCCACATCGATAATGGATGACAATTTAAAAGTGTTTATAAGTTAATTGTGGTCTTATGATGAGTAAATCACTTCAACTATAATTGACCACTTCTGTTATAATTGATGACTTCCTCGCGATTCTCACGCTTGCGCCGAAGGTGCAGAGGCTGCATTTTGCCATTTCCCATAAAAAAATTTTTCCTTCAATAAACCGACCTAGGATTCCCGACTCTTCGGATTCCGGGCGGTTTGGGACAATAAATGTTGGATTAAAGGAGTATTAAGGCACGACATTTAGAGTCAGCCTGAATAAGGGCACTGAATGCCCGGTTCGATCAAATTGATGGCCGGTTTAGTATAATTAAGGGTTCTTAATGTCCGGTTTAGCCTTTTTAATGACTGCTTCAGTGCATTTATGACCGGTTCGGGGATTCAATTGTTTGGTTCTCTGCCATTAAGTCAGCAGCCCCCTCGTATACTATAAATAGGACCTTGGTCCTTAGGATCTGTGCACCTACACCAGCTCTAGAGCTCTCTCTTCTCCCTCTCTGCATCTGCATAGTTTTTCGAAGGTTTCCTGCTTCAATTTTGGTTAGCCTCCAGCTTCGGGTTTTGTATAGCCTCAAACTCAACCGTCATTGTATCCTGAGAGACTACAGTCCACGCTTCCTCGACACGACTAAAGGAGACAAATTAGTTTTAAGGAGACTGTGACCACCACAGGCCTTGACACAATCAGTAACAAATTTTATATTATAAGTCTGTCATTTCAATTTTTTGTGATATTTGATTATTCTTCTTCTACTCCATTTTTTGGTAAATTCTTTCTTGCACGACTTCGTACTTATAAAAAGAAACTAATCAAATCAAATCAAATTTATAATATTAATTCCCCTTTTATGGCCATCGAGATTTTTATTTTAATATATTTCAAATTCTGTATGATAGACTATGTACCCAGGCTATCATTTTTCATATCAATTTCCCTCCTTTTTTTTTCTTTCTCAATTTCTCTATTCTTGTTCTAATCGATCTGGGTTGCTACTGAATATTGTCAGACAAGTAGTAATTGTACATAAGATCACTGCTTTGATGATAGAGACCAATCAACCAGGTACAGATTTAGAGGTACGGAACCATTGGTCCCCTGCCCCTCAAAGTCAGAAGGAAAAGACCAGCTGCTATGAAAATTACTCTGATTTTACCGATTTCTCAATCGAATTACACTATTTTATTATGTTCATTCGGTTATTTTAATTTTTTTTTATTTCTGAATAAAATTTCTAGATTCATAGTGGATGGTGGCACCAAATCGAGCATGCCAAGTATAAAGCCATTCTTATAATCCAATGTTGTGTTTAGTATGGAAAAATAAAATTGAATGTAATGTAATAAGCTTTTTAGTATAAATTGTAATAGCGAATATTACTAGTTTTTGTGTTCATTTTAAAAATATGAAGGAGTGTTGAGGGGGTGATGGAACGATAATTCTTTCTTTTCAAGCAAACATTGTTCCATAAACTTCAAAAAAAAAATTTGCATTGATGGAATGATCATCATAAAAATTTTGCATTGATAGAAAATAATAAAAAAATAAATTAAATTACTCGTTCCATTCCTTTCGATTTCATCGTACCAAACACACACATCATAGGAGAAACCAAATTTAGCCTTGTGCTCAAGGGAGACCTGTTCAACTGCCATGCTAGATTTGCAATTGAAACTTGCCGAGTTCTAAATTTGACATCCCCCTCGATTGGAAGGTCAGGAGATGGTCGACCCTGTGGACCCCACATTCCAAGGTTGTTGGAAAACAACCTTTGCCTCCTTTCCTCTCCAGCCCCTCGATATAACACCCTGGCCTTCCCCAGCCCCTCCTCGTCTCCTATAAGCAGCCTCGGGGGCCTATCAAAGCTGTCGTGTTGTGGTCTCATCAATGGCTAGCCCTTTCCGAATGAAGCCCTCGGGTTGCTCCCTCGGCCTCCCCTCCCTGGCCCTCGTCCTCTTCCTCTCCTCCTCCCTGGTAACCTTCTCAGCCGCCCTGACTGACTCAGAGGTGGCAGCGATCGCCCGCCGCCAGCTCCTTACGCTCAAGGAGAACAGCGACCTCCCCGATGATTATGAGTACGAGGTCGATGTCAAGATGACATTTGCGAACCAACGGCTCCGGAGGGCCTACATTGCCCTCCAGGCATGGAAGAAGGCCATGTACTCCGACCCCTTCAACACGACCGGGAACTGGGTCGGGCCTGATGTGTGCTCCTACGCTGGCATCTTCTGTGCCCCGGCTCTCGATGACCCGACCCTCTCGGTGGTTGCTGGGGTTGACCTCAACCATGCCGACATCGCCGGTTACCTCCCGGCAGAATTAGGCCTGCTGACGGACGTCGCGCTGTTCCATATAAACTCGAACCGGTTCTGTGGGATTGTCCCGAAGAGCCTGTCGAAGCTCCAGCTGATGCACGAGTTCGATATCAGCAACAACCGATTCGTCGGCCTGTTTCCGAAGGTGGCGCTCTCCTGGTCCAACCTGAAGTACCTCGACCTGAGGTACAACGACTTCGAGGGAGAGCTGCCGCCGGAGCTGTTCGTGAAGGACCTCGACGCAATCTTCTTGAACAACAATCGGTTCACATCCGTCATCCCAGAAACGATCGGGGAATCGACCGTCTCGGTGGTGACTTTTGCCAACAACAATTTCTCCGGCTGCATACCGCGCAGCATTGGCAACATGACCAACTTGAACGAGATCATCTTCATGAACAACGGGCTTAGCGGGTGCTTCCCGGAAGAGATCGGGCTGCTTCACGAGATGACGGTCTTTGATGCGAGCGCCAACACATTCATCGGTACCCTGCCGAAGAGCCTGTCGAGCCTGGAGAAGGTCGAGGAATTGGACATCTCGAACAACAAGCTGATCGGGTCCGTCCCCGAGAATGTGTGCAAGCTGCCTAGTCTGTTGAACTTCACCTTTTCTGGCAACTACTTCACCGGAGAGGCCAAGGCGTGCTTGCCATCCCAAGGCGATCCGACTGTCTTGGAAGATGAGAGCAATTGCCTGCCTAACAGGCCGAAGCAGAAGTCACCCAAGGCATGCTTCCCGGTCATAAACCAGCCCGTTGATTGCAGCAAAGATGGCGGCGGATGCCGCGGCGGATCCTCTAACACGCCGTCTCGACTGGCCACGCCTAAACCGACCAAGCCTTACATCCATCCACCAAAGAGCTCACAAACTCCATCGAAAACACCAATCCCACCGTCTCCTAAAGAAGCATCGAAGCCATCTTCGCCTCCTCCGCATCAAGTTCCCAGTTCTCCCCAAGGATCGGGGCCGCCCACTTCCCCACCCGTCTCGCCTTCTCCAAAGCCAAAGTCCTCTCGGCCGCCAGTCCCGAAGCCTTCCACCCCGACTACTCCAGAGCCCTTGAAACCTGCGACACCGACTCCTAGTCCATCGGAGATTACTCCTCCACCTCAACCATCACCCGCTCCGACTCCCAATCCTCAGGCTCTGTCGCCAGACGGTCCAGGGGATCATGACCAGGGAGACATTCCCCGGGTACGGAGTCCTCCATTCCGAGTTAGAGCCCCGCCGCCTCACCAGTCTCCAGAGCTGGGTGCACCAGTACCTGATGCAGTTCATGCGCCACAGGCATCGCCTCCCAAGTCCAGGCAATCTCCGCCACCGTCTCCTAGGCAGTCTCAGCCACCTCCACCAAAGCCCGCACCGGAGGAACCCGGTGCTGACACACCTTCACCGTCCCCAGCTCCAGAAAAATCACATATTCGTCCACCTGCGCCGAAGCAAGTCAGCCGACCACCTAAATCAGTCAGCACTCCACCGGCGCCATTGATCGAATCAAAGCCTCCAACCGCTGCCCCTCCAAAGTCGACTCCTCAATTCTCGGCTCCACCGGATGTCCCCATTAGCCCAGTGCCAGCAGATGCCTCTCCTTCACCTCCAGCGCTGGTCCAGCCCCCAACACCACTCGTTCACCCTCCGCCTCCACCCAAGCAATCTCCAACCACCCCTGGCCACTCGCCACGACCTCCTCCATCGCCTGTCAGTTCTCCTCCACCACCGGTGTACTCTCCACCGCCTCCACCAGTCCAATCCCCACCTCCACCAGTCCAATCCCCACCGCCACCACCGGTGCATTCTCCTCCTCCACCAATCCACTCCCCACCACCACCAGTACACTCACCACCACCCCCAGTTCAATCCCCGCCACCGCCTCCTCCTCCACCAATCCACTCCCCACCGCCACCAGTACACTCTCCTCCACCGCCCCCAGTCCACTCTCCCCCACCGCCACCGGTACCCTCACCACCACCGCCCCCAGTCCACTCTCCTCCACCGCCACCAGTACACTCACCACCACCTCCACCACCACCCGTTTTCTCTCCACCACCTCCCAGCTTCTCCCCGCCACCACCAACCGCTTCTCCACCTCCTCCTCCTGTTGTCCACTCTCCTCCACCACCAAGCTTCGATGATATATTCCTCCCCCCGATCTTCGGATCCCAGTACTCATCCCCACCACCACCGATGTTCCCGGGATACTAACAAGCAATTTGCAGCTGCTGCAATGACCCTGCCCTACCCCATCTCCACTGCAACGCAGAGCGACAGAATTTTCATTCATCAATCTCCTCTGGAGTAAACTTGCCAGGGGAAGTTTAATATACAGAGGGGCTTTTGCATTATTACTTCAGGTGTAGTCCAAAAATTCATGAGCAGCAATACTCGATTTAGCGGTTGTTCTAAAATTTATATACATAACGTCCTTTCCGACAAAGGAAAAGAAAAATTACGGCTTTGATTATCATCTATGTAATTATGGAGCAACCATGGAATCTTCTTTGTCTTTCCAGGATTTTTCTTGTTGAAACCATGGAAATAGAAATAATCAATCCTCGGAGGGGCAAGGGACTGTGGGTGCAATGAGAAACTAGTTAATAGTGAGGTTACTCAATGTTTCTTTTCTTAAATAAAGTTCCTATTTGAATATTGCAAGTGATGAAAATTTATAATTAAAAGAGCTTTGACACTGAAAGACATTAATAAAATGCACAAGAAGAAGATGACAAAGTTTAAATTATGTCCCAGTTCTGAGATCTTATCTTATCACTGGGAATGAAGAAGACAGTTCAACTTTACCAATAAGTATTCAGTGCCCAGTGAGAGGTGTACATTTCACACGAGCTTGTTTATTGTTGATCTGTATTACATTTCGACAAACAACGAACAACAATATGAAGTTCGCCATGTACACAGGCTACCTCAGATCCAAATGTACGCGGAGTATATGTGAAATATACCACCGGCCGAAATTTCCCTCTGAAAATGGGCAAATTTCTAACACTTTCCAGTCCAAGTCTCGTTACGTTATACAAAACTCTGCATTGTTTTACAGTAAATGGGCTCCAAGAGGGAAAACAAATGATTCAGGGGAATACAACATCAAAGGAACAGATTGAGCAAAAGCCGAGCTCATCGACTGGGGCAGTCTTTCTTGCTGGATGACGATGATCACAGTCTCCGCAGCAACAAGCACAAACTGCACGGCCATATTCAGCAGCTTTATGCACATTTCTATTCTCTTGATCACCATTGTCCTCCTCGCTCTGTGTTACTGCTCTCCAATGGCGTTTCTGCTCTTCTATCTCTCCTTGGTTTGCTTTCTAGTAACTACTAAGGTGTCAGCGGCAGAGAAGCTATTTATACGCTGTTGTCACTGTTGCAAAATGGCTTTCCGAGGAATTGGAGGGCCGTTTTATCTTACATGTTTGTAGCTCCATACGCATATCGAGAACAAGTTGGCACATGGCATACCCAACAATCCCCGTAATGCTAGAGAAATGTTCTCTTTCGATTGTTGTCTTGATGTCATAGACAGCCCGTCAAAGAGTGGGCAGAAGGACAGGGCAGCAGTGAGTTGCTTTGTGCTCGAACTTGACGCAACCCCATTTGTAGAGCTTCGGGCACCTCAGAGTGCATTATCATGTTCTTCAATGCCTGGCTCCATTGTGCCACTGAGTGAGCGTTTTATCTTGTTACTGAAGCTTCAGAATGGAAGATGATCAATATGGGTTGGTTAATCAGATTGGCCCACAAGGAGTCATCCGAATGGAATCAGGACATTATTGGGATGATAATTTATTACACGACAAGAGCATTCCATCACCATTGTCACATTCGGGTCCCTTTGTCTTCAATTTTTCTGTTACATTTTCCTCAGAGAATTGCATCTTCAAGACTTACACTATCCTCATCCTTATCGTCCTATCTTTTCTTGGGGAAAGAAGAAAATTGCTGAAAATAATGAACTGGTAACCGAGCAGTTCAATTCTCGAACAGAACATCAGACATAAATTCAGGCTTTCAACTGATGATTGATATTCATATGATAAATAATAGGATCCATTCTATGCAGGGAGATGGCCGCAGCATCACATTGCGTTGACAATTTCCCCGCTAGTTGATGTCAGGATTGGAGCCAAGGTGGTCGTCCATATCACCATCCATGTCGAGAGTACAAACGTGGTACTCGAAGTTCTGCGACCCGGGTGCTGGAACGGTGGGCTCAGCAACTATCTGCACGATCTCAGCTAAGCTCTGCAATAGTCAATCTGGCTCTTCGAACTGAGGATAACTGCCCATTAGATTCTGCAAAGGTATAATAAAGCTTTAGATCCTTACTTGTTTACGAACAGCTAGAACAAATAGAAGATGTGTTTCTGTTTCTACAGCGAATTAATCTGCTTTGTTCAAAGCAGAACCTCAAAATGTTGCGCCAAGCACAGAAATGCAGATTCCATCGAAGCTTCATCTACTCACCTTTGCTGGGTCAGCTTCAAAGATCCTGAAAATCAAGTGGCGGCGGTCGGGAGATATACGAACACAGTCAGGTATCGGATACTGGACCCTGTGTACTCTCTGAATACAAGAAAAGAAATCAGCACTCCATGAAGCAGAGCTGATGAGGACAACTCCATCAAAAGATTGTTTCCAATTTTCAAATCACGGTGACACACTTGCTTCATAAACGAGTGCAGCAGAAGCTATCAAATTCAGCCTTCTAGCTGAAACAAAATTAAGAGAGATAAATGAGCTGCTGACATACCGTTGGCTAACCGGACATGTGTGGTAAGAACAGCTTTCAATGTCTTACTAGGAACAGAGAAGAGGAAGAGGACAACAACTAAGTATCCAGCTCCGAAGAATTAATCCCATCTTCACTGAACCGCCCAGCTTTGCGTATTGCACTCAAATAGTTCTTCGCCAGATTCATATTCCATGACAATCGCAAGACAGGTTGGAGTAAACGTGACCTGAAAATAAATGTTTCGAATGGCATACTTCAAGAGAGAATAGGGAAGGAACTGATGGGCACGAACCATATGAACCTCCTTAAATCGGACAATGTCGGGATTCCTCAGTGACGATTTCCTTCCACACATTCGCATCTATCGGCATACCAGGAAAAGAGAGAGTGAGATATCATAACAAGTTGAAAAATTCTAACGTTTATCTGGACTAAAACCTTATATATGCATCTGAAATGCTCGACTCTTAGTCGCACATGGAGAAGGAGAAACCAGAACAAGTGATACAGTCAAACTAGCGGAGTTGAAGTAAATCGACCAGCATCCCCTAGAATTCAGGACAGAAGACATTCTCACACAGACGTATTCCGCCATCGGAAGAGGCAGTGTTTGACATGCTGAAACTAAAAAACAGTACACAGATTCGGACCAGGCATATTCGCCCATGGCCATTGGCACGCAGCAGATCACTAGAAAAGAGATTGTTTTCCATCCTACAATGTTGGTGGACAAGATCCCAAAATTCAAATTCTTTTTATGTACTTGTGAAAAACAACCACGTAATTTTATTGTTATAAATTATAATATGTTTTTAAAGAGAAAAGAGTCATCTTTCTTCCCCATGTGAATGTGAATTGTTATTCTTTTGAGGGGCAGCGATGCTAGTAAGGTATTAGTAGTCCTAAACGTCCCAAGTTCCACTCTCAATAAACACAATTCTCCCAAATATAAGGGTTTTATAGTCTTCGAACCCGCGTACGAATACCTCGCTTATAAAAAAAAATGTAAATTGTTATTTAATTTCTTTTTTTTATTTGCACCATGTTGTATCCTGACTAGTCAAAACACATATCGAGATTAATTTACGATCGAAACAGAATTCTTGAGAAAATTTTTGTCAATCATCCCAACAAAGATATCGATCCTGACATGTTTAGTTTCATTATTTGTAGATTGGAAAAAAATAAAAAGATCATCTGTGGAGCTTCCATAAATTATCCTTTAGGAGGAGCTGAGCCGCTTACGAGTCTGGAAGCACCGGACAGAAACTTCCATTCACCATGCTACAACCGAGCGGCGCTCCGGCGAAACTCTCTCTCGCCTCCGCCGCTGTGGCACCCGCCACCACCTCACCCCGCCTCCAGACATCGATTCCCACCGCGTTGCCCATGCTCCGCTCCCTCTCTTCACTCCGCCACTCTTCCCTCCGCCATCTACCCCTTCACTTCCCGCTCACCCGGAGTAGCCTCTCGTCCACCCTCAGACCATGCCACTCGCTTCCCGCCGCATCAATCGGAACTTCCGTGGAGCACGTGCCGCGCAAGACCGAGCCGGAGGAGGATACCGATTCCGGGGGAAAGGAAGGGCTTTTCGATCCGGAGCAGCTTGTCGCTCCTCCACCGCCACCGTCCGCCGAGCTCGAGGTGAAGGAGCTGGGGGAGCTTCCGGAGCAGTGGCGGCGCACGAAGCTGGCGTGGCTGTGCAAGGAGCTCCCTGCTCACAGGTCGGGGACGGTTGTGAGGGTTCTGAACGCCCAGAGGAAGTGGATAAGGCAGGAGGATGCCACCTATGTGATCGTCCACTGCTTGCGGATCCGCGAGAACGAGACTGCGTTAAAGGTACTGGGCATTGAATGTCAGGCCGTCGGCAAATGGTGTTTGCTCTTCTGCTTTATCTTTGCACCGAAAATCTTCACGGGGTAGATGACCGTTTTATATTTTCTCTCTGAAACAGGGAAAAAGGTCTCTGATTCTTATGTTTTGTTGCAGAGTAAAATGACAATTTCTCGGGATGTTTGCATAGGACGATCCAAGAATGTGCTGAAAGTTTCTTTTTTATTTCCCCTTTATAACTCCAGTTGGAGAACATGTGTTGATTGGAATAGGAATTGCTGCAAGTGAAATCTGAAACGCTTTGGTAGTAAAGACGGAAACTTGCATTGTGGTTGCACGAATTGTAGGTCGCTGTGATGATAACGTTGGCATGTAGAGTAAGGAGTTATGAGAGGAGTTTGATGTACTGGAAGCAGAAGCAAAATAGGTGACCTTAGCTGTGGGACTGAGTTTAGAGTTCTCTTGGTGACACGAGAATGTTACGCCATTTTGAATCGTGACTTTGGGATTGGTTCTTTATCTCTAAATATTCTGGTTGCTTTGAGATCTTAAGTTCCTGCCTGTTCATGGTTCATGTTTTACCTCTTGTGTGTAACATAAATTTGACTGTGAAATGTTTTGCCACTTTAGGTGTACAAATGGATGGTGCAGCAGCACTGGTACAGATTCGATTTCGCACTTGCAACCAAGCTGGCTGATTACTTGGGCAAGGAGCGTAAGTTTGCCAAGTGTCGTGAAGTATATGATCAAATAATCGATCAAGGGCGGGTTCCCAGTGAATCTACATTTCACATTCTCGTAGTTGCTTATCTGAGTTCATCAGTAAAAGGATGTCTGGAGGAAGCTTGTGGCATTTACAACCGCATGATCCAGTTGGGAGGGTATATGCCCCGACAAAGCTTGCACAATGCCCTCTTTCGAGCTCTAGTGAGCGGGTCAGGCCCCTCTTCGAAGCATTACCTCAAGCAAGCGGAGTTCATATTCCACAACCTGGTGACTTCTGGGCTCGAGGTCCAGAGAGACATCTACGAGGGCCTTCTGTGGCTTCATAGTTATCAGGACACAATTGATAGAGAGAGAATAGAAGATCTCAAGAAGGAGATGCGAGGAGCTGGGTTTGAGGAGAGTCGAGAGATGCTGTTGTCTATTCTGAGAACTTGCTCCAAGGTAGGTGATGTGGAGGAAGCTGAGAAAATGTGGTTTAAACTCGTTCGAGTTGATATCTTGGTGCCTCCACTGGCCTATGTCTATAAGATGGAAGTCTATGCAAAAGTTGGAGAATACATCAAATCGTTTGAGATATTTCAGGAGATGAAGGAATATTTTAATCCTCCCACCATCGCAGCTTATCATGAAATCATCGAGGTGCTCTGTAAAGCTCAAAACATGGAACTAGCTGAATCTGTAATGGCAGAGTTCATACAAACCGGTCTTAAGCCTCTTCTGCCCTCTTATATCGACCTGATGAGCATGTACTTCAATCAGAGCTCTCATGATAAGTTAGAAACAACCTTCTACCAGTGCCTCGAGCAGTGCCAGCCAAATTGTGCTGTCTATGGTATATACTTGGATTCTTTGGTGAGGGTCGGCAATCTTGACAAAGCTGAGGAGATCTTCAATCATATGAGTCGCAACTCAACAATTGGTGTTAGTAAACGGTCATGCAATTCCATTCTGAGAGGCTACCTGTTGTCTGAAAATATCCCGAAGGCAGAAAAAATTTACGAGCTCATGTGCCGAAAGAACTATGAAGTCGAACCCTCACTGATGGAAAAGCTCGACGATCTCCTGAGCTCACGTGGAAAGCCAGTCAAGAGGAAGCCAACGAGTCTCAAGCTAAGCGAGGAGCAGCGGGAAATGTTAGTGGGCATGCTGTTAGGTGGCCTACAAATTGAGTCGGATGACGCGAGGAAGAACCACAGGATCCAGTTCGAGTTCAATGGGAGTCTGAGCACACATACAGTTTTAAGGGAGCATGTCCGTGAATGGTTCCATGAGTTCTTGCATCCTTCTTCCGACTCCACCGGTTACAGCAATGAGACTCCGTACAGATTCTCTACCATCCCACACTCAAAATTTGATTTCTTTGCTGATCAGTTTTGGCCCGAAGGAAAGCCCGAGGTCCCGAAACTCATCCATCGGTGGATCTCACCTTGCGTCCTTGCCTACTGGTACATGTATGGAGGGCGCAAGACAAGTTCGGGAGACGTGCTGCTCAAGCTGAGAGGAAGCCGAGAGGGTCTCGCCAGAATCGCGAAGGTGCTGAAATTTAACTCTCTCAACTGCAGGGTAAAGAGGAAAGGGAAAACTTTCTGGATCGGTCTTCTGGGAGAAAACTCGACACAGTTTTGGAAACTGATAGAGCCCCACGTACTGCATGGCTTGGATGATTCTACGGAAGATAGGGAAGAAGACATTAGCTTTGTTAGTGGATCCGATACAGAGCAGAGTTCTGATTACAGTGATAATGATAGCTAGGAAGAACAGAGACTTTGGCTTCATCACATTGGATTGTGGTACAGTCCATTAGAGTTCTCTCCATGAGAGAGCAAAGAGAGCTTCGCATTCTTCCCGAGCCTGGAGCTTTGCACATATCCAACATCATCTACAGAGCATAGTCATCTAATCGGTTCGGCTCGATCGAGATTCTCTCTAGATGCCTCCCATTCACTGTACTGTATCCAGTTTTCTTGGTCTTCATGCAAATTGTAGCTGCAGAAACTTCGAGCCAAATTACGGTTCAGGACACTGGGAAAAACCGACTTAACAGCAGGTACTTCTGTTCTAGTTTTCTATTCTATCGCATGCTGCACATAATTATTCAACCAAGTCACCTGCCATATTGTCAGGTATCTTTGAACACTACTGAAGACAATGAGCAATTCTTCAGCAGCGTTAGACAAAGGTTGTCTCTTAAATATCGATAAGGAAATAGGTTTACGGATTGGCCCAAATCAACGACATTCATTCGGCCCGATTCGATGCCATGGAGCAGACGGTACGTAGTTCTTTCATTGCCTTGAAAATCAACCCAATGTGGACGATGTCATCAACACAGTTGATTAATGCCTTTTAGACGAAGGCACACAAGCAGAACTTCCTCATTGCCCTCCGACCGACCGGCCGGCGGAACTTAAAAAAGGGCAAGGTCGGATGAGAAAAATGTTCAAAAATTTTGCTAGATTACCATTGTTTCTAAAAGTTTAAGCTCATAAATGGTGATATTCAACTGCGTTATATTTCCGTGATTTTACTAACTTCAAAGTGTGATATTATGGATCTAGAGGAAGATAATTGTGAGCTGCGGTGTGGAAATTAGGATTGAGCTCAAGCGAAAATAGTAATGTAGTCAATTCATTATCAGAGGACCATCCTTTCCCCTTTTTCGGTGGGGAGTTGGGATATTTCTGAAGACTTGACTCGTCGGTTCCCACTTTCAATCCAATCGAGAGATGAATACCAATGACTTTATTGTCCAATCTTGACTTTTACCAACACCATTTAATTAATTTCGATGTATACACGAAAAAATTATTTCGCCTGACTCAGGATTCTTACATTTGTCGTGTCACAGATCCGACATAGCTATCCAGAAACCCCAAGACTCTCGTATGAACATTCATACGAGTTCTTCCTGAATATGTTGTAATGCACGGCCGGCGCTCTGTACGTTCTCCTGAAAAGATCTAGGCGTACGGCGATCGAAAAGACGGTAGATGTGATCGGGAATCAATTTATATTCTCGAAAAAGAAAAAAAAGGGAAAAAGAGGGGAAAAGAGGGGACAGCCTGTTCACTTAGGCATAAAGGAAGCGGAGGAAGGAGGACACGACACACGAGTGGTTGATAAAAGCAAATGTTGTTTCGAAGAAAAGGGCAGCCTTTTTTGTTACGGTGCTTTGCGATGGAGGAGGAAAAAGGAACAGGGGCTCAGCGGTTTGTCGTATTCTACGCGGTCTAAATTCGGTTCCGTCGAGAGCCTGCCCAGGTTAGAGTCATACTCGAACCATCCTACAACACGTTACATGTCGTAAAGACCTAGTTCGCAGTTCGTTCGCACGAGAGCGCAGCGCAGTGCTTGGGGAATAAGAGGTTGCCGGGAAGAACGCATTATCGCATGAACGGTCTACAATTGAGATGCCTCGAATGCTGTATAATGCTATCTTATTACATTTGCAGGAATTAATTCTTCGTTTTGTTCCCATTTTCACTTTTTAAAATTGCATAATATTTAATTTTTATCAGTATATCCAGAGAAACTAAGAATTACTGTATTATGTTAACTAAATTAAAAATTATTCGAGATCAATGTAAGAGTAATCGTTCTCAACATAAAACTACGAGGTCGTGAGTTCAATTTTTATTCTAAATTTTCTACTTCCCTTTGGTTTCCTTTTTATTCCCCTTTAAACTTATATTTCTTATTTATATATATATATGAAAAAAAAAACTATTCATTTGCCATTTTCCCCCATTGACTTGACTCCCACTCATTCTCTCTCTTTCATTCTTGGTTTTTCTTTTCAACCACTCTCTCCCCCTTCTCTTTCACCACCAAAATAAAAAACTATTAAATAATTTTAGTTGATTAATATTAATTTATTAAAATTTAAATAGTACTTTCTTACTATACATAGCGATAGAGGATTTATCCTCTTCACTGAGTGAAAAATAAGTTAATATTTTCATCTTTAAATTATTACCTAACTTTTATTAGCGAATCACTAGAAAAACCACATACCCAAGATATAAATTGCAACCGCGAATTTATGTAGTCTATGATGCATCTCAATTTTTGATCGATTTTATTGAATAGTAAAAATTCGCGCTAGATGCAGGGACGGGTCAAGTCGTCCCGGATGGCTCGACAAAGGGGAGTCCTCACGCGTAATGGGTCAATTTTGGGTCGTCGATCGATAATCGAGTGTGATGCGCGAGGCCGCTAGGGGCGCGAGTCACGAGGGAGAAGACAAGACTCTTTCTATGCACAGAGGCGTGGAGAGTAAATATTTAGTGTGTAATAAATACAGAACGAGTTGGTTCTGTAAATCCCGATCAGATTTTGACAAGCGTAAGGTTTTCGCAGTTTTGCAGAGCCAGCTTTACATCATTAAGATCTGAGCGGTAATTTTCACGATAAATTCATCATGTCTTTAGACACTGAATATTTGTTTTACTCCCAAAGGTGGGTTCGCTGCTCGACCTTTATTTTATATTCCTCGTATGTACGTACCATAGGTTGACATGTAATATGTGCACGTGCACGACTACTTTTCCCACCACTTACACTTCTTGAGGGAAAGAGGATGAAACGACATGCCGTTTATGCGCAATGGAGGGATGAATTGGTCTTGTTAGTGGGGAAGGGAGAAATTGTTTTAAGACTTTATTATATTTATTGATAAATTTGATTGATTAATACTTAATAAAAAGCATTACTTCATCTCTTTTTATTTACTAATAATAGCTAATTCCTTGAGATAATACGATCCGTTATATTAAAGTGTCAAATAACTATCGATCGAGTTTATCGAATAAGTCATCTAAGAATTTCGTAGTTAGCGGGGTCGGGGACCTGGAGTTTTGTCAAAAAGAAAGCAAGAATCTTTTGGAGGTGGGTGAGGGGACCATCCATTCTGAATATTTTGATACAGAATCGAGTTCATCGCGTCCTTTATAAACTTGAATAGTAATTATTTAATGCGAGAATCTTTAATTTAAAATAACTTTTTTCACTCAATAATATTTATTTTTAATATAATATTATAGTTTTTATTCCCATATCAAATAATAATTAAATTCAATTTACCGCGACGATGTGTTTGCGCTCCACTCACCTTAAAAAATTCTCCACCAATTCTACCGGGTTGAAATTTGTCAGAAGCAACCCCGTTCCATATGCGGCGACCCGACTCCAATGTCTACACCACGTCAGCTCATGTCTGGTTTCATCGGAAGATTCCCCCTTTTTTTCCCTTCTTTTTATTGAAAAGAAAGATTCTTTCCCCTCCCTTTTTTTTTTTTTTTTTTTTACTGTGAACGACAAGATATTTGTAAATTTACAACTAATTCAAATTGGTGAATTAGCTCATTAAAGAATAAACTATACCGACAAAAGATTTTCTTCATTACTAAAATTCGAACATTACGTATTACTTAAGAAGGAAGAAGTGTTCAGCCTCCTAAACGAGCCCAAGTAACTTAGAGTTGAATTTTCGTGCTCTCCTGAGGCGGTATTTGTAAGTTCTAGATTTCTTGAATGTAATGTCTATGTCCTATACACGGTAGAGTAGGGGAAATTGCACAAATGGTACAAAATGTTTTGTAAAAATTCTTAACTGGTACAAAAAAATTTATGTTTCTAACTGGTACAAAATGTTTCAAAACTGTTACATTATAATACATTAGTTAAATTTCATTTAACGAGGTTAATTTTTGTGGACGTGGTAGCTGATGTGGGCGCACATGTACTAATTTGCTAATGTGGCCAACCATTTAATTTTTTCATTGAACTAGCATATAAAAATCTTTTTAAAATTTTAATTTCTTATAATTTCACAAAATAAAAATATATAATTAAAATAAATAAAACTAAAAATTGATCATATATTCTACTAATAAGTGAAATACATCATAATTAAGTTCATCTAAGTGTGAAAATAAAAGTTTTTCTCCCAAAATTGTGAAATGACAAGATCTCAAATTAGTAAAATTTTTATTTTATTTTAATTATTTATCAAATTTTACAAGAAAATTTAAATTTTAAAAAATTTTAAAGAGAGTTTTCATATAAATTTTATATATTTTCTAATTAAAATTTTTGTATACTTTTTTCAATTTTTAAAATTTTCTTTTTTTGAATTTTTCGTATTTTATATTTTTAAAAATTTTATATACTATTTCAATGAAAAATATTAAATGGTTCGTCATATCAACAAATTAGCACGTGTACTGTCCACATCAGTAAAAATTAATAGCGTTAAATGAAATTTAACAGAATATATTATGAGAGAATGATTTTGAAATTTCTTGTACAAGTTAAGAACAAAAGATTCCTTTTGTACCAACTAAGAACTTTTCTAAAACTTTTTGTATCGTCGGTGCAATTTCTCCAGCAGTGTTCCTTTTAATGGTGAACGCACATAGTGCACATGCAACGGATAAATGCAAGGGCAATGATGGATTCAAGGAGGCGCGGGGTGATCACCTTTCTAAACTTGTTAAAATTCGTGAAATATTATATACATATTTCGCTTGATTTTATTTATTTCTACTGAATTATCTTATTTCACCCCAGAATTCGTCCAATTCCTCTTTCATTAAGTTTTGCTCACCAATAGATTTTCTAGATCCGTGCATAATGCAGAAACAATGCTATATATCAATTTGATTTTGACAACTTTCGAGAGAATACAGTGTCACACCAATATGACATGTCCAAAAAGTGTCGGGCACAAAGTTCAAATACTAAATCTTATAAGTAGCACAAGTTAATGCGTCAGATTCTAACCGAAAAATCAATCAAGTTTTTTTTTTTTAAATTTCGTTTGACGGAACAAAAATTCTCCCTAAATCGACCACAAAATCAAAAACCTTTCATTTATACTATTTTATTTTATCCTATTATAGGGGAAAGTCGTGTATGTAATAGATACATCATGGTAGTGTCAATATGGTGTCATGAACTAATTAAATCAAATTATTTTTAAGATTAATTTTTTCCTTTTAGGTTTTATTAAATAAACTATAAAAATAATCAAATTCTATTAACTTATGATATCACGTCAGCACAGTCACGTGGTGCACTCGTTATGCATAACACTCTCTGCCATTATACCCATTCTAGTTATTCTAGTCTATTAATGTATAGGTTATTGGCCGCGTCTTCTCCTCCAGCAATCGGCCATGGCCCTCAAACTGTCACTTCATTTTAAAATTTTGACGATCTTTTTACAGGACAATTGTATAGTTTTATGACAGAAAAGCTAATCGGCACGTTTCTAACATGTTCTTTCATTCTTATGCTGGTCATGAGACGACTGAACTTAAATTTAAGTAAGTCGGGATTTAAAATCTTATTAAACTTTTAGATATCGTACGATCGATGGAAAAAAAAAAAAAGGTGAACTTTTATAAAGATAGACAGGGAACGAGTTCTGGGTGGAATATTTAGGAGGACCAATGAGCACCCAACAATAATGCCGTCGTCCAACAACTCTCCCGAAAAGCAGACAAAGACCCCAAACCCTAAGTCACGAACGAAAGCAGCCACACAAAGTTCCCGCCACTGTTTGCTAGCTCTTGTACACGTCCTGTTGTTGCTGTTCTTCCCTATTGTTTTTCCAAGATTCCGTCTCGAGAGAAAGAGAAAGAGAAAGAAGAAGGCAGTTTCTTCACATTGTGCGTGATAATTAAGTACACAATATTATATGAATTCAGCCCACCGTCGATCGATCAAGCTATCGTTCTTCTGGTCAGACTTGTTATAATATAATTGCGCTCTTTGGAGGGGAAACGATCTGAGGGCGAAGTGCTAAACACGAGCTACTGTCATCACGTGAAAGATGCTCGTCCGGGTGGGATTGACAGAGACGGGGATGCATGTCTCGAACCTGAAAAATTATAAGGTATCTCTCTCTTTCCCTGGACGCGGTCGTCCTTTGGATTAAATCCAAGTCGGGTCTTGCAGTTTTCGTCGAGAGAGCGAAAGGAAGAGGGCATGGCATCGAGTTGGTAGTGAG
Source organism: Lagerstroemia speciosa (assembly GCA_037672795.1). Taxonomy (NCBI): domain Eukaryota; kingdom Viridiplantae; phylum Streptophyta; class Magnoliopsida; order Myrtales; family Lythraceae; genus Lagerstroemia; species Lagerstroemia speciosa. The sequence continues at coordinate 6,620,742 of CM075289.1, read as the reverse complement.
TCTTGTGGAAATGTTGGTGTGGGGCTGCCTCTCGCGCATGTCTTTTATGCGGTGGGGGCACTGGTCAATTAACAGACGATTTAGATAGACAGGTTCAAACTGCCGAGGGCAAATACAACTCACACCAGACATTCAATGAATCTAAACACAATCTATAAGATAACAGAGTATTATCACGTAACAATTCAAATTTTTAACCGGAAACGGGCTCATCCTCTTTTATATCTAGGTGAATATTTTGCAAGGTGTTAGAGCCAATCATGTGAACTTGCACCTTGCTAAACTCGTGTGTGGAGTTGGGGATCAATTAAGCCCGAGGTCGGAAGAAGAATGACCGGTTTGTGACTAATTTATCGAGTATGGAAGGTAAAATCCAGCTCCATTAGTTATTAGTTCGAGGATGGACAAGAAAACCCGCTTTGTGGTCATGTTCTCCCTTACTCAAGTACGAATGAAAAAAATATGTAATTCGAGATCAGTAAAATCCTTCTTTTGTTTAAAATTTCATCCATCTCCACTCGATTCAACTCGAAGGCATTTTTATTCATTATTGGGGAGGAAAAACAGGTCGGTGTGAAAGCGGAACAATTGACCGTACTGATACCATTTCTTGGATTCTCAGAGTCAGAGGAATCTATTCGCAAGGACACGCGCTTCAATTTGATTGGCCCTCTCTCCTCCCTCCCTCACGCCCAAAACAGTAAATTCCACTCCTCCGCTATCGATGCGTTGTCGTCTCTCGAATCGTCCGATGACACCTTTTTCTATGCCAAACTCTCTCTCTCTCTTTTTTTTTAATTGCATATAATAAGATAAATTTAGAGATATTGGCTGACACCGAGAAAATTCAAAATTAAAATTGCACCAAATTCTTCGGCGCTCTTACTCTTTTCTCATTGTTATTATTGTTGTTGTTGTTCAGTAGCTTTGGCATTTAATGAAAATCCTTTCGCATCTTTTTTTTTGTCGCCAGCCACGGTATCCAAGCAGGCCCCACCAGCGGTGAGATGACATCTTTCAGCCAATCATACTTGACTAATCCGTTGGTCGCCCCGGGTCGCACGCCTGACAATGGCGGGTGAGGCTCCCAAGGGGGGTGTCTGCGTACGTGAGGTCTCGAACTCGAGACTTCCTTAAGCGGCACCGAACTGCTTACCACTCGGCCCAACCCCCTTGGTAATCCTTTCGCATCTTATTGTAAGGTTTCAGTCCTCGATGAATTAATTTGATGGGATTAATCAGACTAGTTAAATTTTTAAATGTCAAATGACATGTAAAGAAATTATTTTCATTGAACTCCGATTATCTAACTAGTGCAGCTAGCTAGCATTTGCGACTGCCCATGCCCAAGCATCCGATCCCATCACCATCGACCGGCGCTTTACTGTCCGAGACCCAGATTAGAATTTCTGCAGAGGAATCCGGTTCTGTCGTCGATCTGATCGTGAAATAAGATTTTTACGATACGGTCGGGTCGCGAGCTCCTATCATGGGATTCCCTTGATCACCAGCAACTCGGGCAACCATCGGATCTTTTGCAAACACTTACTGTTCTTTTGTCTTCTCGCGAATGCTTCGTGCACGCACCTGTCCCCCAATTATTTCGAGAATCTTTTTGGAAAATTTTACTGTTTAAAAAAAGGGCAAAAGCGAGGTAGACCACAGAAAATGACTCTGCGACCGTATGCTGCAGATTCTAAGTTTTACAAACATCCGAACGAAACGTGTCGAAATGCTTGAAATCGGAGGGGATCTAAAAAGGTGCGGGGCATGTGATATGCACAGAAGTCCCAAATAAGATCGGATCACTAAGCGATAAAATTTTTTCGTGCAATTTTTTTTCTATTTATATTGTTCGATGAAAAGAACATCGAACGATCTCAAATAACCCATGTTGGAAAAATGAACATTTTCAAAAATTAATTAGATGTGGATGCATGGTATGATATATAAAAGGAGAAAAGGACTCCCACCTGATCGATTGCTCCTAGGAGGAGGTTCACATCCGATGGATCATCCTCCCGATTTTCTTTTATGTCGTGTGATAGATTGATGAATAAACATTTTAAAGCCCATACTCACCACTAAAAGCAAAGATTGATTGTCACCTGATTGGTTGCTTAGATAGATTATTAAACTTGCTATTAGAAAAGATATAATGGACACACCTAGTTAATGTTAATTTGATATAAAATAAAATATCTCTAACATTGAATTATTTTTACCTAAAATCGTATTTTTCTGATAAGAATAAAATGAAATCGCCGACACTTTTCCCAAGATTAGCCGACCCGTAACACCACAAAATACTTAGTTATGTTGAATCTCGATTTTCGAATCGTGATATTGATCCAATGCAGCCTCACCAAGCAGTGAAATTCTATTTCCCATCCATCGGTGTAGAGGTCACCAACAATTTTATATTCCGTTATTCAAGTGATCAACACCCGTTTTATATTCCACTGGTAAGACGACCGGTGTTCATTTTCATTCGCTGACATGGCGAGAAAAACCCTCTTACTGTATCCTTCCAGCATAACAACCGGTGCTTTCCGGCATAACTGTCAACACCTTTTTTTTGTATCTCACCGGCACAGCGACCAATGCCCTTTTATCGCCCGTGATACTCATTTATGTCCCTTTTATGCCTTGTCATTACAGAGACAGTACCCCGTTATACATAGTCCGCATGGCGACTTCTACGTATCCTCAAATGCTCCAGTTTCCTCCGAACCCTAATCTACTACGAAACCAAAGCATTGCCAATTTGTACTTGAAACATTTTTTTTCACCTAATCTTATCATATTCATATTCTTAGAATGGCACCGTTTCTACTTAGCCTAGGGAATATATGGATCTTTGTGGGTGGGAATCTTATGGCTGTGAAGACTTGTCCTTCTCTGATTAAACGAGAGCATCTCTCTAGCTAATGCAATTATTTATAGATATGTATTAACAAGTTGAATCTAGACCACATTTTTCTGAAAAAGAAATAAAACATATGTATGCACAATCATCGAAATGTGGTAGTGCGTAACGTAAAATGATTCCCTATCTATCTCAGTTCTCAAAGATACCTACTCGAAGATGATAAGTTCACATGCCATCAGTGTCGGTCGCAGAGAATGTCTGATCACATTAAGCTGGAAAGCATATGCCCACAAACACAACGATCCACCGTATCAACGATGAATTTAGAGCACGGGATGATCGCCTCTTTTGAATCGTAAAAATTCGTGAAATAATATACGTATTTCGCTTTGTTTTCATCCAATTTTTGAACATCCTTTCTTATATTATCTTCTAAATTCGTCATCTCACTCTTTCATATGCCTCGTATTATTACTCGTAACAATAGTGAATGATTTAGAGGTGAGATTCAAGTGCATACCGCGTTTATTCTTATTCGGTAAAAAAAAAAACCATAAATGTAGCGGCAGTCCGATCATCAAGAAAAGGCTTTTTTTTTTTGTTTATCTTGTTTTAATAAAGGTGATTTCGAATTTTTGTAGATGTAAAAGTGCTACTGCCGAAGTACCAAGAGGGGTTGGGCCGAGTGGTAAGCAGCTCGGTGCCGCTTAAGGAGGTCTCAGGTTCAAGACCTCACGTACGCAGACACTCCTCTTGGGAGCCTCACCCGCCATTGCCAGGCGTGCGACCCGGGGCGACCAACGGATTAGTTAAGTATGGTTGGCTGAAAGATGTCATCTCACCGTTGGTGGGGCCTGCTTGGATACCGTGGCTGGCGACCAAAAAAAAAAGTGCTACTGCCGAAGTGGTTTTCGACCGTCGGACACGGAGAACTTTGGACTTTGGAATCTACAAAACCAATTATGTCGTTCAAATTAAATCAACCGATCGAGTTACGCTTTACGGGGTCCCAAAAGCCGACTTCTTTTCAAATAAAGATTTAATTAATTAATCAAAGGCCTACGGCAATAAAGTTAGTGGAAGAATCCTGCACTGATGAAACATCCAAATCTACTTTGAACAAGGGAGAAAAAAAGGGCATGTAAATTAATCAACCCTTGCTCTTTACATTTCATAGTTACGGTATCGGTACTTAGAAGCTCAATGACTCATCGGAGACCCGATCAACAGCTCCCTTCTATGCATTCACGGTTCTCGAATCTGAAATCTTACTTAAGGGTAGGATTCGACGTCGAATTTTTTCTGTCAATTTCCCAGTGGCTCTCGCTATTTATGCTTATATAATGTGGTAATATGGATGTTGGAATCTCAAAGTACACCAACTCCCCTTAATGTTCCAGTTTGGTGGCCTCACTGTCTCCATAAAGCAAAGTTATCTTTTGACCCATCAGACAGTGCTGTGTAAAAACCACAGAAAGAGGCTTTGAAAATTTTGATTCAAGAGATGCTGTGCAATGATCCCCCCCACTCTGACTTTAGCTTCCCCATCATCTATTTTATTGGGGGATTATATCCTTTAGGTGGATCTTGCAGTCTTTGAAAAACTCAATTAAATGAGTGATAATTAATGGTGCAGATTAAAAAAAAATCAGCGGATTCAGGATTATTTTTCTCACCCATCGAACGGTTCGACAACTGGATTGTAGACTTCAATTCATGCTTTACGCTTGGGAAGAAGAGTGAAACGAAGGATCACGAAATGTTCCACTGACAGGAGAAAGGCTTGTGGATTGGGGGCAGTATTATTACATTGAATGTGCACACTTGACTTACAAAATGGCATCTTGGAGAGAAATCACACATGGATTAATGAGAAAAGACTCACACACACACACACACGTTGTTCGTGTGAATTATTTCACGACGGTTCCTAACATTCTCGCAGCCTTCGAGGAGTTTCGGGATGTTATGTAAAACCCGATATCCGATCGGGTCGCAGTTGTCGACGAGACAGCATCCCGACGACCCGATCTACCCCCCTTTTTTGCTCCAAAGATTACCCACTCTTCTGGGTTCTTGGTTCTTGCTAGAGACGCATGGCCTTGCGAATCATTAGATGCGGAGACTCGCACAGGCTTATACAATAAGGCATCCGAGACATCTTCATTTATGTCAGAAGTTTCGGAGTGTCCAATTTATACAAATTAATTTGCAGGAATATATACGATAAATTATATTTGTATTTTCATTTGATGTCTCGTAATTACATAAATTAAGTTCAAATGGCACTTCAGATGAATGGGATTATATCTAACCTTGCTCACCTCTCCCCTATATTTCAATTTAAAAAATCTATGGATTCTATATAATTTAATTTCAAATAGTATAAAATTATTCCGATCAAAATTATTTTTATTAGTAAAATTCGAATTGGAAATTTTATTTAAAAATAAAAGATGTTAGACACAGTCAAGTATATATTTAATTCGGACGATGTTTATTCCGTTTGACCACTCGATGGGTAATGGACCTTCTCCGACAAGTTTCCTATCTGTAACCTTAATTTATGGATGCACACGTATGTATGTATGTGTGCGTGTGTGTATATACATATGTGAGATGTATGGCATTAATATTAAATGTAAAATATTCATCTATGATACATATAACATCCACACACGAGAGTATGAAAATCACATACATAAAATATAGCCGGTACGATTGATTGAAATAGTTTGGTGCCTATGCTCTTAAAATAAAATCTCAAGTTCGACAACCACAAATAGAGGAAATCTACGGTAGGAATAGATTGTTGTTCGGTGGATCGGTCGGACTTAAACTTAAATGAGCGAGATGTTATATTTATTTTTAATAATGTTTCGATATATTCATTAAAAAAAACTAATACGTTTCGATAATTCAATATGACAAATATCTTTTTAAAAAAATAAAGTGCCACTTTGATGACTTTTTTAATCCCTTTTACACGCTATATATTTTTATCATTTAATTATTTTGCTAATTATCTAGTCCAGCTCATTATAGCTCCTCGGATTCGATCGAATTCACGATCCCGTGAATCCAAGCTTATCCCGCCGAATTTTGAGTCACGTTTGAAAAATTATGCCTGGAACAATTAAAATTAACAAATTAATTAAAAAGTGATTAATTTTTTTATGTGGGCATCACATGAAATCTAGCCGTCCATTGTTTCTCAACTTACTCATATTCGAATTCGATCAATTCACGAAAGAGTAAATGCATAAAACTATACGTTTTCCTTATTTTTTAAAATTTAAATTTAAAATATTAATTGAATGAGAAACAATTTGAATTATCTGAATAATATCGAATTAGTTAAACAGTCAGTTAAACCACATGATCTTTACTATTTAAAGTCAGACGAAAAGCCGGAAAGGCGGAAGGTACTGAACTGTACCTCCCGAGCAGAAGATTTAAAAAAAAAAAAAAGAGGAAAAAAGGTGTCAGAAAAGTGTCACCCGAGTTGAACCGGTAACCGAGTTGACCCGCTCACCACACAGCTCATAGGATGAGATAGAGAGAGATTCTTCTTCTGTTGCGGAGGGGAGACACTGCTTGAAATCTCTCCGTCTTCTTCCCCTCGGTTCGTCGCGTATTTTATCCCTCAGCCCTTCTCTCTCGTTCGTATGAACGACCTCTCTCTATAAGTAGCCATAGATCCTTTCACTCTTATTCCTATCTGTCTCCTCTCTTTCTTCGTCTTCTTCATTTTCGCTGGATTCTGGAATCGATCGGGGAGCTCTCTCCCTCGGATTCCTGGAGGATTTACTGATTATTGATTTGTCGGCAGATCGTGTCCCCCATGGGCTCGCTGCCGCCGGAGCTGAGCTTCGACCACCGCCCTGCTCTTGTCCCCAGGTCAATCGGCGACCTCCTGCGTGACATCCCGGCGGTCGCTGATGCCGCCGAGAGGTCGTCCAAGCTTGTTGATCTCGTCGGGCGGTTGGAAGACGAGATGAGGAAGATCGACGCGTTCAAGCGCGAGCTTCCCCTGTGCATGCTCCTTCTCGGAGACGGTTGGTCCTCAGCTCGATTTTTTATTTTCCGGTTGTCTTTGTTTGCGTTGTTCGGATGGCGCGTGGATCGGAGTCGATTGCATCTGATTGGAGGAGCTTGATTTTTTCCTTCTAATTCGATCTTCATTTTTCCTCATTTCTCAAAACCATATTCGGATTTTATTTTATTTTTTGCAATTTTTCTTCACCTTATATTCGATATACTTTTCATCTTACAACCAACTTCTTCCGAGTATCCAAGACGAGCTTGATGAGCTTCCTCTTGAGATCAGAAATAAACACATAAACCTTCATTGAAAATTCTCCTTCAGCTTCAATTGTAATGGCTATTTCCCCCCTAATATTTTGGTTCATTTTTGGACCTTTTTGCAGCTATTGAGTCATTGAAACTGGAATCAATGAAGTGCTCTGCTCTACCAAGCGCTCAGCCAGTTACAGCAGAATTCATTCCTTTGAAGAAAGACACTGATGATAATGAAGATGAAAGTGCCAAGGAGAAAGAGAATGATACTAAGGATGAGAATTTGGGCCCGCTTGATCTTCAGCTATGCACATTCGATAATACCAATTCCTCTACTGTCCACTCTCTTGACCCTCGACAAGATGTTAAAGTTGAAACTAAGGTATCCAGAAGTGTAGATCTTACGGAACTTAACCCCCTGAAAGAATGGTAGTTAGTCTATTTGGAATTATATCTGAGGGGTATTTTTGTGTTTGCAGAGGCATGAACTTCTAAAGGATCAATCTGCAACTGAAGATGTGTTAAAAAAATGTAAAAGTAGAAATATGGGGAGGGAATTTATGCAGTTGAGGGTATTTTCTCCTTCACCAGCTACAGTTTTCCCTAGAAAGGAAGACAAGGGGGAACTGCCTCTTCATAGCCTTTCACTTCTCACTCCTGGGATGGAGAATCCAAGAGAAAAGTCTATTTGTATCGACACAAGAGCAAATTTTGGCAGATCGCTTGCACATGCTGCGGAATCGAATTCAAGAACTGGAGCTCCGCATCAGAGTGCGAGGAAGCAGAGAAGGTGCTGGTCCCCTGAGTTGCATCGGCGGTTTGTAAACGCCTTGGAACAACTTGGTGGCTCGCAAGGTAAGAGGTCTTACTGTCAATTTCAAACTAGAAATTCAGTTGTGCTTTTACTCTGGATTTTCATGACGGGATGTTGTTAATTAATGACCGCTGACCGTTCGTAGAGAAATGAAATCTGTTAGTTCACTGTTTCTGAGGTTGATTATGAGTCTGCAGCATCCGATGGATGTATATATATTTTAGGTTTGGGTTCTTCTAAAAAAAAAAAAATCTGAACTTGAGCTCTATTGGTCCTTGCAGCTGCCACTCCTAAGCAGATCAGAGAACTTATGCAAGTTGATGGCCTAACAAACGATGAAGTGAAGAGCCACTTACAAGTGAGTCATCTCATTTTCTTCTGATCAGATTGTTCCCCATCTTTCCGCTTCTAAAAGTTCTGATACTTTCCTTTCTGCTCAATTGTTAACGACCTTTGAATCGGCGATTTAATCTGGAAACCTGTGGCCATTTTCAGAAATACAGGCTACACACCCGGAGATTCCCGGCCGCCGCAACTCCCTCAGCAAACCAACCAGCATGTGTTCTGGGGAGTCTGTGGCCATCTGGGAACCAGTCCGACAATGCCAGTGCATTGAAAGGGAGCAGCTCCCAGTCGGGATCTCCCCAGGGCCCCCTGCAGTTATGCGGGAGCGCCGGGGGTACTTCAACAACTGGCGGGGATAGCATGGAGGATGATGAGGACTCCAAGTCAGAGAGCTTTAGCTGGAAGAGCCACACCCAGAGAACCGGGAAGGTCAATGTATAGCGTGCCGTAAGCCCCATGAGAATTTTGCAGATATCAGATAAGGTTATTAATCGATGAGTTAAATAGCTACGAGAACATAATCACATCATTGATGAACATAATCACATCATTGATATACATATTAATGAGGAGTACCATATAGTGCGGCTTTGAAATTTTGCAGGATTAGTCTCTTATTAGCTTCCTTGTTGCATTGAGAAGTTGAGCTTTCGCTTCTGGGCATTTTTTGCAGCTGGGGCTTTCGATGAGTATCGTTTGAGAGCCCCATGATCCCCCATCACCACACTACCATAAGTTTTTCCCCTTCTCGCATCGTCTCTAGAAAATCGCAGGTTTTGCAGCGTTTAGTGATCTTAATTAATCCCGTTTAAAGGAATATTCATTGAGATCGAACCGGAGAACGCATTGCCTGTCATCTTAAAGTTGTCCTCTTCGAAAGGTTGCCGACCATTCAATTCATGAGAGTTCTACCTCCACGGTCCCTTCCCTTGAAAGGCAGGATAGAATTTTGCTCCTCATTTGACTCTTTTTTAAAGGGTAATATTAAGTTTAGTTTGGTACAACAAAGGATAAGAGCTCAGGTCAGTTGAGGGGGGGAGACCTTTCCATGGATCTCTCCATCTCCATGTGACTGGTGGGAATATTTCTTTTTATGCCGGAAAGGCAAAGGAAATTTCCGAACCCGACAGCTAATCTTCCATTGGAATAATTTCAATGTGACTCTTCAATTTCAAACTACTTTTTGTGCTGGCGAAATTGCACTGAAGCAGCTTAAAAATATTTAGAATTTCACTTTCTGCCCTTCCCTTCGTGCCCGGTTTTGGATTCTCCAGTGGGTGATTGACTTTATTTATAAGACACGAATCTAAGGTAAATAGGTGTTAATCCATTTTAATCAATCCATTATAATCTGGATCGGATGCTTTTGTGTGAATTCAGGTTCTCCATTCATCCTTCCATCCGTCGGTCCTCTTCTAACCTGAGACATGTTGGATGGGACGGGATGGGTGGCGTGAATGCTGAGAAATGATTTCAGTGGGGGAATCGGATTTGGAACCTAGTGGAGACACGACAAGATGCTTCGCAGCGGCAAAATATAATAATTACAAAGGAAATTATGGAACGAATCAGGGGATGTCGTGAGGTGGTGTCGTGGCAGAGAATCGGGGATGATGACCACGCAAAGATCCGGACTTATCTTGACCAGAGACTTTTCCTGACGGCCACTCCACGCCACAGATTTCTTAAATGGCATTTCCCATTTTAAATATTTCTAATTGGGGATTGATTAATCAAAGGGTAAATTTAATATAAAATTTGATTCGCCTAATATTAAATTATAATAATATGGAGATTTTTATGATAAAATATACAAAAAGTTTAAAGTCAAATAATATTAGATTATAATATCACTAAAAATTTTATAATGAAATATAGAGTTTTATATTTGATAAGTATTTTCAATCATTCATAAGTATATAAAAATTAGTTGTCAAATCACTCATAATTTAAGAATTTAACGTGCTGACCATGTAATGAATTCACAAATTATATTGTCTAATTTCAATTTATATAAGGAGATATCGATTAGGGTGAATTTTATTATTAAATATCATAATTTATAGTAGAAGCAACGCTATAATTATGTATTACATTATGTTTTACACTGAAGCACACCCATTCCATCATATTATTGATTTAAATTTAGACAAGGTAGATTCCCAACTATTTCATAGTACAGATGAAGAATCTTTCTCCTTGTCACACCCTCGAACTCTTAAAAAATTACACGTCATTATCTACGGTTAGATCGGATTATCGGTTGCTTCTACATCACGAATCTGTGTTTTTTTCTCCAAGTCATTTTTCAACCGCTGGACCGAACGGGCATCGATCGAGTCGCGTGGAAGATATGAAAAAGGCATTCCTTATTATTATTAGTCAACACCCGAGTCTTTGTTTTTTGTTTTTTTGTTTTTAATAAAATCATTCCGATCTGTGGCCCTGAGTTTACGCTTTCTGCCTAGCCCCGGCTATTTCCTGAATTTACGAGTTTTCTTCCTCTCTTTTAATGAAAAGAAGATTCCATATTTTTTATTGCTAAATAATTACGTTTTTTTTTTCCTGAATAAATGAATTGATTGCTCAAACATTGGCCGCTAGTGATGCTTTCGCCGCTGCGCGACAAACAACAATAATCCTTTTCATTGCTTAAATTTGTGGGCGATTCACTTTTATTTTTTGGTCAATTCAAAATTACCACATTATTTATAAATTCAGCCCAAATTTATCTGATATACATGTAAAAGTCTTGTACTATTTTTAAAAAGGGTACTTGTGCAAGTGATCTTACGAAGGACTGCCTCTTGAATTTGCTCCGGTGGGACCCTCCAAACATCGCCCAAGGTTATGAGTTGGGACGAGTGCAGAGTTAAAATTCTAGAGGAGAGACTGATCAAGAAAATTTAAAACAAATAACCCGCTAAAGTAACACTAGTGAATGACCTGTATTACGCATGTGAATATTGTTAAATATAATTTAAAATGATAATATATTATTATGTGCGAATTAAACAATTCAACCGAACTGCTCCTATAAAATGACATTCCATCAACCGATATCTTTTGATAATTGCAGTAGTAGAAAAATCCATACACAAGTTTAGAATAAAAATCATCGTGGAGAAAAATCCATAGACAATTTCATGATAGTTGGTGAAATGACTGTTCGGAAATAAATGAAATGACAATAAAGGAATCGGAGCTATCACATAACTGAATTATGGCGTGGTAGCTCTGAGAGGATGCATGGGGGAGCCAAGGCTTCTTGGTCTCTTATTTGTTTGGCTCAATTTGAGGGAGGCTTGGGTGTGAAAATTTTGGAGGTTTGGAATATTGCTTGTCACTTGAAGCTTCTATGATTGCTATTCTGTAAGGCGGGTTCTCTGTGGATTGCTTGGCTTCAATCCTGCTTGTTTAAAGGCATGCCAATTTGGGAAGTATGCATTCTTTCCTTCTACTCTTATGCTTGTCGAAAATTGCTCAAGTTTCGATCCACTGCTTATTCCTTGTTTGTGAGTCAGGTAGGGGATGGCAATGACGACAACTTTTGGTTTGATAATTGGAGCCAAGGTTGTCCTTTGGTTGCTTGGTATTCTCCTATGCCTGGCGTTCCGTTGGTGGAAGCCACTGTTGCTCAAGCTCTCTGTTTGCATCTGCAGCACACCATGCCTCACCGGGAGCACACCCACTTGGATCTACAAGTTGGGTCTGTTCACTTAGTCCCTGCTCTGGCTAATCGAGTGTTGTGGGCTGGTCCTGGAAGTGGTCGTTTCACTGCCTCCAGTGCACGGCATATCCTTCAAAGGAAAGAGCCTAAGGTCTCTTGGTGTCGGCTTGTATGATGCCGATTTCATATTCCTCGACATAACTTTATTAACTGGCTAGCGATCCATAATAGGTTACATACTCTGAACAGGTTGGCCTCTTGGGGTATTGCAGTACGAAGACAACGTGGGCAAAGGTGTTTCATGCGAGTGGCTTGCCCAAAGTTGTTGGTTTGATTGCAGGAGTTTCCTTGGGTCTGTAAGCATCTTCATGGTTGTGCTATTCATATGCTTCTTCTTCTACTTACCTAGAATATATGCATTTATTTTATTTGGTGAGCACAGAATGATCTGCAGCATGGGGCAGCTGCTGCATCTGAGGATGAGATTTGGTTCTCCAAAAGGCAAAGTGTCTTGCTATCAGTTGCTGTTACATGGATCAAAGAAGCCTTTTTGTGCAATGGGAGATACTTGTGTAGGTCTTGGAGCCTTGTCTTGTCTGGCTTGCTGGGTTTTGTTTAGGAGTCCATCAATTGGATGCTTCTGTTTGTTTGATCACTTGCATATTGTACTGTTTGTTCTAAGCAGCATCCTTCGATGCAGAGTTATTCATAAGAGTGACGCTAATTTGCATCGGAAAAACAGAAGAAAAAAAAGACTAAAACTACACATTTCTTTTTAAAGTAAAAGATATAAATAATAAATAGATATTAGTTAATTTTAAAACACTTTTTACTTTTTTTATACAACTGTTATTTAGAAGTTTAGTTTGAGCCAGTGGGCCCACTTTGAAGTAAAATTTTCTCAAGATAAATTTTTATCTTTCACAAAGACTTGAAACCCTATTTAAGGCCTTCTACCACCCTCAATCAACCTATTTTGTAAAAAAAAAAAGATATATAAATGTTTTGAATATATTAAGATTCAACGGTTAATAGGCCGCCTTCTCTCTCTCTTCGCACATTCAACTGAACAAAAGCAAGTCCCGAGTTTGCGCGGGAAACGGGGGTTCAACGTCCACACAGTTACTACACTTCAGGAGACGAAGACAGAGCATCACCCCACCCAACGGACTCTAAACAGGCCAACTCCCCGGCAGCAAAGAACGATTAACAACACATCACCGAGAAAGGAAGGAGACACAGAGAGAGAGAGAGAGAGAGAGAGAGAGAGAGAGAGAGACCTCAACCAGTTCACCGAACCATCACTCCATCGAGAACAAGCCTAGCAATGGCGCAAGCCCAGCCTTTTGAGAGGGACCAAGGGACCTCGGAGATGGGTGCCACCAAGGACAGATCCACTGCCTTCAGGTTCAACGCTCAGGCCGCTGAGTTCGTCCCGAGGTCGCAGTCCCACCTACCTGATCTCTCCGCTTACTGCTACCCCTACTTCCAGTTCTTCGGCAGCGGGGCAAGTGGGCCTGACTGGCTCTTCGTCGAGGACGCCGATCCTTGCTTCTTGATCCACGGTGGGGCCTCTGCAACACCCGCTAGCTGTTCAAGAAATGTCTTTGGTGACGATCTACAGCAGAAGATTGTGAAGCAGGTTACCCCTGCAGTCGATTGTGCTGAAAAGAATTTTTGGGTCGTCATCATGTCGTTGTTTCACATCACCTGAATAATTGTTCCTGCCAAATTTGGAGTTTTTATTGTTATCTTATCCTTGTGATTAACGAGGAAGTGTATATTTCCAAGTCTGCTCTCCAGTTTGGATCTATCTATGGTTACTAAAAATGGCTGCCGTATCCCATATTTGAGGAAGTTCTGTCATAATTAGAAATTGACATAGATAGGAAGAACTTGCCCCCTTCTACCCTCATTTTAGATTACTGAAACACAAAATTCTTGCAGTGACTTGGAATGGTTTCTTTCTCTTGTCTGAGGACAGGTCGAGTATTTACTCAGTGACATGAGCCTGCTAGCGAATGATTCTCTGACAAAACAAATGAATAAAGACCCAGAAGGTTATAGTAAGTATTCTTATCACGATCGAGCAATTAAATCTATTTCCTTACGAGTCTTTCATGCTGCTGCTTAATTTACTAAGATGGTCTTTTCCCTCTGGATCATAAAAGTTCCAATATCTGCCATTGCTTCCATGAGGAAAGTGAAGTCCCTAACCAGCAACAACCATCTGATTGCTCAAGCTCTCCAATCCACTTCGAAGTTGGTGAGTGCTGATTTGGATCATGCAATATTGTTGCTAGGAGCCCGGATGTATAATGCAGTTAAAATTGATTACCCTTTTCCTTTTCTTGAAGGTTGTAAGCAATGATGGCAAAAGAGTTAAACGCAAGCATCCCTTCACCGAAAAAGAGAGAGAGGACTTGCAGGTCCCTGCTTTGATGTAATTGTCTCAGTTAACCAATGGATTGAGATCGGTTGTTGAACATTTTCTTCTGTTTTGCAGTACCGCACTGTTATTGTGGAGAATTTGCCTGAAGATCACTCTCACCAAAATCTGGAAAAGATATTCTCCGTAGTTGGAAGGTATGAAAACTCTCTCCCCCTATCTCAAGCACTTCCAGTTACAAATCATATGTGAAAGCCTATCCAGAAACTGAATCTCTGTTGGTAAATGCTGCACTCAAATAGTGTGAAGAACATTCGAATCTGCCATCCCCAAGAGTCCAATGCATCCCGCTCAAGATGCGACTTTTTTATTGCCAATAAGGTGGAGTAAATCAAACTAGAATGAGTCCAACAGAAAGAGAGTTACATGGATACATCATTTCATTACTGATTTGTCTCCTTGGTGTGTCTGTAGCTTCATGCCCTGATAGAATACGAGAACATGGATTCAGCTGAGTTAGCGGTACTTCCATGAAACTTCGTCTTTACACTGTAATTCTTTTTGTCCGCTCTAAGACTGGAGATTGCTTTCGCTAGGCTGAGAAGTTAAACGATGAAAGGAACTGGAGAAAAGGGCTCCGAGTAAGGTTATTGGTGAAACGCTCGGTATGTATCTGCTCTGACATTGAAATAAGTACTTACTATAATACCGTACATCAATGTTCTCAGCTACTTATTTGAAAAATCCACTGACAAGTGCAGCCAAAGTCTGTTCTGAAGACTAGGAGATCCGAATTCGATTGCTTTCTGGACGACGAGGATGGACTCGATTCTGTCAATGATTTCCATATAAGCGACACAGAGTTTGCACTTGAGAGTAATGTAAGCTTTCTGTGCAACTGCGTAACTGCTCATGCTGTGAAATTCTGGGTGCTATGCTATTTCTTTGCTAGGCTTCATATTGTGAAGAGCAGAGAATATTGATTGGCTGATCAGTAGTTTTTTCTTTAAATTCAGACATAGCTTAAAATGCTTTTGGAAGCAAATCTATAAAGTGTTATATGGAGTTGCTTTCAAGATCTTTTGCTAACATGTAACTCCTGAAAGATACTTCCAGAATCACTGTCATATGCCTTCTTTTCATACCAATTTTATGAACTGATTCAGATAAAAGCAGAGACAGGAAGATTACGAAAAATGCTTCGAAACAATCCCAGTCTAACATCACAAAGACACTTTGCAATACTTATCTAGTTCTCTATTACTATTCATTGCAAAAAAATGGTTTGAATTCCGTTGCTATTCTATGTTTCCGAGCCAAAATGTTAGGATCATGTTTCTGCTGAAAGAAACATCCATGAAGTGGGATCAGATAGTTATTATTTCTCATCTTGAAGAATGAAAACTTGGGCAGGCTGAAGACAGCTTGAAGAAGGGTTGGGGCGCTAGAGGTCGGGGCAAGATCCGTGGTTGGCCTTCTACGAGCTACACTGGTCGAGGCCTGCTGGCTCAGAACCTGCAACCAAACAGCAGCATTCAGTTCGAGCAACCCATGAGACTGACTGTCAAGGGCCCGAGGATGCCAGACGGGACCCGCGGCTTCACGATGGGCCGAGGAAAGCCAGTGTCTCCTTCCTCTTCTCACACTTCACCCCAGTGATGATGCAGCTCCCACCATCCTATCATTTTCCTTCCGAATCGTTACCGTTGGTCATTACATTATTTGAACCATTGATTCCTTTTAGCTTGGGACATGAACTTAGTTATTTTCTGGCGCAGGAAGACAATTATGTCGTAAGGAGTCGATCATATGTAGAGGGAGTGCTATGTTATCTTTTGTCAGAGTTAGGCTAATAAGTTTGAAGAGGTGCGTAGCAATTTGTTGTTCACCATGGCAGCAATGGATGAAGATGATCCTAAGAACGTACTGCATTTTGGTACTGAATCTTGGTAAGCTCCTGGGAATTAAGTCTTGAACTTGCCGACGAACTACAATCCCATGAACACTCTCGATCACGAGTGAACCTACAAAATGGTCAACGGGGCGGTTTTGCCAATTTCAAATTCGGATAATCTAGTGGAAAAATTATGAAATGGTTTGGGGACCTGGAGATTAGAAGGGACGCAGAGGTGACAATTCGATTCGAACCTCCAACGGTTAAGTCGGTATCATGATAGTGGAAACGGTAATAAGTAGATGTCAGATAAGATCGCACATGATACCTAACTATTTTACAGAGAATGTGAAAGACCATACCGAACTTCCTCATGCATGCAATGTCAACAAGTTCATCACAGTCATCCAACAGAAGTCGTTTGACTCCACCTGAATTTGGGCAGAGAATATTGTTTCAGTTAAAGCCCCAACTTTTACCAAGAAAATGTGGGCTGTGGTTGAGTCTCTTAACCCAAGTCAAAGCACTCCACTTAAGGAAATTGGAATTATTTATTTTAATTGAATAAGCAATGTTTCAGATTTTTTCCTTAAAACTGGAATTGAAATAAGGATCCAGTGAGTGGCGGTCAACATTTTGACCTTTTCCCTGGTAAAAACCAACACGTTATTCCCATTCACTCACCAACCCAAAAGGCCTCTCTTCAAACTGTCCAATTCGGGTCGTTTTGCACTCCCCACATTTCCACCTCTGGAGACCACCTTCCCCGGTATTTCCCGAGCTGCAGACTCGAGCAACCACGAAATCATGTTGGAGAATGTTTCCAATCCGGCCCGTACTTGAGGCCTATATAAACCGTGCTAAGAGGCATGCAACATTTCACCCAACTTAACTTTCACTGACAAATCATCTCAACGTCCGAACACTACCGATCGTCGTTCTCTCATCTCTCAACTATGGCACTGAAACATGTTGCCTGCCTTGTTCTGATTGCCTCGGTCGCTGCGGTGGCAGCGTCAGCCACGGCCGACTTCAACCAGCCGCGCAGCGTTAACGTGTCAAACTACCACCACGGTTGGCGCCCGGGTCAGGGCTCCAACTGCTCCCAGAACCCCAGGGAGATAGTCGTGGGTGGAGACAACCACTGGCAATTCGGATTCGATTACACCACCTGGGCCTTCAGAAATGGTCCCTTCTACGTCAACGACTCGCTCGGTATGATAGTAAAGTACACGTATTTTACGAGTTGATACATAACAAGTGATCATTTTAAATTTTTATTACGTCACAATGTACACGGACTTTGCTCTACTAAGAATTACTACATCAGCTACTTTCCGGTATAACGATTCCACTGAAAACTTTCTCCTCCTCACTGTGACATTGATTCTTCTTCATGTAGGATTTTATTCCAACAATATATAATAGTAGAATAATTACATTAATGATCGAGTATGTATTAATTATTCAATTAGTTGATCCGATTCAGTCATCAGATCAAGTTTGATCATGACTATTAACTGTATCTCGTAAAGTATGAAGAATTATACAGATACTAAAAAAAGGTAATTTATGATTTCTTGGTAGGTGAAATTAGAAATTAATAAAATTCTTGACATTGACATACAATTGAGGTGGGTTAACGTCCACGAGTCACACTGTACATTTGACTCTGAAATCCAATTATTCAGACTGAGATACTTCGAGAGAGAGTGTTTCCCACGATCTGTCATACAATTACGCGTGGCGTCGATCTCTTTGGCGATTTAACATGCATGATCTTGAGGAATTGTTCGGTTTCGATTCCATGGCTTTACCCTGTCTGCAACGATGCAGTGTTCAAGTACGATCCTCCGAGCGAGAACAACACGCACCCGCACAGCGTCTACCTCTTCGGCGACTCCTGGAGCTTCAGGCGGTGCAACCTGAAGAGGGCCACCATGCTGGCGAACCAGTCGGACGGGGCCGGCGACGGGTTCAAGTTCGTGCTCTCCGCGGCGTGGAGGCCGTACTACTTCGCCTGTGGGGCGAGCAACGGGTTTCACTGCTCCAGTGGCGGCATGAAGTTCTCCGTCGTGCCGTGGATGCGCCGGCGGAACAAGTGACTCTGGCCTAGCTCGACGACAGACAGGGTAATGAAATGAAATGAAACCAAACCGCTGGTCGTGGTACGAGTGAGTTTGACTTTTTCATGCTTTGCAGTATTTTTTTATTTTCGAATAATGTTATTTTGTGGGAGTTTTCGGAGGAAGGAGAGAGAGAGAGAATAAGTTGTATGTTTTTCAGAATATTGTCTCAATAATAAAGTCAGACATTATCAAACGATGAATGTAGCATGCTTCATGCTGCCTAGGAGGGGGCAGATTGCCGGTAGGCTGACAACTCAGAGTAGTTTAAATTCATGGCTCGACTCTCTCAGGGTAGGTATCCAATGAATTAATTAGTCGTTACGGTGCCGAATATCACCGATATAAAAAATGTATGTTTCATGCTTGTCTGGGCATTTGCGTTTACCTAACTAATCTCGGCATGTTGACTGTGATCTCCCATCATTACTCGAAAGAAACTTCTAATGTTTGAAGTAAACTCTCGAATTCATATCTTGTGCATTAAAAAAAATTATAATTCGAAGAGTTTTATATATCTCTTAATGGATCACACCGTTGGAATAGTCGAGATTTGCTATAATCTGATCTTGAATCCGTCACTTTTTCCATAAAACTTTCGAACCATTATTTCGAGTACAGGAAAATTTTGAATAATTTTATACCGTGATGATACAGCAAGACCAACTAATTAAAATCCATGTGTGTGTATATATAACTCAATTAGTAATGATACATCATTACATTACAATGCATCATAAAAAAAAAATAGAACTTTTGAATTTGAAAGGAAAAATGGTCTCATGTATACTTATTATTCATCATCATTTTGTACTTCCAAGTCGTGCAATTGTGATGTGAGCGTCATTATATCACCACCAATTAGTAACCCTTTCCGTGCGTGGGAGGAAATTTAATGGGACGCGTCACCTTTCGGAAAGACTGTTCTGTGAAACACGAGTGACCGTGCTAGCTCATACGATATTATGAACTAATACTACATAGTTACTTTAATTTTTTAATAAAATTATAAAAATAAAAGATAATTCTAAAAATAACCGAATTCTAACATCTATGTCACCATATAAGTACTGTCATGTGATATAACCAATCACGTAGCAAGGCTTTCTCCACCATTAGCCCGTGAAGAAATTGGGATGGTGGGAGTCCATCATTCCGCAGGTCCCTTTAAGAAACACAAAAGCTAGCGAGCAACCGAGCAACACAAACTACTTGATTAATCATGACTCCCTTAATTCTCACTATACCTGACTCGCGTTCTCTTCCCTCCATTTTTGGCATCTTCGGAGCGTTCCCGAGCTTGTACGGCACGGTGCTTGCTTTCGGCATCGATTTAGAGAGAGCCTTGTTGCTTAATCGAGTGTTGATTATTACTTATTAGAAGCTCGCGAGGCAAATTTCTATGGAAAAAAAGAAGAAGAAGAAGAGAGAAACTGAACGGGAGAATGGATCCGGGAGAATCTAGGAGACATTGAATAAGTATGTGATGACAACGTGCATGCTGAGTTGGACATAATGTTAATTTTACCGTGACCCTAATAGCCACGTGTTGAATTATTTTGATCATCGGGGCTTACAAATTTACGATGCCACTGCCTCGGCCCTATGAGGCGTTAAATCTCAATGAATGTTCCTCCGACACGCAACACAAAATTTAGTACAATATTAAGGATTTATCCTAATTCTCATGCGCAATGTAGGGGGTGAATATCTTGAATTTAGCACAAAATTAAGGATTTTACTAAATCTCTTATTTAACGGTATTATTATATGATAATATTTATGCGATTATACCAAATAAAAGAATTTAAATTTAAAAATATTAGCTCTAAAAATAGTTAAAATCTTACTAACGTACTGCTGCGTGGTTGATGGTGCACGGTTGGATACAGTTCTTTCTCGTACCCTCAGGGCCCCACCTCCCGCTGGAAGCTAATTAACAAAATTAAACAACCGACTCGTACAGCGTACAACTCATCGACACTCATGCAGAACGTCAAATTTTCCACCGGGTGGTGGGATCTTATTTCTCAACGTACGACTCATCTCATTTCGTACTGGGACGAGAAGGACGACTTAAACCACGGGACAGCCATTGTCTTCAATCCTCGAGGTAATAACCGATAAAGAGTCCAGGGGAAGGCAGTGATAATAAATAATCGGCTATTGAATACCCATAACTGACCGTAAGTTCGGATGAGCCACTCCCTTAACTCCCTTAATTAATAAGCATTTAACTCAGGGATTGAAAATCGAGAGAACTGGAAAATTTAGCACCTGTACTCTTCTGCAGGCACTAGGGTTCCTTCCTGCAGTTCTGCAGTCTTTCTTTTCTTTAGAAAGGAGAGCAGTACTGTACTGTAGACGGATGAAAAAGAGAAATAAAAGATGCTGGAAATAGGATATGGATTTAGAAGATTGAGTCGAGTGAAAGGTAAATTTTAGGTCATGAGATAGGATAACTCGATAACTCGAGACTGTAAAAATTAGGATGAGTCGACTGCATCGAGTCTCCTTTCTCGGAGACGAATCACTTATTATACGAGATTGATTTATTATGATAATACATTTAGTAGTGATCTAAATTAGCACTTATGATCATATATAACCCTTGTCATATACATAAACCTTTCGACCTAATTGTCACGTGTATTTATACAATATATATATATATATATATATCATATAAAACCCTAAAAGGGATCTCGCCGGCAGATTTTCAAGCTCCAAAAACCCCTTTTTGATCTATCCATTTTAAAGGAGAAATTAAATTTTATGATGGGAATAATGAATAAAACTCAGAAAAGAAGCTCTTTGGATTGCTCTGTTCTGTCAGCGGACAGCACTGCAGAGAGGCAGCTTGTCATTGCTGGTGGGTCTTGGTAAAAGTAGGAAAAATGCTAATGGAAAAAAAATATATTTCGGTATGGTATTTAGAAGTTCTATTAAGCGCTGATTAATTCATCAACTAATAATTAATTTTTTTACTAATTTTTAATTTTCTGATTAAAAAAACACTAAGTTTTAATTTGATATTTATTTTTTTGAAAGGTAAATAATTTCATTAATCACTTTATAAAATATACATGATGTGATGTATTAGGTCATTCCATAACGGTTTTCATCAACTCTTGTAATTTTGAGAGATCATTTAAAAGCTTTTGAGATATTATATTGATTGCTAATTTTGAGAGATCTTTTCAAAAAGCTTTTTGCTTGTAATTAAATTTTGAGGTGAAAATTTATATAGTACAAAAAAATTGATTCTTTCAAAACTAGTACCGATTTATAATATTTTTCAAATCTAGCATCACTATATATATATGTATTCCTTTTTCATAATTCTTAAATCACCCCTCTCATTTTTTTTCTTCTGCCCGCCTCTTCTTCCTCTTCTTCCTCCCTCCTGCCTCTCCCCTGCCTAGCCCCGTCGCCCAGCACCCGACGCCAGTTGGCCCATCGAAGCCCGACGCACCATCGTCCTGCATCCGATCCATCGAAGCCCGACCCCACCGCACCCAAGCACGACGCCGAATTGCAGCTCCGTCGCCGCCGTCGGTAGCACTGACGCCCGATGCTCGACACCTCGTCACCCGGCGCTGCGCGACACCCGTCGATGCGAATCGCCTGTCGCCCGATGCTGAAATTCGCCTGTCGGCCGATGCTGCTCGTTGCCCGTCGCCCGTTGCCCTGCGCTGCAAATCGCCAGCTGCTCACCGGCGTGCGTGAGGAGTAGCGGCTGCAGAAAGGGAGGGGAGAGGGGCAAATTTGACTTTTAACATAAAATGGTGCTATTTTTAAAAATTTTTACAAACTAATATTATTTTTGTAAGTTTGGTGGAGAGTTGTGCTATTCTCTACCACTAACACTTAAATTTTCTAAAATGTTAAGTAACGTTTGTTGCATTGGGCAAATTGTGTGTTTTAGTTTCCATGGCCAAGAAATAATTGACAGTTTTTTTTCTCTCATATATTTGGATTATTATTCCTGACAAGCTGTCCTGGTCCCATGAATCTTCAAGGAACAGCATCCAACAGAATCTTAAAAAGATAAAATTGTTTTTTTTAATTTTATTTTTTGAATAGTAAATGATGAATATATATGTTAGTTTATTCGGATAAAATAAAATGTAAATGCAATTATTTGTAGGGAGTGGCGGAAAAGTAGTTAGTTTGAAGAATAAGAGATCAGATGCTTTCCCGGCAAAGTTAAATGCTGGTTGTTGCTCGATTATTACTCGCATCGCACCTGCCTGTTTTTAAGCTTTATGTGTTAATTTCGCATGAAATCAAGACGGACCACGTTGTTAGAATTAGTATCGACCCGGCCCACCGAAAAACAAGAATTAGTATCGACCCGTCGTGACATTTAATGATACGTGCCGAGCTGTTACACCTCGTGGCTTCGTTCTTGGTCCCGTAGCGTCACATACACTGTCCGGAAGTGCGATAAATTAAACCGTGTTTAATGTGATGCTAAGAAAAAGCACACCTCACCATCAAAGGTCCCTTGACATCAATCTACACGTCTGATTTATCTTATCACGTATAATGGTAAGCGTGCATATGAGACTCTGAAAATTAGTCGGGGGAAAATCCAGATTCCCTCGGCACTAAAATAAAAAAAGTGCAATAAGTTAGTTCCAGCTTTCACCGGAGCTCATCCGGCTATGTCTAATACCGGAAAACGGAATACTCAATAAAAAAAATAACATTTTATATTATTAATAAGATGGTAAGATCCATCTGTCTTGCCACGTGTCGGGCAAGTCGCCGCTGCCTCACTTCCAGTGTCAGCTGCCTCTCTCTCAACGTATCCACTGCCCAGTTAGCCCGTCGCCATCTCCAACCGCTCTCCGGACTCCATACAGACCTCTACCTGTACGTGCTGTACGTTCACTCTCTCTCTCTCACCTTCCTCGGTCATCTTCATCATTCATTAACACATCAGAGACACACAAACGCACGCAGTCTCTCCATAAAATGCCACAGAGAACAGGTTTAAGCGAAGCAGCAGCAAATAGGTGGAGAAGGTGAAGAAAATGCAGTAGCGAGTTGCCAGGTCGACTCAGTCCCTGCAATCTATCGCAATGGGGATCTGCACATCGAAGCCGCCGGCGGAGCTCAACCCCTACGCTGCCCGGGACGACAATGAGCAGGCTCACTCCTTCCAGAATCCTAACAAATCCGACCCGTCTCCCCTCAACCTCAAATCCCCCGTCGCTCAGTCCCCTTTCTTCTCTTTCTGCAGCCCCAGCCCAATCAAGTCCCCGACGGCCGCAGCATCCACCCCGCACCGGCTCTTCAAGATGCCATTTCCCCCGCCGTCGCCAGCGAAGCACATCAGGGCCGTCCTCGCGCGGCGGCAGGGTAATAACAAGGCTGCGGCCACGGCGACGATCCGGGAGGACGGGGAGGAAGCGGCGGGGGGGCTCGACAAGAGGTTCGGGTTCTCAAGGGACTTGACGAGCAGGCTCGAGATTGGGGAGGAGGTCGGTAGGGGGCATTTTGGGTACACCTGCTCCGCTAAGTTCAAGAAGGGGGAACTCAAGGGCCAGCAGGTGGCTGTTAAGGTCATCCCCAAATCAAAGGTCTGCCAAGGGTTCTCTTCTTATCCATTCTCCGCTGGCTCGAAGCATTCATGATTTAATGCAATTCTTGCATCCTTAAGGTTCGGATTGGATCTAGAGAATTGAGTTTCGTGGAAAATAGGGAATTGCATGGAGATCATAGTACGGAGTCTCCAAGATTTAAAGAAGATTTTAAAAAAATCATTTTTTTCAAAAGAAATATGTTTTCAGTCTTAAATGAAAAGAAGGGGTGGACTCCTTTGTTTTTTTTTTTTTTTTGCTCACACCACGCAGTAACTCGAACAGTCGCCGAAATGCACTTGAGATGAGGTTAGAATAGGATACCTAGGAAAATTCCCATCAGCGAAATTAATACCGGATCACTCATTTGGACCCAGTGAACGAACCACCGGGCCAACCTCATTTTGGTGTTTTCTTTCTCAAAAAGAGACTGGAGACATTTTCTTTTTTTGCGCAGTTATTGGACTAAAAATGTATGATTTACAGAACGAATCAGCTCTGCTTTCATGGATGAAGTCCATACTTCAAGAAAAGTAGCCACATTTTCTGGTAAAAACAATGGATTTCTGGGAAAAAGGTTGAAGATGATAGTTTTAAGTAGAAGCCTATGTTTTATCCTTGTGATTACACTCGAATGCAGGAACGTTGATGATATCTTCTTAGTTGCTTAATCATATGACCTTCTTACAAATTTTAAATAATAATCTGCTGGTAACGATGGTGGGTTCTGGCAGAAGCTAGACTATGATCTGGATTTTTGGTTTGGAAATCAACATTCTTAATGGTTTTTATTGACTGCATTATTTGCACTTGCTGAAATTTTTTTCGTACATATGTACCTAACTCTTGAATTATATATTGGTTTGGTATTAGATTTGCTCTTATCATTTGGTCGTGGTTTCTTCTGTCGATATTTTTATGAACAGTATCATCCATGATCTCCTCTAGCAAGTCAGATTTTTCTTCTGCACAGAATGATTCAACGTTTGCTTGTTGCATTGAATCGACTGATGGGGAGACTTTAGTTGGAAATGCGTACTTCTCCTGAGAGTGATGAGGGCGACATTTAATGAACCTTATTGTTTTGTATCCTTCTGGAAGAGGAATATCAACTGTTGGGATCTCTCGCCTTTTTAATCTAGCTCTTGATCAATCTTTGAATTAGGAGATAGCTTCACAGAATTTGGAATAGTTTAGTCATTGTCTGGGAAGAAGGAAAATGCACCTTTATGTGGCCTTTTTTTCGGTGTACAAAGGAAAGGATAGAATGAAGAGGGAATAAAGGCACAAAGGGAGTCTCACCAATGACAATTGAATAAAAAAACTCTTGGTCCCAGGTCAAGGACAGTGCCACTGCACGAAGCCTTCTTTCTCCATATATGTGGCATTCCCTGTTCATTAACTGTTGAAAGTGCTTCAGTCTAATTCTTTTATATCAGATCTATGTGCATTGTAGCCTTTTGTAGCACAAACGATGGTTAATTTTGGATGGCTGCTAATGGAGAGTAACAAAGATGGTTCAGCTGTTACCATTGGAGACAATGATTATAGAGTATCATGGCCAAAGATAGGACTTGATATGGGCCTACTGTGACATAGGATGCTTTCTATGATCAGTCAACCAATGCCTGATGGATCCAAACGCTTCTTAGCCACCTGGGAACAGGACAAAGCCTGTGCAGGATTGTGTGTCTCAATTTGAAACATGTACGATGATTTAGCCCCATCCTATTATGTGGAGATGGCTTGCTGATAGGAAAAGTGATCATTCTTTAACCTCTGGAATTTGAATTTTTTGAAGGCAAATTGTTACAGTATGATCAGAATTACTTGAATGTTTATTCCATCCTATGATAGATATTGTTCGTTTTGACGGTATTCCCACTTGGGTACCTGCGGATTTCTTCGTACGGTAATATAAAACTTTTTCATGGATTATTACTGATATTGCTTATAAATGTTTCCCCCCATTTTAGATGACGACAGCTATTGCAGTTGAGGATGTGAGGAGGGAGGTGAAAATATTGCGAGCCTTGACTGGACATAGTAATTTAATTCAATTTTATGATGCATTCGAGGATCACGACAATGTATATATAGTTATGGAGTAAGTTCACCACTTGTTGCTTTCCTGATATTAGTTCTTCATTTCCACTTTAAAAGTTTACCAAGTTCTTCATCAACTTGGCTTTCGATTATGTAAAACCAACAGGTTAAAGATGCAGTTTTTGAACACAAAATTACAGCAATTCAGGGATCAATTTGCGTGAAATTTGTACATATTAACGCTATTCAGTACATGCTGCTTCTTTTATAAATCATGGCTGTATCATTTACCTTATGGATGTCAGTTACTGAAGTTAAATAAATCTGCAAATTGCAGGCTATGTGAAGGAGGGGAGCTTTTAGACAGAATTCTTTACAGGTAACATTCAGCTCAATCTATTACATGTTATTTCCATGGTAAGGATCAGCTTCATAATAACCTCTTGTTCGGTATTTATTGTCTTTGCAGGGGTGGTAAATACTCTGAAGATGATGCGAAAGCTGTTTTGGTACAGATACTAAATGCAGTCGCGTTTTGTCACCTGCAGGGTATTGTTCACCGAGATCTGAAACCAGAGGTGAAAGTTACTTCGAGTTAGATGGATTAGAATACCCGATGATTACTGGGTGATTTACTATATAATTACCTTTGAGGTTGTCTGACCTCTGACATAAATTAAGTTGCTTTCACTTGTATATCTGAATTTTATGTTCTAGAACTCATTGACAACTTGATGGAGTTGATAAGCTGTTGTTTTAGATTAGTTTGTTCCTTAATGCAACATTTGATGCCTTAATTCATGAATTCAATTAATATCTAACACTCACTAATTGCTTGTTCAGAACTTCCTCTATACTTCTAATGATGAGAACTCTCAATTAAAGGCGATCGACTTTGGATTATCTGATTTTGTCAGACCAGGTCTGTCTTTTTCTTTATCGGGAGATGAACTTCTACTTACTGGTAGTTCTTTAGCCATTCAACCTTGTGGATTTGAGTTGAAATTCTAATTCTTGAACGGCTTAACAGATGAAAAGCTTGACGATATTGTTGGAAGTGCATACTATGTGGCTCCAGAAGTCCTACGTAGATCATATAGCACAGAAGCTGATGTGTGGAGCATAGGTGTAATAGCTTATATTCTCCTCTGCGGCAGTCGTCCCTTCTGGGCTCGTACAGAATCGGGGATCTTTCGTGCAGTCTTAAAAGCTGAACCAAGTTTCGATGAACTGCCATGGCTTTCTGTATCTTCAGAGGCAAAGGATTTTGTCAAACGGCTGTTATATAAGGATCCTAGGAGACGAATGTCTGTTTCTCAGGCTTTGAGTGAGTATTTTTGGGACTCTAGTCTGCGCCAGATTTCTCAAAAGTTTCATTTCTCAAATTGCTTTTGTTTCTCCTCAATTTTTTTTTGCAGGTCACATCTGGATACGGGGTCATCTTGGGACAAAAATCCCCCTCGATATATTGATATTTAGATTAATGAAGGCTTACATGAGATCGTCATCTTTGAGGAAAGCAGCTCTGAGGGTATGTTTACCCAATGGTTGCATATCAAATTAAATTCAGAACTTCAGAAATATTTGAGTACTGTTCATTTTCTAGAAGTAGGCTCTTTCAACTTTGATGGAGAACGAATTTTTCTTTTCCTGAATATGCAACTGATTTGAAGGTTTCTCTTAGGAACTTCAGGTAAATGCTGAAATAAGTTTATTTTGTTAAATTTTCATACGTGGGGGTCTTACAAAGATCACTGCTTTGTTGTGTGAAATCACTGTTTCACACGGAAAAAATTAATTACTTGCAGGCGCTGGCTAAGACGTTGACTGCAGACGAACTGTTTTTCCTGAAGGAACAGTTTGCTCTGCTGGAACCGATAAGGGTGGCACCATAACTTTGGAGAATATTAGGATGGTGAGTCTATTTTTCTTGTCCTGTACACCCCCGAATCAATCACATTACTACTGGCTGTATATCTCATCGAACATCTTCTAACTCAGGCCCTGATGAAAAATGCTACTGATGCCATGGAGGAGTCTCATGTTTCTGATTTTCTTGCTTCGGTAATTGATGTCTTGTCTCTTGAGAGTGAATGCTGTTTGATCGAGAAACTTTTTTGAGCAACAGCCTCTTCTCGATTTTTACCTTCTCCTTTTGTCACCATGTAGCTAAATGCGCTCTGGTACAGAAGAATGGATTTTGAAGAATTTTGCGCAGCTGCATTGAGCGTCCATCAGATGGAAGCACTCGACCGCTGGGAACAACATGCCCGCTGTGCTTATGAGATATTCGAGAAAGATGGAAACCGAGCCATCGTGATCGATGAACTCGCCCCTGTGAGTCACAAAACTCATTCCTTCTGTTTGAGGAGAGATCACCATTAGCAGGATCCAAATCTCATCTAAATATTATGATTTCTTAATAGATGAGAATCTACAGAGACCTTTCGTGTTCCTTGCTGAATGATCTAATGGTTTAATGTTCTTTCTCTTCAGGAACTTGGTCTTGGTCCCTCTTTGCCCGTTCATGTGGTTCTCCATGACTGGATCAGGCACAGCGATGGGAAGCTAAGCTTCCTCGGATTCATCAAACTGCTGCATGGAGTGTCGAGCAGAAGTGCCCCGAAGCTCCAGTGAAGAATTACGGTTACAAATCGCACAACTTGAGGTCCATAAGTTTCCTCACCCGAGGCTCACGGCCACTTAGGTGAAAGTCACTTTGCTTGCAGCAACGCGCAATCCTTTCATAAGGTCAGATTCGAGTACAGGTTTTGCTGGTTTCTGCAAGAAAAGTTGTTCCACCACCTTACTTTATCCTCGACCGTGCTCCCCGGGATAAGATCGAAAGCTGCGTGTTACGGTTGACTGAACTACTCGAGTAAAGCTCTTCTTTTACTTTTCCCTTTTTGGCTCTAAAGGGGTTCGTAAAATTTATAGTTCAGGACCACATGTCGATGCAATATAGATTTCCAATCTCAGTCAGGCAATGAACTCAGCTTGCTCTTGTGTTTTTCCATTCTCGACTGCTACAATCTCGTACCTCACACTTTTTTTTTTTCATACACTTAACTCAATAATAGCACACCGGCACCGCATTGTAGTGCTCGGTCTATGTGAATATTATCTACCAGACGGCGTCCCATGATCACCAAGAATCTTAGTACTTTGTAGGGTCGAACTCCAGCCTCTGCACTCATATGCAGTCATCATTCTGGGTGTGCTGTTATTGGACAAATCATTGTCGATTTTGTCACAGAATAACAGGGGGGGATCTAGAAAGGCAAGGATTGGTACCAAGTACCAACCATTTTGGAGAGTTTTAAATCATGTTACAAGACCGTGAGTGGCGAGTAGCTCTCATGTTCGCCTTAGGCCTCGATCATGATCATGAACTCAGGACAGCTGATGCGAACAAATTTCGGATTCAACTCTAACCGGTCTACTGATACGTAAAACTCTTATAATTACAAATTCTCTATTAACAAAACTCAGTTACACAAGATCCAACTTTTTAAAAGAAAGATTACTAATAATAATAAAAATAAATAAAAGTAATGTTAAGTTGCCTCAGCTCATGATTATGGCATGCAATTGCAGGACCACTCCCTTTTGCACATTAGCCTTTGCAGGGGTTCACAGCTCCTTCCTCACTCCTCTTTTTCTTCCCGTCAGGTACACGCCGGACGAGTATCACTCATCCGCCGTCATTGATAATACATGATCAGGATCGGGATTGGTTACCGGTCGGTAATGTATCGAGTAATACTCGCCGGATACTTAATCTCGTATCCGAGTTCACCCGAAGCAGTTGTCGAAGAGGAAGAAAGAATGATTGAAAATGAAGAAGCTTCCCTTCACCTAGAGTTCTGCTGATTGATACATTTAAAGGTACTCTATGGGTCATGTTGAGTTGTCCAGGGAAAGAAAAGAGCTTAATCGCCTGCCTAATTAACATCATAACCTCAACCTGCTACATGTCATTAGTTCATTGATTATGAGGCCACATGGAATCATTTAATCTAATCATGCAATTAATTAAAAAGTTCAGTAATGTCCCATCTCACTGCCTGACTGCTTGTCGTGACGCGGTAGGTCGAATCTCTCGTCTATGTAACATGATCGTGTGATCGTAAAACCAAGTGAATGTGTCATCCACTGTCTATTACTTTTTTTCCTTTTCACGCTCGAGAAGTTTGTAACAGTTCACACGTATATTGTTCTCGAAGAGAGGACTGGATTGATGGAAGTTGCGATGCTCCACAGCTGGAGAAAGTCTTTGGTGGAGCGGCTCCTCCACGTGGCGCCGCTCACGTGGTGGAGCCGCCCACTCTAGCGCTGACACATGTCAGCGCCGCTGACGTGTCTGCACACGCGAAGCGGCGCTGACATGTGTCACCGCCTGACTGGTGGGCGGCACCACGTGGCGGCGCCACGTGGTGGAGCCGCTCCACCAAAGAGTTTCTCCCACAGCTGAGCTTGTATCTGCAATTGATTGGACTTCTGGTTGTGGAAAAAAAATTGTATATTAGAATCTGGTCGCTTTCAAGTTTCAAGGAAATAAAAACAAATATCACGACAGTTCATCCTCCCAAAAAAAGACAAAGGAAAATAAGAGGTGACACGACCGTAGAACTTGTCATCCACGGCTTGTACGGATCCGTTTGTCCCGTGGGCCTAATCCCGACACGGAAGCCATTTCTCTCCCCGACGCAGATAGACCGATTAGAAAACTCCCGAAACGATAGAAAACTGATTTAATACGATTATGTCATCTTCAATATCAGCGAAGAGATTTTTGGTTAAATTCTTAATTTGTAAGAATTCTTAATGGGTGGACGATATAACAATATGTACGTAGTATTGCAAATTGATAAAATTTAAATTATTAAAAACTTTTTTATAAAACTCATAAAATAAAAATAAGTAAATATTATTGATTTATAAATATCAGATAAAATATAAATACTGTCACTTAATATACTTGTTACATGCAATACTTTCTCTATCTACCACTTTCAATTCACGATCATCTTCTGCGATCAGAAAGAAAGAATGCACGGAGAATCGTGATACATGGCACGTACATGTGCTGACCAAAGGAAAAGAGAGAGGTGTATACAATGAGTTCACATGTTAACCAAAAGGAAAGCAAAGAGATCAAAAAAAAAAAAAAGAATACATGCGGAAGAACAACCTTGTCCCGGCCGATGAATTTCCGACCGACCGACCGGGCGCTCACCGAAATATTACAGCATGTCTAGATCGGGCAAAAGAATACACTTTTAAATCGAATTAAGCAGAACGATGGCTCAACTCTTCCCGTCACGATCGGCACGGCTCCGGCGGGACGACCGCGGCCGTCCTTCAATCTCTGGAATGCAGAGACCCGACGCTCCGGGCGAGGTCGTGGGCCCCGGGGTTTGGATTGAAGCCCAAGCAACCTCCGAGGAGGCCCTGCTTGTACGGCAAGGGGGTCCTCCTCTTCATCTCCTCCGCCACCGCCCTGTTCGCCGAGTAATACACCTCGTGGGGCCCTCTGCTCCTCTGCCTCCGCCCCGTGACCTCCTCCCCGGCGGGCGCAGCCCTGAAGCTCGACCCCCTCGTCGAGTCTCCGAAGCTGTCCGATCTCCCAATCTTCCCTCCGAGAGTCGGAAACTTCCTCAGCGGATCGTTACTCGTTCCCCTGCCCTCCGACGCGCTCCGGAACAGCAGGAAGTCCCTGAAGTTCCATTTCCTGTGGCCCTTTGGGATCGTGATCGACGATAAGAGGGACGAGAAGGTTCTGGAACTTGACGGTGGGGCTGACGTGGCTCTCGACGCAGGAGCATTCGAACGTTCATCCTCCTCCTCCTCTTCATCCTCTTCGTTTAAAAAGTCGCAGACTCTCTTAGTGATGGTGGCAGTGGTAGCGCTTGGAATCGGAGGCTCGGTTTTGTTGCTCTGCTGTGGCGGCGGGGTTATCATCTTCAGGGGCTTGATTCTACCTCGGTCGAAGAGCTCATCGGCGAGAGCGGGAGAGAAGTCAAATCTGTTGGAGTTTGACCCGTCGAACTCGAACTCGAAATCATCGAAATCGATGAAATCAGAGGCGCTCTTCCGATTGTTACCAGAGATGCCAGGGTTTTCTTCTTCCCAGAGAGCCGGATTTATTGAGAAGGAAGTTCGGCAGAGGTCGGCAGCGTTGGTGGTGGCGGGAGAGGAGTAGAACTGGGCGGAGGTTGTGGCGGCGGCAGCGGCAACGAATCGCTGGGGGCTGGAAGGGGCGGTGATGTAAGGGGTGGAGGTTGCGCTGTCGAAGGAGAATTCTGGAGAGGAGGGCAAGTGGAGTGGCATAACTACCTCGATCTCCATGGAAGTGTCGGCAATCGAGTCTGATTCAACGGGGAGATCGAGGAAGAAGGTAATGAAGAATCGGGAGGATGATGAGAGAGGGCAGCAGAGAAGTGGTGGTTGAAAAGTCTATAATAATCTTCCCGCTTCAAGTGTGAACGTTATTAGTTATATGCTGCTATCAAAAAAAATATTTTTTGGGTAATTGAATCAAAATGTTTTTAAAAAAAATTGAAAGAGAAAAGCGGCTAGTGCACAGTGATTCAGCGATATCATTATTCTAAACTTATATACCTCGTTTATAAACTATAAAATATAAAAAAAAATAACATTGTGAGAAGTAATAATATCTTCTTTAACGTAATATCCCGAGGTCCTGATTGATTGTCACCATGAAGTTCCTGTGCTCATTTTATTTGCCTCTTTTACATAATTTTAAAAAATATAACTCATTTTTATTATTATTATTATTTTTACAAAGTATTATGCATGTATGAAAATTTTCGCGTTCCAATTGTTGAACCTTTTAACATATGGATAAGATGATTATGAGTGCATTGGTTTATCTTCTTTAATCAATATCATTAATTATGAGTCATTTGATTAAACGGTTAAACGATATAATAACCGGTTCGTAAATGCTTCTTATAATTGAATGCATATATAAATTTCGGGTGACCTCATCTATTTATTTATCCACCTCACCACTAACATCGGTGGTCTATCAATCTTAAAACTCGCTCTCTTACAGTTCGGTGAGGTTGAGGTCCTGGTTCTAGTCCCCCTTCCAAGCAAAGTTGTAGAATTGCTCCTCGAACTTAGTTCTTGACAGACACCAAGTTCTCGAACTGTACTAGATTTTTAGCAGCGTTACGATGATGAAACTATTACTATAATAGTCGTTGTTTGGTTCGTCCGATAAGTTCGTGGTCGGGATATCGGACGTCCAACATTACGTGACGGGTTGGTTAGATAATCGGCAGCACCGCCATTCTTTTCACTGATAAAAAAGTATGCGTCCTCCTCACACCCTCCTTTTCCTTTAAAAAAGAAGTTAGAAGCTAAAGAGTCTCACGGGGTTCAACTGTTTTTTTAACGAGTTCACAGGTGAGGACAGCATGAAAAATGCAATCATATCAACTTTTGGAAGTTACCTTATACATTTTTGTCCTAACCCGGCTGTTCGACAATTCCATTAACTCACTAATCCACGGGAAATTCCCAGGTGATCGTACCTCACTGTATGATGTGATGAAATACTAATCGCTCGAACAGTTGTTATAATTATTAGCAATCACAAAGTTATTTAATCGGTTTTTCATCACCATATCATCATGATGTAGGATCTTCTAAGATTTTTTTCCTGGTCCACGGATTCAGCTGTGAGTTGGATGGATTTAAATTTAAGTGAGCCGTTGAAAGTAGCTTGGAGGAGTAAACGAATATAGAAATGAAGCGTAGTACGGTCGGTACTGCTCTTACCCAGTGATTTAAAGGTCAAGAATTCAATCTCGCCAGTGAAAATTATCGATTAAAGCCGGCCTCATCACGTGTAATTCGCTGTACTAAACTCCTTTCCTCGAGATTTGTAGGCTTATTGTTCGTTGGTGCCACCAATCTCTTTACCGATATCAACCCTTGACACTCTAACCAATTAACATTTTGTTTGAAAAATACAAATTTATTATTATTATTATTATTTTGGAAAGGTGCAATGCATTTATATATTTAAAATTTACAACTAGTCAGAACTATTTATGTACAGGCAATACCTAAAAAGGAAATTTATTATTATTACTTATTTTTCCAGGGAGAAATTAAATTGTTGGTAAGCCAGGGACCTGGTACGAAGAAGAGCATGTGATAATTTCTGAATTTCAACGTCCAATTGTCCTAACCGTGTCCCTCAATTTTTAATTTTATTCGGTTCAAAGTAGACTCATATATATATATATATATATAGAAAAATTACGAAGAAGAGGAGAATTAAAAGTTGGCTTAGAGTTCCAATGACAATAATTATGTAAAACCTCTTAGTTTCGTGCAGAGGAGAAAGAATTATATGACAATTCTCACTTGATGTCATAAATTAATAAAATTTAATTATTTTTATAATTATTTTTTATTTTTAGCATATTATAAATTTTTTTTTAAATGATTGGATCTTATTAGTTTGTGACTTCACATAAGTATTGATATATAATATAAAGTTAAAAAAAATGAAAACACTCTCTCGTGCTTGAGAGCTTGCAGGTGGGTAGGATGAGATCTGATTTTTAACAAAATCTGATGATTTTATATTCTTAATGTCAACGTCTAGTCACACTCCGCAGGTAATTCAGAAACGCACGCATTCTAATACATAGTGAGCAATCAAATTTCACACATATATAGACGAATATTTACGTACTCAAATTCAA
The DNA here is from genome assembly GCA_037672795.1 of Lagerstroemia speciosa. Classification (NCBI taxonomy): domain Eukaryota; kingdom Viridiplantae; phylum Streptophyta; class Magnoliopsida; order Myrtales; family Lythraceae; genus Lagerstroemia; species Lagerstroemia speciosa. The sequence goes on along the minus strand of CM075289.1, from coordinate 6,585,946 downwards.
CGAAGAATGTGTCCGAGTGGGATGATGTTACGTGCGTGCACTCGACATCATATCGCATTAATCACCATCACCATGTCTACCCCTAAATGCTTCGACTCGACAGTGCGAGAACCGATCTCTGGTGCTAAAAATTGTATGCATCAGTTACATGCACCGGATGGTCGAACGAAGCAACTCAAACAGGTGCTTCGGTGTTGCTCTCCGTTCAGCCTTTGGCCGTTAAATTCTAGCAGCGGCTTTGAAAAAAGGAAAAACCACTCGTCTTATTTGATTCTTAATTAAAACGTGCGTGATTTGATTCAAATGTAGGAGGCAGCAGGAAGGATTTATTATTTGTGTGTGTGTATATTTATATGTCCACGAATGGAGCACAGCACATCAATCAGAACACACGCCGGATATCTTCAATCCCTGACAGGAACTTGACTTTTGTGGTCTCTTACGAGTTGTCAACGTGAATTGATAAGAGTAGTACGTGTGGTGGTCCATGCATGACTTGGAACCCTAAGAGGAGGTTGAAGGTTTCAACTTCACCAAGAAATGAAGGAACACGAACAGTGGAGTTTAAGGATAAATTCTTTTGTTCGAGGGAAACAACGTACGCGAGGCTGAGCTAACAATTTTCTAAAATAAAACAGGAGATTAGAGTTTAACATGCGTTGCGATCACAAGTAAGGAAAAGGGAATAATAATACTCTAACCAGACGTGCCCAAGTTCTAGTTTATGTTTATTTACTCATTCTCCTGCACATTTACTGATGCAGAGAAAGACAACAAAAGGAGGAAAAGAAAGAAAGGAAGAACAAGAAGTAGTGGTGATTGGTAAGATGATCAATTCACCATTTGCTCCAAAACATCGGGCTGATGATGAGATCAGCACGTTGGCATGATCATTAAATTTAAGAACATAAATTCCGGATCTCACCGGCCATAAGCTTTGTCCTCCAAATAATCCAATCCTTACCTTACCTTCTTTTTCCGGTGTTCGAAAGTGGTACACATGCCTGGAAGATGATAGAAGGAAGAGAAAACAAAGCGGTACGGGAAGTTTCACAGATGAGAATTGAGTCCAGTACCTTTTTTCATTTAATTATTGTTATCAAACACGTGATTAATTTATCATATTCCATTCTTCTTATTATTCTTATTCCTCAACAAAAACAGAAAGTTGATTTTTCTTTTGAGCTTCATCGATTGTTTGTGAATCTCCCTAAAATCCATATCCTATCAAGCATTTACTATGGTAGCAAAATCAACGAAATAATTAATTTTTGATTGCATGTGATAATGGGTATCTTTTGTGAATCTTCCGAAAGCTTTAATTCTACCAAACAATTTCTATTGTACGGAAAATATATTAAAAAAAACTAAATTCAAAGCCTCTTAGTTTCAAATGAAAATGTGTATCGCTATATCGCTATACCGTGTCCCGGTTCCTGTTTTTATTTTAAAAGAATTATGCATGTTTTTCATCCAAAAATGAATTTTCTATAAGGGTGTGAAAGAAATGCTCATACGTGGCGGTTTTTTTTGACAAAGAAAATTATTGGCCGTTTGATTTTTCAAGTTATTAAAGGAAAAAAAAACCGTAGCGAAACAGTGCCTCGCGGTAAACCTGACCATATGATTTTCCGATTGTTTATTGATGTGGACGACTCGACAAAACGATTTGCTTATTAAAAATTTGTCTGGGCAAACGTCCTCTTTGTTTGCTAATGCATTTTTTATTGATAATTTTAGAAGCTTCGGATCGCATTCATACTTAAATCAAATTATATCCACGATAGTTAATGACTATACACCTGATCGATCTTTATCGAGGAACTTGCGACAGAATCGAAGTGCAACAGTTAAAGAGGGACTAATCCCACGTCGAAAAATTTGCGTCGAATCGTGGGAATACAAATTGTTATCACAACGCACCAGCTTCTTTTAAATTGGGACATGGTCTCATTCTCCTGTAACACAGGACACAGAATCTAGCATGGTATCTAATTTCCATAACCCACAGTTATCTTTCTTGTAATCAGTTCAAAATAAGTGCCAATCGAGGTTATTAATTTTACCCATTTTCATTTTTTTTAATGAAGCTTTTATTATTCATGAACTTGTAAACATCTTGCTAGTTCATGAATCCGGTTAAGTATATTTTCGAACACATTTATGGTTGATTTTATAAAGGACTGCGTGCACAGTGCGAGGGAACTACTTCAACAATTCCGTGAACTGCTCATAAAGTGTTTGCATGGTTCATCCACTTAAGTTAGCGTGGGCTTATTCTGTTGATAAAACATTAGGGAAAAAACGACTTCCCCATCTTATGAGAAAATCTTACACGATCCTATTTCACAGTGACGTGACGAGAAAATATCAATTAAATTGCTCTGATTGACAATTTGATTGGTAGAATCACCTAAGAATTTATTCCATTTTATGGACTAAATACGCATTCTTCCTGATTTATAACTACCAGATTTTCCTCATAAAAGAGTATCTTGATTCTTGAGTATGCTGGTTTGGATTTTCAGTTTTTTAAATGTGATCTCGCAACACACGGATTCACACAGTGCGTAATACATGATGATTTGGTCCTTTGGCTGACACAAGATTAACGATAGACCCACCTAAAAAACTTGATCTGTGGACCGATTATTTTTCTCCAAAAAAAATTTGAAATTATCTTATGCGGAACTAATTTGTCTGGGCTGATGATTTTTGGTTTGATCGTGATGTTAATTAAATAAATTCACAGGCGTGATGCTCACCTTTAAACGTGCCCCGACTGGCCAGCGTTGTCAAAAATCATTCAATTATGTCAAATCTAGTGAGCTCACAATCCTGTCTTTTCCCCTCCCTCACGCCATCTTAATCTTAATTTTTAGAATGATTGATTATGGATTTTTCGTATGCAGCATGATGGTAACAAGATGAACAATTCAACTTTGAGAACATGGCTATCACTACTGATGAGTGATATGGATGGGACTGGAACAGCCGATATAGAGGATCCCGTGGAGGGTGTGGTTTGCTTTGAACAGTGGTGCAACAACTCAACTCTGACAGTTTTGTTCTAGAAAAGATATCTCTCAATGGAAGAGGAATAAACATAAGCTTATAAGGAGTTTGCTTTACTCTTACCTCTCTAATGTGGGATTAATCACATCAGACACCATTCGAAGAGAGAGAGAGGTTGAAACTTGAGTTCGACTCTTCTCTTGAGATGCGTCTTTTCTTGGACAAAATCACGTGAACCGAGTTGACATTCAAAATGGATAATACCTTTCTACATGTCAGCGATTATGGTCCCAACCATATCATTGGTGCTCTCGTCGAGAATCGAACCCAAGTTTCGACCGTGAGGACCGAGTCGCCGCACCACCGCCCAAAGTGGACGATACCTCTCGCACGACGGATTTATTTTGTGTGTGTGTATATTTGTATATCCACGAATGGAGCACAGCACATCAATCAGAACGCAAGCCGGATATCTTCTATCCCTGACAGGAATTTGACATTTGTGGTCTCTTACGAATTGTTAACCTGAATTGATAGAGAAGTACGTACGGGTCCATGCATGACTTGGAACCCTAAGAAGAAGTTGAAGGTTTTAACTTTACCAAGAGATGAAGAAACATGAACACTGGAGTTTCAGGGTAAATTCGTTCGTTTGAGGGAAACAACGTACACGAGGCTGAGCTAGCAATTTTCTAAAGTAAAATAGGAGATTAGAGTTTAACATGGAATACCAAATTTCTAGTTTTCAATCTCCGTTACAACCACAGGTAAGGAAAAGGAAATAATCGTACTCTAACCAGACGCGGCAAGGTTCTAGTTTATGTTTATTGACTCTTTCTCCTGCACATTTACTGATGCAGAGAAAGAAAACAAAAGGAGGAAAAGAAAGAAAGGAAGAACAAGAAGTAGTGGTGATTGGTAAGATGATCAATTCACCATTTGCTCCAAAACATCGGGCTTATGATAGGATCAGCACGTCGGTATCATCATTAAATTTAAGAACATGAATTCCGGATCTCACCCAGAAACTATCTTCCAAATAATCCCATCTTTACCTTACCTTTTTTTTTCCTAGTGTTCGAAAGTGCTGCATGTGCTCAGAAGAGGATTACAGGAAGAGAAAATAAAGCGATATGAGAAATTTTACATATTAGAATTGAGTCTTGACGAGATAAGGAGGAGGCAGCTGTCAATGGTGAAGCTTTTAACGAGAGAGGGGAAGGATCTCCATGATCGGCGAGGAGGAGAGATTTTCTGTGTTGGATATTGAAGAGGGGGATTGACGGACAAATCATGGAGATCGAATCCGACGAACCTCAGGAGCTCGATGTCGGAGAGCTCGATGGACAAATCGTTGCGTCCGTGTTGTCGGAGGCTCGACATCGCTGGCTTGGGTTGCTGTGCAATGGGGTCTCTGTGGAAGAAGAAAGAGGGGCGAGAAACGAGGAGTTGTTCTTGAAAATATGATAAAAATCTGGGCAGTTTTGCAAATAATGGGTTTTACACGTGTCATTGATTGATTGGCTCAGTGTGTATCCAACGTGGTGGACTGGGATCAGGCAAGAATTTCTCCTCGGAGGCTGCCTTTTGTAGGCCCTCCTCTCGCTCTCCATCTCTTACTATTCTGACGTGGCGTTAATGAGAAGCTTGGACCTGGAAACATGGCAGCCTCTGCCCGTCATCTTGTTGGGGAGCTATCGACCATCTCCTGCAAAGTAGTCGATCCATAACTATCGATCTTTCTTCACAATCATGCTCATCAGTTTCTTCTTCCTCCTGTCCGCAGTCCACGGCTCGGAAGCTCTATCATTCAACTACACGGTCTTCAACGACGGCGACTCGAACATCACTTATCAAGGGTCCTATGTCAATGGCAATGGTGCCATACAACAGCTCACTGTCAACAGTTCGGCCAGCATTGGCCGCGCCATCTACTACGAGCCTATGCAGCTGTGGGACAATTCCACTGGAAACCTCACCGACTTCGCCACATACTTCTCCTTCATAACCGACTCTCAAAATAGGACAAACTACGGAGACGGCCTGGCCTTCTTCCTTGCCCCAGTCGGCTCGAGAATCCCTGATGATCTCTCCAAAGGTGCGTTGAGATGAAGAGCTTTCCCTCCACTTTGAATCATAGTATTCCAGAGCAAAAATGACGGCAGAGAAAATAATCTTTGAAATATCATTCTTTTTTAGCTAAGTAGTTCAGGTGAACTGTTTAAAGCTTCCGCTGGATTAGGCTGCAGCGGCAAGCAACCTTGCCGGAGCTTTTCCTTTGCAGAAATGGCAGCTGCTGGAGCCTGGATGGGCAGATGCGACCCTGCAGAACAAATTACTGTTTATACAAAACTCAAAATGATTTATTTATATTGGGTTTTGATACTAAACAATGGAAAGTCTCTAAAACACAAATTTTCTGTAAGGCAACTGATGGAAAAAAAAAAAAAAACACCACCATAATCACTGCGCTGAGTCAGGTTTTCATTTCTCAGTCTGAACAGAGAAAATTCATGGTTCGGAGATGATTGTTCTCCAGTAACCAAATCTGGCTTGAACCTTGATGGTATGGTTCATTGGTCTTTGGATGGTAGGCGATAAGATGGAAAATTGTTGGAATATTGCTTTTTTTTTCAATTCTATAGTTATCCATCATTTGATCATCTTCACAAATTATTTAGTAACCGTTGACACAGAATTCAAGTTTTTCGAATCCAAGAAAGTCTTCTTCAAGTCTCCAAAGTCGAATAAGCAAGGAGAGTGCTCGGAGACATATATATATGGGAGATATTATTCTATTCATCCAGAGTGGCTTAGCATTCGAAGCAGTCTGCATCCCATTGTCATTGCAAGCAACTTATACCAATTGAAGTATTTCACTCGCTGAGTCGCTGTACGTTTGTGTTCTAGACTTTTCTATCTAAAGAATCTGTTCAATGGCGTCTACCAATGAATTAGGCATGCCTGGTTGCCACCTGCTGTAAAGCTGGAAACATGACAATGATTGACGGCGCTGTGGTGACATTTTTTGCAAATGCATGGAGTGCCCCTAGGTGTTGCCATGTTTCCTCTTTCTCTGGTAATAATTTGAATGAACTGAATTTGCTTTATCTTGATTAGGTGGAACTCTCGGCCTCACCAGCATTGAGCTGGTCCTGAACTCGACCAGTAATCCATTTGTCGCGGTGGAGTTTGACATATTCCAGAATCCATGGGACCCTCTGGGCACACACGTTGGTGTAGACATCGATTCCATGGTGTCAGTGACTAATATCTCTTGGTTTAGTGATGTAATGGATGGGAAGATGAATGAAGCTTGGATTACTTATAATTCTGGGTCAAAAAACTTGAGTGTTATCTTTACAGGGTATCAGAACGGCACACGAATCCTTCAGCATCTCAGCTCCACGGTCGACTTGAGGTCGTGGCTACCCCCGCAGGTAATTTTTGGGTTCTCTGGATCAACAGGAAATGCTTCCACCGGTCATTTTGTTGCAGCACGGAACTTTAGTTCATCTTTAGAAATTAACAGAGCAGGGACGCCGCAAGACGGCAGCAGAATTGGCCTTGCAGTGGGCCTGAGCATTGGCGGGTTGGTTCTGGTCATTGTGTTGGTGGGATTATTCTGGTTCTGTTGGCGCAGGAAGAGAAACTGGGAAGGAGCAGAAGAGGAAGAGGATGAGATTCTACAGTATATGAGTGATGAGTTAGGGATGGAATCCACGGGGCCCAAGAAGTTTTCATACTCCGAGCTGGCCAGTACGACAGGCGACTTCAGGGCCGAGGAGAAGCTCGGGGAGGGCGGGTTTGGGGGAGTTTATAGAGGATTCTTGCAAAGTACAGGTTCGTATGTTGCAGTGAAGAGGATATCGAGCGGATCCAAACAGGGGATTAAGGAGTATGCATCGGAGATAAAGATCATTAGCCGTCTCAGGCACCGGAATCTGGTGCAGCTGATGGGATTCCGGTGCAGCTGATGGGATGGTGCCATGAGAGGAGGGAGCTACTCCTTGTTTACGAGTTCATGCCGAATGGGAGCTTGGATTCCCATCTGTTCTGGGGAAAAAGCTTCATACCCTGGAAGATCCGGTACAGGGTAGCACAGGGCCTGGCCTCAGCGCTAGTGTACTTGCACGAGGAGTGGGAGCAGTGTGTGGTCCACCGGGACATAAAGTCAAGCAATATTATGCTCGACTCCGATTTCAACGCTAAGCTTGGAGACTTCGGGCTTGCAAGATTGGTAGATCACGCTAAAGGGTCTCAGACGACAGTCTTGGCGGGGACAATGGGGTACATGGCCCCGGATTGTACCCTGCCGTACCGAGCAACCAAAGAATCTGATGTCTACAGCTTCGGAGTCGTCTGCCTGGAAATAGCCTGCGGTAGGAGACCGGTGGACCCGAGCCTGCCTGAGGATCAGGTAGTACTGCTCGAATGGGTGCGGAATCTCCATGAGAAGGGAGAGATCTTGAAGGCAGCAGACCCAGGCCTGGGAAGTGATCTCAGCGAGCAAGAGATGGAGAGGCCGTTGATCATTGGGTTATGCTGCACCTTGACAGAGAGCCAGCTTCGGCCCTCTGCGAGGCAAGCACTTCACATGCTTGAATCCGATACTCCGCTGCCAGTTCTCCCGGGTAAAGTTCCAGCAGGATTGTTAACGTACGTTTCTCTACTGAAGGAGCGTGAAGGGTCAGACCAGCACCAACATTCATATACAACAACCAGCAACAGCAACCAAACGAATTCATCCACACAGTTCAGTTTACACTCCGGCGCCTCAGCGTCCTCGTCATCAGCTTTGTATAGCTGTCGGTAGGACAGTTTGGTTTGCATCTTCGATCTCTTTACATGAAAAAAGTGAGCCTCTGTGTTGTTTGAGATGTTCCATTTCCAGCATCGTCTTGATTAAATAAATTCACAGGCGTGATGCTCACCTTTAAACGTGCCCCGACTGGTCAGCGTTGTAAAAAAGTATTCAATAATGTCAAATCTAGTGAGCTCACAATCCTGTCTTTTTTCCTCCCTAACGCCATATTAATCTTAATTTTTAGAATGATTGATTATGGATTTTTCAAATGCAGGATAATAACGAGATGAACAATTCAACTTTGAGAACATGGCTATCACTACTGATGAGTGATGTGGATGGGACTGGAATCGCTGTCATGAAGGCCCCGTCGAGAGTATTGTTTGCTTTGAACGGTGGCGGAGCAACTCAACCCTTATAGTTTTGTCCTAGAAAAAGGTATCTCTCAATGGAAAAGGAATATACATGAGCTCAGAGGAGTTTACTTCGCCCTTACCTCTCCAATGTGGAATTAATGTCATCACATACCCTTCGAAGAGAGAGGGGGGTCGAAACTTAGGTTCAACTCTTCCCTCGAAAGGCGCCTTTTCTAAGACAAAATCATGTAAACCGAGTTACTGTTGAAAGTGGACAATACCTCTCGACAGGCCCTCCATGTCAACGATTATGGTCCCACACATATCATTGGTGCTCTCATCAAGAGTCAAACTCAAGTTTCGACCGTGAACACCGAACCGCCACACCGCCACCCAAAGCAGACAATACCTCTCGGCGGGGCCCTCTATGTTGGCAATTCCGGTTCTATCCACGTCAACCACCTTAGAGAAAGAATGTAACTTATAAAAGACTTTTAGAAATACAAAAACCATCAGAAGAGCCAAATCGAAGATTACAGAAATAATGGTGTTCACCACCTAAGGAAACCAAGAGGTTCAGAAGAATGCTCAAGACAATCTGAATATAACTCAAGTGTATGTTCCAATGTGATCTTCCCATTGTCATCAGTCAGCGGCGCTTTCATCGACGGGTACTGATTTAAGAATGATTTCAAAAGCATCTTAATACACTGTGTTTGGTGATATGTTTCAAAACAATCTAAGAGCACACATCAGAGCAACATCCTATGGATCACCAACATGCATCATGACAACTAAATTGCTCCTTATGAGTTGTTCAGTCGTGAAAAAGAATAAGGTCTTGTCTCCACACATCTTCAACCAAAACGTACCAATAAATTCCTAATTAGTTCTTAGAAAGAGTTTAAAATCAATCTATCACGACAAAAATTCCCATGAACACTTCAAGTTCCACCATCCACACTCCAATCATTCGTAAGGACCACCATTAATTCGAGAAACCATCTCAGAGCTGGCAGGACTGAGGGCTGTTTTCTCGAGCAGTGTACCGTTTGTTAAGAAACCCCATTGGGCACGGGGGCAGCTTGTTGATCAGGCACTGCAGAGTCTCCATTTCCATACCCACCTTAGCCCTGCCCTCCATAGTATGAGCCATTCCAGTGGCTGTTGTTATCATTTCTCCACTGTGAAAATGACAGGAAATGTGAAAGATCAGCTGCAATTTAGTTGTTGGAGGCCTCAATCAATGCCAGAACAAGAAGACGGCGGAGTTAAAACTGGTTTGTTGCATGAGAACTAGAAGGCAATTGTTCCAAATCTTTTGTTTTCCTTCTTTAGGAAAGGGGACAAGAAGGCAAAATTGATCGTGTTTATGCTTTCAACGAAATTACCGGGAACTGGCTTCTGCATCATTAAAAACTGAAAAAGGCTTTCCATGACCGGGAGACAGCCGAATCTATAACCTTTCTTGAAGGGAGAAAGGAGGACTAGAAAAATCCCAGCCATTAAATAAGAGCTCATATTCAAACTAAAAGTTACCTGCTTGTTTGCGGGACCACGACCCCAAGATAAACGAACGGACTGTTTCCCAATAACTGTCCCATTTAGCTGCTGAATTGCATCCTCAGCATTTTTTCTACCACAGAAGCAGGGCAGAGTCAAATGTGTGTCAAAAGACAAGAGCCAATACGAGTCACATTTACTCCCGTCTCACCATATCCTTATCGAGTTGCTCGATTGCCTTAACGAACTTCAATGTTGTCCAGCATCAGTTGCTCGTAGTATCTCTATTTCTTAAATGGCATACAGCTTCTTAAAGGATAGATTCAGAAGAAAACTCATTACCTGTTGGCAAACTGAACGAAGCCACATCCTTTTCCGACAGGTATCTTCACAGAGACCACCTCACCAAACTGAGAAAAGGGCTGCCTGAGATCTTCATCGGTCACATCTGATTCGAGTCCTCCCACAAAGATCTAGAAAAGAATGCAAATTTAGGGAGATGAGACTGTACACTATATGGTTGATAAGAATGTTATCAGTATTACATAAAAAAAAGGACAGAGGGCTCACTGTAGTGTTATTCGAGTCACCATATGAATGGGAACCATGCGTGGCTGTCCCATTTGACTGATGTCCATGTCCACCAGCCAATACCAAGGCTACGTAAAAAACATGAATTGGGACATAGAAGATCAAGGACATGAACAGAATCTCACAGTTCCTTTAGATTGAATTTTTCTAGCAAATTAACAGTTGAGTTTGCCCTAGCATGGGGAATGAAGCATGAAGCATGAAGATATGTTGGCTACAACATTTGAAGCATGAAGAACCTCAAAGAATGTTCGTACTTACCCTGATGAAATGGAAAACATAGAATGACAAAGATCGTTATGTGGTAGCATGAACAGCCAGAAAGAATGAGAAGATCAAACTCAGGGAAGTTAACAAAACATTTATTTATTTATGAACTTCGGCGCATGCATATTTTGCAGCTTTCTCCTGTACAGAAGTTCATGCATTCAGGAGAACAAATGCATAGGATTGCACTGTCAAATAAAAACCACCAAAAGAGAAAAATGAATTTTCTTTTCCTTCTTCAGCTTCACTGCTGATCACCAGTTACAAATGATTACTAGTATAATGACTTCACATGGAATTCGCACGGTTATCATGTCTTCAAATGTGCATGAAATTCCTCACAATAATAGTACATATCAAGTACTCATATACATGTTTAAAGCCATTAATACGAGCAAAATGAAGGGAAGATAAAAAGGGTATCATTGACAAAAATTATCAGCAGAGTAAGATGTGTTCAAATATCGAAGCCAGATGAGAAGAATATAGATTGAAAAATAGATAATTGAAGGAAAGCACACAATGGCATCTATATTATATCAAGTGATAGGTCATGAGTGGTTTACATTACTAAATCTGCAATAAAAAAACCAAAACAAACATTAATCTGTTACATATTCATGTATACATTATTTCCTGCCAACAAGATAAGAATCTACATCACAGATTCTCATGGTAATCTATTTTATGAAATATACCAATTGGAGAAAGGTTCTCGACAGGCTATTTCTTACAAAAGAATGGAAAGTGAATTTGCAGCTCCATTGCACTAACCGATGTGCTGTTCCATCACATTCTCATGGCATTGTATTTGATGAAATATACCACGTGTAATTAAAGTTATAGGGGTATTTTAGAATATACCTTGAGAGGAATACTGCTGACCATATCCACCTGACGCTTTCTTCGGAGTAGCAACCCCAACACGCATGGGCCTACTCGAGCAATAGACACCATTCATCTCAGTCATGGCCTTTGATCTCTCACTTTCATCGCTAAAACGGACGAAACCATAACCCTTTGAACGCCCGGTGTTTGAATCAATAACAACCTTTGCTCCTTTGACAGAAGGATATCTACTTGCAAAGGTCTCTTGCAGCAACACATCAGTCACATCTGCAGCCAAATCTCCGACAAATATAGATAGATCAGAACCGTTTTCTGATTGTCTGTTGCCTGAACTAAATGCTGCCCAGTTCAGGCGGAAGGGCTGGTCTGTGTTTGGCATGATAGTGCTATTGTAGCTCTGCAGGACTTTCTCGGCAGTAGCATGGGAGTAAAACTCAACAAAGCCATACCCTTCTGACAGACCAGTTTGCTTGTTCCGTATAACTTTGACATTCAACACCTGCATAAGCACATGTTTGAGAATTGAGAAAGTACTAGCAGCAGCATAAGCATCAAGTTCAATGTACTTATAATATGATGTTCAGTTTTTCTTTTGAAATGAAACACAGCAGGAGAAGATCTAAATAAAAAGGTTCCTAGCATCTTTCTATATCAACAAAAATAAAAAAGGCAATTGCCTAGTACTGAGAATCGGTCGCTGGAAAATGGATAACTGAGAGAAGAGAACATAATAATGGCTGCCTAATGGTTAGCGTGCACAAGTAGTCTTCGAGCTTGTAAGTTTGATTCCCTTGGGGAGATAGCCTTGGTGAGGCTATCCAGATGTGCTTGCACATGGAATTATCATTGAGTTGGGAGAATACGCTCTTCTTTATCCAAATAATGGTAATATTGAACCCTAAGAGGAGTATTTTTTACCAATGCATAATAATGAACGTAGATAGCAGTTTAGTCTCGTAGGTGGGTAATTAGGGGCTCAACAAATGGCTTTTAAATGCCAAGAAGAGCTGTGTCCTCGTGGATCCAATCCAATTAAAGTCAAACCAGTTAACTACAATTCGAAACAGAACCAAAGATGCTCAAAGCAGAGTCCACAGAAACCACATCCTATAGATTCAACACTTGTACGCTCGAGGTACAGACAACCAAAGTTACTTCAAAAGTTTCAATCTTATTGGACATATAAAGAGGACAACTTCAGATCGGTCATTCTACTTTGACTAAACTAAACGAACCATTTATGCAGGAGCCAGGAAACAAACAGAGCTGGATTCGATTAGATCAGAGCAGAGCAGAGCAGAGGGAATGCAAACCTCGCCGGTGTGAGAGAAGCAGGTATGGAGATAAGTCTCGTCCATCCAGTGATGCAAGTCGCCGACCCAAATAGTCTTCGCCTCGTCGGTACCACCAGCACTATTACTACCGCCGCTGGATCCGTTCTGCTGCGGCGGCTTGTGGTGCTGAGGAGACTGGTAGTGATAGCTCTGCTGCTGGTGGTGAGGGTGAAACTGCTGGTAGGGGTGGTAAGGCATGTAATGGTGCTGAGGGTACATCATGAGCTGCTGCTGCTGCTGCATCATCGCCATGGCCGCCGGCGGGTACTGCACGCCGCCCATCCACTGCGGCTGATGGAGCATCCACGGCCCCTGCTGCGGCGGCTCGGCCTGGGGCTGGGCCTGTGGGTTGGGGCCGCCGCCGCCGCCGTTGCTCGAAGGCATACTCTCTCCTCTCTCGAGGAATCCGCGTGAAATCACAGAGAGAGAGAGAGAGTGGGGAGAGAGAGAGGGAGGGGTTACTGTTAAGGTTAGGTTTTTAATACAAAATCCTTTTTCACAAGATGCAGTACTTTAAAATAATTAAATCATATATCGAAATTAATTTACAGTTAAATCGAAGTTCTCGAAAAAGTTGTTATAGACTTTCTCAACTTAAAAATAGATTATGAAATTGCGTATTCGAAGTCTGATGAGTCTGGTTGGTGATTTTTAATATAAGATCATCGTCCTTCTTCTTCCTCCTCCTCTACAGTTCTTCAACGTTGCCTGCTGGCATCGAGATGCGGGTCCCGCCACAAGTGGGCCGTTCAGCTGGCCTGGACCGTCCAGATCCGCGTCCTGGGTGCCCTACGAATTTTTTCACATGCTGATTTATGATTACTTCCTAAAATTGCTCTCAGCTAATATTATATTTAGTAGTAAAAAATAAAATAAGGATAGGATAATTATTTTACCTTTTATTTAATATTTTAATCGATCGTATTATTAGAAATTGAGAACTACATTTTATTCTAATGAAACTTAAAATTGATGGGTTCAATTTTTTTAAAAAAAATTTCATGAAATGCTATTTTCATTACTTTTTCCAACTCGTTATAAATTTATTTTTTTATATTTTCAAGGTTAATGAGAAAATTCACTAATTATACTCAATATTATTATATCTTACTCTATAGAAATTTATCCGGTCCCATTTTACTCCACTAAGAAATTCTTTAAAAAACAATTAAATGAGTGTTGATCAATCAATCACTGATTAATTATTTGTTTTGGTTAAATTATGATTATTTAAAAAAATATATTGCTACATAATTTGTTGATTAAATTATTGTTATCCTAAAAAAATTATTCGGCTTCCAAAACAGTAAAAATTAGTTCTATATGCCTCAATTATTGGGTTCGTTTCGAATCAAAATGATTTTTAAATTGGATCGAACCCTGGATTTCAATATTTCTAGTTTAATGAAAATCATTTATTTTTCGCACCGCAGATTATATTATTTTGTTATAAGAATTACTGTAATATAATATTATACAAATTTAAATTATATAATCCGGTTTGTAAAATATTTTCCATCTAAAATAGGTAAAATTTTTGCATTACAACTAATTTTATAATTATTTTACTCGCTCTTGTCAGTGCGTTTAATATATTCATAATCTACAAATCGTTAAAAATTTGTACTTACCAAACTTTTCAATCAGTTCAATTATTTACCCAATACAATAATCTCACAACTTAAAAAATTACTATAAATGAAATTTTATTATAATTTTAATATGCTTTCTATAACCTAACAACCTCAAATCAAATGTTCCCATGGGGTGTAAATCAAAACACAAAACTAGAAAAATAGGAATTGGAAAAAAATTCAAATCGACAAAAAGGTCATGTTCCTAGCCGAAAACCCCAGCAAGGCTTGCAAGTTGCAGAGATCGAAATTATAAATTGTTTTTGTTTTATAATTAATATATCATATCTTTTTTTATAATTTTTTTGGAGAGAACAATCCCAATTTGCCTTTTTTTTTTTTGGGGTGCTCTCCCCAGCTTTAATATTGTCCAATTACAGCATATCCCGTTTGAATTTTTTTAGTATGAAGATGATTTAATTTATTTTTTAATTTTATTGAACTTAAACATTGTTTTTGTTTTATATTTAAAACTTCAATATTATTTAATTTTGTGCAGTGGACTTGTTTATCCATGAGCAAGTATAATGGTATTATCTAACTATAACACTTTTTTATTTTATTATTTTGTTCTTGGTAATTTATTGTTATTTAGTTTGGCCCGAAAAAGTACAAGAAAGAACTGTAACTGTCCGCGGTTATTTTTTGTTACGTCAAAAAATTATGGGATGATTTTTTTACTATAAAACATTAGTTGAAAAAGATCATGCCTAATAATTTTTACCAAAAAAACTCTACCATCGACCGATTTTTTTTACCCTTAGTTAATTCTGACTTGAAATCAAGAAGAACTGAAATTAAATTATTATTTTACCATTTTTCTCAGGTAAATAAGACCAAATATAACCGGTGTCGCTTGTCCGTCGGATCGTTACGCATGGGTCGTTGCATCTTACTGCAGAACAAATATAGATGTTATATAATAATAAGCATCTATTATTATTATATGTGACGATAAAGATAATATATCACACTTTTAAAATTCTAAAACTACTCGGACAAGTAAATGAAAAGAAATTGATTAATGGGGTAAAAGTGTAAAACCACTTTAAATAACTACCACCAGCTGATCTCAATTTTTTTTAATTATACATTTTTTTTCATTCGTAATAAGTTATATAAAAGTGCTATAAAAATTAATACAAATTTCTAAAATATACGGAATCGTGTAGAATAAAAAAATATAATTTAATAATCAACTCTATATTTAATTATCTATGCATAGTACGTGTGTGGGTCTAATTATCTCATATGATTTGACACATCATCCCATTTTTTTCGATCTGAACTATTGGTATTTAGAAGTCCAACGAGTCATGACTAATTCGAGTCGAGCCGGACCACATTGTCCCCTTTAAACATATTTCAGAATGACAGATAATAAACAATATATACAGAATTTAAAAAAAAAAAAGATTTTTGATCAAGGAATTATATTTACGACAGATAATATGTATTTATTATAATTTTGTTCTTATATATACATCACATGACGGTGTGGGAATATCAAATAATTTCTTACCTGATTGGATGGTGGGATTTGAACGACCTCCGAAAGTTTGACTTGCGAGATTATCTGTTACTTGTCGGTACATAAGACGAAATCAAAGACAATGTTGGTCTCATCCACTGCCCTCCTATTTTAATTATTCAAAAGTCGCAAAAAAACTTTTTTTAAAGACCCTAGACTATAAAATGTTCGACTCCACCACGGAGTTGACCGAGGAACGAGGGTAATCCTGACTTTTTCAAAAGAGCTATAATTGTGGCGATTTTAACGCAAATCCAAAAAATTTATAAATTTAAAAATTATAATCAAAAGAGTTTTACTCATAAGCTAAGTCGATCATAGTAGAATATGAATTAATCATAATTTTTCAGAACTCTAATATGGTAAAAATTATCGTGAGAATTATGTATCTCAAAAGCATACATATCATTTCTATATATACATATATATAGATATATATATTGACAGGTTGTCGTTATGAAAATTTTCAAGATATTACATGTCCAAACAAATTATATACCCTCCTGTCCATTATGTCCTCTTCGAAAAACGTAAAAGGATGCTGCAGAAGCAATTTACTATTTTTAAGGTACTATAGCTCCTCATATTCTCAATTAGAATACTCATGCATTTTGGTCAAGTACCTTATGAATTAATGTCCGCAGTTTTTAAAAATTCAAAGTAAAATCAACGAAATGACTTATTTTGAATTATGTCACATCATCACTGGGTAAGAAAAACGTTGTCATATTTTTAATGTTTCCATTGTCTCACTACCATCATGCGTCTCCTACCTAATTCAATCATTCATGTGTGTAAACGGGGTTATGACGGACTCGTCTATAAAGCGTCCTTCTAAAAGCCATGTCATTGATTAATACATTTGTCACATTTTCACACAATTAAGTTTTGATCTTTTAATCAGCACGTTCTTTTTTTTTTTCCTACTATTGTTTCTTTTATATTTTTGAAAAATAATGTTTTCTTCGTTATAGCAGTTCTTCTGTAAGTTGGTGCATACCGAAAAGAATTTAATCTCCTAATTACTATCTCTGTGTTACAGTGCCAGCTAATCACTCGAAGGTGGTCGCCCAAGTTAAAGAGAGAATCTTCGGTGGAATGGTTATACCACGTAGGCGATACTGACACGATACATCCGTTCAATCAGAATTCACCATTTATATATTTTTTTCAATTATAGTTCACAATTTATTAGGTTTTTTTAAATTTTTTTACTATTCATATATTTTTTTTATTTAGAGCTCACCTTTTATTTAGAGTTTTTATCTTTTTAATGATTTAATAAAAATATATATAATTATTGATTGCATGTCAAGTTTTGATTTGACCGCTCCGGTGAAAACTTTCTCCAAATTAAAAATGAATGTGATTAAGATTAGTAATGTGTGTATAACTTTGATTATATTCGGCTGCAGATTTACATACATATATATGTATATATATTTGTTGCATAGAATGCGCGTCTTCACCCACCCCGGATCTTTCTGGTGAACATAAATCTCTGACTGACGCAGGCATGTTAATTAGACCGTTGGTTCCGCATGGGACGGACTTAAAAAATGGTTAGCTATTATCTATTTTTCACTTTTTTTTAAAATAATTTTTTGATTGTAAATGAGGTTAGAAAAGCCACGAGGAAAAAAGAAAAATAAGAGCAGTAAAGAATTCCGCTAATAAAGATCGAATATAAAATCTCTCAATCTCGTATCAATCGTGATGCTAACTTCACCAAACACTTATGTTGTATGGCTTTTTTTTATTGTTTTTTTCTTGTCCATAAACACGAATAGAAAAAAAAAAAAAAAACATAAATTGCCCGTTAATAATTACGAACTCGGGCGGTCCGTCTTCTACCTCATATTTCTTCAGTAATAAGTCCTCCACCAACCACATCCAAGAATAGTAATATGATAGTTCAAAACTCACCTGAGATTTGGTCATCGGTGAGTTTAACATCGCAATTTGAATCCTTTCTATGTATCTCTTAAAAACATTTATTATACCAACTTCCGCCGTGATAGGGCGATGCCCTGACCAATTGAACTGTAATTCTAGGAAATAGGCCATTTAAGACGTTAGTCATTAGTTTATAAGAGAATTGTGCACTTCTTTTTGATAGTTTAATTTTTTTTCGTAAAAAGAGTTCAATATTTTATAAGGTCTGCTGATAATAATATAGCATAAGATTTATTCTTTTTTAAGTCTAGTCGTCTATTTCGCCAGTGATCCTCTGACAATAACAGAACACTATAAGTGTGCTCACTCGATTTAAACTTGGAGGACACCATCTTCCTAAATAGTACTGGTCCTCTTGTGGTACTACATCAATGAGACCATTACTGAGGTTTGACTGTTTCAGTTCATTAAATATATCCACGTTAATTTTGATACTTAGTTATTGTTCACATAGTGTCGAGATGCACAAAACTGTAAAGGATATGGATCGAGTTTGGTTTTTTTTTTTTTGTCAGTGTATAAGATGGCACGTAGGGCTAAAGAGGGTAAAGATAGAATCCAAAATCTCCAAATCAGAGGGTGAGAGTGGCACCGACTCTACCAATCCCCTTTTTCTTAGGTTTGGGTTTTCTAGTACAAGAAAGAAACTCGATGCCTTGGTCACGTTTAAGGGGAAAAAATAACAATTAATCCGACGAAATAGGATCAGGTTCCCTGTCATTGTTTCTTTTAACTGGATGCAGTTCCTCTCCTCGTTGACTATTTATTTATAAGCATAGCACGGCTTTCCTCCACATAGCGAGCACACACCAATTTCTTCGTCTCATTTTCACCTTACCTCAGCCGGAAACTGATGGATTCCAACCCCAGCGTTGAGCTAGCTCACGACTTCCC
Organism: Lagerstroemia speciosa; assembly: GCA_037672795.1. NCBI lineage: Eukaryota > Viridiplantae > Streptophyta > Magnoliopsida > Myrtales > Lythraceae > Lagerstroemia > Lagerstroemia speciosa. The sequence continues at coordinate 6,567,209 of CM075289.1, read as the reverse complement.
TCCCTTCCTCAAAATCCACAAGGACGGCCGAGCCGAGCGATACCAGATGTTCGGCGACGTCCACTCCGTGCCTCCGGGCCAGGACCCTGACACCGGCGTCCGCTCCAAGGACATCATCATCCCGACCCTACCCGAGCCGGTTAGCGCACGGATCTTCCTCCCCCAGCTTCTCGACAGCCCTGATCGTCCGAGGCTTCCCCTGCTGGTGCACTACCATGGCGGAGGCTTCTGCGATGGCACGCCGCAGGACTCGGCCACGTATAATTACCTGACGGCCCTGGTGGCGGAGGCCCGTATCGTGGCTGTCTCCGTTGGGTACAGGCTGGCCCCTGAGAATCCTCTTCCTGCAGCATACGAGGACTCCGTGAAGGCGTTCAGGTGGCTCGCCAGCGGTATGGAGCCCGACCCATGGGTGAGTGAGTACTCGGATCTCGGTCGGATCTTTCTCGCTGGCGACAGCGTAGGGGCGAACATAGCGCACTATGTGGCTGTTCAGGCCGGCGTCTCCAGGTTGACGGTGAGGATCCTTGTCGCATAACTTGGGAGGACCTTTTCGTAAATTTTTTACCAGGCTAGGTTGGTTGGATGCATACGTGTCCATTTAGAAATATGAACTTGACAGGACCATTCTGTGTATTATTTTTTACATAGTAGATTTAACCGTCAACTCCATATGACAACATGAACTACACTTAAATGTACAACTGCTCTCAACTACGAGAAAGTATAACATGAAATGATGTCCTCATGCAACAGTGATTACGTGTAACACTAAACAATTAAATTCAGCTATTTTTGGAGTTATTTTAGAGTTAATATTTTGAAACCTAAAAAACTCAAGAATAATCCATAAAATTGTTGAGTTTAATTTATTAGTATAATCACATAATCACTATTATGTGATAATATCGCGATACAAGATACCATAGTTTTAAATTCCACTCTCAACAACTTGTGGATCACAAATTTTACACAATTTGAGTTTTATCGGCCTAAAAATAAAAATCTATAGGTGATGCATTAATTATCTTATATGCTATGAGAGCTTTTATTAAATATTTTTTCGATAATTAGATATTATTAGTTTTCTTATATTGAATACATTTTCCAATATAAGATTCAATTTATTAACTCTTTACTATGTTTTTTACGGTTTTCAGTTAATATTCATTATTTACTTTGGCGTGATTAAACTTACCATCTTACCAAACAGGAAGAAACTGGCTTCAAGGTAATCGGGCTGCTCATGATGCACCCATTCTTCGGCAGCGAAGACTCCTTCCAGAATCGGCTCTACCTCTACCTGTACCCAACGAGTCCCGGGTACGAAAAGGACCCGAAACTGAACCCATCGGTGGACCCAGACCTGCACAGGATGGCCGTCGGGAGGGTCCTCGTCTGCATCGGCGAGAAAGACTGGATAAAAGACCGTGGCCTGACCTACTGCGAGACACTGTCGAGGAGCAAGTGGACCGGGACGGTGGAGCTCAAGGAGAACGAGGGAGAAGACCACTGCTTCCATCTGTTCAAACGAAACGAGACTTCTAAGCTGTTGATGAAGAGGCTGGCCGAGTTTGTGAACCGACCGTGATCGATCCATGATCGTGGGGTATGAAATGAATACGGTGTGATCATCTTTATGCATGGACCATGCTAATCTTCTGGAAAGTTATCTTTTTTCTAATTTTATCGGCTGTCTTCGAAGAGACGATCTATGTGTACTACATCAGTGTTTGGTCTACTATGTATTTCTGAATTTATGTATGTTATGAAGTTGAGGGTTTATGTTGGTTACCTCTAGTTGGAACAGGAAATTTTTCCTCTCTTTCGCCCCCAGCTTGCCATTTAGAATCTAATGGTCTCTAACTGTATGAAGGATCTACTTTAGTAATGATTTTGTTTAAAAAAAACACGTGATAATCGATATGAGTTAGATAAGATGGTAAAATAATTCGGATATTGTAAGAAGAAAAAATTCATGTCAGGAAAGTTACGATTCGAATATGAATAAGTTAGGACTTGTAAGACTTATGAATATCAGATGATGATATGCACCGAAAAAAACGACACATCAAGGTTTCGGATGGAAGTGGCTAAGAAATCTGTCGGAAACTGCTACACCAATCGAGAATCACTTCTTCTCCACCATTTCCGATACTTAAAACTCGACAATCTCCTGCCTTCCTCTTAGTTGGATATTTTCTACTTCTTGTCGCTCGGTTTCTCAGTCATAACCATCTGCTCCGACGCCATTGACTTCGACCTCAAAAGTCGGAAAGTTTAAGCAGCTTGCACTTTGACTGGGATCAATTCTTGCGCTTGTCTGCCTACCTCATACGACTCCCAGAGCCCGAGCTTGACCACCTGCGGTGGGTGATAGATAACAAAAGTTTATTTTATCATTAACTTGTATCATGGATAGTATGGATCTTTCTCCCTTTGGCACTCCTTTCTAAAAAAAAACCTTAAATAATCATACATCACAACGACATTATAAGAAAACATCAATTAAATTGTGCTGATTAATAATAATCGCGACAATTGCTTGAGAGATTAGCATTGATTTGCCTATTTTTTATAATTTAATGGGAGTTTTTTCACATCACGTATCAAAATAGAATTAGCTGAGAATTTTTCCCCGGACCCCGCCCCTGTTCCCTGATTGATACATGGTAGTTTTTGAATGGGACCAGTTTGTCAACTTCAGGGCAGAACTGTAGCTGCTATTCTCTTGCTTGGGCCCCTAACTCTGGGCCTCGTTACATGTCCATCTGAGTGCTGTCCTTGGACGGACCCAGAACCTTTCCTCAGGCTTGAAGCACTATCGAAAAGTAATATGACAGATTCATGAAATAGTATAATTCAATAAAAATTATATAAAATCAAATAAAACATATATAGTTTTTAAATCCGCCCCTGCTTGGCCGCTCTCTCTTTTCAGACAGAGGTTACTTAACCGAGATGTTTCTTGCACTTGGACTGTGTTTGCAGCTCAACGTATTAGTTCACTTTGAAGTGCATCCTCTATTGTATTTAGTTTCACAAATCACTGCCACAGTCCAGAAAATGAAGTTAATTTGCGATACAGTGCCGCCTACTCAGCTACTAGCTTCGATCTTTTCACAGTTGCCTTCCCGTTTATAGCTTGCTGGGTCCTCAAACCCCGACCGGATCAGCTGGTCGGACGACCAAATCAAACCTGTCCTCAGAACGAACAATTCAAAATTTGCTGAATCAGAAGAATGCCTCTCATTTCAGGTGGGGTTCTCTCAGAAAACCAGTTTGTTCTTGTGTTGAGCCAGTGACCGGTCGGGAGGACACTTTCGGTTGAACCCCCGAGACCATTATAACTCTCGGGGCTGCGTGACATACTGGTCTCGATATAACTATTACTGTTTTCAGGTCACCTTTCCCATGTCTGGACCAGTTTCGTAATCCATGATGTCTTCTTGTCTTTCTCCTCGGTCTGTCGCGGTATCTGCTCGGGATTTGCAGAGGAACAGAGGCAGAGGCAAATCTCACTGACTATGTATCCTTTTGTTCCCTTCTACCGAATGGGCAGTTTGTCGTTCTCAGTGACCTCTGCGACTCTGGCAACAGCCGATGGATCATCATAGGTGGAAGAGTAGCTCATGTCTGAGCTGCCAGTTTCGTTACACGTGATCAAGAGGTGTCCTCGACCTTGTCGGTGAAAAATCTAGCCCATGGTTCCGGTGGGTTTGATGCCCTGTCGGTGAAGATCGAGCCCATGCTAGGTTTGATGCTGCAGGCGGAATTCCGCCGGTGTACGCTAACTTCAATTCTTGTACTTCGCTAGAGGAAGCTCCACCGAATTATTGAGTTCCTCGTGTACTTCGTGCTTTAGTTATTGCCTCGTCCTCCGTCGGGGTCCTCCATGTCCTACCTCTCGAATCATCTTCGGTATCTTGTGTCGGACATCCCAACTAACTTTGTTTGGGAAAACGACCGAACCAAATTGAACTGGCCTGCAAGATGCTTACTGAACCGGAAGAAACACATTTGACACTAGCCTGGCAAATTTGACATGGCACGATAATCTGATACGATACGACAAGGAATTAGACATGTTGGAATCGACCCTAAATGGGGTTTTGTGTCTACCCATGTAACCCATTTCTAGGATTAAGCCGGGTTGAACTCACATAACCTGACACAACACGATTAAATCTATTTAACTATGTGTTTATATATTAAACCAATTAAGTCATTTAAAAATATTAAATTAAAATTATAGTTATATCACATATATTTAATTATACGAGTTAAACATATTGTATTATGTTAATCGGGTTTTAAACGGATCATATTTGTATTTGACATTTTTAATAAGTATATTCAACATACCATATATAAATTAAGATACTTTTAATACGAATGTATTTAGACAAGATATTTACAGGTAGGCTCATTTCACGCACAGTATTAACCGGTAAAGTAATTTTGTAATTACCTGATGAGAATATCCACCGTCTGATTAGATCAACGGTTGCGGATCTATCCATCTCATTAATCCTCCCTAATCTAATCCGGCCACTGCTAGGCTTTTAGACTCCCCCACATCGCTCTCAATCTCCACCGCTCCACTCTCCTTTCTGCTTCTCTGTTAACAGAGAGATGGAGATGGAGGATTCTTCTCGTACTCGGGAGTGCAAGCGGACTTCAGAGGCAGCGGATGCTTCTTCTTCTTCCTCCAGCTCAACTTCATCCTCTAAGAGACGGAAAGTCGGCTCTTCGGAGGGAGCAGCCTGCTCTGGCTCGTGTACTCTACTCACTGGCGTCGTAGAGGAGGTGAAGGTGGCAGTTCCGTCTCCGGAGGCATCGTTCCTTGGCTCCGGAGAACCCTCGCGGGCCAGCTTCAGCTCCGACCTTCCTGCATTGTCGGCTTCTCCCTTGAACTTCGATCTCGGCGAAGTCGTGGAGGAGGGATTCCTAGTCGGAGATCAGCTGGTATGTTTGAAAACAAAAGTCGGGAGGCTGAAATGGCAAATGCCGGTTCCCTTGCTCTTTATTCATTTACATTATTGTTCACCAACCAAATGGTCGCCGTTCGAAACTCAGAAAATTAATTGGAATTTTCGAGTCAGGGAGTTGAGAGTCTCTCTCGAGAAAACCTGAAACGCATAATCCCTTCCATTCTTTCAGGCAATTCTCGCTTAACGCTTCGATTCTCTGAGCCGTTCGATTTCCGTTTACTAATCCGTTCATTCATGTCAATCAAACAAAGTTTTCGAGTCAACGGCTATCTGAGATGTTTGCATTCACTTCAGCTCTGTTCTTCCATTGTAATCACGGTTACATGAGATTTTGGATGTGCTCTACAGGGGAAGAGTTTGGAAATGGAAATCTCTGCCTGCTTCAAAGGCAATTTCAGGTCAATAAAACATCTATTCCCTACAATCCACATTACTGCTCTTAGAACGTTCTTCGGTTTCGTTCCTCGTCCTTCGTTCACATTTCACGATTTCCGCAGTAGGGAAGACACTCCTTCCAGCGAGCTCTGTCACGATTGTGAGAAGAATCCTTTGAAAATGGAGCTTCGGCAGTTCTCGGCGGACAACCGGAGGACGCAGGAGGTGGAGGCGGAGGCGGGCAGGAGCAGGATGGTGCCGCCCCTGGCGGAGATCGAGGAGTTCTTCTCTGCGGCAGAGAAGTACGAGCAGAAGCGATTCACGGAGAAGTGAGTGTGGGTACTGTGTTGCTATTGTGTACTAAATCGGCGCAGATCAGAGAGGGAGTGGGAGAATTGAGAACCCTAACTAACTAACAAACTTTTACCGGTGCAATTCTCCTTTCTGCAGGTATAACTACGACGTCGCCAAGGACGTGCCACTCCATGGCCGGTACCAGTGGGTTCGTTTGAAGCCTTGAGAGAGAGAGTGTGTGTCAGACAGTGCAGATGGAAGAGAGATTATAAAGTGTACATATAGGCTTCCTTTGAAGAAGATGAAGAAGAAGAAGCTCCCTTCTCTTCCCTCTCAGACGCTTATTCCTGAAAATAGCACGCACCCAGAGGTCATCTTCCCTTTCTGGAACTTCAAGCTGCGAAGTCCCAACTCTTCACAAACTATCGAAAAATAAAAAGAAAAAAACAAAAACAGAAATCTGCGCTCTCTGATGGATGAGCTCTACCTTTAATTCTCAAATCCTCCTTTTCGTATCATTCTTCTCAGGGGTGACAGATGTTCAGATCAAATTTGTGTTGGCACCATCGTGATTGTGATTGTTTGGGATAGTCTGATATCATGCCGCCGTCCTTAGTCAAGGTGTTGGGTTGAGCCTTATATATAGATTTATTCTAATAAATTGATCTGGTTCGAATTTAAATTTATTAAAATTCATTAAAATTTTGAATGCTAGCATATGAAAAATCCGTACTCTGACTTCTCAAATTGCTGAGAAAAACTTCTTCCAATTGCACCCGTTTGAAAAATCGGACATGATGTAAGATATGTGCTCGAGTTCAATGATTGCTCGGATTATGAGATATGCAGCGTTAGCAAACCAATTAAAATTTCAAATTTACATTGTTCTCTGTTTTTCTTCTTTTGGGGACGTTTGACAGCGGTGATTCTGAAAAGGGGTTTTCGTTCGAGTTCTGCTGGCGCTTTTCATTCTGAGAATGTTCCTTTTGTTAAGTTGTTATTGCTTTCCGTAGTTCTGATATCGCTCTTCTTTTTAGGTTACATTATTCTTACACACACACACATATATATATGACATAAACCCGTATTATGTATTATGTACATAATTATTAAATACGTATTTTATTATTAAGTTGTATCTTTTATTATATATTTTATAATTTTGCATTAATTTTTATAATATTATATATACTGCACGCAGATGCATGTTACGCATTGAATTATTAAATATGTAATTACTTATTAAATTATATTTTTTGTTTTACACAATTATGTATATTCTGTAATAATTTTTATAACACTTTTTAATTTTTATATAATTTGCAATGAATAAAAAATAAAACCTCTAATTAGAAAAAAAAAAAAGAGAGTAGTTAGTAATACTTATACTCTTAAAGTAATTTTACACTTTCACCCCTTTCATCAAATTCTTTTGATATACTCACTAAGGGTGGTTTTTAAACTTTAAAAATGAGACAAATTACTTTTGCCTTCACATGTAGTAATAAATATGCATGCCTCGTGAGAAATTCTTTTATGTATATGCGCTTTTCTTTTGTCTTAACAACTGAATTCACCTAAAAATATCTCACTCTCTGTTGACGTCCATCCTTCTTTTTCAATCTTTTGTATATATCTATATATATATATGTATGTATACTTTGTATTATTAATTTATTAAGAGAAAAAAATTCTCTTCTTCACAGAGCGGTTGCAAGGTTTTTTTTGTTTTTCTATATCACGCCAGTGCCATGGAGCCTAGAGTGAGAATATTCTTTCTTTCTTTAGCCGGGGCTATCATCATTGCGGTAGTGGTAGGGCTGACGCGCCTAGATTTCTGGGGGCAGACACTTACCTCCCGACCCGTTCAAGAAATCAGGGGGCCAAGCAGAGCACCTTTTTCCTCTTGTCTAGAATAACTGTGCATATTGTTCGGGTACGAACATCGTTTGCCCAACTAATTACCCTTCCGAGGATTGACATTGTTCATTGTCGATTTCCCCCAGCGTTACAGTTCATCTTTATGGTCAGATTTTCTCCGGAAACCTTTGTCGGGTAATCTCACAAACTGTGACGATAAAAGGGAGGAAAAACAAAGCACAAAATATTGTCGCGTCCGGGGTTCACTTGCATTATAGTCTTATCTACGCATTTAAACTAAACTGGACGGATGGTATACTCTAAGCAAGGAAACTGAAGGCCATGGTACATGAATCAGCAACCAATCGTATAGATAAAAAAACAGAGGAACAATAAAAGTAAATTAGTTGACGTATTACGACGTCTCTTTCTCTCAAATAAGGATTTTGGATCGAGTCTCAAGAATGAGAAGAATTTACTTTAAAAGAGATTTATCCTTCAGCGAACCATTCCGACAAGAATTACAGGCAAGAATTATATTAGTTATAGCATATTGGATTTTTTTTAATATCTGTAGTTCAGATTTAAAAAAAAAAAGAATGATATAATTAATCGTTTAATTTATTTATCCATTTGAGAATAAATAGTACTGTTACGCACAGTGAATAGATAGGTCTTAGAGTGGCTAGTTCTTTCTGACGGCTAGAGAGGGCGGTTAAAACCTCACACCCAAAGAATGTGACCGTAATCATGTCGGGTAGCAGCAGCCAGCAGCCGGACAGAAGGGTGGGTAAGCTCAGAAATGTTATTTTTTAATAACAACTTTTAAAAGCTATGGTAATAAAATAGATAATAATATTCTAGAATTGATTTAGCTAAATTGCTGCACCCATTGTTCAAGTTAAAAATGTGATAAATTTATATAATTTTTTTCAATGCATATAATATGCCAAAAGGAGGGGTAGGCATAGTGCACGTGCAATCGAGGAATAGGCGAGGGGGACTCGTATCGGAACGCTGGTCTTGGACAGGGGAGATTTTGCTTCGGATCTGATGACCGCAGAAAAGAGAGCCAAAACAATAATAATAAAACTCATTTTTAATTTTTATATATTGGGAAAATGGGGAAGGGAGAATGTTGCTTATTAATGAAGGGTATGTCTTCTTTATTGATTTTGATGCTTTTTTTTTTAATCTTTTGTTTTTTAGAGAATAACGTCTTGCAATTTGTTTTCTTCCAAGAGGTCAACTCGCGACGACAAACCCTCCTTGGTCTAGCATGCAATGGAATGGAACTGTTCACCACCTCTCCCATGTACCTAGGAAAACTGTATATTCGAGTTGTTGAGAGCCGGTATTAATAAAATTTGAGCAAGTAATCATATGAAGAATTGTATGCCACATAAAATTAGTAGAAACATCGCGTGATTTATGAGAACTGCATATCAATAAAGAAGGACTCGAAGATTCGTTTTAATCATGGATGGATTTTAGGGGGTACGAAGATGTTTCGCTTAAATTCGAAACATTATGTGACTTACGAGAACTGAAATCCATCCACGGTTCAAAGGAGCCTTCGAAGTTGTTCCAAGCAGTCTCCTTGGAGTAACACAATCGATGGGCCAGGTCGGCCAGACCCATCAGCTATCGGACACCTAATAAGGGACGGATCCATAAATCTCACTCGAGGGACGAAATTTTATAGAAAAGTAACGTGAAGGTTGTACGGGAAAGAATCATATATATAAATCGATAAAATTTAAATAAAATCAAGTAAAATTTACATAGAATTTTATAGAGTTTTCCGAGTTATCCCATGCTCCTAAATCTATCTTCGTGTGATGGAAGGAACGTAAATTCGTTCACAAAATTAGTAAAAAAAAAAACAATATTTACCGCATTTATTGACAAGCATTGGAAGGTGCGCTCGGACAAGTAAAAGAAGAATGCAGAAATATATGTGCACGTCTCGGCTTCGACTGCCTCTCTCACCAGACACGTGTACATCCGTCTGTGTCAGTATATATATGTCTGCAAAATCGTATAATTGCACGTACCAATCCGATCTATTGGGCCTCAAGCCCAGATTCATGGCCCAATCGAGAGGCCCGTTTTGAAAATATCATGAGGAGGCCATGCTCCATTTCCCTTACCAAAACTGCCATTCGCCCAAATTTACTTTATATTGCATTTCTGATCCCATTACGATCATTTCAAGCATCTTGAAGAAACCAAAACCAACTCATTTCACACTTCACTCATCTGTCCATCTTCTCTCCTCGGACGGTTCTGTTCTTAAATTGTTAACGTAAAAGCCCGTATCCCACGTCTTCCATCTCCACCATCAACTATCGAGCTACCGCCGCCGCGGTTCCATGGAATTTTGTTGCGATTGAATTAAATTATTCTGTACGAAATTGTCGGTTGATTGAAATTCTGTTATCATCTTCATCTTCTGTTAATATGGTTGTTATTATTCGTTCGTACGCTTGCTTGAAGATCGTGTTTTGTTCTCTTTTGAGCTGAAAACTTCCTCTAAAAGAAGGTTGAGGGAATGGAATTTTAGGGCGAGCATCGAAGACCATTGGAGGTGACCACTTTCAAGACCCTCTCTTATTGTCCCTTCGATGCGATGCCGCGATTCCTGACTTGATCGAATTGGAGGGAATATCAGCACAGTCGTACCTGGAAAAGGTAAGGGAAAGACAGCACACAACATTTTCCCGATCGTTCGATTTGCGCCGAACGGCCGATAAGAGCATCTGCTAAGGCAAATTCCTCTCTCAATAGCAATACGAATGTATCTCTAACTGTTCCGTAAGGTCCGAAGACCCGAATAAGGCATTATTAATTGGATTCTTACGAGGAATGTGCAACCAGCATGTCACAGTGCAGTATGAAGCTGTCCTGTCTCTCTGATTTATCAATTAGATGTCAGGGTACGGGTCATCATGGTCATGAACTCGTTCATGTCCACCGCCCCGTCCCCGTCTGTGTCCACAGCCCTCACCATCCTCCGGCAGTCCTCGAGGCTGCACCGCTCCCCGAGGCTCCTCAGCACGCTCAACACCTCCTCGGCAGTGATCTTCCCGTCGCCGTTGAGATCAAACGTGCTGAAAGCACTCTGGATATCGCGCGCCGGTATCCCGCCCCCGTGCCTGTGAGCCTCCATGAACTCCTTGAAGTCAATGAATCCATCGCCGTCCAGGTCAGCGACCCGGAATATTCTCGGGACTTCCTCGACCACGGTCTCCTTGCCAAGGGCTCGAAGAATGGCCTTGTACTCCTGCTGGGAGATCTTCCCGTCCCGATTGGAGTCGAACTTGTCGAACACCTTCCTCAGCTCCTCCATGTTGGGCTGGTACACGAGAAGGCAGGAGGAGCTCGGCCTGCTCGGAGGGGAAGAGAAGAGCCTCGACGGCTTTCGCAGGATCTTCCTCTTCGACAGGCTGTACTGAAAATCGAGCTGCCTGAAACTTGACATTTCGGCTTCTGGTATATCCTTGTGCTATGGAAAAACCGACTTGTGCAGAAGATGAACTCGATAAAGAGCCTATTCGCCAGTCTAGGATTTTATAATCTCAAAAGCGCGTGCGGGTGTTATTCCGATGTGGGCAGATGTCGACAGAAGACGATCGAATCAAGGCTGCCAAAACGATTCTTGGCCAATTTGGAGGTGGTTGGAGCCTGGAGGATAAAGTGCAAATTCCAAGAGGCAACACAAAGCAAAGAATAAATTCTGAGGTCCACAGCAAAACGAAAAGCATTTGTTCCCCTTGCAAAGAACTATGTACCTTCCCCGCCCTCTGAATCCTCTTTAAACCTTGTGTGTGTAGATCAGTTTAATGTGAGAAGGCGGCTGAATCTAATGGGTTGCCTGGCAAATACGATTACGTCGCTGGGCTCGGTCCTGTCTTGATCAACTTAATGGCCCTCTGTCATCTGTGGATGTCAATTGCTGTCTCAAACATACGCAAAACTTGTGGACAGGGCATCCCGTGCTTCAGTCCTTACACAGACGAACTTTCCCAATGATATTGTTCGATCATGCAGCATGCCTTCTCTGTTATTCCATATCGGCTTCAGCACCGTGCTGCCAAGTTCATGCTCCCGGTGAGCATTCCACTTGTTTGATGATAGAAACAGTAAACATACAAGATCGAATCTATGGGACGGAAGGATGCAAAAATTACTTCTCCGTGCTGCCAAGTTCAGATTTGTGGCAAAAGATGACAATCGAAGGTCTTAGACTTTCTCGTGATCCCATTCTCGTTGGCTTATGTTCGTCTAGATGACAGAATAACCTGGGAATTGGCTGCCGCCGCTTGGCTTGTGAAGAATTTTCTATTACATCTGTGTGTTCGCAGTTGTTGGACTTGGAATACTCCAACTGGAATGAATCACAGTCTCCAGCATCTTCTTCTCCACATTAATACGGGCGGGGCAAGACGAAATCTTGGCGATCGAGGTGCTGGAATAGATTATCTATTCTTGGAATACCCACGGTTATGGTATTCCTTGTAGTTTGCATAATTTTATGGAATTAATTAGTGAGCTTACACAACATATACTCCAGTTACATTGAAGTTATGGAAGATTTGGAGAACGGAGATGGATACATCGTAAAATCCTGCCCCAGAGCCACCCATGTCTCCGGCTCGATGGTGTCATATTTTATGCTAGCGAAATGATCCGTCAGAAGCAAATGATTCTCCAGGTTTAAGTTAACAACGCATGGATTCGGATGGCAGAAGTGAATTGAATCTCTTCATAGTTTATGCGGCGTACAGTTCGACAAGCTCAGAAAGATTGAGCCATTGTCATCTCGGGTTCGATTGTGAACAAGAAGAATGCAGAGCAACTCATCAGCCTACAGAAATGAACTACCCTCTGCGTCCATGAGACATATGCTCGAGCTGCATAAACTCGTGGGGGTTGTGACACTGCAGAATAAGGCAGGCCGAAGGCGTATGCTTCACCATTTCAAACGATCCCAACAAGATCGGCGTTTATGCAGAGTACATAAAACCTTTCTCATAGAAATGCCCCGATGAGTTCGACTGGACCATGTAATTGCTCTTTGGCCAAACGGGTTCTGTCTCTCATACTCAAAAACGTTCTGATCAGCTGAAGCCAAGTTTTTGAGGTTTACTATTCCGATGTCTCCTCCAGGCCCTGCTGTGTAAAGGATAAACCCGTAAACAGTATTTCGAATTCAAACCTTTTGAATGGATGGGAGAAAGAGAGAGCTTAATCTCCAAATTCGATTTTGAATTGGTGATTATCGATTTGAACTTTAAAAAATTACTACAAAAAGCAAGTGAAAACAAAGCTGCTATGTGGAGCAACAACAACCAATTATCCAGTCCATTCGGACCAAGAAAATATGGAAATCTTGTTTGAAATACTGCCTAAGAACTTCAGTGCATAATTAAATTATATTATCAGCTTTAAAAATCGTTAATAGTTTTCGGAGCCGGTCACTAACATAAAACATGAACTTCGCTTGCGTTACTACCACCTCTTGCATAGATAATTTGATTATCGCTAATAGTTTTCGGAGCTCATCACTAACGAGAATGCTCATCAATATCCTCTCGGACATGGTTTTCGGAGACATCAACAAGCGAAATGAGGATCACTTATAGTTTTTGGAGTTCATTTAACTTATATTATCATAATTCACACTCAACATTTAACAGAGGATAAAAAGTTGACCCATGTGACAAATGGTGACGGTGAAAGTGAAGTTTGTTTTGTATATCCCGACACACAATTTTTAAGATCGGTGACGCAATTTGATCATCTACTAAAAGTTCGTATTTTACAGATAATTTTAATAGTCGGTAATATAATTTAGTTATTTAACGACAAGTTTTATCCTTTTATGCTGCTCTTAGTGTATATATTTATGGGTACATAGAATATGACATTCTTAGTTTGCCGATATAACTATTTTATGGAGCCCACGCCCATCAGAGACTTGCCTCTGTTCAATTTGGTCGGTGACAGTTGATGGTTCACCGGCGAACAGCAATAGCTTTGCCAACTTCCCATTTTTGGCACGTTTTAAGCGTGGCAGTGGGATGAAGTGCTCGAAAAGTGTCCGATGAAAGAAATTCCAGGTTTTAAGGCACGTGCGACTTGCTATTCTGATAAGACTCCTCGGTAGGGTCGGCTCACTTCTTTTCTTCGGGCGGGTCTCGCGGAGAGGCCTCTCTTTGATACATACGAGTAAAGTCTCTAGGATTGCTAAGCAATTTTAAGAGAGCAATTATCTTAATTATTATAAATTTAAATATTTTAATCAATTTTTTTTTACCACTTTGAGAATTATCTAAGACTTTCTGAGTTAATGATTGGTCGGCCAATCATGTACATGTGTTCATGGGAAGGGGCCGTCCTTTCACTTTAGAACGTCGAGCTCACGTGAGTCTCCCCAGCACAAGGAGGGTACAACACGACACTACAGATATTATATTATAAATTAATTAATAAGGTTATATTATTTTATTTTTTTAATAAAATTATAAAAATAATCTTAAAAATAACTGAATTTTATTAATTTATAACATTAGTTCAGTAGTAACACATGACATATCCATTACATGACCAAGCGAGATAAACTGACATGAGAGGGGGTGCATCGATGTTGTCCTCATTCAAACCCAAGCGATCGTACTTTCAATTTTTATCTTTTCCGGATGAGACTTCAGATTCACAGAAGTGTGTGCTTGTAATACAATACAAATGATCAGTACTTTCCGATTCACAGTCTCAATTCGTGGAATCCGATGAGTCCCTAGACAAGGTCCATCAGCGTCAACATTTCTCGATTATTCTCATCGTCCCTGAAGAACTCCCAGAAATTATCGCCGTCCCCTGAATTCACCTGATCCGCCGACTGCTCCCTGCTCGTCCCCGAGCTCTCGGGCTGCTGCTCCTCCTCCGACTGCGGTCGGGATTGGTAGTCAGTGAACTGGAAGTTCAGCTTTGCCCGGGGTCCCCGGAACTCGATGGCGGCCCTGTCGTACGCCCGGGCCGCCTCCTCTGCTGTCCCGAAAGTGCCGAGCCACACCCGGGCAGCTCGCCTGGGGTCTCGTATCTCGGCCGCCCACTTCCCCCAAGGCCGCTGCCTCACGCCCCTGTAGTGGAACTTCTTCAACGACCTCGGCATGCTCCGCCTGTTACTGCCGCTCCAATTCTGCCGGCCGGCCTCGTCCTCAGCATTGTTCGGCCCAAAGAAGCTGCACCCAAGGCAGCCGTTGATTCCGCACTGGTGACAAGTGTCCGGCGGGGGCAGCGCGCTCATGGCAGGAACGGAGGGGGAGGGGACAACATTGGTGAGGGCGGCCATCATGGTGGAGAGCTCGTGGTCGCCGGTGAGGTGTGGAGGCGTCGGAGACAGGCCGGAGTGCGGCGGCGCTGCGGCGGCGAGCTTGGGTCGCTTGTGCATGGCTTCCCTCGTTAAGTCGGTGGATTCTGAGTCTGCTGCGCTCTGCTCTCAACTGAAGAGTGGAGAGCAGAGAGGGTCAGTGAGGGTTATTTATACGGTTTCGGCTGCCGACGTGGCGTCCCATCAGGACAGGTAAGACACAATTCGCAGGCGTGTTTAAAGATGGTGAGAGACATTATTAGAACGTGGGGAATGTGCCCCCCCACAACAAAAAAGATGAATGTGGTGATGACGTCAGAGACTGGGCCTCTTGTGGTTAGTGAAGGAGCTCAAGTGACAATGTCATTGGTGCAATTGATTAAAGATAGGACAATGTCATTGGTAAAGCAATGTGAAATGAGGAAAAATTACATGCACCTTTAATGTCATAAAAGTATCGATTTCATTTGTTTTTTACGAAAAAAGATACACGGGCTTTTGATATAATGGAGACAAAGTAGAAATAAGAAACATACGGAGTTTTACTGTTAAGAAAATAAATTTAGAACCTTTTAATCTCAAGAAGATCTTGTGTAATGAGTATATTACGTGTTATTGTTGATATGATATTACGAGTTAATCAAATCAAGTCATTTTTAGAGTTATTTTTATTCCTTTTACATTTTTTTTAAAATTCTAAAAATAATTAAATTCTACTAACCCGTAACACCATGTCAGTACTGCCGCATGATATACTCGTTACACACAAGACTCTCTTCTTAATCTCATGTTAAAGACATATGGTAAATTAATATTTGGAATTAATTTTGTAAGTAAATAAATTTTTTGGGAAAAAATGCAGTTCGTTATATTGAAACCTGGTTAAATTCATAAATCCGCGAGACCCATTCCCTTCCCGAAGTGGGAGCGAATGTTGAACAGTGCGGCACGGGGCAGATGCTATCCTTTAGACAAAGTGGCACGAAGGTGGGGTCCACTACGAAAACGTTCCCCTGTCCACTTCCCGTTTCAGTTTGGGGTGCTGTTCCGGCAAGTATCTAAATAATAAAAAAAATCATATTTTTATTATATACCCAGAAAAATTAATTCTTATTATGGGCATGTGTCTGGATAAGATTTTGACCCAGGAAAGGACAAAAGTCAAGCTCTGGAACTTTTCTCACATTTTTAATGTAGTCAACGTCAGGTGGACGGTGAGGAGGAATCGGCCATCTTCAAACCCAGGAAAATATTCTAAAAGCTAAGGCGAGTGGCAGCCGACATCGTCGCGTCGGCAGTACTTCGGCTTGTCCGAAATAGTCCGATTCAACCGCCCACTGAAGACTGAACCCATCACTTGAACCTTTGGCAGCCTTCATTCATAGCACATAAACTTATTCAACGAACAATGTTGAATTCATCATTTTTCACATTTTTTTCCGGAGATACGAGGTATAGATCCAATGTATTAACAAAAATTTAACAGTACAAATACGTGGAATAAGGGCATCTCTAGAATCCATTGAATACGAACTATGAAATATCCGTCCGATCCACAAGAAATTTGGTTCTTATCCATCCCAAAAATTCAAGCTGATAGGACGGTAATATCCGCTCTCTTATAAACCATATTTCAATTGTCTGTTTGTCCAGTGTGGATTGACTCCTCAACACCCGCCCTCACATGACAACGTGTTCATACTTGACACGTGCCTTTAAATACACGCCTTCAATAACTAATCTCGAGTCGAACACTTTTTTCTTCTGATCTTGTGCTTAATGACCACAAGTTCCACACTTGGGCCGTGGCATGGTGTGAGCCCACTCGGTTGGCTTTGATACCATGAAAAATTTTCACCAAACTTATAAGAAATTAGACTCGTATCCATCCAAAAAATTAAAGTTCTCTTATAAAGAAGGTTTCAATTAATCAATTCTCCAATATGAGATTTATATATATCAATACCCCCTCACATAGCAACGTGTTCATATTTGACACGTGCCCTTAAACACTCGCTCTCAATAATTGACTTCGAGTCAGGTATTTCACTTCTGGTCTCGGGTGAGGGGAACAACTACCACAAGGTGGCATTCTCTACCGTCCTCGGGCTAATAACTGGCCTCGAGCTGGGCATTCTTCTTTTAATCTCGGGCTTATGGGCCGCGAGCTCTACACTTGGGCGCGGCGTGATGTGAGTCCACACGATTTGCTCTGATATCATGTGAAATATCCACCCCGCCCACAGGAGATTAGGCCCATTCCCATCCTAAAAGTTTAAGTTGATAGGATGGTGTCACTCGCTTTCTTATAAACTAGGTTTTAATTGTCTATTTGTCTGATATGGGATTGACTCCTTAACATGAACGACGAAACTTGCATACTTGAAAAGGAAATGCAGGCCAAAGAAATATAAGAAATTTACAAAACTCGAATATGGAATTTTTTCTTGAAGAAAAGAGGTATCGAACAGTCAGGATAACCGATACCTGGAATTTTTTTTCTTTTAGCACAGACCCATCACGATTCACGGGGATGAACTGAGGGAGAAGACATCATGCCAGGCCCCCCAAACAAAACCAGTTCAAATGGAATACGTTTTGATGCAAGAGGGCCCGCTCGAAGCCCGTGGCCCAGTGGTGCGCAAGATCGAGCTCTAAAGAGCACTGCACACCGCTCGGTGTTGTGATTCAAAAACAGAATTACATAAAAGCTGGAAGAAGGTACGAGTAAATAGCAAGAGACAGGAAGATTGGGCCGATCTCGAGATGGTGTTCGAGATTATGTTACGGATACGGATTGCGAATGGCTCATCGTCAGGTTCATTCATGCTTTTACTGTTCAGTTCTTCGATTTCTATATTGGACGAGTGAGGAAGAGGAGTTCAAAGCCAGGATCGTGGAGGCGTACCAGTGGGGGTCGAACTCTTACTACCCTGCAGCTCCGCTCCGGGATGACAAAAACGATGCTATTGATTTGTCGGCATATCGATGCTGAATGCTAATTGACATGCTCAGAAGTTGAGTTTACGTTGTCCCGCTCCGCTGGCCGACTTGAATCCGAGTTAATTGGTCCGTTTTGATGCACATTGGTTCCTTGTTAGCTGTGACTGAGCTAATTGAATTCGAGTTTGTGCCTTGGCATTTGAATCTTGTATCTGGGTCCATTCACCTCAAACACCGTCTTTGTTTGTTCCTTATAAAAGCTGACATGTAAATCTAAAAAAGTAGAATACGTGGAATAACAAAGGGGCATAGGAAATATACCGGGATATTTAGATTCAAAATCTCGTAATCCAAGTGGGGAACAACACTACTGTGTTGAACCTGTTTTTAATTTTACGTGTGGTCGAGTAAGGTGAAATGTGGAGAATAAGGGGAACCCGGATATCTATTTTTGGCTGCGTGTCAATGTTCGAGCCCATGATTTTATAAGTCTCATTGGGCAGAGATGTAAATAACTGATCGATGACCAACTTGAGGTTGGCCTAGTGGTTCTCTCACTAGGCGTCCAAATGGGTGATCCCAGGATCGAATCCCAGGTTGGGAGGGCCGACGAGAATTTTTTCAGGGATCCCGGCCCGATCGCAGATTAGTCTCGAGGTGTGTTTCGGCTGGATTGGGAATACTGTGTGGTGCAAACAAAAAAAAAAAAAAAACTGATCGATGGCATGTCAAAAGAAGAATGTTGATTAAGATAATGCTACAGAAGTTACGATACCAGGAGCGCCTGTGGCCTAATGGATAAGGCGTCTGACTTCTAATCAGACGATTGTGGGTTCGAGTCCCACCAGGCGTGAATATAGTTCACGTGATTTTTAGAACTTTCTTTTTAGATAAAAATATCTTGTGGGACCCACTGCACCTTCCCCCATCTCTATCAGTCGGTCATTCCTGTCGTCGTCTTCATCCTCCTGCTACGTCAAGAGTTTTTCCTTAAAATAATCTTATTTTTTAAAATATTTTTTAATCTAACATTCTCTAGAAAATATTTCTTAAATTAATTTTTTAAGTGATGATATGATAAAAATATATATTAACGTGACAAAAAAATATTGATGTAACAAAAAAATGTTCACATAGTAAAAATTATATTTAATTTTTTACATTTATTTCAAATCACTCTTTATATGTCTTCAATTAATTTATAGGATTTACCCTAAATTATATTTAAGACCCGATAAATATTATATAATATTAGTATTTTCTTATAACAAAACTTAAATAGTTCAAATTTTGATTGAATTTTCAGATTTCACTGAAACCAATAAAGTTTATAATAATACACTTTTTATTGCACAAGGATATTATCGAATTGAACCTAAAATTTTTTCAAATCTTAAAACTTATGTGTCTTTTAACTAAATGGTACTTTTAACTTATGTATTATCAAATTGCAAAAAATTTTTAGTTCAATTCGATAATATCCTTATGCAATAAAAGTGTATTATTATGAACTTTGTTGGTTTTAGTAAAAATTTGAAAATTCGATCAAAATTGAAACTATTTAAGTTTGGTTATAAGAAAATACTAATATTATATGATATTTATCGGGTCTTAAATATAATTTATGACAAATCCTACAAATTAGTTGAAGATACATAAATAGTAATTTGAAATAAATATAAAAAATTAAATATAATTTTTTCCGTATGAACATTTTTTGCTACATCAACCCATATTTTTGCTACATCAACCCATATTTTTACCACATTATCACTTAGAAAATTATTTTAGAAAATATTTTCTAGAGAAGACTAGATTGAAAAATATTTTAAAAAATAAAACTATTTTGGACAAAACTCCTACGTCAAATCAAACAATCAAAGGCGTTATCCCTTCCTTTCTCCCCGTCTCTGCCTGCCACGAGCGGACCTTCAGATACTTGACCAAATAATCAACGTGCGCTATTACGTCTCTGTCTCTCTCTCTCTGAGTCCCATTTTATACGGAGCTCTGTTCCCTTACTATTCAGCAAGCACGAGCCTCTTCATATTCTCAGCCATCTCTCCCTCTCCCTCGCTCTCGATCTCGAGCATCTATGGCGTCTTCCACTTCCCTCGGCTCTCCTCCCATCAGCTCCTCCATCAGCACCGGCTCCAAGCTGACCCCTGCCTCCTCCCCCGGTGTAATCTCCTTTCCCCTCCGACTCCGATCGCCGCCGGGGCTTAGGGTTTGCACTGCTCCTCCCGCACTGCGGGTCCACGCCATGGCCACTCGCCAGCTCAGAGGTAAATCCATCAATTCCAGTTGTTTCGGAGCTCAATTTGGATGTGCTTTGTGGTTGGATTGCTCGACAGGGACCTCTTGAGCCCACTTGAGATGAACTGATGCTTTTGCTGGCTATTCCCCAAGCTGTGATGTGGTTTTCTTTTTCCAGTTGTTTCCTCTGTCCGATTTCATTAGCTGGAATTTCTGTTGTACTAAAGCTACCCATAGCCTAGTTAGGAACTTGTCTGTGCAATGAACGTATTCTCATCATTTGTAAGCCTGCAACCCGACTTGGTCCGGTCAAACAACGACTCTTGTGTTAAGATTAAGCATTTTGCAAACTCAAGGCTCTAGCAAAAATTGCACCCTTATCAGTTCAAGGAGAAGTTCTACGTGGTTTTAACATTCCTTGAGGTAGAGTTTTTTTGACTTGATAATGCAAATGAATATCACAAGGGAGTCACTGATGCATAAGGTGCCCAGTTTATTCCTACGGCTGGTCACAAATCGCAGTTCCTAAAATTTTCTGGTGAATTTGGCCTGCCGCATCTCAATAGATATATCTGTAGACAGTTGGGTTGCTGAATCTTAGGAAGATTGTGTCTATGTGGTTTCAAAATCCACTTGGGACAAGAAACCTTCCTTTCTTTACCACAGAAAAAGTGCAGGGTCCTCGCATTTTGGCCCAATGAGATGTCTTTTTCTTTTTCGCATAATGAAGGCTAATCAATATACTTTTGACAA
The DNA here is from genome assembly GCA_037672795.1 of Lagerstroemia speciosa. Lineage (NCBI taxonomy): Eukaryota > Viridiplantae > Streptophyta > Magnoliopsida > Myrtales > Lythraceae > Lagerstroemia > Lagerstroemia speciosa. The sequence goes on along the minus strand of CM075289.1, from coordinate 6,546,359 downwards.
CCTAGTATCTTCATAGCCAAGAAACTTAAGTATTGAATGGTGGGTATCCATCGCTTCATGGTAGTTCTGCAGTCAATTTAATCCAGATAGAATGTGACATAGTCAATCATGTATGATGATGATTCTCATGAAATTCATTTCCTTTGCAGTACGTATTAATAATCAATCAGTTGTAAATAGTTTACTTAGGCTGATGAATTAGGAGTTAATGCAAAATAGATGTTCCTGTGTTGAATAGCATCCACTTCTTCTCCATGGCCAAGGTAGTAAAATAGTTGAAAATTAGGTTAGTCAGAGTTCAAGATTACAATTCCTTTTGCTTTCTTGTTTCAGTTTTCTTTATGCTTTGTTCATCTGATGAATCATATTGACATCAGGGAGAGCTGTTTTCCCTTGGTCACAATTTTGATTCTGTAGTGTGGTCAGTGGTGCAACCTAGGAAATTTTTATGAAGAGCGATAATTTGGCCCCCTTTGACTGTATCCTTCACCGTTTGTGCAGCTCCTGTTGTCACAAAGGGCTCGTGGGACAAACTCGTTCTCAGTAGTGAAGTCCCTGTCCTCGTTGAATTCTATGCAAGTTGGTGCGGGCCCTGCAGGATGGTCCACAGGATCATGGACGAGATCGCAGAGGAGTACGAGGGGAAGATCAAATGCTTCATGCTGAACACGGACGATGACTTGGGAGTTGCTGAAGAATACGAAATTAAGGCTGTCCCTGTTGTCTTGCTCTTCAAGAACGGAAAGAGATGCGAGTCCGTGGTCGGTACCATGCCTAAGGATTTCTACATGGCCGCGATCACTAGAGTGATGGCATCCTGAAAGAGTTGGTGACTCAATCCCCGTCTTTTCCCCTTTCATCCACTTATTAGTTGCAACTGTACATTTGCAGGATGTGCTTGGTACGGAAGATATATACATATAAGCTTTTCAGCAGTTCTTCCACGGTCTCTATGGTTCCTGTATAGAGAGAACCAACTACGAATCTGTTTCTGCAAATGTTGTCGTGTGTGTTCTTCCTCTCTGTTTTCCTTTTCCCCTGGGAGGACGGCGGTTTTATGTACTCTTTGTTACAAATTGGCCATTGGGCCTGGGCCTAAATCTAGTTCGCAGAAATTCAGCCGTGCATTCATTAATGGGCTTAGTTCAGGCCCAGCTACTGAAAGCCCATAGAACAGCTGGGCCGATTTAACTCAAATAATTCATTTTCCCCTCCAAAAAAATTCGACTTTTATTTATTTTCTCTCAGTAAGTCCAAAAAGAAATTATAAATTACAGACCGAGCACGATCCAACTATTCAGCATAAGAACGTAAACTAATTTGAAACCGGGCCATAATTTTCAACCCGTGACTTATTTATGGCCGAGTTCAACATGACAGAGACCATGCATGCCGTGCATGTCGGTTAAGGTTACCCCCTCGAAGCTAGAAATCCATGAATGAAAGAATCTCGAGCTCGTGCACTAGCTAGCTAGCTAGCTAGCAAGCATGTGTAGAATATTAAGGGCGGCTACGTAAAAATGTCGGGTAAGAGGAAATAGTGAACGGAGGAGGCTATGAGTTCACGGCCCAAGGCAGAGCAGAGTCACCTCTTTAAGTTTAAGAACTCCAAGGTTGTTGAAATTCAACATGAAAGGAAGGGAATGCATTAAAATATATCACAGTGCGAAGATATTTCTGCTTGTTAAATAAGGTTCCGAGTCTGCATCTTATAAATGAAGAAAAATTATATCGAGAGAGTTTACCCTTCTAGCACATCGATCTGACTCGAACATGAATTAGGTAGAGTTGGTTTGATTTCTGGACACCGAACGGTATATATAAAAAAGAAAGTGTATATATACATGTACATATATATATATATATATATATATATGACATCAGTTTTAATTTATATATTCTTCCTGTCGAGAGGAAAGAATAGATTCTAGAGGAATCGCTACGACAATTATTAAGCACTAAAAGAATATAAATCCAACTTTAGTCCATAGTCAGAAGAATTATGATCCATATCGACCTGTCCAATCCATGTCCATCCCTTATTGCACGAGAATATCAACTCTCATCCCTTTCACCTTTAACCTTATTTTAAACTGTCATCGTCATCATTATCACGATGAATTAAAGCAATATTCGATCGATGTTTGGAAATCCAGTGAGCACTGTACTGTTCCTTTCAACATCGACATAACCTTTGAAGCGCGATGGACGTCTTGCTATGGATCGCAGCAGCAGCATCACGAATCAAAGGGGCGGGCCAGGGCGTTGAGCACGTGTCGGGTACGTGACTGGCGACCCGGAAAATCGAATTCCCTCGTTTGACTCAGGACGATTCATACATAGGTTGATAGATCTATCTACTTGAGAATCGAATTAAAATAGCCAGCTTGGAGTAGCCTCCTTCACACTTCACTCTGTGTAAATTAACTTTATACATTTTCAAATCCCCTTTGTTCTTATCCTCTATGGACATTGTTGTCTTCTAGGCCACGTTGGCATGCACGTCTCCGATGTTGTGTTGTGTCTTATTAATGTTGTCCGGATAAATTAGTTAATGAGGAGAGTATGATGGACATGCTGCTGTGTTATTCGGATGCTTTCGTGAGAAATAATTTCTCTATTTCATGTTGGGTAGGGGTGAAGTGAAACTCCCGTACATATATACATAGAGAAAGACATCTAAAATCCTATATATTTATCGATTCTCACAAATGAGTCTTAAATATTGTCCGCCTTACAATATCAAGTCATTTCCGTCATTTAATGTTACTTTAAACTGACGTGTGTCAATGTTATGTCAGTTTAAAGTAGCGGTAAGTGATAGAAAGAACTCAGTGCATGCAATATATATGACTTGATTGATCATTTTAAAACATTTAAGACTTAGTTGCAAGAATCGACAAATATATAGGACTCCCGGTATCTTTTCCTCCATATGTACAGTAGAGGCTTATTCGTGCTACGCACGGTATGTGTTATATTAATAAAAATTATTAGAAATATCTTGAAAAGAGTAACTATTTACAATTAATTTTTCAAGTAAAAATAATATATGCTTAATTTTTAAATTAATAGTTATAAAAGTGTATTGTATAAATGAATTTAGAATTTGTAATTCGCATGCACGACTCGCTAATAAAAGAGTTAGAATGAAATGTGACAATTAAAAATAAATCTATCAGAAACAAAAAAGAACATGGAGAAAGAAGAGGATTGGAGTTTTAAGTACGAGAGAAAAATAGTGGAAAGTGAGCAGTTATATATGTCAAATTTACGATCATGTCCTCATTTTATTTTAATTAAATACTAGCAATATTTCAATTTATATACAGAATGACATTTTTGGAACGGAAAAAGTTACACAAAAAAGGGTGACATCCCATAAAGTTATAATATATATATATATCACTAAATTTGTCGAGACAATCGAAGTCTTAAGAAATAAAAGCACCGCTTGCAAGACTGTATTTGGAAAACAGGCTGTCTCTAGAAATTATCAGTAAATTCTTAATACAAATATGAGTTAGTTTAGACGATTTGATATCTCTTTTCATCAATTAATCTTTCCCCGTGCAAAAAAAAAAAAAAGAGGTATAAAGGGATTACGTAATGAGAGTTGAATGTAAGATCATTCGATCTTAGGATCGACCGTGATGCTATCATGCCAAATACATGATCTCCTTTTGCAAATGCATTGATTCCAAAGTTACGCTCCCCCTCTACCCTTTCTACTAGGGCATCTTGTTTAGTTGATGTATGGAGAAAAGAATTTGTTCTACCTTTTTCTTTTTTTCCGGTAGTTCACGGGCTTAAAAGCTCATGCATTAAAAAAGATTAGAAAGCACAGAGACGGGTACAGTAATCCCAACAGTGTCTGCAGACGACAGCTAAGGAGTTCGATCTTATGATCCGGTTTAACTTGAATAATCCAAAGTTAACGCTCAGTCTGCATCTTTGCTCCCTTTTCTTTTTCAGTTAATAGCATCTTGTATTAGAAAATTCAACCGTCTCAAACGTGAAGAGCTCCTTATTGTTTGGTTGCAATAAGGGTTTTGCATGTGTAAAAAGAAATTGAAAAAAATGGGAATAAAAGAGATAAGTGTATGAAAATTCCAATAAGAAGACTGTAATTTACAATTTTTTTAAGATTGAGAACGATATCACTGCTAAGTCTTCTCTCTCTTATTTAAAATTTACATTAATAAAGGTGAAAATGTAAAAATAAATAAATAATCTTCTAGAGATGAAGAAAGTCTTACGTGTAATGAGTGAGTACACCACATGGTAGTACTGATATACTATCATAAGCCAATCAAATCAAGTTATTTTTAAAATTGTTTTTTTCACTTTAGGATTTATCTTTTTCTTTTAAATTTTAGTAAAAATATCGTAAAAATAACTGAATCATATTTACTCATGATACCATTTCAGCACACTCCTCTCCTACAGGTGGCTTCTATCGCTCTTTTTCGGCTTATCAAGATCATTACCTTTTTCCTTTTATTAATAATATTCACTTTATAATGTATTATTTTTATTATATGTGTCAAATAATTTGTTTTATTGATATCATTTCATTTTTCACTTTTTATTCATGATCTTGGCCCTGCAATGTAATATTTTATACTTCAAGTGTCGAATAAATATTAGTTCACCTGAGAATCTCTCCCCCTCCCTGTCCCGCTTCCTCCAGATTTATAGTGCTGCAACTTCGGACGCAGCAAAAGAAAGTACAAAACAAAATCAAGCTTTAGAGAGAGAAGCTCAACAACAGCATCAAATCAGCATCAGAGGCAGAGGCAGAAGCAGAAGCAGAGCTCAGAAACACTGCAGCAGACGACAGCACGCGCAACAGTAACATCGACGACAGCAAATCTGGTAAGAGAGAGAGAGAGAGAATGCCTTGGAGCGTGGAACCTCTGGATCTGGTCGGCGCCCAGATACCGGACCACTTCATGTGTCCAATCTCCCTGGAGCTGATGCTGGACCCCGTCACCGTCTCCACCGGCCAGACCTACGACCGCCCCAGCATCGACTCGTGGCTGGCTACCGGCAACACGACCTGCCCCGTCACTCGCGCCCCTCTCGCCGACCTCATCCTCATCCCCAATCACAACCTCCGCCGCCTCATCCGGGACTGGTGCGTCTCCCACGGCCCCTTCGGCATTGAGCGCATCCCCACGCCAAAGCAACCCGACGACCCCTACTCCGTCCGCTCCCTCCTCTCCCAGCTCTCTTCCAGCTCCACCGTAGCTTCCAGCCTATCCGCCCTGCGCCGCCTCCACTCCCTCGCTCGCGTATCAGACGAGAGCCGCTCGCTCCTCGCGTCCCTCGGCGCCGTCCAAGTGCTCCTTTCCATCCTCTTCTCATCCTCCAACCATCCCGACCTCGCCCTTGAGTCCCTCGCTGTCCTCTCCCTCTTCCAGCTAGTCGACTGCACTGAGTCCGACTGTGCTGCCATAGCCTCCGATCCCGACAAGGTCTCCCTCCTTGCCCGACTCCTGTACCATCCTTCCTCGATCGATGTCAGGGTCAACTCCGCTGCCCTCATTGAGGCCGCCGTCGCTGGTACCCGGTCCCAGGGGATGCAAGGCCAGGTCGGCATTGCTGAGGGCGTCTTCGAGGGAGTGGTGGCCTTGCTTCGGGACGCCCGCGCCGCTCATCCTTGTGCAGCCAAGATCGGGCTGAGGGCTCTGTTTGCGCTCTGCCTCGTGAAGCAGACCCGCCATCTCGCAGTGGCAGCGGGAGCCCCGGAGGCCCTCATAGACCGCCTGGCGGATTTCTCCCCCAGGGCGGAAGTGGAGAGGGCGCTGGCACTAGCAACGGTCAAGTTGCTGTGCAGAGTGCCGTCGGGGTGCGCGGCGTTTGCGGCCCACAAGCTGAGCGTGCCGGTGCTGGTGAAGGCAATACTGAAGTTCTCTTTTAGAGCGGCGGAGTACGCTTTGGGGGCTCTGCTGTCACTGTGCACGGCGGCGGAGAGGTGCCAGAGGGACGCGGTGGAGGCGGGAGTGCTAACGCAGCTGTTGCTGCTGTTGCAGAGCAACTGTGCGAAGAGGGCCAAGAAGAAAGCCCGGATGTTGCTGAAGCTCCTCCGGAATTCGTGGCCCGAGGACGCCGCCGGCAAAAATTTCGATGATTTTGTGTGGAGTGAGGTACAAAAGAATGTGGAACTAAGTTTCTCCCCATTTTGTGCCCTTTAATGTGCACATTAGTTTTGTAATCCATAGATAAATGAGGGAAAAAGTTTCAAGGAAGAGAGGACATGGTGAATTAGTTAGGTCGATCGATGTATAGAGATGAAATGCAATTGTTTTTGGAATAATAAGTCTTACAGGTGAGATTGAGCTCAGGACCTTTAGATCATATGACAAGAGTAGTACCAACTGTATTAAACATTCTTTCTTATAAATATTTCTTATTTTTTAGACAAATGTTTCCTGTGGGAGATTGATGAAGGAGCAAATGTGGTCGGAATAGGAATAGGAATAGGAACAAGAGCAAGGATTGTTGTGAGGGGAGGGATGGAATATGTTGTGGCCAGAGTATGGCATCGTTTTGCCTTTTCTTTCTTTCCGGGGTAAGAGAGTGTGGAATGACGATCACTCCATTCACTTGTTGAAACTTCGGTAATGCGCACTGAGTTCTCTCCACAGGTGATTGACAGTTCCGCCTTCTCATCCCTGGTTTCTCCTGCCAATGAGAAATTGGTTCACAGTAGCTGATATTACGACATATTTTCAAAAAAATCGAATATGAGAATTTATTTAAGGAGAAAATACACTAAATTACCTGAATTAGCTCATATTTATAATTTTATGAGTTTTTTTTATGTATTGATTTGATCCGTACTGAATTTATTCCCGAAATTCTTGAGCAATTCATGCCATCGTTGACCTTGAAATTAAGCCAGGGACCTTTGAATTAGCTCATATTTATAATTTTATGAGTTTTTTTATGTATTGATTTGATCCGTACTGAATTTATTCTCGAAATTCTTGAGCAATTCATGCCATCGTTGACCTTGAAATTAAGCCAGGGACCTTTGAATGGCCTGCCAATTTATCGATCTTACTACAGGTCCCGAACACGGGTTGCGGTTTTTAGCTACACACGAAAAAGTTGGCATCAGGATTTGAATTCTGAATCGAGTTCCTGACGCTTAATCTCGTGGCTAAGACAATTAAAGGAACCTGAACTGAAGAGGGTACACTATTTGATGCCTGAGACCCTGGGGTTCGTGCATAAGTATAGACCTGTACATGGTCTTGTTATGACATGGTGTGCCCTCGTTCATGGTATGGGCACCGGTTTGTGTCAAGAGATTATCTCAAGGAGTGAGTTGACAGTTGGGTTGATGCGACAAGCTAGAGCCAAGATATGAGTGATGTGACTTGAGCGAGTGAACCGATATGGTGGTAGTTAGCTGGGTGTCTCAGGTTAGTCAGTGGTCAAAGATCTGCTTAGAATCAGCTGGTGAGTAGTATCAACTTGGAAAAGTCAGATCGGACAATCTGTTGGACAATACATATCATTAAAAATTTTTAAAAACCTTGCATGTACCATCGATATGAGGACCAATACTAGTTTGCTTAATTAGCTGCTGCATATCGTGCCTCCACTTTTGGGCCGTAACTGTATCCGGTTTAAGGTATAGTACCGTCAAAGTTTGATAGAGGCTTCCTACATATCACCATCGATACGAGGACCAATACTAGTTTGCTTAACTAGCTGCTACACATCGTGCCTCTACTTTTGCGCCGTGATTGTATCCGGTCCAATGTATGACACCGTCAAAATTTGATAGAGGCCTCCTACATATCACAATCGATATGAGGACCAATACTAGTTTGCTTAACTAGTTGCTACATATCGTGCCCCCACTTTCTCCCCGGAGAGTCTATATTAAAACATGGGTAAACGATGAATCAGATTTTTGAGTTCAGTTTAGCTTGTGTCATAAGAGATTTTCGAACCTTACAGAGCCATATTTACCAAGATACGATATGATAAAGGGTACAGAACGAGCACCATGGAATGTCGAATAAAAGTGTTTGAATTCCAAAGGAATCTTGACGTGGGCAAGAGGATAATAGATAGACACAGAGACGACTCCTCATGTGTTTTGTCGAATCGGGGACACACACATACAAGAAAGAATGAGGGAAGGGGAAAGAGGTTGCACTAAGTAAGCTGAGTGTGATATGGCGTGGAGGAGAGAAGGGAGAGGAGAAGAGGCATTGTAATAATATATTAAATATATATCAGTATGGTATTTATAATATGTTAAATATTTATAACTATTTTTACCGATATACTAAACACTTAATGTAAAATATCCATCTTATTCACAAGAGCGACTCATGTCTAACATAAAAGCTCAAGCTGATGTGATAGTGATATTCACTCTCTTATAAATTATGATCTTTTCTATTTATTGTTCAGTGTGAGATTCATTCTCAACATCCATCATCACGTGATAATATGTTCACACTTAACACATGACCTTAACCATCTACCCTCAATAACCGACCTCAGGTCTAGCATTTTCTTCCGTACTCGGATAGGAGGAGACAATCGACCACGAGACGGGCTTTCTCTTCCCTTCTCGGGCTAGCAACTGGATTCGAGCAGAACGTTTTCTTCCAGTCACTGGCTTACAAACCACGAGCTGTACAGTCGAGCCTGGTATAGTGTTCGTCCACATAATAAATCTCATTGATGTTGTCAGGGCTCAATAGTCTATTTCCATATATTACAAGTTGACGTGCACTAGTGTTCACATGCTACGATCCAGCTTTTTCTCCCCTCACTCAGTCCATAAGTGCAAAAAGCCATATCTTTATACTGGTCTTCGAACCAATGATATGCCCCACTTGTGTCCCAAACAATTTCAATGGTCCTCTTCCTCTTGTCCACAAGGGCCTTACCAAGGTGTGGGTTGAAATTTTCACTTGCCCACATGGCCTCGATCATGTCGTGTTTTACAAGCGTATCTTATTTGAATATATTCAGGTTTTCATTCATCTGACTATCACAATTCCGGTTGATTCGCCGCATAACAGAGGATGAAATTGCCATTCCATCTCATTGCTGACCGTTCGACGTGAGCAATCTCACTACCACATTTTTCTTTTTTAACGTGGACTGTTTGATACTCGTAAACTTACATGTTTCCTTTCTAATTCAGCTTCTGATCGTAATCGAGTGAGCTCTTAATGACTCAAAACTATCTAACCATAGGTTTTATTCATTTACAAAACTTAAATTCGAGACATTAGTTAAGGAGAAGTTGGGGGTGTTGAGCCCATTGCGAAAGAAGGTTCAGAGCCTCTCTCTATGTGACTCTATGGGCCGGAGGGCTTAAATTATGAATGCAAATCTTGATAGGCCGCTCTCGGGTGATCTAATGGGCCTCCTGAGCAACTCATGAACTCATAGCAATACTTGAGTCTGTAAGGCCCAGAATCAGCCCATGGATTTAATCATTGTTGGGCCTTTCTTTTTTTTTTTCTTGAAAGTAATGAGGATTTTAACATTACTTTAAAAACGAGTACATGGTAAAATATTCAAGAAAATACGAAAATTATAGGATTGGGAAATACGGAAAGATCCACCAGGCTAACTACAAGAAAAATATATATATGAATAAACGCATCAAATAAGCCCAGACACTTGTACATGACCAGAAATAACCGAGATCCTAATTCCAACCGTCTACCAAACTACATGGACCCCGGTGAAAACTGGGAAGAAAGGGTCCTCAAACCATTTATCCATGTAATTCTCAGACATCTTGTACAGATATTTAAATGCATGATCTACCCACTCCATATTTGTGCAAATTTTCTCGGTTATTAAGGAAGTTCGTGGCAAGAATCAAGGTAAACTCCGATTAATATGGGATACTGTTTGTCGACCGTGTCGCAGTTCGTAGTTTTCTTCTAGGATCTTAGAAACCTAAATCTAACCCCTTGCCAGTCGCCCCTGCCACTTTGCTCTACTCTTCACTAAAAAACAAAATCGCAGTCGGATAACAAAACTTCACAGGGACGATGACTTCTTATTAGCTCTCGTACTGCAAATTTGTCGGATTACTCAAGAAATGACCCGATCACAATTATATCTTTCCCACATCCTTGGTAAATTCATCCACGAGCATGTAATGTGATAGGAAGAAAATCAGAGATAAAGGGTCTGATGGAGCTAAAAAAAATTTGAGTCATCTTGATTTTTAGTTGAGAGTGATGTGAACTATACCAGATTTCCTTCTCACATCCACTTTTGTTTTTGAGGCTATGGATGGAAAGGAAGCGGTCGATTTTGATATATGAAAGACATCGAATCCACATGCGCGGCGGACTTAGAGATTGAAACCAGAGATAGCGAACGAGGAGCAGAGAAAAAGAATACTAATGCGCTGAGCAACCTCAATCATATGATTGAATGGATATTCAAAACAAGTATGAATTTTATGTGAGGGGAGATGGCCACCGGCCCTGCTCTCTTGGCCTTTCACCAACCCTTCACCAACTCCCTTCCCAATAATCAATTCTCCCAACACCGAGATGGTGGGTCCCCCTTATAAAGACACGTAAGGATGATCTCGTTAAGAATTACGTGACAAGAGTGTAATCGAACAAACATGCAGATATTTTATCTATTTAGTTGAGATGTGTTAAATTTAAAGAAAAAAATTAATGAACGAATTTAAAAATAAGATAAAGGAAAAAAAAAAGAATAATCATAATATTTGAGATATTTCCCCAACTAATATTTAAAGACCGAGAAAGCATTTTCATTTATTAGATTTTTGATGGGTATTTCAGATTAATTAATTTATTTTTTGAATTTAATACAGAGGAGGAGAGATCATGTCAACGTGTAGATCCCTCCTCCAACACCGGCCGAGAACCGGACAAACCAATGTGGAGGGTGGGTGAGTGTGTGGGCCCAGCCCCAGAGCATGATCGCCGAGGACCTCACCAACCCCCGACCGGCAAAGCAAACCTTGGCGGGCGGCCCAACAACCCCGTCCCGGTTCAAACTGGTTATTCCCCCCACCCCAACTTTCCTCTTTTATGTATGTGTATATACATGCACATCCATATTTCTGCCGTCACTCTATATAAGGTCAGAGATCTCCATCTCCATCCCCCATCTTCATCAACTTCCTTCGCGAGGAGCTCAAAAGGAAAAGGAGGAGGAAGAAGAAGTAGAGATTGCATCAATGGCCACCAACGGAGCCGAGCAGCAGAACCAGGCCGGTAGGCACCAAGAGGTCGGCCACAAGAGCCTCTTGCAGAGCGATGCTCTCTATCAGGTAACAGACATACTTACCGCATGGCCATTTCTTCAATTTCTCAAAGTTTAAGCAATCAAGGAGAAGCAGTCTGTCCATACGGCACGACACCCGACACCAATCAATGATTGAAATCGTGCTGGCCCTCTAATTAATGACCATTTTTTATGAGGATCTCATGTTTGTACGTCATCTGCTCGTGTCCACTCCCAATTTCTGATATTTGAAATTGGGTTTTGCAGTATATTCTGGAGACTAGTGTCTACCCGAGGGAACCGGAGGCCATGAAGGAGCTCAGAGAGCTTACTGCCAAGCATCCATGGTAGGTTTCCCAGTTTCCCAGTAAAACTCTTCTGATAAAGAAAAATGAATATTTTCAGCAAAGAGATTGGAGATGTTTAGTTATGGTCGACAATGAAAGATGATATTAATGTGCTTTTGGTTGTGATGGGTTTGATGATGCAGGAACTTAATGACAACATCAGCAGACGAAGGGCAGTTCCTGAACATGCTGATCAAACTCATCAATGCCAAGAACACCATGGAGATTGGTGTCTACACTGGCTACTCACTCCTCGCAACCGCCCTTGCCCTTCCTGACGATGGAAAGGTCCAAAAAATACGATCTTTCTTCAGCTTCTAGGATTGAATTAGTTGTCAAAGAAGTTGAATTAACCAACGATGGAAATTTCGTGTATGTTTCTTGCAGATATTGGCAATGGACATTAACAGGGAGAACTATGAATTGGGCCTGCCTGTGATCCAAAAGGCAGGGGTTGCCCACAAGATCGATTTCCGGGAAGGCCCTGCTCTCCCCGTTCTCGATCAGATGATTGAAGATGTAAGTCATCACACCGTTCTTACACCCGGGCTGATCCCGAATAGCACTCAAAAAGATCAATTACTGTGTAGATCAGGTCTGTGTGGTTCGGTTTGAGTTGACACGATACTGCCATAATGCGATCTTAGTCTAGATTAGTGCTCTCTTGCTTAGACCGAACAACACCTAGTCGGTCTTTGACAAATGAGATTTCCCTGATTGCAACTGATGTCTGGATCAGGTTTTTGCCACAAAAAGTTTTCTCGGATCTTTTACAAAAAAGATATGGATGTCGTTTTTAACGTTGGCCACACAATTTTTGCCGGGTTCAGTGTCTGTCCTGCTTCTGGCAATGATTGTTGCTCAGGGTAAATGGCAATGTCCTCAACCTGCAAAATCTTGTCCTGTTTGGGTAATTTTCCGGGAAACCTCTTCCTGGGCACTAAATTATTCCCTTTTTCTCACCAAAACGCGGCATTCTCAGTCAATGTAGTCATCCGCAGCAATAATACAGTGAGTCAGGAAACAAGAAGTCACTTTCTCTTAACTAACAAAGGAAGTTGAAAATTGCACCACATCCCAAACTAAGATGTGAATGTTCATTCATCTTCTATTGCCGTGGCGGTAACGCCATTAGAAGCAGGCGGTTGAATGATTTCCTTTTGCGTATGGGAATTGAATGCAGGGTAAGTACCACGGATCGTTCGACTTCATCTTCGTGGACGCGGACAAGGACAACTACCTTAACTACCACAAGAGGCTGATCGAGCTCGTCAAGGTAGGCGGCCTCATTGGCTACGACAACACCCTCTGGAACGGCTCTGTGGTGGCCCCGCCCGATGCCCCGCTCAGGAAGTACGTCAGGTACTACCGGGACTTCGTCCTGGAGCTTAACAAGGCCCTCGCCGCCGATCCACGCATCGAGATCTGCATGCTCCCGGTAGGCGATGGGATCACTCTCTGCCGCCGGGTCAGCTGATCGCCCCCAGAGAGATATTCCGGAAGAGAAGATGCAAAATGCTCTTTATGTCCTATGTCTATGTTACACGTTCTTCCTTGTTTCTATTTTGTGATGTCTAAAAAGTGTATTTGGCAATGGAGGTGGGGTAGCTGAGGAACCCCTAATGCGTTGAAGAAGATGCTCATTTGACCTTCTAATTCAATTATCATAATTTTTACCAGTTTCTTGAACTTATTGGAATAAATAATTGCACAATTCAATTTCGAGTTATGGTACCCTTGAACTTCACATCGAAATTAAGGGAATTGGAGACTGGTTCGTTGAAGAGATCGCAGAATTTTAATATCGAGAAACTACGGAAAACCTCTTCAAAACCAACCACTGGTGGTGGCAGGTTGGTATTGAGGTGCATAATCACTGTGTTTATTACATTAGCAGCTCAACAGTTAACATTAGTTGCACCAAACATGCGTGCTAACCTGTACTGTACCTAACAGATAATGACAGCCTAACCAAGAAATTAAGAACATCTGCATCAGTAGAGGTTGTTTTGTTTGTCTTTTTTTTTTTTTTCTTTTTTTATCGAAGAGGTTGTTTTGTTTTGACTTGGTGATATTTTTCAACAAGGAAAATATGTATTGGAAAGTTGGGGGCATTTATCTATAAATTTTTCTGGTGAAAATAATATTTTCTAAAAAATGATGCAGTCATCTACCATCGTGACGTATTTGTACAGACCTACAGCACTTGCAAGGGTGATTGCACATCCATAAAACTTGCGACTTCTTATCACAGTTGAAGCAATTTTCTAAAAACTCACTCTTGAAAACTCTTTCTTAGAGCTTAGTTTAGCCGGATCTTTCCATAATATTCACTTTAGCAATAGCAAGGTTGATAACCTTGCTCTCAGAACCTCCGTTAAAACTCTTTCGATATAGATTCAAACAATATGTTCTTACAGATCCATTTCCTTTTACTTGCATTTGAGGTAATTCTCGAAACCCTTCTTCTATCCATTAGGAAATTTCTCAATGACAATAGCCACTTAGAAGGTTTTACTCAGACTTGTAACTTCAGCTCGAATTTTATTCGACATTACTATAATGACTAGTCTCATTCTTCAACTTACGGTAATTCACGCATAACCAAGTTGAGACTCATCCCGTTTCTCTTGGAACAATACAAGAACAAGAGTGCCACATCGATTTGGGTAGGAACTGGTTTTTGAGTTCCTTGTATAGAGAATCCCGGTATCTAATACATGGACAACCACCAAAAACAACTTATTCACATACCCTCCACCACAGTTTAGCATCACCAACATATATGTAACTGCAATTGAAACTTTCTCATTGCAGGAATTCAAGCAGCGCGCAAACTCAGACCCAAAGAGCACACTTCTATCAAATAATTTGACAAATACGTAAAAAAAGATTCAAATTGAAACTTTAGAATAATCAGATCACATGGCAGCCAACTTTGAAGACTGATCACCACCACTGGCGGTCAATGAAATTCTGGACTTAAAATAGAGGGAATTCTGACTTAAATTACAGGTTGTAGTGGTTGAGTCTGTATCTGGATTCACCACTAACAAGGCTCACTGCACACACAAGGTGAACCCCACATGCAGTAGATCAGATATCAACAATTCCTTAGAACAGGACCGCCTATCATTTTGTTGCAGCAAACTTCTTGATAGAATTCAACGATACCAAAAAGGGAAATATTCAATGTGCTTGATAAAAGTTTCACAAGCCATGTGTTCTTATAATAATCAGGAAAAGGTAACTCGAGATTGAATTGAAAGTGCTGTAGCACAGGCAGATTTATAGTTGGTCGCACAGTAGCAAAGGCACGAGAGACAAGAAGTCCTGGACCTCAGGGGATTCAAAATGACAATGGCATTTACTTCCCAACTCTGTAAGTAGATATAAGAGAAACATATTTGATTCTTCAGAGACTAATGAGAACTGCGACTCTAAAACCATCCAACAAGCTAAGCATCCTTATCATCGAAAGCAACAAACCGTAACATAGGGAGGAACCAAAAGGGACAAGGCAAGACTTGCCAACTTGTGGGTCGATATCTCTCTAACGGTAACTCTTCTGGAACCTGGCACGGGCACCTCGCCCACCAAACTTCTTGGGCTCGCACCTCCTTGGGTCAGCCACGAGGAGAGTCCTGTCATACCTGTTCACAATTAACACCACATAAAATCCCATCAATTAGGTCTGGGAAAGCTCTAAACAATGAATTATGATGATCTAATCAATGAAAATGCAGAACTACTCTAAGTGACAGCAGTTTCGCTTCACCATAGTGGAGTAAACGTTAAGCTGAACCCAAAACACCAGATAATACTTAGCCATCACGATATCTGCAATATCCTTGACTAGACTGAACAGTAGCAAAGGCAACAACTTTGCTGCTCAATTAGACTGAACAATACAGTAAAGCTAGCAACTTTTACTGCTCAAAGCCGCTTAAAATGCTGCATCCAGTCCTAAAAGCATCCACGTCTCTCCTTTTCTATTCTAAAGACCAGTTTATTCTTTCTTACTCGTCCGAGCATTCAGCTTATACGGTATCAATAGGTCAACATTCTCTTCTTTCCCGGAGAAATAGCTGCTAAAAATGATTCGTCCACTATATGTCATGCATCTCTCGGAAACATATCATAAGAGCTTGAGAATTCCTCAAGGAACAGATGGTCCATAATATTTTCCAAAGGCACGTCGCATAAAGGCTAAGCCACAAATCAATGTTTTCATACCTGACCAGGATGTCCTTGATCTCCTTCTTGCTCTGCTCATCGACGTACTTCTGGTAGAAGGCTACTAAGGCCTTCGCGATGCTCTGCCTAATGGCATAGATCTGCGAGGTGTGCCCTCCTCCCTTCACCCTGATCCTCATGTCCACCCCGGCGAAGCGGTGGGAGCCGAGGAGGAGGATCGGCTCTTTGGCCTTGAACCGGAGGATCTCAGGCTCCACCAAATCTATCGGGACTCCATTGATCTTGATAAGGCCGCGGCCGCGCTTGCAGTAGGTGACGGCCACCGCTGTCTTCTTCCGGCCGAAGCACTGCACCGACTCGATTGGTGCTGCCATTGTCACAGTTTTCCGAGGTGGGACGGTGTGCAAGTGCAAGTGCCAGGAGCCCTTTCCGCCGAAAGTCTGAGAACCCTACCTCTGATGGAGATGTAAAAGATTGAGCCAGCGAAGGGGGTGCTAAATATATAGTGACTCGTGCTAGGGTTTTGCCTCAGTTTAGAAATACCCCTATATTTATGAATTATTACGGATCCACCAAGTCCTATATTTATGAATCATTACGGATTCTGACAGCTACGACGTCGTTGCTAAAGGTTAAGCCTAGCAAAATTTGGCCCGACCCAATAACCCACCCTGATAAAACCGTGCCTCAGTCATACGTTACCAGGCTGCACTATTATTGTGTCGTGTCCACCTAACCTCTTAAAATTAACGGGTCATGTCCGAGGGGGGAAAAAAATTAATGGATCATGCTGATCTACTCCCATTAGGCCCGACACAATCCAATAGTATGCTTAATTTAAAACGAAAGTACTTTAATACCCGTTTAACTCTAACATTTGCAAGTAGTCTGCAATCACAACTGCACGAGCATCTCTTCTCATGTGAATGGGTCATACTGGAAGACCCCGATAAAAACAGTACCCAAGTCCGGACCGTATTTTATCGGGCTCCGTTCTAATTGGGCTGGAATTGCCAGGTCCACTCGCGGTTGTACCATGAAGATCCATGTACCTAACAAAACCGATTTTTCATTACATGGGCAGACTGTTCCGATTTCCATGGATGACATGGTCTAGCAGTTTCATAGACTGGAGTAATCAACTTCACCTGAGCATCGCTCAAAGATTTGAGCTGAATGCCGGAAGAGTTAGTCGAGCTACAAGAAGTTCACATGCCTAACTCCCTTTCCTCTCAAAATGTTTTTTTTTTAATGATCATGAGTTGGTTGAGATGATTCAGTACTCCTTTCTCTTAAATAAGGTCTCGACTTTGAAACTTGTAAATAAAGAAAATCCATGATTTGTGAGAGATTTACTCTTCAGTTCATCGACCCAACTCGAACATAGATTAGTAGGTGTAAATCCGTCATCTTATTGACCAAAAAAAGGGCATGCTTTCCTTAGTTACATTGCTGAGATGCAATGACCATATCAAGTTGGAGGGAGAAGATTCAACTGAGTCATTTGCTTGCTGTGGACTTCATTTTCATCCTTTACTCTTCTGCTGCCTCGATCCGAAGCAAAAAGGTTTCCCCTGACTTAGTTTTTGGGTTAAAAGCAACTTGCTAGAATAAACACAATTTCTATGTCGACTCGATCTTAGACGAAGGTAGTAAATCTTCATCTGTTCCTTCTTTTTGGTCTTACCGGAGTTCGATCCTCAACTACAAGCAACAGCTGTAAATGCGGTAGGCGAGATGTGAAAGCTCCATCATTACCCGGATCATATCCACCAATCTTTTTCTTTAGTTATGTCCCGAAAGATTGCAGACATTAGTCACTTAAACAGTCATATGCTAAGCACCATCATTAGGGAAAGGATAAGCATCTGTGCCCTTTAGTAATTGAAGAGCTTTGTGTCCCGGAAAAGTCTTGGATTTATCTAACCGACGAGATGGGATCAACGTTGCCATAAGACCCCCACTTTATGTTGAATTTGCCTCTTAAACCGGATGGCACTCTGAAGGTGGCTTTTCCTACCTTCAAGACTTCAATCATTAAATTTGAGAAAGGGAGTGATTTAGCCCAGCAATCATCCTTGATTAAACAAGTCTTGACTTTAATTTTTATCCATCAGATTTTAGTTTCTCCATGCCATATCTGTTTTTTATTCTTGATATGAGTTTAAGAGATTCTATATTTCATTTTCATGTGTAGAATTTCCCGTGTCTTTTATCTTTTCTTCCTTCAGTCCTGCTTAGACACGAGAGGGAGAGAGTACTGTGTGTAGTGGGTATACCATTTGGAAGTGATGACGTAGTATAACAAACTAATAAAATTCAATTATTTTAAGATATTTTTAATAAAATCTAGAAACAAAGAAAAAGCAACCCAAGAAATAAACGAATTCTATTAGTTTGTCACATTATATCAGTACTGTCGCTGATATATAATTGAGTCACAGATATCTAACATATTCATACCTAATGATTTTCTACAGAGTGGTGACGAAAGGTATAACTTGTACAAATCTTTCCATTGTGCAATTCGATCCGACCCATTAGTTGCTAGAGATATTTACTCGCTTGCAGCCATTTCCGGAACACCTTGGAGAAATAGTAAATTTGGAAAGAACATACAAGACTTTCTCCTCAGGAACACGTTCGTAACTATACTGCTTGATGTTAGACTTTCATTAAATTTCATTGAACTTAATTATGGTCAGCTCTTTTTCAGTGAATTTGCTAACTGCGGCAGGCTAATTAAGCAAGGGGCCAACCCGGTTTCTCTTCTAAAGCTAAACCTAATAACTCAGCTCATTGATTGCCACCGACCGACTGGTTTTAATCCATTCTTTGTCCTCGTTTAATGAATAGAACCTTTGAAAATGGACACGATTCCCATGTCCTACAGCAAATTCCACCATCTTTAATGTGTCCTTAGCCCGCCATTGATGGGATGCACGAGCAACCACCGTGACAGCGACTTCCTCCGCCAACGTCAGCCCTCCGCCCCCACCACCAACACCTCCTCCTCCTCGGGGGACCATTTGTCACGGCCAACCCCGTGAATTAGGTAATCCATCCATCCGTTCAGCCATGCCCGACTAAAATGGCTTCGAATCATATTTCGCCAGCCATTGAGAATGTTGGCTCTTTTATGTATCATCGTCACATCATTCTCAATCTGCACATATCGATAAAGTTTCATGGGACGGGTGGCCGGTGAGATTTGTTTCCATCCCATGTTGGGATCCCCATCGTCCCTGCTTGCTTGTCTCTTAATAATTTGCAATGCTTCTCCGAGTGGACCTAGCTCATTTCAAAGCTTGAACTCCTTATCCACAAACTTACAAACTCCCCTGCTTCCTTGCACTTCAGCTCGCTTCAAAAGAATTACACCGCTTTCACATTTGGATAACTGCTTCCCCACGGCAGAGGGCACTCTTTGGATTGATTATGGTTGATTAGCTCGACTCGCAGAATTGTCGGTTTACACTTTACCATGACCTAAGGGGTCAAAAATAGAAAAGGTAAAAGAAGAAATTTCACTTGAAAGAATTGATTCGAAACCTCTTAACTTACTGTAATTGTATGTATCACTGCAGTAAAACTTATTTCCCACGGTTTACTAAGTACGAGCAAGAGAAAAGGGATTCCGTATAATATTATTATTTTCGACCGGATTATCAAGATATACGAGCTCAATTGATCTCCATTTTTTCTTTTATCCCTTTTAAACTTACACTTATCTTTTGTAATCAGATAGCAACTTTAACATCGAATTTGTTACCAGATAAAAAGGGCATCAGATGTTCATTCAAATCGAGTTAAATTAATTAATGGCCAAACCTTTCAATGGGAAACAATCATAAATCCATGTTAGGGAGGAGAAAGGTCTCACTTTCTTCTCAAATCTCTCTCTCGAACAGAGGAAAATGAAGGGCTCCACCAACACAAGACTCATACTGTTCCAACCCCAACTCCACAAACAGCCGCACGGCCCGGCCAACCGCCTCTGGCTCCTCTTCTTCTTCTTCACCTTCTTCACCTTTGCTTTCTTCGCCCTCACCCTCATCAGCACCGCCGTCTCCCCTCCCACTTCGCCCTCTCTGGCGACCGCCCTCCCCATCCCACCATCCGTGCGGGACGCCCTCCTCCACTACGCGGCTGCCGCCAATACCACGTTCGCCGGCCGCATGTCCGCCTCCGAGCTGGCCTCCATAGCCGCAGCCATTCGCCGGTGCGCCGCTGCCAGCAGGGCCGGGTGCAACCTCCTCGTCTTTGGCCTCACCCACGAGACCCTCCTTTACCGGGCCCTCAACTCCAACGGCCGCACGGTTTTCCTCGACGAGAGCGAGTTCCTGATCTCGAGGATGGAGCAGCAGCATCGGGGCATCGAGGCATACGATGTGCAGTACACCACGAAGGTCCGCGAGCTGTGGGAACTCCTCCGGTCGGCGAGGGAGAGTTCCGGCGGCGAGTGCAGGCCCGTTCAGAACCTTCTCTTCTCCGAGTGCCGCCTAGGTAATTTTTAGCATTTATACTATATACAACAGCACCGCCATAGATTATTACGAGCCTGGGAGTTGCATTTCATCTGGCACGGCCAATTAGTCGTAAGGTATTCCGGCTACTTGGAGCAGATTGGAACCTACCCGGTTCCGTACATATGATCGGAATTCAATAGGTTTCGGATAATAAATTGAGAAATTCACTGGAATATTTCCAGTTTTGATCACAGATACAAGAACCAGGCATATAAAAGAAATAATTCATGTAAATCGACTGTAATTTCATCATCCGAACTCTATTTTTATATTATTTATACGATTGAATTCTCTACTCGATAATTTTTGATTTGATATACCAATTTTACTTATTGCATAAATGTATTGGTTTTAAAATAATATTTGAATTTAGGGATGAATAATAAATAATAATAATAAAATATATGATAAATCTATGTAAATTATTAAAATTTACCGCATCTAATATATTTTTATTAAACTTATAAAGATAAAATCGAAAGTATAAAAATCTATTTAAATTCATATGGTCCGAATTAAAAGTGCTGGCTCTGGGCAACGTTGTTGCCATGTCGTTGAAAGCAACTCCACTTTCTGAGGTATAAGAGATAATTTGATAACTCTCCTATGGCACGCTGGACTTGCAGCGCTGAACGACCTGCCGAACCACATATACGAGATCGACTGGGACGTGATCCTGATAGACGGACCGGCAGGCTACTCGCCGACAACACCGGGCAGGATGTCGGCTATATTCACGGCTGCGGTCCTGGCCAGGAGCAGGAAGGGGAAAGCTGGCACCGACTCGAAGAAGACGCACGTCTTCGTGCACGACTTCGACCGGGAAGTGGAGAAGGTGTGCAGCGACGAGTACCTGTGCAGGGAGAACCTGGTGGAGACTGTAGGCAGGCTGGGCCATTTCGCGGTCGAGAGGATGGGAGGAGAAAGCTCGGATTCCAGGTTTTGCACGAGCTCCAACTCCTCGACGTCGTCGTCGCCATTGTTGAGGACTTCATCGTAGTAGTCATGGGGGACGCTGTTGATGGTTAAGGTGGGTCTGATCTCCGAATCATCTGATGTTAACATTTTTTGTCCACATTTTCGTGTTAATCTAATTGCCATTAGATTAACAAGAGACTCATTCACTTAACAATCATTTAAACAATTCAAATCTATCTGATAAAAAAAAACAATTCAAATCTCTTTTCTTTAAGTTATATCAAGTGCGATATCAACTGTACCAAGTTCTCTTTCTCTTGGTTCAAAATGTTATATAAAGAATGGATGTTCGGTCTCGTGAATTAATTCATATGGGTATTGACTATTTAGGATGAATTTCGACCATTTTACTTGGAATTTGAGTTTTTAGATATGTATATTCACGGAATTTAACCAAACCCAGAAATACTCGTGCAAAATTTCATTCAATTATTGCGGGGACAGCTCTCCAATTTCTTCACTTTTAATTCTGCGATCAAAATCACCCGATTCGCGTGATAATTTTGACGAGATAAAAGAAGAAAGAGAAAATGATTTTTTAAGGCAAAAAAAAGACAAAAGAAAAATAGCAGGATTAGTGACTACGACCAATATCATATCATCTGCTCTGTTTTATCTCCCTTTTTTTTTTTAAAGATTTCATTAATATAATTTTCTTTTCGCATTTGAAATTTAGATTGTAAATAGCTTGTCAGCATGAAAATACTGAATTATCAACAGCTTAAAAAGAAAAAAAAAATCCATAGGTTTCTCTTACGAAACACGTATCAAGATCTAAAAAAAATTTAAAAATTTATATAACAAATTCATTATACACTACACATTGGGTGTTTACTCGAAGTCCCAACGGGTCTCTAATTATTGTATCAATGGAAGTTGGAACAAAATTACTAGATTAATATTGGGGAAAAAAAATTAATTGAATAACTATAACTTATTTCTTGGGTTCCTCATCATTTCCATGTGAACTTTAGAGGACATTTGGCCTGATGAAAAACAGTGCAAAGGATTTAATGATTTTTCTTAATTCATTTTTTATAAATATTATCCAATTTAATTTTTTTGGCTGAAATTATTTAGAAGCAAAAGATGTCACTAAAACAAGTACCATCACTGCCAAGCCAGAAAAGGAACCATGTTCTTAACAATCAAAACCGAAGATGCTTCAGGATTTTGCTAACAAAAAGTGGCTCAGACATACTTGAGAACTGAAGTCCTTGTACCGCGCATCGATGGCTTGTCGACCGAAAAGATTCAAGTCACCTCTTCAAAGGTCTTGGACACTCAAACCTAATGAAAAACAGCATCGCAGATGTTCAGACCCCAACATTCAAAGAGACCAGACGCAATTATAAAAGATCCCATGAAATACAGCATAGCATTCGGTAATGCTTCGTGAATGCTGAATTTCCGTCAATCCATACATCTGATGGATTTGAGCTGAATTAGGAAAACGAACCTGGAGGGAGGGACTGTTTCAACTTGTCAGCCTTCTCAGAGTCAAAGACGCAGAGGGTGTAGAGGTACTTGGAGCACCTGACTTTAAACTTTACCACACCCTTGCTCCTCTTGATCTTCACAGATCGTGCGTCCTTTCTCCTTGCTGTGAGGAGGAAATCCTTGATCTCGCGGATTTGCTTGGGCTGAAATCAAATGAAAAACATGCACAAGCAACTATTAGGAGAGATTAAACTGGAAAGAGTTCTCAGAGATTTACCAATGTCAAAAGGGAGTTTAAGAGATGCAGTTGATGCACTGACACGATAAAAATCGAAACATTGCCCCATTCAAAAGATCGAATCAGTAGATACAGCTCCAAAGGAGTTCGAGAATTGAATGAAAACAAACCTAGGGAATAAAGAATCCCGGGAGCCGAGAGTAGGGTGTTATCAATGTCTGACAAATAAATCAACATATCTCAGCATCGCAGACATTGAAAAACTAACAATTCACGTTGCAATCTGGCCATTTCTTATGTGTCACCAGTTGAACTTGTTGATTAATCAAAGAGCTGCATACAATGTTTTTACAAGATTGTCCCCATTTCTGACTGCAAATTTGTTCAGACAGACAAGAAAAGATCATCATCCATTAAGAAAAAAGACAAAATATCATCCACGCTGCAAGATCTTTAAAATTTGTGTCTGCACTTACAAAAATGACAGCACTGAAATTCTTTCAAGAAGTTCAGATAAACATAAGATCCGGCCAGTCATTGTTGAACCATTAATCTTAATCGAAGTATCAATTCTCGCGATTGAACTAACTTGCCCGTATGTGCATCTTCCAACTATAACCTGCCGTCCTTTTCCAACATGCAGAACGCTCAAAACACCATTCATTATAAAACAATATGGAAAAAAAGGAATTTTGAACGTAAAAATTGAAAAATAAATCATCCACCATTCACCCATGACAAACAACCAACAGATGTAATGAACACAAACACGAGAAAAACCCAACTTAGAAAGTGGGCAATTACACCATTCCCTTCTATGGGATGTCAAATTCGAGACCAGCAAGCCCGAAACTCGTCCGATCAAGCAGCATGATTTCAACTAAGAGTTACATCCATTACCAATTTGAACGAGCACGAAATACATCAAATACTCAAAATTGAATGCGGGGAGCCATTACAACAGAATGGACGAAACAATACGCACAGCGAAAGGGCATAAAGAGAGAGATAGAAGTACCATCTTTGACAAAGAGTAGACTTGTGCAAGGAGAAGGTCCCTCGTCCGTGGTCAGTGTCGGCCACACTTTTCAAGGTCGGGATTTTGCTGAGCGCCCTCTTTATAATTAACCCTAATTCACCGGGCTTATGCAAATACTATTAGTGGGCTGGGCCTAAATTGGTCACCAGGGCCTTATAGGCTTCAGTAAGTCAACATTCACCAACCAAGAGGGGTTGGGCCGAGTGGTAAGCAGCTCGGTGCCGCTTAAGGAGGTCTCAGGTTCGAGACCTCACGTACGCAGACACCCCTCTTGGGAGCCTCACCCGCCATTGCCAGGCGTGCGACCCGGGGCGACCAACGGATTAGTCAAGTATGGTTGGCTGAAAGATGCCATCTCACCGCTGGTGGGGCCTGCTTGGATACCGTGGCTGGCGACCAAAAAAAAAAAAAAAAAAGTCAACATTCACCAGGCAGTGGCACCCATCCAATTACGAGTGATCGGGTCCCGGTACTCTATATTTTTTATAATATATGGACCCTACCATATTTAAAACCGGTTCCTAAAATTTGGAAACCCTACCATGTTAGTTTTAAGAATCAGACCCTACCTGAAACCTATATTATATCACAGGTTCCACGTACCTAGTCGAAACTAGGGGTGGGCATGGTTCGGTTTGGTTAGGTTAGGTTCAAAAAACCATCCCAAAAAGTAACCATTTGAGGAAGAAAAAATTGAATTGTTTGAAACCGGTTCAAACTATTCAATTAACCGGTTTTTTATTTAAATAAATAAAATTCACCATAAAAACACAATTTGGTTCAGTTGGGAAATTAACCGAACCGAACGGTAAAAATTAAGTAAAACATATATATTTTTTGTTTAAAATTGTATATTTTAATTTTAATTTTTTATTTTATTTAATTAGTAATTAGAAAATGGTTCGGCTCAGTTAACCGTAATTAACTAAACCAATGATATCAAGTAACTAACCGAACCTCTTCTTAGAAAAAAAACTAAACCATTACCGAACCGGTTCCAATGAATCGGTTATTTTTTGTTCGTTCTGTTAATTGGTTCGATCTGGTTTTGTGGTTTTTTTGAACAGCACTAGTTGGAACCTATTCTTCCTTTAATAAATTAAACTAAAAATTTAAAATCGATTAATCGAATAATTATTTAATAATTGTCTTCCTTAACATACCAAAAAATTATCGAAAATATCTAATTGAATGCAATAGGAGAGATGCTTTGTGATTGACAAGGTTTTTGTCGCCAAAGAATGAAGATTATTAGATAAAAAAACTGAGGAAATGACAAGAGTCAAGAGGAATTAATGATTTAAAGGTGGGAAAAAAGAGATAAAATAAAATATTAAAATAAGATGTTGTATTTTTTTATTTTATATTAGATATAAATATATATTTGATAGTTTCGAGTAATGGATCCGGTCACAATTCTGGATATTACATTTAATGAAATCGGAACCAAAACCTATTTTAACTCGTTTCTCTTTTTTTTTTTTATCTGAAACCTACCATATTTCTATTAGAATTAACCTCCAGTAGGTTCCAACCCAGTTTTGGATTCACCCAGTATCCGTGCACACCCCTACCGGCCAATATTGTCAGAGAAAAAGAAGTTTTACAATTTTCCATCTTGGAAAGGAAAGAAGTGAAAAAGAACTAAAGGAAACGTGCTGAATTATAAAAACTTCCGGTTTAAGTACAGTCCAGTACATCTTTGTTCTTCGAACTCACGGGTGATTAGGTACAAGAGCCGCGTAGGTCAGTGGCGGTGGAGCAGCCACAACCACTTTCTCCGGCCGACTGGCGCTCTTTTTGGTCGAGTTTAGGTACGACTTGGTACATGGGATGTTACTTGCAGAAGCCAGCTCGGGACAGTGCTTTGGTTTCGAGAGGAACTGTCGACACTCTGACGGCGATCTCTGCTCCGGGAGGCCCTGTATGCAATTCTTCGTCACGTCGAGGACTCCCCTGTCGATCAATTTCCTGCACACTGGACCCACCTGCACGATATTTCCCCTTACTCGTCAATGAGCAAGAAGTGAGACTGCTGTAAAAGGATCTGTTAAATTTCACGGCCATGGAAATGTGGCGAAAATCAGTATTCAAAAGGCTGCACCGGTCCAAAACCAATCCTAATGCCACGCTAATCCGGGGAGAACAGCACCTTAACTCACCTGGGTGAAGTAGTTGCAGGAAAGAGATAGGTTCAGCAAATTGGGCAGGCTGCAGACTGCTTCCGGCACCGAGCCGTAAAGTTGGTTCTCTGCCAAGTTCAGGATCTGCATTCTCTCTAGGCACCCGAATGAGTGCGGTATCGGACCTGTGAGCTGGTTCTGTCCAGCATCGAACACCGTGGCTGTGCCCAGTAGCCCTATCTCAGCGGGAAGACAACCTGTGAGGTAGTTGTTCAGGAGCAGCACTTCTCTCAGTGTCTCCGAAGCCAAGCCAATGCTCCTTGGTATCGGGCCCGTGAACTTGTTGTTTGCGAATACGAGGAAACGTGCTTTGGTCATTCCGAGATTTGCCGGCAAGTTCTGTGCTGCAAAATTGTTATTATTGATGAAGAGCACATCGAGGCCTGAAGCCAAGATCTGTGGAGGGACGGTTCCAGAGAAGGAGTTGAATCTCAGGTCCAGGAATGTAAGCCCAGTAGCTCCTAGGACAGGTGCCGGGAACTCGCCGGAATACTTGTTACTGCTGAGGTCGAGCTCATAGAGATACTGGAGTTTGGCAATGCCTGCTGGGATCTTGCCGGTAAAGTCGTTGGAGTTGGCATGGAAGATGGCGATATCAGGGAGCTGATCCAGGAAGCCGGTCAGGTCGAGGTCTGGGCCGCCGAAGTGGAACCCGTTGAAGTTGATCCCTGCCAGGGCGAGCTTCTGGTCGGGTGTGACATCACACTGGAAGCCCTGGTATTTGTTACATATGTCGGGCCCTTCCCAAGTCCTAGTGATCCTCTGGGGGTCGTATTTGATCTTGGACTTGAATTTCTGGATCACTGGGTACACGATCTCAAGCCGCTTGCTCTCGAAGATCAGAGGTGGCGGTGATGGAGGTGGCGGTGGGCAAATTGTGACAGGAGTCGGGGGAGGAGGAGGGCAGTCGCTAGGCTTGGGGGAAGCAGGAGAGCTCCCACCGCCACCTATGCCGATCACAATCCCGCCACCTCCTCCTCCTCCGATGACTATGTCGGCAGCAGCCCGGTTCGGATAAGTTGAATAGAGGATTAAAGGAAAGAGGAGGGAAGCAAAGAGGCAGGGTGTTCTCATCTTCCAATCATTTGAGTGCTGGATTTGGAGCACTGACATCAGGAAGAACGGCAAATGGGTGGAGGGATTTTTCTATTGGTGACTTTGCCCTTTTGTGGTGCAAGAAAAGTCACCGAATCACGAGCATGTGATCTTTTGGTACGTTGTTAAGACATCACTTTCAGTGACATTTCCAAGTTGCTCCTAGGCTTTGTCCTTTTATCCCAACACCAAACTTTTGCTGTCCCGACAGTTCCATTTCATTGGCAGTTAGATTAAGCAGATTGTGTTTATGAGATTCAAGCAGAGTCGACCTGTTGTCGATATCATCCCCTTTTTATCAACATGGAATCAACCATATGTAGTTTCAAGCCCCTATTTTTCTCCCAGTCTTGATTCATGATGAATCGAATTGACAAATGTTCATTCAATTATTGAAGTAGTAGCTGTCTGCATCCTGAGAAAGTTGGCATAAAAAAGGTAATGGAACAAGACAATCGATAAGATTGTACGATACGAACAAGATTGAGGACACCTACTGATGTGGAGCCAAGACCTTTCCACATCAGATGCAGACACCAATAATGCTGATCGAGTGGTTGCCCCTTAACTCACGCAGGAACCCACATGTTTGTGAAAATTTTATGGGGCCTCTTCTCCATGTCCATACTTGGAAGTGTCTGTGATTCCTTCACCAGAAGATTTTCTGGCTGGCACACACAATATTAGATAGGTAAATTAGAAGAGACTCTGCAAACTCCTCAAGGCTCTGAATCTCCCCCTGGGGTCGATCTCCGCTTAACGATCCTATACTTGTCTCAAGGCGACAGTTTCTAGTTTTATGGAAGTGGGAGTGGGAACTTCCACCTCATGAGAGTTAGAACTGATAAAAAGACGGCCAAAAATCTGGATCTGATTCTGATATTGCAGACTTACAAATAACACAAGAATCTCCAACAGAACCCAAAGAATAAACTGACCGTGACTCGTGGAAGAGGAGCTGGGTTTTTCCCGGAAATTCTGAACAATCCTCCGGAGATCCCTTGATATTCAAACGCATGGATTCTACGGGAAGATTTCCATGCCATGCGCTTCATATTTCAATTTCACCACAAGCAATGGTTGATATTGGGAGTGGGTGCGCTTTCATCATTCCTTTTAGTTTTTCCTGTTACCTGGGCCCAAACTTTTTACGTTTCCGGGCAGACATTAGACATACAGGACCGACCAAGAAGATGTGGGAGATCCGTGACTCGATGGGGCACATTGGGATGATTTAGCATGGTGAAGAGCTACGAGGCCAGACGATCTACTTCCCGTCTACGTATGCTTCACTTCGATCTTTGGATAGATGTATTTGACTGACATTGAAGGTCGGATGCTTCTTATCGGGTACAAGATTGGATGCCCTTGATTTGCCGTGCGTAAATCCTAGAATACACTAGAAAAGATTGCATGGTGCAGTAGGCTTGGTTTCAAACTAAGAAAATCTCTGTTCAATTCTTATTGGTAAAATTTATGTCCTTTTAATATTTTTCCTCTTATAGTGTGCTCTAACCCATGAACGATATTGTACACTCCTAATTCGAGCAGTCTGTGTTCAAATCTCGTAATTGACTCGAAATTTGTTTTATTTCGCCCGACATATTTACGAGGATGAATGACATGGAGAGAGACTACATTGAATTTATGGACAGACATTTGCCAGTCTCAAGTCCAAGGTAAGGATCTTCCATAAGGAGAAAAAGAAATTCCAAGAGAACGATTAGTTTATATGTAAACCGTTGGTATCACCGAATTCTTTATTTCCCCTTTCTTTTATTTTTTTATGGGTTATATGTCTTTTTTATACACCGAAAAAAAGAAAGAATTTGCAATTTTAGATCTATTCAATTAAAGAATGCTTGGGAGCTGAGGAATGGAGTTTTACTTGCATGGGAAACTCCTGATCCATGTGAACAGATCGAACAGTGACATAACTGAAAACAACCTCTGGTCCTCTGGTCACAGTAGAAAAGAGGGGAAAGAGTCAGAATGTTGAACCATGTAAACGTGAAAGTTCTCAATTAGTTTTATTAAGCATTCCTTGTTCTTGAAGGCCACGGAAACAAAAAAGAAAAGAGAGAAGAAGCTTCCATCGTGAAACAGATGACCGGGTTAGATAAGGATTCCCTTGTTCTAGGTGCATCTTTTATTAAACAAGTTATTAAATTTGAGTCTTACAATTAAAAATATTTAAATCAGGAAAGGTTCATCCTTAATAGATCGATCCGATTTAAATTTGAAATAGTCAAGATTTTATTAGCTTCTAATTCTAGGTGGTGCAGACTGAAATAAAAAAAATACTAATTCACCTGCTTAAATATGGAGAAGCAGGGACACAACTGGGCCAATCCATATTCCTAACAAGTGGGGAGAAATGGACTCGACATCCGGCCGGCTTCACATCGTGTTCTTTCCCCACATGTCCGACGGCCACTTGATCCCGACCGTGGACATGGCCCGAAGTTTCTCCATGCACGGCGCAAAGTCGACCATAATCACCACTCCACTGAACGCGGCCCTCTTCTCGGAGACGATCGACCGGGACCGGAAGCTCGGTCTCGAGATCAGCATACGCACCATAAGGTTCCCTGGCATGGAAGCCGGTCTTCCTGAAGGCTGCGAGAACCTCAACTCTGTGACCTCGCCTGAAATGGCACTCAATTTCTACAAAGCCACAAAGCTGCTCCGCTGCCCGCTCGAGGAGATCCTGGAGGAGTGCCGTCCGAATTGCCTCGTCGCAGACACCATGTTCCCGTGGGCCACAGAGGTTGCATCGAGGTTCGGGATTCCGAGGCTGATCTTTCATGGAACGAGCCTGTTTGCAATCTGTGCGTTCTTTAGCGTCAGGTTGAATGAGCCCCACCGAGAAGTCAGGTCTGATCACGAGCCATTTGTTCTTCCGGATCTCCCTGATCGAATTACTATGACTAGGATGCAGCTCCCAAGCTATGTCCGACAGAGGACCGAGAACGAGCTCACCAGGATGATCGACGAGTCGGTTGAAGCAGATGGGACGAGCTACGGAGTTGTAGTGAACAGCTTCCGCGAGCTCGAGCCAGCCTACTCGGACCACTACAGAGATGTATTAGTAAGACGAGTATGGCACGTAGGGCCCGTTTCACTCTGCAACCGAAGCAGCCTGGATAAAGAAAAAAGAGGCAGCAGAAACAAATCATCCTCTGAAGGACACGAGTGTCTGAAGTGGCTCGAGTCGAGGAAACCCGATTCGGTGATCTTCCTCTGCTTTGGAACCAAGTTCGAGTTCTCAGCACCGCAGATGGTGGAGATCGTGATGGGTCTTGAAGCTTCAGGGCAGCAGTACATTCTTGCCATCAGAAACGATCCAACCAGTGACCATGATGATGTGTTACCCAACGGGGTCGAGGAGACCGTGGAAGGGAATGGTAAGGGACTGGTCGTTCGAGGATGGGTGCCACAGGTTCGGATTCTCGAGCATGAGGCAGTCGGAGGGTTCGTGACACACTGCGGGTGGAACTCGACCTTGGAGGCGATCGCAGCCGGGGTGCCAATGGTTACATGGCCGCTGTACGCAGAGCAGTTTTACAATGAGAAGCTGGTGACCGATGTCCTGAGAGTTGGCGTGGCACTGGGTGCTTCGGAGTGCGAGCGATGGAACAGTGAGAAGCAGTTTACGGTCGGGAGAGGAGAGATCGAGAGAGCTGTGGTTCGGCTTACGGTCGGGGAAGAAGCTGGAGAGATCAGGAGACAGGCTAAGCTGCTCGGAGAGGCGGCAAAGACGGCGTTCGAGAAAGGCGGGTCTTCTTACTGCGATTTAGAAGCACTGTTAGAAGAGCTGAGATCAAAACAACACTAGAACGCGAGAAACTATCAGTGACCTTGAGCTAATGTCGGGGCAGCCAACAATTATAGATCCATCGATATCATCAAGAATCGTTGTTATCGTAAGTTGCAGTTATGTAGGAATCAGTTTGTTGATACATTGATGCGAAATATTTTTTGTTCTGTTTATGATTGTATACAAGTATGAATGAAATTGTTTCTATTGATCTATCTAGAATGGGAGGAAGTTTTTAAATGCCCACCCTTCCCGTCCTATTGTCATTCCTACACCTTCATCATGCTCACAACTCTCTCTTTTGTGATAAAATTAGCTATTTTGCAAACTTACAAGGGTATCCGTGCAAATTATTCAGACATGAGATACCTATACGAAACTACAGGATAACTGGAGGGCTGTTCCTGCAATTTCTTTCTTTCTCTGTTTGACTCCAAAATCCCCGTGCGAATATATAGAAAGGGCGACAAGCGTGGAAGCTGCTGATAGAAATCCACTCCCTGTCAGCCTTTCTACCACTCCATTTCTCTGCTCTGCTCTGCTCTGGGCACTGTCCAGTCTCTGCAAAACCGCAGACTCAGAGCTAGAGAGAGAGATGGGCTCGAGCTTCATGTTCTCTTTATTGGCCTGTTCTGTAGAATGAACCAGACTCAATCAACCATTTGGAACCTCGTCTTCCAAGAAGAAGATGGCGATGCAGAGCCACCAGCACCGCAGCAGCGAGCCGACCGAAGGACAAGAAGGCCACTTCTTCATGCTAGATGCTCTGTGTTGTGAGGAAGAACAGACATGGGAAGAAGAAGAAGAGGATTTGGATGATGATTCCGAAGAGGACTGCCCCGGAAATGGGAGAGAGCCCTCTTCGCTTCTTCCACTCATGCTGCTCGAACAGGACCTGTTCTGGGAAGACGAGGAGCTCCTGTCTCTCTTCTCCAAAGAACAGGCGCAGCGACAGGACTCGTGTCTCGGAACAGAGAACCGTTTTTCTCCGGGGCGGGTTGAAGCCGTGGGGTGGATGCTTAGAGTGAGCGCTCACTATGGGTTCTCGGCCCTCACTGCTATGCTCGCCACCGATTACCTGGACCGATTCCTCTCAAGGTTTCTCCTAAAGAGCGATAAGCTGTGGATGACTCAGCTCGCCGCCGTGGCCTGCCTCTCCCTGGCTGCGAAAGTTGAAGAGACCTGTGTACCTCTCCTCCTAGACTTCCAAGTACGAAGCACATTTTACAGACTCTTCTGAACTCGATTAACGTATATATTAAATCTGATAGATCGGGTATCGGGATTGATCTTACCCCTGCCTCTGCTTGTCCGGATGAGGGTGGTGCTGTAGTTCACCCACGGAACTTTGCCGATTGTGACATTGTGGTATTTACTTTACCGGATAGTCTTCAACGTTTTTGATATAGGTAGGGGAATCGAAGTATGCGTTTGAGGCGAAGGCGATACAGAGAATGGAGCTTCTGGTGCTTTCGACGCTCGGATGGAAGATGCACCCAGTGACCCCACTCTCATTCCTTGATCACATCGTTCAGAGGCTTGGCCTCAAATGCGAGGTGCATCGGGAGTTCTTCCAGAGATGCGAAACCCTCCTTCTCGCGGTGCTCTCTGGTGGGTAACTTAAAACTTATTGAAGGATCTTAGCACAGCTATAATGCTCCATCTCCGAGGTTGAACGTGATATGTGTGTTGCCTTTTTTTTCAGATTCAAGATCTGTCGGATATCTCCCTTCTGTTCTGGCTGCTGCTGCAATGCTGCACGTCACAGAAACAATCGAGACCGGTAATCCTACCGAGCACAAAGCCCAGCTTCTTCATGTTCTTCGAATGAGCAAGGTGCACTATTTATCATTTCATGTGTTAGATGATTAGTTTGAATAATCAAGCGGACTGATCGCATCAGTATCTCATAGTTTGCACTTCCGGTCAATTTTCAACAGGAGGAAGTTGACGGCTGTTATCAACTGATCCTTGGGATATCAACACCCCGGATCGTCTCCCAAGCTACCACCAACTCGCACAAGCGCAAGCTCGACCAAGTTCAAGACTGCTTATCAATTGGTGCGATAGTATCACTCTCGAGTGCTTCTGAGTATGATGTAACCGGTGACCATCCTCGTGTCAAGAGAAGCAGAGTGCAGGTCCTTGAGAACAGCCTATGCAACAGCAGCACTGGCAATGTCCGGTCGCTCGGTCGGGTCTTCATGGATGCTGTGCACAGCCCACCTTGATCTGTCTACGACCGATGCAACATTCAGGGATCAGAGTTCACGTGAGACCGGGCAAGGACAAAGGATAAAGGTGATGATTGGGGGAGGTTCCAAAGCTCTATGTGGTGTCAACTTATGATCTTCGGGAAAGAACAAAAGCTTGGCGAGGATATGGAGGGACAGGGAGGGAAGCAACGGCAGGAATGAAACGAGTGAATGGAGTCTCCCTCTCTGAATATTTTTACTGCCTAATTTGCCCCTCATGTTTACTCTTTGATTCACTTTGCGGCATACTTTCATTATATAATATAATTGTTATATTATTATTATGAGATATATATATAATTAATGGGGGTTATATATATATATATATGAATCAATAAATTCAGCAGTATTTCTGTAGTTCTGCTTGTATTTTGGAGAGTTAATGAAACATGTATTAAGATTTGATAAACCGATATTTAAATGATTAATTTATTATATATTATATATTAAATATTTGCTCTGGCATTTATACTAATCTTCACTCCCACCTTTCTTTCACTGATGGTGACACATGACGGAAATGTTGGATACTTCCAAATTCCAACCCCAGACGACATCTTTCCTTACAAACAATAATAATGTCGATAATACAAATACAGTGAGACGAGCAAGTTTCAATTTTATTTGATGGGACTGTCGTGCATCTGATTTATTTACCAATCCCTGTCTATCTACACTATGTAATTAGAAGATTTTGTCGCTGTAACCTTTTTCTTTTTCTTTTCTCACAAAACACAAAGAATTACACGTATATATCATTTCTGTCATTTACAATAGTTTGGTTTTGTGAGAGTTTTTGATATTAGCAGGTTGATGGAGGAGCTGCAAAAACTACTTTATTGTAGAAAGATCACTTTGGTATCTTAAAAGACCAATCAAATCTTAAAGGAGTCCTCTATCGTATCCTAATTTGGTTATAATGCCAAGATACGGTGGCAGGAAAGTTTAATAAAATCTTCCATAAAAGAACAGCTCAAGCTGACAGCTTTGTCTCCCTTGCAATCGGTTTAGGTTCTCAGTTCGATGAACAATGGAGATCAATGGACGACAAACACAAAGTTGTTGACAAGAAACTCATGATTAGTGTGAACATGTAGAGAGTGAAGTCAACAACATTCGAACTTGTTATGAGAGAGCCCGTTCCTTCTTTTTTTTTTTTTTTTTTTAAATTTTTCCTCTCCCTCCTTGCTTTTGGAGAAATTATTATCCTATGATACATTATCCTGTGGAGAAGCAGCTCAGTGGTAAAAGAAGGTAACCTAAGCTAAACCCTAACCTAATGAACAAGCAAGATCTATTGCCATGCTCTTTGGATTTTCCTCTTAATGAGTATAGGCTACTGGCTGGCTCTCAATACACTCTAGCTATAATTACTTTAACTTGTAGGTTTGAGTTCACGCGCAAGGGGATTCACCATATCGAGCCCTGCATCCCTTGATTAATCGTGATCAAGGGATTCAACTTGTCTTAACAATTTGGAAGAATTACGCATAGCACCGAGCGAATAAACAAGAAATTGAGATCATAATCTTGTTAGTATTCTGTATGGACTAGTAAGAGTGAAAAGGGGCTCGTGTTGATACGACATTTTTGTACACTATGGTTATTCGTATTTGTTGTAACTTTTTTCGCCTTATGGAGACCTCAAAGAGATGGTGAGATAAAAATCTTAAAATAATGATCAATTACAAATTTAAAAAGTGTGGAAGAAAGAAAGGATAAAGGAGTTAGAAGTTTCGCTAATAAAAAATCAAATTCGGGTTAGCGAATTACGATGATTCAATGTGGACAAATGTATGTACGTGGCGTAGTGCAATCTCTTCTTTATATGATAAATGAAATGATGATGCCCACTCACTCGTCCTAGTACTGTGGGCTTGCATGCCATGATTAACCCCATTTGCCCATTCTTGTAGTGCAGTACGTACTCGCAATTTATCGATCGAAAACTCAATTAGACAAGGCCACCGGATGTATTTCGATGCTCACTTAGATTTGATATCAATCGAATACTATACCATGCACTTTGCTTTCGGTCACATTTCTTATTCTATCGTCACATCTCCCAACGGGTATATTATAATGCCTGATTTTGATGCATTTGGATTCCCAGTAGGAAATGTACGCCTTGGACTAGGATGTTTTGGACTATCTTGACAGTCGTTCGATATGTCACTCCTTATATATTGATATACACGTATATAAATCATCAACCATCCATCCTAGTCACGGTTCTTAACGATTAGTATGGCATCAACCATGAACAAGTTCGAGCATGGCAGCACCGATCACCTGTCTAGTCTCGACTAGATCTTCAACCTAGTACATTTAGATCGAGAAAGATGAAAGGCGCACACAGACACGCATCCATCTTCACCATCTACAAACCCGTGGTGAAAATCTTGTGACACCGGTAGTAGATCTATGTTCTGATAACAAGAACAGTATGGACATCAACTTCACTTGCCCACGACAATGAGAGTCCGAATGGTGGGATGATTTTTTTGATTGGTTACATATAATATGTATGTTGAAATGGGGCTCGCACCAAATCTTACAAGAAAAGTAGAGCTTGAAAAGGTCAGCTGGGGGGGCTATGGAATTTGAAAATGGAATTGGTGTGTTGGGTTGGGGAGGGGACAAGATCTTTCGACTGTGTTTGGGAGAGATGTCTTGCTTGTTGTGGTGTCATGTGTCCTTTCCCTTGACTCATGGTCCTTCTACTTCGGTTGGTAGCTGAACCCTCGGATAGCAAATCACATGATCTCTCTACCGCCTCTTAAAAGAATGATTTCTTAATTATCATCTATTATCACATGAGATGTGCACCCATTTAGTACGGAAACCACTGTTCTCATCCAATGATGGATGAAGTTAGATTGTTAGCTAAGGAAACAACCTCTGTAGAAGATGGTAATAGTGCTCACATGGATCGTGAGAGATAGAAAACATTGATTTGAATTTGTGTTTTTTTTCTCCCAAAAGGAAAAATAGCTGAAGGGAAATTCTACTATTCGACCAGTGAACCGTCAAGTAGGTGAACTGATTGTGAGTCATAGGACTACTTTTTAAAAAAAAGTTAAATCGTTTTTGGTGCTTGATTTCAATACTGTACGATCGAATTACTGGATTGCAAAAGCTTCCGATGGCTGAGTTGCACTGATGAGCTTGCTTCCAAGAGCTGTAATTTCATAACTTTCTCTTTTGAAAAGAAAAGACATGAAACCACATCTGTGATCTGCCCCGATAATTGTCAGGGTAATATGATGGCTACGGATTTGTTTTGTTTCTCTTCATTGTCAACTCTCCACATTTGGAAGCATAGCCCTGTCTATGAGTGAATTAACCCCCACGCACTTTTTAAAATTTACAACACGTCAATTTCGTTAATCAGATAATTGTAATAAATATATTACGCGACAGTATTTATATGGTGTCACGAACTAATAAAGTTCAGCCATTTTTATAAAACCGTAAAAAAGAAGTAACCTTTTAAATAATTGAATTTGATTAGTTTACGACACCATACAAATATTGAGATGCGATATATCCGTTACATACCATACTTATTTTTTCAATAAAATATATAAACATCCCAATACAGTGAAATAATTATGCATTTTTTTTCACCTTGACAGTTATTGAATGGTTGAATGATTTCTCAATTTGATTGAGTGACAAAATTAATTTTTCTCTCTTGCAGCTGTAAAGCTGAGAGTGGGAACAAAAAGAGGAAAAACTCCGCGAGGCCCTGCTGGACTGGACCCATGATTGAAAGCATTTTATCTCGATGAACCGATCAAGCTCAAATCTGAACGGACTAGGGTCCCATTGGACTGGACTTTTGAGCCCTCTGCGAGTAATTGTTGCTGTCTTTTGTGGCCATAGCTGTTGGCCAGTTGCATGAATGAAGCAGTGATGCAGGCAGTCCAGAAAGGTCAGAAGGGAAGGCAGGCATGGCCATTGAGGGAGCGGAGGATGATAGGACCCAATTTCTGCAATCAATCCACACGCTCACCCCTCCATCTGTTACACTACTGCCGCTGCAACATTACTTAATACAGCACACACGTCTGATGCGTGACTCGAATTATTGAGCCCCCGAAATCAAATCATCCATCTGGTCAGCCTTTGTCTTCCTCGTCTCTGTTTCTGCTGCTGCTTCAATTATTATGCATATTTTGGTCTGTCCTGTCAGGAAGAAGTTAATGCGTACAAAACACAAATCGGCATCCCAATTTGTCTGCCTGATATGCCACCATCTCCTCTCTGGACTGATTTTTCCTTAGAATTGATACTTTTATCATGTCACGTGTCAAGATAGAATCGTATAATACTTTATCTTATTTAGGGCCATAATATGCGAAATATAAAAAGGAATTGATAATGATAGACATCCAAGACTGACCGGACGAAGGAACAGTATCGAATATCATTGGAAGACATTGCACGAAGATGGCCGCTGTGTTAAGGCTTCTTAGATTTGGGCCCAATAGGCTCGACCGCCCGACCACACCATAACAAGTTCTACAACAAGAGCAATGGTCGTGAAGAATCGAGAAAGCTCGTAAGGAATCAAGACATGCATGCATATGCTCGATTGGAATATACTATGCAAGCATACATGCATAACATAACTCGCAGTATCGTTGCTAGCCCTGTTTGGGTTCAGTGGAAACGATCGGGAAGGGAATAGCCAAATCGAGGGTCCCTTACATCTGTTTCCATTTTACCTCTGCGGAGAAAAAATCGAAAGCAAGAACTGCGTTGCAGCAGAGCATAATGCTCGATCCACCAATCGCAATGGACTACTTCTGAGAATAGTTTCCCCACCATGTTTCTTTTTTCTAAGAAAATCTGGGCAATCTCAGCGGAAAATCTTGAAAGAGGAGCGACCAGAAGAGAAGATCACATCAGTGTTCCATTTGTGAATGATGATCGTCAAAGGTACAACATATAAACAAGTTCCAGCAAAGAAACCCGGAACAAATCATCAGTCTAGTCAGATTCGTCAACTTATAATCATAATTGGAGGAATAACGAAGTTAAGAAGACAACAATCAGGCACCTCAGCAAAATCATCCTCCACGCATGTGAGCGCCGAGCTCACCGAACTGATCGTCAGCCTCAACAGTATCCTCTGACAAACGAACAGCATCGAGCTTCTGCTTCAGAATCTCAATTGCATTGAGTACCAACTGAGAGGCCTTGATCCCACCAGTTGATTCGACTGTGAAGATGAAGCTGTCCTCCTTTGGATATATCTCAACAAGCCCAGGCTTCCCCATGGCTTCTGCCTTTTTCAGTACCTCATCATCGTAAGTATAAGCCTCAGGATCAACTACTACAACCTGCAGAGAGCGAGGAAAAACTCCAACTGATTACTTAAATTCACAAGCAATCACTTCAACAGTGAGATAACCTAGACGGCCAATAGTTCAACCAAAGCACATGAGAATGCTCACCTAGAAATCAAAGACATTAAAATGCAACAGACTAAAAATCAAATTAAACATTTGCTATACCGCGATCAACCGGATATTTCTCGTTCTTAACATGCACATTGAGTTCATCCTCACTTAACTTTCAGTAGTATGCTCTGCTGCTCCATGTAGATATGACTTTGTGATCAGGTTCTAATGGAATGGAATGAAAAATGGGATTTACAGAAGAACCTAAAGCTTTCAGGAGAATGTAGTCAATTGCTATGATAAGTATATGTCCAGACCAGCAACTCAGTGACCGCAAGACCTGATGTGGTATAACAGACAAAAGCAGAATGGAAGGAAAACATCTTATAATGCCGCAATAGAGAAAACGAATAGGAAGATAGAAGCACAAGAAAGCCTGTAAATGCAATAAAAAGAAGGCAGAGCATGGAATGTGTAACCTACCTGATGTGTATTCGGGTCAATGTCAAACACTTTGGTCGGGCTACTCTCCACCCAACTTCTCTTCTCCTCAAGGGTTAGGGTTTCCATCAAATCTTCATTAATATGGATCTCCGGTTCATACATGAAGGTGACAGTTGCTGCAGGGGACCACTTGGCATGATCTTTTCCGATTCCTTTCCTTGCAATTGCCCTCAGCCTCAGCTCTTGCCCCCGACGCAACTTCACAATGATGATTCCCCTGTGTGCGGAGAAATCCATTACATTTCTTGATACAAGATGAACAGATATTACTTTCTCGTCCTTATAAACCCAAGAAAGAACAAGGAAGGCACTCAGAATGGATGAGTAAGAGAATATTCAAAATCACAGGTTTCCTTACACGAATTCACATTTCAGCTGAAGAAACAGGACATTCCAATCCAAAGTCCGGTCCTTTATCTACAGGAAACCACGAAGAAGGGCTAACAACACATCGCATGTCTATACATTCCAAGCAGATGCATCAAACTCCTCCACTCAGAGAAAGACAGAGTTTAATCATTTAAGCGCCTATAAGAATCGCTGATATTTTTAATAACACTAAAGAGTAATCTTAGTCGGACAAATGAAAACCTAAGTTAACGCAAGTGCATTGAAATGCAGCACATTCAACGCCGAAGCAGCTCGAGCGGTAATGAGAAAGGAAATACCTCTGCTCAGAAGAATCGTAGCCGGCAGAATCAGAGAACTCAACGGGAACGACCGTGTGGTCGGAACTGATCAGATCCTTGCTGGTGACATCCAGGGTCTGGTCCGTCATGCACTTAGCCCTCAAGTGGAACTCCACGGAGCAGAACTCACACTGGCCGTCGCCATCACAGGCGTCACAGTCCCGGGAGAAGCGCATACTCATGGCGCGCTCACTGGTGAGGGGGATAAGGCCGAGGCGGTGGGCGATGAACTCGTCGTTAAGGACGGAAGAGTTGACCTCGATCTCAACGAGGTCAATAGCGATGCTCGGAACCTCGACAAGCATCACACGCCGCAGCGCGTTCGCCACGCTGGAATCCGTGTCACGCAGCTCGAACTTTAGGTAGTCGTCCTTCATCTCCCTTATTTTGATCTTCGGGAACCGCTGGTACGACACGCCGTCCATTTCCGTCCGCGGGGACTGCGCCGCGACGTTCCGCCGGTTCCTAGGGTTTGTCAGTAAGGGGCGAGGACCTCGCTTTGGTGGGGATTTGGGGGAGGCGGAGGACGAGATGCCTAGGACTCGGAGGGACTGAACTGCAAGGACGGTGCGTTTTAGCCTAAACTCATTGGTATACAACCTACAGGATTGGTTTTTCTTTCCTGGCCAGATCACAATATTGAAATAAACATTCTAATTTTTCATCTACACAATGTGATATTTAAAATTTTGATAAATTTTAATAGTATTTTTATATATACACTACCTAATATTCTCTTTTTAGTGTATACAAATATTTATAAATTTAACTATTTCAGGTTCGTAATTGATAATCTTTCGTAATTTGTCTCACATATAAGATTCGAGGGGCATTATACAAGGATAAGCTTGCCAGTGTTCTTTGGGCACTTTCGCAGAGGCAAGCTTATCGAGCTCACCATTGCTACGAGGATGATACTGTTGGAAAAATAACATTAAGTAGATAATAAATTAGTCTCTTAAAATTGGAGGAATTAACATGGGTGAAAAATGAATTTAGATGGGTCATGGATTATGCATAAGCGCATCTAAACCTACCCGGACAATGAGAAAAATTCGATCACGATAAGAAAGAGGAGGTTGGATGAGTAAGTAAGAGTGTTCATGAATGGGTAGCACTCATGTCCATATTACACGACTTATACCCGCTCCGTGTGCCCGCATAGGGGTGGGTCAGAGGCCGATTTAGTTGGAACTGTGAGTTCCTCCTACAGGACGGCTAAGGGATTGGTAAGTGCACACTGATCGGATGCTTTGAACAAACTGATAACCGATTTAGAGCACATTCATGGGATCGTTTATTGTCATTCACAAGAGATGGTCGATCAGATCTTTTCTAGCTTAATCATCTGCGTACAGAACTCGTCAAGAGGACAACGATCTAATATCATTTCATCAGAATGCATCTCATCGGGGATCCCTCCGCCATGAACAACCTCAGGGGCAAGCAATGGACGGAGTATAACCCAGCCGGCACATCATCAAGTTTGAGACCTTCCGCCAGAATGATTTCCTGAGGAACATCTCAGATGGAATCAGCTCGAGGAGCCATGGCAAGTGTAACAAACGTAAAGAGATGTCATTAACCATGAAACAAGCCTTACCCGGCCTTCGAGGAAAACGAGGTGAGATGGTATCAGATCATCGTAGGCCGCAACAGACAAGTAATCAACCCCTGGATTTGGTTTTCCCGGAAAAAAAAAAGTTCATGGAAAACACCAAGTAATGACTGGATGTGGAGTGAACAGCAACATGAAAGCTTCTCGGCAACTAAGAATCATATGCAACTGTTCATCTAAAACATGAGATATGGTAAAGCTTACCGACGAGTTTGATGTCCGTGTTCTCGACCAGCCACTTTGCTCCATCCTTCATGAAACCCACGTAGCTCGTATCGAATTCCTCCTTGTACATGAGCTGCCTGGGTACAAAAACAAAAGGAGTTTCATCTGTGCATACTTATTGTGGTGTTGTTACAGAAGTTAATAGATTTCCACACATGACATGGTTCAGCATTTGAGTGATCTTGACAAGCATAATCGAGGCAGAGAGCGAAACAGTGAATGAAGAACACTAATAGAAACATGGATTTTGCCTGTCGGTATTCAGAGTTCTGAAGAGAACACGTCGAACTCCCCTGGGAATGTGCAAGGACTCCATAACTTCGGCTGGATGGAAAGAATTGACAGAAAAAGAGTCAAATGATTCTATGAAAAGGCATGTGTATTCACTCACTGCAGGGTAAGTACCAGTTATGTTCTTGTCCCTTGGAACGTCAACTAGCAGGGCAGGGCCATTGAGGACTTCAAGATCTAGTGTGTCCACATCGAACCCGGCTTCGAAGTAATGATTGAAGACATGGCCCGGTGAGTCCAGGTGGGTTCCCGTGTGGACTGGCAGTTTCATCTCCGAGAAGTTTGCGATTGATCCGTTCTTCATGCTCGCCCGGAGCCAGAGGTACTGCCCCAGCCCATCTGCAGACTCCCAAGCTGGCATCTTTGAGGTGATCCGGTGGCTTATGTCAAAGATCCGGCCACTTGCATAGGTTTCTCGCCGGAGAGGACGGAGGTCCTCACCACCATCGGAGACAGAGCAGTCTGGAACGGTCGGGTAGGCATTGGAGTAGGTGGCCGCGGTGGCAGAGGTGCTGAGGAGGCAGAGGAGGAAGAATAGGGCTTTCATGGTGACTGTGAAGTGGAGCCGAGTGAATAATGAATGCAAAAGGTTTGATATTTGAAGAAGAAGATGAAGAAGAAATTGGAGTGTTATTGGAGAAGATAGCTCGTTGGACCGATGAAACCGTAAGTCCACATATATTTTTTTTTTGATAAACTTCAAATGGAGTATATGGCATTTTTTTTTTTGGCATTATACGTTATTCCCCGACCAGCCGAAACACACATCGAGACTAATATGCAGTCGGATCCGGAGATCACTTATTTAGAAATCTAGTGAGAGAATCATTAGACCAATTTCATATTGGTCCGAATAAAATACAGACTATAAAGACTTTCCACGCTGGGCGGCTCGATATGGCACAAAATTGTACTTGAATCCCTGAAGTTTTGTTATGTGTCCAGTTGTGCCACTAAACTGTTACACTCTGCTCCTTGTGCTTTGTTAATTGTTTCAATTTGATCCCCTCGTGTCTATTTTATTATATCTCGGCTTCCACCAACATTTGCATATGCACTTACGCCAGCGCAGTCTCAACAGGGAAAAGTTACTGCTAACAATACTTTTTTTTTTGTCGCCAGCCACGGTATCCAAGCAGGCCCCACCAGCAGTGATATGACATCTTTCAGCCAACCATACTTGACTAATCCGTTGGTCGCCCCGGGTCGCACGCCTGGCAATGGCGGGTGAGGCTCCCAAGAGGGGTGTCTGCGTATGTGAGGTCTCGAACCTGAGACCTCCTTAAGCGGCACCGAGCTGCTTACCACTCGGCCCAACCCCTCTTGGTTACTGCTAACAATACCTAGTCAAATGGAGAGATTATTCTGCACACCGAGATGTGTCCAACTTCGAGCTCGGCATGTATTAGCCACACGGAAGAGGTTCTCGAGGCTTGGTCAGATGATTCCGATCCAACAGTCCATAAATCATAGAAAATAAGTCCCAATTAATGGTAGAGCAACGCTCTGGAATTTATGAAGATGACCAGAGGGAAAAACTACAAGCTGGGTAATCTTCCTAATGTTGCTTCCCATGACATAGAACTGTCATAACTAGCACACGTAACAGTCTTAAAATAGACCAGACCACCAAAGGCTCATGCGTAAAAAATCAAATCCCCCCTTTGCTTGGTATGTATCCAAATTCTCCATTTACTTACCGTCTTTAACTTAAGTATCTGAGGGTTAAACTTGAGACTCCAATGTCGGGCTCGACTCCTTCACAAGTGTTCGAGGACTCCAGCTCGCTTCCACGACCCATAACAGGACACGAAGATGGTGGGCCTGCTCGAAGAACCCAGCAAAGCCCACTTTTCCCACTTTTCCCCCTTTTCTTTTTATATGACATGATTGCACATATATATATATATACATATATATATATATATATATCATACTATATGTTATTCCACGATGGAAAAGAGTATTC
This sequence comes from Lagerstroemia speciosa, assembly GCA_037672795.1. Lineage (NCBI taxonomy): Eukaryota > Viridiplantae > Streptophyta > Magnoliopsida > Myrtales > Lythraceae > Lagerstroemia > Lagerstroemia speciosa. The sequence continues at coordinate 6,502,257 of CM075289.1, read as the reverse complement.
ACAACCCTTTATCCGATCCTTCAATGAGCCGGATCTTCAAGCTATCTATTTTCAGTCTCCTCAGTTTTTATAATATCATTAACAACAAAATTAAAATATATCATATATGTTTATATTAAAATTGATCCCAAAAATTATTTTTGAACATTACTCATTCTACTTTTACTGACCCTATAACTTTTACCTACCATGTTAAAAGTCATGGAAATACATCATTCTAACTAGCTCATGCTAAATTACATATATAACATTGAGTAATATAATTTATTTAATTCGAACTGCCTCGCAATTACCTCCAATTTTTTTCTCCAATTTCCTTCGACTCCGTAGTTCGCCCTCTGTGCTTTCTTCATACTATTTTTCCCTTTTTCACTCTGCTCACCACCTCCACTTCCCGCTGTTATTTCTGTTCTATTTCTATTCTACTGTGATTAACTCTATTACCTTCACACATCATATTATCCATACTTCTATACCAAAATCATACTAAGTATAATGTACTATCAAGTAGTAAAATTTTAAGGATCTAATTTGTATCCTATCTTTCTCCTTACCCTTACCTCGTGCTGTCCGTCGCCGCCTCCACCATTCTTCTTTCTCCTCTCTATTTCTCGTTGCTGTCTGTCAGGTGGCTGAGACGGAATGGTGAGTTTTGGTTTTCGGATAAGCTTACGGGGTTTTGATGGCAGAAAGAAATGGAAAAATAATTTTAAAAAAAATTATTTATGGGCTCAAGTGTATGCAAATGGCCTTCTTAGCTAGCCCATGGGCTCACACCAGACTGCCAAAGGCTCATGTATAAAAAATCAAATCCCCTCTTTGCTTGGTACATGTCCAAATTCTTCATTCACTTGGAATCTCTGACTTAAGTATCAATTCGAGACTCCAATATCGAGTCGACTCCTTCACAAGTGTTCGAAGACTCCAACTCTCTTCCCGGACGCATAACAGGACTCGAGGACTGGCGGGCAGCCCGAAGAACCCATCAAAGCCCACCAGTAAAGTTCGAGAATTTGCTGTGAGATTCACATGATACGGGAAAATCGATACTGCTGTTGACAGATTGAAGCGTTCGGACGGGTATAAATTACACCCAGATCTCTTGATACACACAGCGTGGCAATGCAAATTTAACCGATCAATTAATTTATTATTAATTGATTATTTAGTTAATTCTGACGTCGTGTTAGAGAGATTACGGCAGTGTAGTTTCTTTTTTTTTTTTTTTTTTTTTTTTTTGGTCGCCAGCCACGGTATCCAAGCAGGCCCCACCAGCGGTGAGATGGCATCTTTCAGCCAACCATACTTGACTAATCCGTTGGTCGCCCCGGGTCGCACGCCTGGCAATGGCGGGTGAGGCTCCCAAGAGGGGTGTCTGCGTACGTGAGGTCTCGAACCTGAGACCTTCTTAAGCGGCACCGAGCTGCTTACCACTCGGCCCAACCCCTCTTGGTACGGCAGTGTAGTTTCACTAACAGTTCGAGGAAAGTACAACGGTGGATCCCCGCGTAAAGCAAGGGACTGCTACGGTGTGGTTCCCCACCGCGTCAGTCGGAGGTCAATCACGGTGACGTCCACCCATCTGCGGCGGCGAGGCAGCACGTTCGCCCACTGCCCCGCCCTCAAACTTTGACTTTGGTGTCGTTGATGTGTGGCTCCTCTTTCTTGCATCTCTTTTCCTTCTATTATTTATTTTCCCTGCAACTTAATGGCAGTGACAGATATTATATGATATTTATTTATTTTTATTAATTATAAGGCAGACTTATAAGTTAAATAAAAATAAAGTGGTATGAAAAGTTTATTGATGAGGATCTGAATTTGATCCTCTGGATCGAAAGTCGATCGACAATCGTTTAGCTACAACGAACCAATCTTATTTAGTTATTGACATGCAAGTGGATAAATTCAAGTAAGCTAATATATAAAATGTAATTATGGATAGTATAACTAAGGGTTACGTGGTTGTCCCGCGATCGGGAATTTTACATGTATTTTCAAGTGAATTTCATCAAGATTGTCCCACGATCAATTGAATTTCAAGTCATGATCGAAGATTTCTCCGCGTCTCCATCCTTCAGTGTGTGTATATATATACGCACACGCACGTAACGGGGAGACGATCTGTTGTTCGAGCAATACCAATTGTAATATCAGATAACAACTCTTCGCATTCTCCTCCTAATTTTTCCCGTCTTTTTATTTCATATATAGAAATCGGCTGTTCAGTCAAGTAAACGTTGTACGGATTATTTATTACCAGAAGAATGGCCGCCTCCGCCTTCCTCAAACTCGCGGCCACGCAGCCCATCTTTGCCTCGTTCCGCCGCCCTTCGCCACGGCCTGTCCCCGCCCACCTCCCCTGCCCTGCCGCAGCCGCAGCCGCGAGGCCTTCGGTCCTCGTGGCTGAGAGGATCGGGGACCCCGGGCTGGCCCTCCTCAGGGAGTCCAACGAAGTTGACTGCAGCTTCGACCTCGGGCCGGACGAGCTGTGCGGCAGAATCCGCCACTGCGACGCCCTGATCATCGGCAGCGGGACGAAGCTGGGCAAGGAGCTGTTCGAGTGCTCCAAAGGGAGGCTCCGGGTGGTCGGCATAGCTGGGGTTGGGATCGACAACGTGGATCTGGCGGCCGCGAACGAGCACAGATGTCTCGTCGTGAACGCGCCGAGCGCAAGCATGCTTGCGGTCGCTGAGCACGGGATCGCACTCCTCACTGCCATGGTCCGGAATGTAGCGCAGGCCACCATGGCCGTCAAGTCCGGTTAGTTAGTTTAGTTGTTACGAAACAAACTTCGACTTTTTGCTACTTTTCCCCCTTTTCTGAAAAAAAAAAAAGAAGGATTTAAGTTCTTTTTGTTCGAATCTTGTTAATTATTTGAGATGATTTCACAAATCAATCGATTGATCGGTTCCAGAGCCAGAAGCAAATGTTGCCAGCATTGATGCTGTGTTTGACAAGTTCAAGGTTTCTGAGAGAACGGCTGGATTTATTTGACTGATTCTTGTTTGTCCGTCTTTTGGAAGAAATGTTGTTGTGGAAGAACTGTTTTATCTTTATTGAAAATGAAAACAAATTAGTTGAAATTAAAAGAAAAAAGATACCAACACAGTTGGTTGACTTGGTTCGTTGCCTTTTCTCCTTGGCGTCCCGAAGGGCTCGAACTTGAACTAGAGAGGACACAGATAACCGAACTTAGCAATGTTCAATTTTGATGCAACGTTAATGTCCTAGGATTCCATGACAGCTTAGGAATATGCTGATCCAATGTCTCTTTAGACCATCGTGCAGGCAATTGGGAGCGAAGAAACTTCTCGGGAATGCAGATTGCGGGGAAGACGCTCGCAGTAATGGGCTTTGGGGAGGTCGGATTCGAAGTGGCCCGGCGAGCCAAGGGCCTGGGGATGCGGGTGATAGCATATGATCCTTATGCTTCAACATACCGAGCTCGCTCGATCGGGATAGAGCTAGTGGGCTTTGACAAGGCCCTGATGTCGGCCGACGTGGTCTCGTTGCACATGCATCTCACTCCGACGACGAGGAAGATGCTGAGGGATGAGACGTTTGAGAAGATGAAGAAAGGGGTTCATATTCTAAATGTTGCTCACAGGGAACTGGTTGACGAAGAGGCTTTGCTAAGAGCTCTAGATGCCGGAATCGTCGCTCGGGTAATTAAAATCGATGTTTCTTTTTCAGTAGTGTTCTATCCAAGTTTAGGAACAGGCTGGTCCAACCATTATTGACTAGGAACTGATAGAGTCATGATTGGTTATCATGTTGTAGGCAGCACTGGATATGGACTTGGAGGATGATGTACCACCATCGTATGAGAAATTGATTCAGCACGAACGAGTCATGGTGACTCCGAATCTTGGAGCCAATACCATCGAAGCTCAGGTTCGTCAAGTTAATGTTCAGAATACGTAAGAACTTATCGCTGCTATCTGTATGGATGTCATCAAGCAATTTCCATGGCAATTAAATTCTCTGCAGGAAGAACTGGCTATTGAAATTGCAGATGCTGTCAATAAAGCTTTAAATGGAGATCTTCCAGCTACAGTTGTCAACGAACCAATGGTTCCAGCAGAAGTATGTTATCTGCAGATCTTTTGAGGTAAAACCAGATTTCATAGGTTTCTCATTTAACTCCTGGTCTTGTCTTCTGTCTTGCCAGGTTCTTGCAGAATTGAAGCCATTCCTTGATCTAGCCACCAGTCTCGGAAAGTTTGCTGTCCAGCTAATAGCTGGAAAGGGCGGTTTGAAGAGTGTGAAAGTGGCTTACGCTTCTGCTAGAGAATCCGATCAGCTCGACACAAAGCTCCTCCGTGTCGGGATTATAAAAGGCCTCATGGAGCCGATCTCGAGTGTCATCGTGAACTGGGCCAATGCAGATAAGGTTGCCCAACAGAGAGGGATCAGGATCATCGAGGAGCTGATAAGTCTGCACGGATCCCCCGAGTACCCTCTCGAGTTTATGCAGCTCCAGGTAGCAAATGTGGAATCAAGGTTCGCCGGTGCCCTTTCGAAGTCCGGGGAGATCGAGGTGGAGGGACAGGTAAATACAACATGCTGCATACAACTGAACTCCTGGAATGGGATCTTGCTTAAGTTTGTTTGTTTCTGGTTCTGCCTCAACAGGTGAGGGATGGGTTTCCATATCTGACAAAGGTCGGGACCTGTGAGGTGGATTTCCGGCTGGAAGGTCGGATTTTGATCTGCAGGACGATCGACCAGCCCGGCTTGATTGGACGGGTGGGAAGCGTTTTTGGGGAGGCGAATGTGAACATCGGCTTCATGAAGGCAGGCAGGAACATGCTGACACTAAAACTCGACCAGGACCCCTCCGAAGAGACCCTGAAGAAAATCGGGGACATCCCCGCCGTTCGAGAGCACATCTTCCTGAAAATGTAAAGAATCGATGCTGTGATATACAGGGGCACGCACCATTCTTTCGCACATCTCGGTGAACTGTAGTTTCTAATAATGCAGCACTGTCCTGCTGCTTTTTTAGAGCATCATGCATAGAGAAAGACGGGAATAACTCGACCGGCTTCGCAAGTTGTATTGTCATTGCCATTCGTGAGGTTATCAAGTCCACTGTCATATGTAGACAAAGTAACATAACAGCAGCACCAACATTTGCCATTGCTGGTAATGAACAGTTGTCCGATAAGGTGTCTTACTTGGGGTTCGATGATCACTCCTTGTTCGTTAATCCATTTGTTATGTGTCGAAGAATTTACCTTCACATCCAGATGGCGTTGAGAAACCAATGTGCTGAGACATAGAAAGGCGGAGGCTGTCCATGAAGAAAAGATACCTGGAAGCTGGAGTCAATGGAGGTGTATTTTATACATAAATGGCCCAATGACTCAGTCGGCAACACCTCACCCGTCGTCCAAATCAAGGGGACAAAGGGCTGGTTTGGGAAGAAAATATAATTTCCCGGCCGCGCTATTGATCAAATCACTTAGACCACCGGATTCAATGTGAAGGGACATATATTATCACATAATAATATTTATATACTAATATTAATTTATAAATTTTTTTAATTTATAATTTTTTAATAAAAACTTAAAATAAAAAATAATTGTAAAAATAAATAAATTTTATTGATTATGGCAGCTTTGCATGCATCACTTTCTCCGTCAATGGACTCACGACATCTTCCTACTATATATAAATGAACTATTTCTATAAGAAAACTCTCCTCCCTTTTTAGATTTATGTAAATACCTAGAAATTTTTCTATCTGCATCACATACGTATCGGAGTAAGTTGACGGTAAAAAAAAAAGAGATAAATGATACCCAATAGGCTTAAAGCCCACTAAGATTAATTAGTCATTGAGTCCAAGAGCCAAGCTGACAAGCCCATTAGAATTCTTTTAATCTCCACCGCCCATGCTTCATATTTATCCCTCCGCTAGTTTCTTTAATTTCGGTTTCCAGCATGTTTTACACGCAGAGGGAGAGACTGAACCACGAAAGAGACAGAGGGTGCGTAAGCATGCACAAGGGAGAAGGAGAATTTGAGAGAACTTGTGGCTTAGGGGAGTTCGGAAGATTTGAGAGCAACGGATGAGAAACAAAAGTGAAGGAAACAAGGTAAGAGGAAAATCTTTAAGTGTTTCGTGTTATCGTTAACACTTAACCGGACTTGCTTTCATGGAATTGAATTTGTTAATTAACGTAAATGGAATACCGAAGTGATAAACTGAAATAAGTATACAGACAATGATTTGGTTTTGCATTTGGGCTTGTGCCATTGATATCTTGATCCTTATAGGAAGCGTGGTATTGTTATTATCATTCATACGTTTAAATCTATAAGTTAAAAGAAATCTTTTGAAATAATTATAAATGGGGAGGGACTAATCTTTGTTAAGTCACCAAGAGGGGTTGGGCCGAGTGGTAAGCAGCTCGGTGCCGCTTAAGGAGGTCTCAGGTTCGAGACCTCACGTACGCAGACACTCCTCTTGGGAGCCTCACCCGCCATTGCCAGGCGTGCGGCCCGGGGCGACCAACGGATTAGTCAAGTATGATTGGCTGAAAGATGTCATCTCACCGCTGGTGGGGTCTGCTTGGATACCGTGGCTGGCGACCAAAAAAAAAAAATCTTTGTTAAGTCATTGAGTTAGGATGATCTAGTGGCTGTGAAGAAGCTTATTGTAAATAGATGGAACATTTATCTTTCATTTAAATTGAGTAGTTCTAATATAAGTTAAGTTCTTGTAGTTGGAATCGAATCATTAATTTACTCAAGTCTAACATGACCTGGGATCTCGTACACTATGATATTTTGAAATATTAACTATATTAGATGTCAATTCAAGAGGACTGGATGTAGTGTTGGCCACGGGCCGGTTTGGGCCCGGAACCGGCCCGGAACCGCCCTAAACCGGAACCAGCCCAGAACCGCCCTCGAACTGTGAGGGCTAAGGTTCAGGGCCGGTTCCAGCTGCCTTAGAAACCGGAACCGCTGGTTCCGAACCGAAACCTGAACCGGCCCGGAACCGGCGGTTCCAAACCTGAACCGTAAAGAAATAAAAAAAAATTTGTCTAACCCCCAACTGGCAGGGGTCTGAACCGCCGGTTCCAGGCCTCCGGGTCCGAGCCAAGATAAGGTATGTATAAGTGTAAATTTATTAAGTGATACAAGTTGAATTGATGGTTGTGAGTTATTTAATCTATAATAAATTGCCATTATATATGTGTGTAATTTATTTTATTTTGGAATTGAATATTCACTGAGATACGGCTCACACCTTTTGCATATTATTTTTCAGATAAAGTTTCAGTCACCAAGTTGACACGATGAGTAGAGATAGCTTTTCGATAGCGGGGAATCGATTGGAGCTTTAGAGTTATTCTTGATATTTATAATGTTTTGTATTGTTATGTCGGGGAATTTAGTGTAGTTTTATACTTGGATTTTCTGGTATTTTCATAAGTTCCATAACATAGTTCTAATATAAAATATTATATGGAGAATATCTACCAAATTTTTGACTTGTGACAATTTATACATGAATGAAAGAATCCCTCTATTTACATACTTTTTCATCAATAATTTATTTCAAATTTTTCTGAATTTTCAATTCATAACTATTCCTTTTTTTTATCACATATATCACTTGTTCTATTACTAATATAATTTTCAATTTTCGATTTATATTGGTTGCATTTTATTTTTCCTTAATTTTTTATTTAATATTTCTAGTGCCACATCACCGTACTTCACTCAAAGCCTTAAAGAGGAAAAAAAAAGTGAGGATGGTAGACCTACAGAACGATTAGGTGCATTTTTTTATTTGTTCAATTGATACATAATGCACTTGCCATTTGAATTAGATTAATTTTACGAATTTAGAAAGGGATATAGAAGAAAAAATTGAGAAGCAGGAAATTCTATCAGTGAAATTTAAATTTTTAGATTTTTTTACTGCTATAAAAGGTATTGGCGGACACAAGAGAAGATGAAAAAAATAAAAGAATATAAAAAATCTCAATAACAAGAATCGCATACCAGAATCAGTGTTGTGTCACTACCAAGTTTCTTGTCTTAACCAGTTGCTCATTGATTAAGGATCATCCAGCATATTTCTTTTTCTTTTTTTTTTTTACATAACGCATGATAACCAGAAGTTTAATAAATCACAACCGGGAATTATTTAAGCACAATCGATTTGTTAAAAAATAAAACCCCTCGATATGAATTCTATGAGCGAATGAGTCCCACCAGTGTCCGGCACAAACATATAACTCCCAAACCCCGGTCGGACCTTCACTAAACCCCACCATGGCAGCCTCCTTCTTCTTCCTCCTCGTGACTATCCTATCAGTCAAGTCTCTTGATGTAGTCGAATCCCTCACCTCTCCATCCGACATCGCCGCCCTCAAGGCCTTCAAGTCAGCCGTGAAGCCCTCCACCATACTCCCCTGGTCCTGCCTCGCCACCTGGAACTTCTCCGCCGCCGACCCCTGCTCCTCCCCCCGCCGCACCTTCTTCACCTGCGGCCTCTCCTGCTCCGCCGACTCCTCCCGGGTCACCCAGCTCACCCTCGACCCCGCCGGCTACTCCGGCCCCCTCACCCCGCTCATCTCCAAGCTCTCCCAGCTCACCATCCTCGACCTCTCCGACAACTCCTTCTACGGCCCCATCCCTCCCTCCATCTCCGCCCTCTCCACCCTCCAGACCCTGAGTCTCCGGTCCAACTCGTTCTCCGACACACTCCCTCCCTCCATCTCCTCCGTCAGGAGCCTCGAATCAATCGACATCTCCCACAATTCCCTCTCTGGCCCTCTCCCGAAATCGATCAATTCGCTCTCCAACCTGAAGAACCTTGATCTCAGCTTCAACAAGCTCTCCGGATCGATCCCGAAGCTGCCGCCGAACCTCCTCGAGCTCGCCCTGAAGGGCAATTCTCTGTCTGGCTCCCTCCAGAAATACTCTTTCGACGGTCTGACTCAGATCGAGGTGATCGAACTCAGTCAGAACTCGCTCTCTGGCACGCTCGACCCATGGCTGTTCCTCCTCCCCTCGATACAGCAGATCGACCTGGCCAACAACAGCCTGACACGCGTCAACGTCGCAAAGCCACCTGTCGCCACCGACAGCAGCTTGGTCGCCGTCGATTTGGGTTTCAACAGAATCGAAGGGTAGGATCGTCGAAAGCTTCCATTTTTTGTGATTTCTCAAAAAATTCGTTAAAAAAAAAAGTCCTTTGATTTGTGTCCCTCTGCTTTCCCTGAGACCTTTTCTTCTGAAATTCTTCGACAGGAACATTCCCGTGAACTTGGTCTCGTACCCGCAGCTATCGGCACTGTCACTCCGATACAACCGTCTGCGGGGCGGTATCCCGGCGGAATTCAGCCGGAAGCAGACGCTGAGGCGGCTGTTCCTCGACGGGAACTTCCTCTCAGGGAAGCCTCCGCCGGCATTCTTCTCGGCGGAGACGGCGCTCTCCGGCAGCCTGGGGTACAATTGCCTGCAGGGCTGCCCGGCCTCGTCCCAGCTTTGCGTGCCTAACCAGAAACCCGTCGCCATATGCAGACAAGCTTATGGAGGGAAACCGAGGTCTTAGCTCGTGTCAGAGTTCAAGTCAGAGAGAGTTTTTATTTTTATTTTGTTTTTTTCCCAGGAAGTGTCTATTAGTTGTATCGCATAATATTGTTTATTCAAACTATAGCACGAGAAGAACGAATAAGACACCAAGAGGGGTTGGGCCGAGTGGTAAGCAGCTCGGTGCCGCTTAAGGAGGTCTCAGGTTCGAGACCTCACGTACGCAGACACCCCTCTTGGGAGCCTCACCCGCCATTGCCAGGCGTGCGACCCGGGGCGACCAACGGATTAGTCAAGTATGGTTGGCTGAAAGATGCCATCTCACCGCTGGTGGGGCCTGCTTGGATACCGTGGCTGGCGACCAAAAAAAAAGAAGAACGAATAAGACGGGGAGATGAAAAGGTTAAATGTATCTGTTGTGATATATAATATTGTATCGAAGAAAGATGATGATTTAGTTATAGTTAGTATTCCTGTCATTCCATGATTTAGAAATCTTGGATTTGCTCTTATCAGTAGGACTTTTCGCTCCATTTCATTAATTTCTTTTTTTATTCATTCTAAATTTGCGTATCTTTATTTTGAATCGAATAAAATATGTACACTTCTTGAATGAAATGTCAGGTTTAGTAAGGAGGAGCGGTGGTAAATGAAAGGTAACGGCTCTTGAAAGTATCAGAGAATGTCATTCCATAGTAACCGTCCAACTCGAAGACATCCATCAGTTAATAAAGTTACGGGCCACGCCAGAATTTATGGGCATTCATAATTGACAGAACAACAAGACTTGGTGAGTTAGAGGCTAAGCACAGGAGCTTCTAAGGTGAATTCTTTCTATTTTTTGCCAAGCGCTCTGCTCCGGACAAGCGCTCATAGTATTATTATGAATATATAAACTAAAATTGTGAAAGCCTAGAAATATACATACCCGGTTGAGATGTGATATGGTTGCATTGCGATGCCTAAGGACACGATCTATATGTCATCAAGATTGACTATGTCCTTTGATCGAATTCTCACTTTTAGCACGAACTTTTTCATGTGACATGAAAGACAAAAACTATGAGATATTTATTAACACTGTATCGTTTTCCCATCACAATTGAAGGGAATTGTTAGTTTCTCTGTAAAAATTGACGTGCCAAATTGGCTAAAACCGTTACTTTCGATGGGTCTTGCAACAAAATGCTAAACGGAACAGGATTGAACTTTCCTAGGTTACACAGCGAGAATTTAGCAAAAGCAAGTGTTCAATCACATTATTTATTCTCTAAATTAATTCTAAGTAAATGAATGGTACAAATTTAGTCTTGAAGGAAAGTGGGCTTTGAGCGGCTGGCGCATGATGTAACGTTTGGTGCCATTTACTTTGCTTGCAGCATCGCGTTGGATCTGAAAATTGCGGTAGGTCGGTCAGTGCTTTTGCATCCACACGGCAGTTTGAACTTTTCAATGGCATCCCTTTGAAAAAGCTACCAAACTTACCATTGCACTTGTCGATGGTTTAGGGATTGGATGACGAGGAGTTTGGAGCTGACTCTGATTAAGTAGGATGAAAATACTTTGTGATCTCACCTCCAAAAAAAAAAGGGGTAAACATGCATTTGCCATTTTCATTTCGGTTCCATCTTCATGTCACATGGATAAAAAACAGATGGGAGTCAGTTGATCAATCGTTGAAATGGCTTAACGTGTCTCTTCTTTAAGTTCAAGTCTTCTTAACATAAAAAGTAAATATTGTGATAATTTTATCTTATGATATGCCAACTCAATTGGGACCTGCATTACTCGATATCTATTAAATTTCTGAATATCAGATGGCGCGTACTGGGAAAGAAAAGAATGGAAACTTCATTTATAATAGAGTAAGCTCGAGACTCTCCAGAGCATAAATATACTAAGAAGACTACTCGTCCGGATTACTCTTCTTGTAAGTAAAAAGTGTTGTCATGTAAGTGATAACATTAAGATTACATCCTAACATTCATTCAAATCAAGATATGGCTCGACCCAATTCTCGATTCGTGTGACTTTCCCGATCCTCTGTTTTACTCCTTTCTTGTCTTTCTCCTGACTAACAATTGCTAGTAGCAAAGCAGTAAGGTTGGTGATCTAAAGTAATACCAACGCAATAAAAAAATAATTTGAATGTCATAACAATAATTAAGGTTAGTACAGTGATATGAGTAGGTGTAACTCTTAACATGATTGGGGAATCCATTGGTGTCCTTTTGGAAATTCCAAGACCAGACATGAGCTGTTTGTTACTCACCACAAAGTGAAGGCAACCACTATGGTCCCATCCCATGAGTAGTAGGCTTGGACCTATCACCTCCTAAGACCAAACATTACTTTATAGCAACCAAACATCTCTACCACTACCCGCAAACAATTCTTAAAGTGTAGACAGTTTAAAGCCTCTGGACCCCATCCCATCATGTATTCATGACATTCACCTGCAGATTTTTTTTTTTCGGTGTACAAAATGAAGTATATAAATCTAGAAGGAAATAAGAGCATGATTGAATAAATAGATACAGAAAATCCTACCTACAAGGATTAAATTTGAAATCTCTAGGTTTCAAGTCGAGGACCGTGCAATTGTTCCAAGAAGCCCCTTTCTCCATTCGCCTTTCAATGAACTTGAGCAAAGAGAATTGTGCAAACATCAATCAATAAAATTAATTCATTTTTATGATTATTTTAAATTTAAATAATTAAAAAAATCACAATAGTTAACTCAACTTGATAGAACGCGTGTACAATTCATATGAAAATTCAAGAGTCGAGGGTTTGAATTCCCTCTGTAAGCCATTGGCGATGCCACCCATACGTGCACTATGCACATAAACTTATTTGAATCCATGAATTCGGAAAAATAAATTCCTCAATTATAGAAAAATCCTAAAAGTAATTTTAGGATAAGAACTAGAAGACCTGTTCCTCCCTCCTGCGGGCCAGCTGGCAAAGACTTTTATAAAATGACAATTCCCGATAATTCCACACGTTCACAAAATAAACTAATAAATAAATAGATTTGTTATTTTCTTCAGTGAGGTCGAAAATCAGTCAGCGCCGCACTGTCTACGTTGTGATCTCCCCCCTCCTGATTAATAAATTGAAGTTCGCTCGGCTCTACGAATTATAACATAAGATGCTATTTAATTATATTTTTTTATTGGTACGACAGAATTTAAAGAAATAAATTATGTAATTAACCACACACAGCGATCTTGTGCTTTGGATAAAAATGTCGATCTTTTCCTGTGCCGTCTCATTCTCCCTGTTTTACATTCTTCTCCTGAGCAAGGAGCAACTCTCCCCTTCCCTGGCAAAACCGCGACTACCCGAGCTATCGACAATGTTTCTTCCTGTCGCCTTACAGACAATCACGTCGTTTAGGGATATATGATTCGGGTATTGTTAGACTACATCTTTCAAGTACCAATTTGAATTTACTCATGGTTTTATTGATTCGATCTTGGATTCGATACATGATGTGTACGTACGTGGACTCGGGCCTACACAGTGGTCGTCGGCCCACAAACCATAGAACCCACGAGCCCATACTGACCAACCATTGAGTTACTTTAGGCCCTGCATCGAAGCCCAAACTTTTCCCGAGGAAATTCAAACAGAGGGGCTCGCAGTCCGACCGATCTAGAAAATTTAATAAAGAAAGGTGAATCTTACCTGGAGCGGGGTGAAATAAGATAATATAACTAAAAAATACAAAGATAATTAATTACCAAAAAAATACAAAGATAATTGAGTTTATATATTGTTTCTAGAAGGGGTGGCACAGCACGTGTCTTAATCCATGTCTGGTTTGCGAGAAGGTTTTCTGTGAAATGGTCATACAATACTAGCATCATATATCTGTTTAATTAGAGTTCACTATTTATGTTTTCTTAAAGATTTTTTTATGATTTAATAGTCATAATTATATAATTATTGATTACATGTCAAATTCTAATTTAACGGATGTATCATGTTAGTATCGCTTTCGTGGTATGATCGCTATATCGAAGACTTTCTCCTGGTTGGGAGATGGGTTTTCATGAAAATGCCAGACAGATGGTCCACCATTTTCTGATGCATGGCAAGAGGGGAAGAAACCATGGCTGCCTGCAGTGTGATTTGAATCAGACAACCAAAGAGAGAACATACATTTCTTGGAATAGATTGCTACCGTACACTCAGGGAATGATCTGTGCCATTTTGAATCAGGCACGAACGGAACAAATGGAACAAAGCAAGAAGTTAACGTGCTCAAGTCATTACCTGTAATATCAGACAACTCCAAACGTTGTACAATCGAACAGGGTAACCCACATCTGATCACTTCTTGGAGGCTGACTGGAAGACGAAAACAGCCGTTAGACTCCCACGATACGTGCGCGAGTGCATGCGGTGGTGGCCCAAACAATAGAATGGAAACTTCAAGTGGGCGAGTGCATGCATGCTGGCACCAATCTTCCTCAGCCATGTACGTTGGTCCGAGGCGGCAAAATTTTATCTTCGTCCAATTGGAGCTCCAGGTGTCTTTTGATGGCGGTGAAAGAGCTTGAGTGCATGAATACATTCAGCTGTAACTTCATGAACTCATGCATGCATGTGGTTGGCTTAGAAGCAAAGTGGTGGCCCACCGTTCCTCGTATTCATTCAGCAAACTGCCAACGTGAGGTGGTGATTGCTCTATGTATAGAGCTGCCCTCAGAAGACTTGGCGGGGCCCTCGGAGAATACAAGCTCTCAGCGAAGGAAGCTCCCAAAATTAGAGAGTCGCGAGATTGAGGGAGCGCACAAGGTAATTTCGTGTACTTCACGGAGAGAGTACGGGTGAAGAATATACAATAATTGAGGGTATTCTCGGGTATTTGGTTTGTACCTGAGAAGGAATTTTTCTTCTATTTCACTACTGTCAGTTCGTATAGAGAGATTGGCTCATGTTCCATCTCTTGTCATCTTATTTATTTTCGAGTTCAAATTCCTAGCTTGCACTTGGATATTATTATTCTTGAGCTATAACTCGATTTGAACCTGTGGGTGAATCCTCTCAGGCCACTGGCCTCTGGACAAGTTTCTTAAGACTGCCCAGGAGCGAAGTACAAGTTATTGATTTAAGGGCTCGAGTGAGAGAAAAATTCCATCGCTTGGGATACCTCGAGAATCCCCTTTCCTGTGGCAATTTCGACGCCGATTGCCGACACGAACCCGACCACTGCAAGAGTAGCTATATATATGTCCAAGGTGCTGCCCTCCTGAGTGCCCTGCTCACATCTTCGGAAAGTTCCTGCATGCTCCGTCGCGTTCCGATCCTGTTTGATCTACAAGCCGCCAAGTCCACAGATCCTTCCTCCAGTGTCTTCCCTCTAAATTTAGTTACGGACGATTAATCCCCCATTACCATATCCCTGCCTCTGATTTCCTCGAGGAAGCTTTGAGCACCCGCAGAGCTCCGGCAAGAAATGAGCTTTCAAGATTTGGAAGCCGGCCGGGGCCTGGCTTCGTGGGGGCGAGACCTTATCAACGGTAAAAAGGACGCCACTGAGCTCCGGGAGAAGCTGCGAGTCGTCTCTCAATTCAGTCCCTTTAAAATAACTGATCTTTTGAGCTTTAATTGATTGTGTAGTAGTTCGGATCCATGGCTGATGTAACAGTAACAGCATGCTTGTGAACTGATTTATCTTTTGCTGAACTTTCACCAGGTTTAATGAAATTTGCCGCTAAATGTCTTCTTTTTAATCTCCTTAGTGTATCAGTTCTGAGACCCTTGACTGAATTCTGCTCCAATTACTTGTGTATATACAGTGGGTCAATTGGATTATTTGTTGAATTCTGTTCAATTAGCGTTCTGTTCCTGATGTTTATAGTAAGTACAGGCTCCACCGATCACTGCAAAGAGGAAAAGAAAGTATTGACTACTGCACTGAACTGGCTAATGTGTTGTTTTGCTCCACCGAGAAAGATGGGAACAGTTAACTGAACCAAGAACAGAGCTTCCCTCCTCCCATTGCTCACATCCGATCTATGGACTTGCATTCTCTCAAACTGATGTATAAGCGGCAAGCTTAGTGTCAGTAAGCAACCGGACATCCTTGTCCTCCAGGACTTCCTCTGAAATTTCAACAGAATTCTGCAAACATGCTCCATATATCGCAACCAACTGTCCTTGAAAAGTTGACCTCAGACGAAAGCGTATCTAATTCTTTTTCTTTATGACAAAGGATTTATTTTCTCCGGGCACAAGCCTATGGATCCAAGTCAATCCATTTGTAAAGCACACATGTGAGTGGTCTCACCAAAGGGTTACGCGATCAAGGGGATTAGAAGCGTATCTAATTCAATTCTACGATTCCAGATCCTCGTTCATGAGTTCTTTGAAATCCAGCAATGAGATACAATCCGGCAAGATTATCGAAAGGACATTAACCTAATGCCAAGTTAGTAACTAGTTGGGCCATCAATTTCATGAATCAATAACTTGTCCATTAGAAAAACGATCCCGCCTAGAGGAGAACTGGTGGCGAAGACGGTGCGGACCCGAGCAAGACTCTGAGAGGGTACCCCACAAGGAACGGAATGGGGGTTTCTTGGTTGAGTAATCAGGGATGGATCCATAAACTTGGTTCGGATAGGACACTAATATAATGAGTTCATGAAAGTGAAATTTCATAAGACATAGCATAACGAGTTTAGGAAGTGAATCAGAATAGTTCAATAAAAAATTAGATAAAATTAAATAAAATATAAATAGTATATTAAGAATTTTTCTAACTTTAGAGCGATCATCCTGCACCCCGAATCCATCCTTGAAAGTAATGGCGCAGACATCTGTAAGAAGAGAGAAGATGAAGAGAAACAATTATTCATCGAGCGAGCAATGAACCCCCAGAAGCTCAAGCAAAATCATTTAAACAGAGAAAGGATATGGAGAGAGGAGGGGGAGAGAGGCGGAGACTTGAGCAAGGGCCATTCTGATTTGATTCTGTGATTTCTGGGGTGGGATGATTTCTCTGTGTCGATGGCCATAGCTGCACAGACTATTCAGTCTCAAGTCTTTTATCCGTTCGTCTGAATGAAAAGAATGGAGGATGACCAGAAATCTGTGAGACCGACAGGCCGACACGTGGTGGGGAGGGAGGGAGTGTGAGAGATTCTATATAATAAATAACCCTAGTTTATCAACATGAAGTTAGGCTACTAATTTTTCACTATGCCTTAGACCGATCCTAGAATCCATTTTCAGGTTGGGAGAGTGACATAAATTTTTTAATAATCATGTTCTGATCATAAATTAGTCTCGATGTGTACTTCGATTGATATGAGAATATTGCATATTGCAAATTAAAAAAGGAAAAAGATACTTTTAATTCTCAATCTTTTCCACTTTTATTATTTTAATTTTAAACATTTATTTTTTTTATCATTTAAACCATCAACTTTTTAAGTTTTTACCATTTTGGTCCTCCCGTTACATTTTCCATCCAAAAATTATTTTTTAACAAAAAAATATTTTTAAAAAAGGCATATTCAGTCCATGATAAAGGAAATACTGATTACTAATAGATTTCCTTCTAAATTAGAACTCATTTTTTTCAAAATGAATCACAATTTTGTAATGATAATAGTCATTAATCAATTTTAATAAGGAATGCATCTTAATTTTAAAGAGGACGTGCTCACATACAAAACTCTACAAATATTATTTTACTTTCGTTTGTTTTTTTTCCTTTTTTCTTTATTTTTTGAAAAATAGTGTTTGTTAAAAAAATAATTTTTAGATGAAATATTCCTTTTTTTTTGTATAAATCATACTTTTTTTAGGTGAAAAAAGTAATGGTATGATTAAATTGATAAAAATTTAAAAGATTAAAAATGTGAATGATAAAAAATAAAAAATTAAAATTAAAATAATAAAAGCTTGAAATCAAAATGTCATTTAGGGTTAAAAACAACACTCATGTTCCAGTGCAGGACAAACTTGGTCTTCTGAATTTTTGGTGAACCCATGGGGACAAAAATCCTTTTTTTAAAGAAAATCTCTATCTTCTCTCACTTCACAGAACCTGGCTGAAGCCCGATCCTCAGCTCGGTCCCTTGTACCACTCACCATAGGTCTTGAACGCTTTCATGGCTTCCCTCTCTCTAGGAACTCATTTCTCTCCTTCTTGCCGCATCAAACGACACTCAACTCCTCCTCTTTCTCCTGTCCACCTCTACCCCTCACTCCCGATTCCCTTCCAGTCTCTGCTCGCTAATTCGTCTCTGTGTAGGATCAGAGCTCCGAGGCCTCTCCGTGGCAGCATTCTTGCCAGAGCTGAGGATAAGGCAGAAAGGCCTTCGTCCCCGGTCCAGCCTCAGGAGCAAGCTCCTCAACCCATCTCAGAGAAACTGCTCAAGGTGCTTGATTTCTTTCCTTCTTTCTTTTTGTCGTTATGGGTATTAAATTGAGGGATATGTGATAGTTGTGTTCTGTGTTCGTGGTAATGTTAACTCGAGAATGATTCTAATTGGCAGTGTTGATAATATTGTAAATTTGAGAAATTTGCTTTTGATTGTAGTCAGTGTTCATTAACTATTGTCGCAGCCAAGTCCTGCTCTTACAATGAGAATGTGCATAGATAGCTGCACGGTGTTTGTGTATCAAAATGCTTTCTACCAAATGGACAGTCAGAATAGAATTAACCATAACTATTGAATCTTTAGATATTTTAGTGCTTGGCCGACCCTGAATTCGTCTATGTCAAGTTATTGATTGCTGATGATTCCAAATGGAATCATTGGACTCTGGATTAGTTATGCATGTACAGTTTTGCGAAGGGTGAACCAATAAATTCTGTTTGCCAGTCCAACAGACAAAACAAGATGGTGAAATTCATCCACCTTATATTAAAGGTCAAAAAAAGAAATTCATCCACCTTATTGTTTTTCTTGTCTCATAATTGAGCTGATTGTGTGTTGAATCAGTGAACAAAGATCTTTATCCCCAAGGGTTTCTGTTAGATTCAGTTTGTCTAAATGAAGTTTCTTTCTCATGCTGATGTGCAACTGTGTCATCTTTCTTGGCACAAATTCAACAATGTGATTCTCCCTTGTCCAATAAGCATGTAAATGGGTACTTCGGTGTAACTGTAACATGAACATTTATGTGCCATGAACACAAATTCATCATGTTTCCTCACTGACATTATTGATCTTTCACAGGACCTTACGACAAATGGACTGTGTGATCCTCTATGTTCTGTTGATGAAGTAAGCTCACAAGATTTTGAAGCCAATTACCAGCCAAAGACAGATTTGCTGAAAGCTCTTGCAATATTTGCTGCAGCTCTTACAGGAACTGTGGCAATTAACCATTCATGGGTTGCTGCAAATCAGGTCCTTTTCTCACTTTCCAATTGTTGATCCTTTCACCTGTTTAGAAAAAAACTGGTTCTTACATCGTTAGTCACTTTTGTACTATAACCATATTTCAGTTTTATCATAATGCAGGATCTGGCAATGGCAATTTTGTTTATAATAGGATATGGAGGGATAATTTTTGAAGAATCTCTTGCTTTCAATAAAAGTGGTGTAGGTTTACTGATGGCCGTGAGCTTATGGATAATTCGCAGTATCGGGGTAGGAGTCTAAGCAAGGAAATTATTTATATTTTTATTTATTAGTTGGAAAAAAATTAATTTCTTAATCCTTTCTCTTCCACTAATTTTTCTTTTTGCTCCTTTGGAGTTATTTCCTTAGGCTCCCTCAACTGAAATAGCTGTCTCGGAGCTGACTCATGCGTCTGCTGAAGTCAGCGAAATAGTATTTTTCTTGCTTGGTGCAATGACCATTGTGGAGATAGTCGATGCTCATCAAGGATTTAAACTCGTTACAGACAATATAACCACTAGAAAGCCACTAACCCTCTTATGGGTGGTAAGCGCTTAAACTTTTCTCTCTTTATTTCATCGAAGAATCCTTTCTATAAGAGAAGCAGTCTTCTTAACCTTAAATCAAAGAGTTCAATATACAGAATGAGCCTTCTCTTACCATTACATATTTCTGCAGGGTAAGAGTAGGCAATTATATTCTGATTTCATGTCTAGATTTGTGCTTACCTGTGAGTGTTGAAACACAGGTGGGTATTGTGACATTCTTCCTTAGTTCAATCCTGGACAATCTAACATCTACCATCGTGATGGTTTCTTTGCTGCGGAAACTTGTTCCACAATCTGAGTACCGCAAGTATGTGTCAACAACCTGTATCATTCGATTTGATATGATTCTTTCTATAAGTATCCTTTAAAGGTGCTGCCATTAGAGTGTCCCTTGAGAATGACATTGACAAAATTGTAGCTATGACTATATTGAAGTTAATGTTATCAATCTGACTACCACTAGTAATAAATAATGACGTGATTTTAGAAAGATGTTGACGTGGCTTTATGACTGTTCATTTATAAATTTTCCCTGGTAGAGACAGGAAGTTTAAGTATTTAGATTATTAGTTACTGTTCTGCCCCGTTAAGAATGTTTGGCTTGGAGAGACGCAGTTAGACTGGTTCGAAATAGAATTACTGTTTAACAAATAATGAAAATGGAGTGATGTAAAATGTATCTAATTTTTGTTAGCGATTATTGTGTTTGGATATCTTTTTCTCCATCATAGCAAGCATGGACTTTGATTTGAAGACTTTTTATTCAAATGCTTCATTCGTTGCTTAGACTTCTTGGAGCGGTGGTTGTCATAGCAGCCAATGCTGGCGGGGCATGGACTCCTATTGGTGATGTTACCACTACTATGCTCTGGATACATGGCCAAATATCCACATTGCCCACAATGAAGGTCTCTGTGAATCTCTCACCATTGTATCTAATGAATACTAAAAAAACCATTGCTCTTTTCAGTTCTCCTATTTTACTGTTATTATCAGTTGGGTGCTAAACCCACCTGTTCTGCACTTTCAGGGCTTGTTCTTACCTTCGGTGGTCTCTCTAGCAGTCCCACTCGCTCTTTTGTCCTTGACAAGGTAGTATTCCTATATGTTTCTCATATTATCAGGTTGAAATTGTAGAAACATCTAAGATATGAGTTTGCTTTGTCCAGTGAAGTTACTGGCAAGGGACAAGAGTCTCCCAATATTTTGACATCAGAACAGATGGCTCCTCGAGGGCAGCTCGTCTTTGCTGTGGGTGTTGGAGCTTTGATGTTTGTTCCAGTGTTCAAGGCCTTGACTGGTCTGCCTCCATTCATGGGAATATTGCTGGGGCTGGGGGTTCTCTGGATTCTAACAGATGCTATTCATTATGGTGAATCTGAGAGGCAGAAGTTAAAGGTCCCTCAGGCTTTATCTCGTATAGACACCCAAGGAGCCCTTTTCTTCCTTGGAATTCTCTTGTCTGTTAGCAGGTAAAAGAAAAAACTAGACCTTTTCTCTTCTAAATAGCACTTAGTCAAGAATTGTTTTGTTTTAATCAGATATTTCTTTCACACTGGGGCTCTTGGGCTTATGTTAACCATTTAGTGAAGAGAAGCTTTCTTCTTTTTCATTTCCAGAAAAATTTTCTCGCAGTTCCTCTTTTCTAGTTTTCTGGCTCCGTATGTGTATGGTGTACTTTGATTTCCTAGTAGAGCTGCTGACGAAAAAGAAGTTCTCGTGAAATGGACTTTCTAGCATTGACAATTTGGATTCTACTAGAAACTGTTTTCTCGCTGAAATACTCGGGAAACCTTTTCTTACTTTCCATTTTCCCTTTTCCTTTTGGAAACTGTATGAGGATTAAGAAAAAGGTTGACTTCATATTTATAAGATATATTAGATCATAAAATGGCTGATAGAGTGCAACCCTGGCGTGTTTTGTTCTTATTTATATTGTATAAACACCAAAAGAAAGTTTCCCCAGTTCTTATGCGACTGAAAAATGATAGGCCTGTCTAAACGGATGGATAATACGGAATAAATCATAAAGATAATGAAGAAATCTTAGGAAATGAAAGGCAACCTAAGAAATTTACATTTTACACGTGACTGACATGATTCATTTTCATTCTTTATAGCCTTGAAGCAGCAGGACTTCTGCGGGAACTTGCCAACTACCTTGATGCCCACATCCCTAACATCCAACTGGTAGCGGGAGCAATAGGAGTTGTTTCTGCAGTTATAGACAATGTCCCACTGGTTGCTGCTACGATGGGAATGTACGACCTCACCTCATTCCCACAAGACTCAGAATTCTGGCAGTTAGTAGCTTATTGTGCTGGCACAGGTGGATCCATGCTAGTTATTGGCTCCGCTGCTGGAGTTGCATTCATGGGGATGGAGAAGGTCGACTTCTTTTGGTACTTGCGAAAGGTTCGGAACAGGTTCTATCTCAAAAATTTTGCCAAGATAATTCTGTTTCTGCGATTAAACTATTTTGAAAATTTTATCTGGGAAATTTTCATGATCAATGCATCTACTTACTGTTGGTCATATGGGGAGAAAGCAATTATAAATTGTTTGCTTCCGAGGCATTCTTTAGAAACAGTTTCATGGTCATTTCAGAAGAGGGGTTTCATTTGAGACCAACCACCAAAGAAATTGATGTCAAGAATGCCTAATTGGTCTCTTTTGACAGGTGAGTGGCTTTGCATTTGCTGGCTATGCTGCTGGAATTGCTGCTTATTTAGCAGTTCACAGCCTCCACATTGCTATTCCTACGACAGTGGCCCAAGTCCCCTTCCTCTCGGGTTCATGAGATTGTGCTTGAGCCCAGTATACTTTCATTGTCAATGTAGAAATCTTCCATCCAGTAGTGGCCAAAGAGGGGAAATTGGCTCATATTCGTTTGTCAAAGAAACAGAGGGCAATATTCCACTGAAGTAGATACAGCAGGTTATGAGTTAAGGTGGCCAAGGGACATCTCTTTTTTCGCCAGGAGGAAGAAAGGACGTCTAGTGATGAACCTTTGATAAATGAGATATCTACACTTCTGCTCCTGCAGTGGCCTTTAAATCGAAATACCAGAAGATGATTTCTTTTCTTTTGTCCAACCGTATCGCCTGATTCTAGTAGGACAAACATTCATATTGTGCGATGACATAAATCATGAGGCTGAGGGAAGGAACATGCCTATATGAGTTATGCATTTATGCGTTTATGGAAAAAGGAAAAAAAGAGTTATATATTTCTGCCTGTCACTTGGCAGACATTGATGTTATTGTTATTTTCTATACATGGCATGCCATAAATTCTCATATATAAGATATTAGGTACCGGGATTATGAACAAGCTTTCTGACTGTTAACTGCTGCAGAAGGTTGAAAACGCTGAAGGGCTATATAGTGATCTTCGATAACTTATCTTTTGATTGGGGATGTCTGACACCTTATTATAAAGATAATTTGACTCAATAAGGCAACAAACATCAACTCAGCAAAACATCCATAATACTATGGGTATGTTATGATGTTCACAACTAGAAATGCAACCTAGTTTCCAAGACAGATAATGTACAAAACTCAGATCAAAATTTGGACAAAGGACAGTGAAAGCATAGACAAATCTCAGCCCAAGAACAGTTTGGTTCAAGGATGAAAACCAAATTGGGTTTATGGTGACATGGCTGAGAGACATCTGTCATGAACTGTATCACAACTTAAGGAACACAAACTCCTCAATTGCAGGTATGTCCCCAATCTTCTTCAGAGCCTCTTTGCTGGGCTGTTCATCCACTCCGATCGCCATCACAGCCTGTTTCCTTGGAGCGATTCTGCCCACAGTCATGAAGCTAACATTCACATTCTCCTCACCAAGGATGCTTCCAACGCTACCAATCATCCCAGGCTGATCAACCTGCCTGCAGAGGATTATGCTTCCTTCTAAGCTCACATCAACCTCGAATGACCCCACCATGGTGAGATGCGGGATCCCATCCTTAACCCTTCCCTCGACTCTGATATCACCTGAATCTGATATAGCACTTGCGAATTTTGACTCCACATTTGCGATCTGAACCTGAATGAACTCCACAGGGCTTTCAGGAGAACCATCGAGGATGACTCTCTCCTCAGTGATTCTGAGCCCTCTTTGTTTAGCAGTGAAGTCTGCGTTGACTAAATTTACAAAGACACTTGAGATGGGCTCGATGAGGCCCTTTGTGATCATTGCCCGGAGGAGTCTAGTGTCAAGATCGTCAGGTGCTCTGGCAGAAGCATAGGTAACTTTCACGGTCTTCACGCCACTTCCACCACCTACTAATTGAACAGCTAATCTCCCGAGTCTCTCAGCAAGCATTACAAATGGTTTCAGCTCGGTGAGAACCTGCTCATTGCAAAGAATCAGATCAAACACCACATACTAAGTCTCTGAATTACTTAACTAGCATTATGCAGAAAAGGGAGCAAAAGTTTGGTATCCTTATTTCTTGGTATGAAGAAATAGACATGGAGATGAAATCAGAATAAATGGTTAGCTTCTGTCTAATAATACCCCTTTCCAGATCATATTCATTACAACATACTGAACATGATCCAAAAGCTGACATAATTAACACAGGAAAAACAACAAACATGCTAGATACCTCTGAAGGAACCATTGGGGCATTGACGGCAGTTGCAGCGAGCTCCCCTTTCAGTGCTCCAATAACAGCTTCGGCGATCTCAACAGCCACTCCTTCCTGTTGATGTTGAAAGAATCAGAATTACAGAATAATACAGATTTCTAGAAACGCCATATATGCATAGTTTCTTGTGATCTGATCATTAAAAAAACCTGGGCCTCCAAGGTGCTTGCTCCAAGATGTGGGGTCACGGTAACTTTCTCATGCTGCACCAATTTGCTTTCCTTCGGTGGAGGTTCCTCCGTGAAAACGTCAAGTGCAGCCTGGAAAAGAAATATGTCATTAGGTATAATGTTCAATAAAACCATCACCTGACATAGAATCCATTGAACATTGAAGAAAATAAGAGTTCAATTTTTTTGGGATTTATTGAATGTGCAGCTTTTAAACTGAAAATTGGCATCAAGTAAATAAGACAACAAAAGAACTTCATGACACGGTAAGCCAGCTACAACTATACCTGAGCAACAATTCCTGCATCCAAAGCCCTCAAGAGAGCGGCCTCATCAATCACACCCCCGCGAGCAACATTGACAATTCGGACTCCCTTCTTCATCTTAGCAAAGTTTTCATCATTAAGAATTTTTGCTGTAGCTGGAGTCAGAGGCATGTGCAGGGAGATAAAATCAGCTGTGGCAATGGCCTCGTCAAATCCCATGAGATCCACACCAATCGCACGGGCCCGATCCACAGGGGCATAAGGATCATGTGCAATAACATGCATTCCAAGACCTTTGGCCCGGCGAGCAACTTCTGATCCAACCTTTCCAAAGCCCATAACAGCAAGGGTCTTCCCCACAAGGGAGATACCAACATATTTGTTCCTCTGCCACATTCCTGCATTTAACGAGCAGCTACTAAATACGGGAGTCCGATCTTTTCATGCATGACACTAGTTTAGTGGATTAAAGTAAAACTGCAGTAGCTTCATGGATTTGCAGTTACCAGTAGCTCACAGGGGAAAAAGCTTATCGCCCAAAATCTTCGCCAAATTCATAGCATTAGAAAAGAGAAAAAGCAGAGTGCTGAAGTTTCTGATACAATTTGCTAGCAGAGTTATGCTCTGCAGCAAATCCTTTGACGTCTGGATCTTAAGCAATTATTAAATAGTATCCAGGAAGGATGAAAATCCATCTGAAACAGCAATCATCTTAAACCCCTCCTAAACCTTCAAAGTACCAAGATCAAGAGTCTCCACTTTCCATCAACAACAATACCCAGCATCTCCGAATATCCTATGTTATTGTCGTTATGATAAGACCATGCTGAAATGAACTGCAAACCAAAAATTTTTTACCTCTTAGAGCCATATATGAGAGAAATTGGATCTCTCATATGACTGACTCAACGTTTATTTTTTATTTATCCGAACGAATATGCCAACCACCAAAAGTTTGTGACTTTTATAAAGAAAATCCAGATTCAAATTACCCATCCCAAAATTCCTTGCTCTCTCTACACTGACAATCATTTCGTTGAACTGGAGACACAGTTGACTGCGTTTTGAATCGGATCTTGACCCGAAAAATCATTGTTTTCGTGCGCCCAAGAGGATCGGCCAAAAAGTTCTCACCTTTTAAGGCAGTTCTGCATATTCCTCTGACCCATTTGGCGAAATTCTCAAAAGAAACGAAAAGTAGTAGAAGCTCAACTTCCTCGGATTAAAGGGATGAGCAACTCACCGGCCTTGAGCGACGCATCAGCCTGGGCGATATTCCTGGCCATTGCCGTGAGAAGGGCAATCCCGTGCTCCGCCGCCGCAACAGTGTTGGCTGTCGGGGCGTTTACCACCAGGCACCCGTGCTCGGTGGCCGCCGCCAGATCCACATTGTCGATCCCGACCCCGGCCCTGCCAACGACCTTCAGCCGCCCGCCCGAGGATTCGAACACCTCCCTCGTGACCTTAGTGCCACTCCGCACTATCAGGGCGTCGCAAAGGGAGATCTTGGTGCAGAGCTCCTCCGGTGTTAGGTTGTAAGAGCAGTCGATGTTGGCGTAGTCCTTGAGAAGGGCGAGCCCCGCCTCGCCCAGCTTCTCCGCTACCAGGACGGTGGGCTTCGCGTCGAGGGCGGCGCGGACGAGGAACAGGGAGCGGCGGCGGGGGTTGGCGGAGCGACGGCCGAGGGGAGTGACGGAGGAGGGCAGCGGCAGGAGAAGCTTGGAGGTGAAGGTAGCAGCCATTTGCTCCAGAAACGGTGGCGGGGGCGAGTGATGATCGGCGACTTTCCACGTTGGTGAGTCGAGAGGACAGTGTGGACTGTGGAGGGAAGAGACGCCAAATATCTCGGGGGGACATTATTAGGATAACCTGGGCCGGAATCAACTCAACTAATTAATATTTGATATATAATTAAATGTGATTAAAAAATAATATTTTAAATAAATAAAAAATATAATATAATAATTAATGATAATGTGTTAAATATTTATTAGTAGAGTATATAGATAATATGATAAGTTGAGTTCTTGTAAAAATTTCTTCTAGGAGAATTTAGTTATTTTTGAAAAAGAAAAATAATTCTGTCTCTTATTTATATAATTTTATGGTTAATTATTGACTGAGAACTCGAGGGATTAGAGATTTGAGATAGGAAAACGTAAGGGACTAAAGTGAAGAAAAGGGCCACCAATTTTATTTTCATTCTATATTTTTCATTATAAATTACTTTGAGATACCATCGTTTAATTTGTGGCCGATATTTTATATCAATTAAAAATAATAAATAAAAGGAGATTAAATTCATATATATGTTGGTACGAGGGAATCGAGCGACTGCGATATGGAATCCAGCGGGCAGCAACTTGGTGATGAGATTATTAGGATCTGTCTGGATTTGCTCTTGCAGGCAAAGAACGAACGAGACATTTACTTTTTGTCCTTTTGTGGGTATGTAGCTTGATTATAATATAATTTTTCTTCATTATTCCGTCTTACATTGATTAGAGGGGCTGGGAATTCAGACCTCGATCCAGATCCAAATCTCTTTCGCAATAATCATAGCAAATATTTTGATTTTTTACAAGTATGCCCTTCAAGCCTTCCACAGGTAGATACCGAATCTTGCCAACCGAATATACTAGACTTCATTTTTTTTTTGGTGAAAAGGGTGAATATATTATATTAGTCAGCCATTATCAGTCATGGCTATAGCTACAGGATTAACAAGTCTGGGATATTGAATCCCCAACATGTCTGCAAGCATTACATCTGCTAGCCCAGTGGGTGGTTTGTCAAAATAATTACAATGAAAGATATCAAAATGCTCTTCTGTGCTTCCTTTCGCTGCAAACTTGGCCATCGCGTCCGCCACTGCATTAACTTCGCGATAGATATGGACCGCCCGAAATCCTCGGAACCGCTGGCTGATATGCCTGCATTCAGAGATAATGGCCATCAAACCTGCATGCTCATAAGATGGATTCCAAATCATGTCAAAAGCAGATTTTGCATCCATTTCTAGAATAAGGTGAGAAACTCCCTGATTAACAGCCATGATCAGCCCCTCCCGTACTCCCCATAGCTCAGCGAGGAGGCTGTTTGTATTTCCCAAAAACTTGCAAAAACCCCTTATCCAGTTTCCTTCAGGTCCTCGAAGCACGCCTCCAGATCCTGCTCTAACTGGGTCCCCGAAGGCTGATCCATCCGTGTTTAGTTTCGCCCACCCCACAGGTGGTGGCATCCATCTAATATATATGGTACTCTTTGCTAGTTGCTTTGGGGGATCCAGCATTGCCTGGTACTCTGCCGCCCTTTCTATGCAAATTCGATGCAAGTCTCTCGAGGGATTGACATCCTCGAAAACCGCCGCATTGCGTTGTTTCCATAAAAGCCATATCGCCATCGGGAAGACTACATTCCAAGGAATAGTTAGGGAGTGTAACTCATAAGCGTGACAATTATAATACAACCAACAAGGAACTGATAACCTGTAAGTCGCTTGTTTGGATGCTGGAACTTGAAGTTTCCGCCAGAATTCCTTCGCAGCTGGGCACTCTCGCAAGCAATGGCTGAGTGTTTCTTCTTCCTGGCCACATATTTTGCAATACGGGGATACATTCAAGCCTCTATGGTGTAGGTACCCAGCGGTGGGTACCTTCCCATGACAACACAACCAGATAAAGTTCCTGACCCTAGGGTGTGTTCTTGCCTTCCATATCCACATCCAGTCAGAAGCTTGAATGTCTCTGTCCTGGTCACAAAGTAATTCATAGGCAGTCCTTGTTGAGTATCTACCCGTAGGGGAATGGAACCAGTAGAGCTTATCATTTCTATCCAAATCCCCCCCACGAGGCACTCCAAGAATTAAATCACGTATCTCCACTGGGAGATCAAAAGACAGCTTGCTAAGCTCCCATTCCCCGTTTGGGGATAGGATTTCACAAACTCTCAAGTTGTCTTCCTCCCGCTGTAGTGGGCCTTGAATAAGCGCTCTTAGGGGTTGAGTGCCGGCCCACCAATCATTAAACACACGAGTCGTCAAGCCATTCCCCAAAGCCCATTTCGAGCCTAGGGAGCACACCTGGCACCCAACCTCAAATGCCCTTCTGTTCAGTGTATTCCCTATAGAATACTGCCTACTACTCTCCATATAGTAAGATCGAAGCATTGTTGCCCATGGTTTGTCTTCCTCTATAACACGCCAGGCTAGGGAACCCAAAAGTGCCATATTTCTTCCCTCCATTCGAGGGATGCCCAAGCCTCCTTCCTTTCTAGGTCGAGTAACAATCCTCCAATTAACTAGGTGAATTTTCTTTTGGTTCTCTGTGGATCCCCAAAGAAAATCCCTATTCAATTTATCAAGTGTCTCACATACTCGCTGTGGTAGCATAGTACACTGCATAATATGCATCGGTAAGGCTGTTAGGGTCGAATTGATCAGGACAGCCCTTCCCGGCATGGATAGGAACTTGGCCTTCCATCCTTCCAACTTTGTTTTGACCTTATCTACTAAGAATTGAAAAGAGCTTACCTTTCTTGCTGACATTTCCATTGGAAAACCTAAGTACTTACCTATCTCAGTAATCTCTCCAATTCCTAGAGTTGAAGTGATGTCCGCCCTTACTCTAGGTGAGGTATTTGTTGAGAAAAATATGCCAGACTTGGCAAGGTTCACTTTCTGACCTGACAATCTACAAAAAGTTTCTAATGTCAAGCTCAAGGCCTCACATGAGGCTTTATCAGTGGTACTGAACAAAATGACATCGTCAGCAAAAAAAAGATGGGACAGTTTAAGTACTCCTCTTCCCATTCTAACTCCCTTCCATGCCCCGTATTTGATTTCATTTTCAATCATAATGGAGAGGTATTCCATGCACAAAATAAAAATGTAGGGAGATAGTGGATCGCCTTGCCGGATGCCTCTAGATGGAAGAAATTGTGACAATTTCTCTCCATTCAAAAGTACACTAATCCTAGCCGATGAAATGCAATGCATGACGATTTTCACAAATTGGCATGGGAAATGAAAGAATTCTAAAACTTGCTTAATGAAATCCCATTCTAACCTGTCGTACGCTTTTTCCAAATCCAATTTTACCAAGAAGGCTCCGGTTCTACCCTTCTTCCTCTCCAAAACATTTACCGCCTCTCGGAGTAGTACAACATTATCAGCAATGCGCCTACCAGGTACAAAGCTCGATTGGAAGGGAGATATAAAGTCATCTAAAAATCGTCTCATTCTCCGTACTAAAATCTTCGTAACAATTTTGTAACTTGTGTTACAAAGACTTATCGGACGGAATTGGGAGACCAGTTCGGGGCTTGGTTTCTTCGGGATGAGGGAGATTAAGGTGTCATTGGCTCCTTCCGGAAATGGATTATTTTCGAAAACATTGTGCACAAACCCCATAATAGAATTCTTAATGGTCCCCCATTGTTTCTGAAAGAATATAGGGTGTAATCCATCCGGCCCCGGTGCTTTTCTAGGCTTAAAATCCCTTAATGCCGCTCGGGTCTCTAGTTCATCTACTGGTCGTTGGAGGGCCTCCTCTAGTTGTCTTGGAATCCTCTTACCTATCCCCAGTGGGTGTTCAAAAACCCGATTTGAACACAGTTTTTCAGAGGTATATAATTTCTCAAAATAGCCATGAACCAGTTGGCCCAACCTATCCTGATCAAATACCCAATCCCCACTATTATTTCTCAAACCAGAGATTCTATTGACCCTCCTATTGATCACAGTAGACACATGAAAGAATTTTGTGTTTCTCTCACCTTCAAGTAGCCAATTAGTTCTCGACTTCAGTAACCAGAATTCCCTTTCATTTCTTAATAATTCTTGGTATTGTTCCCTCAAAGATTTGTCAAGCTCTATCAAAGATTCAGAGGGTCGATCAGCCATTGCCCTTTGAATACCAGTTAGCCTAGCCAATATTCGTCTTTTTTTTTTTGAAAATATTCCCAAAGACCTCTCGATTCCACCTCAAAACCTTATGCTGAAAAATTTCGATTGAATTTTGTAAGTGTTGCGCTCCCTCGTCCCATGATTCAGTCACTACACTTTGAAATGTAGGATGGGAGAGCCACATTGTTTCGAAACGAAAAGGCTTTTCCCGCATCAAAATTCTCCTTGGGTTACAATCCAGTAATATCGGGCAATGGTCTGAATGTACTCTTGGCAGATGTCTAACCTCCGCATTGGGGAATAAAAGTCTCCAAGAAGGGTTAGCCACTGCCCTGTCCAACCTTTCTTGAATGAAGCCTCCTATTTGTCTCAGGTTGGTCCAAGTAAACCGGGGTCCTGAGAACCCCAGATCAGTTAAACAACATTTACTTAGCATTTCACTAAATCTAAGGGATCGTGTAAGGCTTATTGGCCTCCCACCATATTTCTCAGATTCTGATAACAACTCATTAAAGTCCCCAATCACAACCCAAGGGGTACTAACTGACTCAGCAATAGCTTCTAGGTTATTCCACAAAATTTTCCTTTCTCTAAATCGAGGACTTGCATAAATACCAGAAAAGAGCCATGAAACATTAGAGTTGCGTACCTCTATAACTGCGTGAATCTCTTGCTCAGTGATGCCTAAAATCCTCACATCCACTGTTCTTCTATTCCACATAAGGATGATCCCTCCTCGGAAACCTACTGCATCAGAGGCGACCCATCCATCGAGGG
The DNA here is from genome assembly GCA_037672795.1 of Lagerstroemia speciosa. Taxonomy (NCBI): domain Eukaryota; kingdom Viridiplantae; phylum Streptophyta; class Magnoliopsida; order Myrtales; family Lythraceae; genus Lagerstroemia; species Lagerstroemia speciosa. The sequence continues at coordinate 6,470,981 of CM075289.1, read as the reverse complement.
GGAGTTTATCCACCACACATTGAGCACGATCTTGGCGCATACGCGTTTCAGTGAGCAGTAGGATATCCGGTCGATGTGTCGCGACTAGATCTTTAGCCGTACTCAATGAAGTTACATTCGCTAGGCCTCGACAATTCCACAATAGCATGACCACGTGGAAAGCCGCTGGGTACCTGATGTTTTCTGCATGCATTTCTGATAAACTCATCATGTTTAACCGAGTTAAAGAAAAAGGTTAGACTGACTTACTAAATCAATTGGCTGCACTTCCACCATGAAGCTCGCTTCCCCCATATCTAGCTCGCATAAGAGTCTTGCGTAGATTCGGGCAACCGTCACCTCCTTTTACGGTAGTACCTTGATTAGTTTCATCCCCATGGTCGGCCATGACGCTGTCGCCATGTTCATCCATATGTGTCTCATTTCGAGAATGTAGGTATGAGTCGCTGGTGTGGATAATCACCGTCCCACAGTCTGCCTCGTCCCTTATGTACTCTCTTCCCGGTCCCATACCGGGAGTAGAATCAGGAATAGAACTACTCCCTGAGATGATTCCGTTCCCTTTCGATGAGCCATGCTTAGGGGCAGCTTTGGGATTCCTTGCTGGGCAACGTTCCAGGACGGCTCGGTTAGCATCGTCAAGGTCTGGCATATCCGCGTCAGTCGCCTCCTCGCGTCCGTGTCCATCGTCTTCCGCTATTCCTTCAGATTGATTTGGCGTTCTAGTTTCCCTGCATAAAGAGTCAGAAACTAAATTAGGGTTCGTGTATTCATCAGCGATGGAATGGAGTTTAGGGAAATTCGAGAATCGTCCTCTTTCATTTTTTAATGGTGCACTACGTCCTATCTGTGTTTCCCCGGGTTGTTCCAGCCCATTTTGACCCCTGATGTGTCCATTTGTCTGGGCTTCTTGGGCTGTCTTGCTTGGGGCCACTTGTTTTGGGCCTCCTCTATTTTCCTTCACAGCCCATCCATCAACGGAAGGATTAAAATGAGATGTCTTCTCTCTGTCAGATTGGTTATTAATTATCCTTTGCTTAAAAGAGCCGTTCTGATTTTCTCCCTGATTCCGGCGTCCTTGATGATGACGTTGACCTCTGTCATCCCCCTTTTGTCCTTTCCCTGCGGCATATCTTGGACCGGAATTTTCTTCCGGTGACCTCCTCGTTGCCGTTTGGCTTCTCCGACGACCAACCAGTGTCCAGGGGCCATATTCGTCTTCATCACTGTCTATTGGCTTCTTCCCCTTAATCTGGGTAGATGAATCCCCATTTTCTCTCTGTACCTCTGTCGACTCACCACTTGAATGGGATTCGTGGCTTTGCTTTGGGTGTAGCTGAGGGCAGGAATCTCTCCGATGGCCTACGATACCGCACTCAAAACAAAGTGTATTGATTCCTTCGTATTGAATCATTTGTCTTCTGTCCCCAATCCTGATAGATTTTGGTAAGGGCTTATCGATGTTCAGCTGGACACAGACTCGAGCAAAGTTTGCTCTTTCTCCCATGGCAGTATATCCGTCTACCCTCAGCAACGGTCCAATCCTCCCAGTAATCTTACTGAGACTCCTCGGGTTATAGTACTCCCATGGAAGTTCCGGCAACCTAAGCCACAAAGCAACTGCTGAGAACGTTGCTTGTGAGGGTCGGAAATTCGGTTCCCACATTCTTATAGTTAGAAACCGGCCGTTGATGAACCAAGGCCCTTCGCGCAAAACTTTACTCCTGTCCTCCTTACTTGTGAAGGATACTATAAAGTAGCCATTGCCTACATCTACACACTTCATTTCCCCTTTCGGGCTCCAAAGATCATTCAGCCTTCTTTGGAACAACTTATATTCCAGAGCTCGTCCATAGAGCTTAACGATCAGTGATTCTCTCCACGGTGCTCTGATCTGAAGCTTTTCCTCCCTGGTAAACAGAACCTTCAGGCCATCTTCCTCCTTCCCCTCCTCTTCTATATCATCATCAGTGTCGTCATCATAATTTTGCTCAATATAGAAAGCTTGTTCAAAAGCTCCCGGTATGACCCCCGCCAATTTATCCTTGTAGGAAGGCACCGCCCCCCTGTGGGGTGCTCCCACTGCTCCAGTAGATTCCCAACTATTATCCTTCACCCTCTTTGTGCTTCTCTGCAGTTCATCCGTTTCTTCTGGTGAGGTTTCGTGTCCCTCCCCTTGGAGCGAAGCGTGAGTAGTAGAGCGAGGAGAGAGCATCGTTTTCTGATCTTGGAATCTGCTCTGGAGTCTAAATATACTAGACTTCATTGATCCATGTTTGTCCTGATTTTTCAATTCACCTCTCAAATTACTGTCATCCTCTTTTTAAATGGTAATTTGTTCTTCAATTTTTCAAAATCGGAGAACGGATTGCATTTCATTTGTGCAAGTCTATCCGGATCCAAATACTGTTTTCATTTGGAAAATAGCAGACTGAAAAATGTTTCCTCATGGTCCAAAAACAGACAATTTTCATTTTGAAACCAGTTTAGGCCTCATCTCTAGCATAAGGAAATGTTCAGGTCTGGCCTAGTGAAGCAAATGTCCTCAAAGGTCCAGTAATAAAACCCATTCAAGATCATAACCGAATAAAGTAGACTTGCCCTTACATGTCTTGATCTTGCCAAAATTGTCCATTCATCAGGACACCCACATAGAGTTGCAACTCAAAGGACAAAAATCAGAATCATAGTACCAGCATGCTTGACTCAAACCTGGCATGGTACAGCGCGGTTGTCAAACCTGGCATGATGGCGAATAATCCAAACTAGCTTCCTGAAGAACATAGAAACACAGTCCAAATATAATCCGATCCAAATTACTATACACACCTCGACAAATGTACTAAGAAAGCAATTTCCTCCCAAACTGAGGAAAGCTCCTCTCAACTGAAACAAAGCACAGTTAAGATCAAACACTGGCAACACCATCCCCTCCAAGTTCGAGGCAAGATTCATCACAAATTGATCCCTTTCATCTGCATCTTTTGATGTTTCCCAACGGAGTTAGTTTGGTAAAACTAACTAATGGAGGAAATACCTAGACACTGCATCACCTGCTGTTGAATGCACCCAAAAGCACACAGCTTTGTTGTAATCAATCGAAGGGTTAACACTTCAAATGTTGTGAGTCTACCTCCATGCCTATCATTTTGCATCTGAGCTTTTTTGTCCCTGTAAAATGGCAAGAAGATACGCCAAAGCTACCTGCCACAAATGGAATAAAATGCCACCACATGAAACAAAATAGATTCCTCACGGTGTTGCCACTAATAGATAAATGCCTGGCATGCCTTCAAAATGGCAGAATGAAGTTCTAGGAAATAGCAAAGAGCTTGACAGGAAACTTGCCTACTGAATCTTCTTTTCCTTATTCAAGGGCAAAGGCATCTTCTTCAAGAGGCTGTCGAGCTTCCTGCATTGCGTTTGAACCATTCTGTTTGCAGCATCAAGCTTGGGGTTGATGTGATCTTGGTACCTGTCGTACAAATAGGGAACTGATAGTGCAAGCAGGACCCCTACAATAGCAAGACACCGAATACACCTTTATCAATGTCTAGTAAGACAAAATTGGCAAACGACGAAGAATGAGGGAGCGCCGATATTCATATACCAATGTAGGCCAGAGTAAGAAAGTTCACCAAAGTGCCTATGTAGGATATTACCCACAGTCCACAAGCAACCTGAATGTGGAATTTTAAATCAACCAATTGGAACTTGTCATGATCACAAGCTATCAAAAAAGAAGCTGAAGTTATTTTAGAAAATTCAACAAGGTGATCAATCCTTAACCTGAAGAAAAACTTTCAAGTTCGGACCAATTGTGATGTCACGAGCAATGGACAATACATAGTTAGCTCCTTCTCGCATTACCTCGGCAAGTTTACCAACAGACTCTTCAGAGATCTCCAAATCAGGGAGGGAGGCAATGGTCTGAACATTTAAAGCACCATCAAGAGAAGAAAAGAAAATATGATATAGTCTCAACTTTCTATCCAGAAAGCTATGCTGCAACATGTGAACATCTGTCTATTTCAGAAGTGAAATAATCATCTCTGAAATAAGTGCTGCTCAATGTTTCTCCATTCAACTTTCTTTCCAGTCAAGTTCGTCAGTTAGATTAACTCTCATTCATAGACATTTTCAAAGCTTCAAATAAGCAATAATTTACTATCCCGATAGCCTGCAACGAAAGAACCGCTGTAATAACGACTGCCTCAGGAAAGTTGGCCCGTCATTTCTTTTAACACGTGCTGAAATGGAAGGATAAGTTGATAAGAGGCTCATACAAATATCCTACAAACCCAAACAACACAAGGAAGGCAATATCTTTCAGAGCAAACAGGTACTATTTCCAACAGAAATGGAAGGCGATTCAACATTGAATTAGAATTACTTAATAATCAAGCATTAGCAGCCTCCATGAAAACTTTAAAATATATTGCAGCTTTATGAACAAAACGAAAATTCTACACGTAAATTCTTACCTATTAAGGAGGGAAGCTGATTTAGCCCACAGGAAGAGGACGACAACAAGAAGCAATAAAACATTGGAGGCAAAAGAGAGAAGATTGTAACCAGCTCTTTCGAACAGGAACCACAGCGAAGTCGCAGACACCAGAACTATCACTCCTCCGCCCCATCTCTTCCACAGAAGTAAATCAGCCACTGTCGCAAAAGACCAAATGCACAATGCAATCAACTGGCTGGTCATTCTTATGGTTGCGCACCAAATCAGTTAATCAAGCAATCAGGTAAGAAGAATGAAACCTCCTGAAATCACTCAGAACCTCTCATGAAATCAGTCCAATTACAGAGGAAGAGGTAGAGAGGGGAGAAAGAGAGAGTACCGAAGCCACCACCCAGAGCTTGGTGAACTGACGCACGACGAGGATGATCGGGCTCTCCCATGGCGGAATTCTGGAGAGGGGGAGAGGAGATTTGGGAAAGAAGTTTCTGCCAGTTCCGCATGCAAGGGAGCATAGCGGAAGCGGCCGTTGAAAGTGGGCTGGGCCTGATCGGGCTAAAGTTCGGCCCGTCCCGGCCCAGTAGAAAGTGACGTCATGCATGTTACACTTGCTCCTTGTGATTTTTCTCCGCGTGAGTAAATATCGGATGTGTAAATTACACTGGGGTCAATATTATTAATATGAAAATTATTAGGCTTATTATTCGAAAATTTGTTCAAAAATACTATAATTAAAGGAAAAATAGAAGTTTGTTACTAGGCATTTGACCAAACAGACCATGAGTTGTTATCTTAAACCCCTTTGTCGGATAATTAATCAATTGAAAGCTAAAAAAAATAAGAGAATTGGATGGTCACGACGTATAAATTTAGACTTTTAGATAGATACAAGTCCAACTTATCATGTTTGGTGAAAATTTTACATGGTATTAGAGCAAGTTACCTTGTGCATTCGCATCTCATCAAGCTCAAATGTAGAACTTGTAGTCGGTAAACTCAAGACTGAAAGAAAAATTTCTGAATTGTGGCTAGTTGTCCGGTGTCCCTTCACTAGAGTATGGAAGCCCAGTTCGATATTAGTTAACAATGGCAGATGTTTAAGGGCACATTGTAAGCGTAACTCATGTTACCATGTAAGAATGTGTATTAATTATCGAATCCCACATGGAATGATAGTGTAAAAGATTCTAGTATATAAGAGAATTAGGATTTTACCACTTATAAGTTTATGTTTTTACAAGCACATGAGTCAAATATTTTATAGTCATAATAGATATTTTACATAGTATCATAGTCAATTATCATGTGTACTCACATCATGACAGTCCAAGACCGGAAGAGAAATAGCTAATGCGGGGTTAGTTATTTAACCAAGATGGAAGAAAAAGCTTGCCACACAGTTTGATGTCCATTTTCATCCAAGTACAATAGAAAAATAGAATACTCAAAGTCAGTTGTTGAGGTCATGCATTCTAAACGTATGTTAAGTGTAAATATGTTAAATCATGATAGCGGATGTTAATAAATAAATCTCATATTGGATAATAAATAAATTAAACCTGGAATATAAGAGAATTAGATAGCCACTACATAAAAGCTTAAACTTTTAAGTCAATATAAACTCAACCTCTTATGAATATGGTGAGTATTTTAAGCGTTATTCAACAATTACGCTCAATGATTGATCATAAGACAAGCTTCCATTCTGCACCCAGACTTAAACTAACAACAAGTTTGATGCTCAAATATAATAATGGGGAGAATTGCAATGGTAGACCAAAAAATTTATCATTTCTTCTAAGTCAGTTCTAAAAGTTTTAAAGTGAGTTTTTTAGCCCTAAATTTTTTTCCGTTACATATGTTAAGTCTATTCCATCATACATTGCTGATGTGTCATAACAATGTTAAATTACCATTTTTTGCTGTTAATTTGTTTGACATAGCAGTAATATGTATGATTTGGCTTTTTTAACCTAATTTATTTTGATAAGCTCTTCTTACCCGGTTCAACTAGCAGTGAACATGGGTTTTTTCGAGTTGGAACTATGATATTTATTTTATATTTAAATCAATAAGATCAATTTTAATCTAATAGGGTAGTCAGGTCGGGACTCTAATTTTTCACGTTAATTTTTCTAAATCTTGAAAATTAATCAAAATTTATTTAAGATCTCATAAAATGTCTTTTTACATAGTTTGATGACATGTCATATATTTAATATAAAAAAATACAAACTCATGTGCCAAGTCAGATAGACAAACGACAAAATAGGAAAAATTAACGGCGTTAGTGACTGTCAGCGGCAATCTAACAGTAAGTAACGGAATGAACTTCACATGTGTAATAGAATAAATATTTAGGACTGAAAATACTATTTTAAAATACAGAAGACTGACTTAAGAGAAATGACAAACTTTTAAGATTACTAATGCAATTATCCCTAATGTAATATGATCTCTTACAATAATATGATATTCTACCATGCAAATATTTATATTATCCAACGTGAAAGTTGAACCCTCTTATGACCTAATATCACCATCGGACTTTTTACCTGAACACCAAATCTAATAACAGAAAAGAAAAGAAAGGAAATGAAACCAATTTTTGCGTAAGAAGGGAAGATCGACATACTAGAAACCTACAAAACAGTTATTATCCACCAAGTAACAGAAATTTACCTCCAGACATGGATGGATTGATGAATGTCAATTGAATTCTGTAACTGATCGTGAATCCCCTTCTCCTGATTTTCATTAACAAGTTATAAACACATGAAATTTGAGAGATGGATAAAAAGGATATTACACACTACCCAAAAATAAGATATAAAATATCACACTCAAATATCATATGATGTATCACTAGATAAAATGAGGTAGATATTCGATTCCCGATTCGAATATGGAAAACATATCCAACACAATAGTCTTGGATAACATAGTAAATCGGTTCCCTTCACCCTAGATCCTCGATTCATGGGACACCATAGCTGACTTCTTGCATCATTCCAAAACGCACGAGGAATACTGTTTTCTCTTCGAGGGAAACTAAGAACCGCCCACCTGCGTCAAATAACGTCGTATGACATGCCGTCCTTGTTCATTGCACCCTGCTCCCACCACCCCCATGCCCGAACATTCCCATCCACTCATTGACATTAGTGCCTTTCTTGTCATTCTTTCAGTTTGTCGTAGCTAATTAGTTTCACAGTGCCCTAACTAATAGCGCTGCGAGAATTTGAAAACCTTGTGCAAGCTAAGTTTGCATGCATGCACGGCTTCTTCAAAATATATGCACATATATACGTTGTATACATATTGTATTTTGCATGTTCACCAACAATGTTGTCGTATCGTTAATGGATGGGTACCAAAGGCCGCCCACTAGCGCTTTTCATCAACTTGTAGCTTTGAACAAACATATGCCCGTACAAAACCAATATCCATTAGATAAGATGGTTCGGTTTCTCTTTAAAACAAGTAAAACCTCATAATTATTGGGAACCAATATATATGAATTGATTCAAATGATACGGCTTTTCGTTCCCTCTAGAAAAAGACCGAAGTTCGAGTGCTTGAATGGATAAAACTCATGCTAGAAGAATGGTATCCTTGATGGGAAGACTTGGATTGAACTAAATCAATTAGAAGTTCATAGATACCGACGGTACAGACCAAAAAAATTAATGATTTTGGAGAATTTTACTTTCTATTAAATCAGTTCATTGAATATTGGTTTTGATTGACTGGTTTCTAGTGGTCAAATAATGCAAAAAAAGATAGCAAACACGTGCTCATATATTGATATAAATAGAGAAGCCATGCACGTCTTCAGAGCCACACAAGAACTCCCACAAATTTTATCTCACAAGAACCCCCACAAGTTTTATCTAACTTATAGTGCAGATAGCGGTAAGTGATGGCCGGGAGAATGAGCTACAACACTGTCATTCTTCTTCTTCTTGCCTTCCTGTTAACCTGCAGGTTCCATTCGATTAACTGTTCTCGGCCATTAATGGAGGGCTCGAGGTCAGCACCGGTGAGTGAGGTTGGTGAGAGTTTTCACCATGGTAGGGCTAGCTCTCCAGGGCTGCGTCTGTCTCTACAGGAGGTGGATGAATCGGGACCGAGCCCCGGCGGCGGTGGCCACAGACTGGATGGGCTCGGGGATCAGCTGAAGAACTCCAACAACCTCACCGCCCCATCCGCTCCCAGTGCCTGAAAACCCTAGCTAGAGCTAGCTAGACCTGATTTAACTAGAGATTGGATCAATGCCACTATTAATATATATATACATACATATACGTGTGTGTCTTGCAATTGCATAAAATCCTCTATGATAAGGATCTTATATGTATCAATAAGGGTTACACCAGCATTGGCAGGTGATTCCATGTAACGTTTTAGGTAATGGTTAGAATTGAATAATGTTGTTGGGATTGTCATTGCTATTCTCACCAGCTTAGTCCTTTTTTTCAGGTTACGAATGAACATGAGAAGTGGAAGTCAGAAAAATATAGAAGATCGTGTCGATGAAAGTTAAATTACGACCTCGATCTCTTGGTTTTAGTCAAGGGTGAATGCTATTGACAATACTTCCTTTCTTGGTCTTAAGCTTAGCTTCCAATATCAAAACGAGATATGTAGGTTTGCTTGATCTCGTTGCTTTGCAATTTTGCGATCCTCACGACCCAATATAAAAATTCTAGTGCAACAACGTTAACACGACGTGACAGGGACATAAATTTGAGAAAGGGCGTTCAATTCAGGGAGAAAAAGGCATTCATAACAGTGTCCTTTCAGCTATTGGCCAATGGCAAAACTCAATATGGATATTGGAACTGTAACGACGAGGACAGTGGGAACTGGTGGCTGTCATTTAAGCTTGACGAGGGATTCACTGGGACACGAGGGACTGTCTTGAAATATAGCACGAAGTTTAAGCATCCCGTGTCTAACACAATAGAAACAACTGAATGCTTTTAGTTTATAACGTCACATAAATACTGTCACATAATATATCCATTACTTATAAGAGTTTCTCACAAAGGAGATAAATATATCAAGAAGAAGATAAAAAAGAAAGGGGAAATAAGGGCACAAGGAATCATACCGGTAAAACTTGAACTCGAGACTCATTGGTTTACTATCGAAAATGATACCATTGCACTGAGTCTCTTTCTATTTAAGACAATATTTCTATCTCATAATTATATAGCTAAGGAGAGTCAATGGCGCATAAATATAATTAGCAATAAAAATGGAAAGTACACAAACGAATCATTGCATCCTTTTCAATGATGTCTCCTATATAAGATCACGAGGAGAATTCCTATACAAACATTGATTTTGACCAATAAAATGAGAATAATACTCAACCTACACAACCTAACTCGAAAAATCTGATTTTATGGAGAGTTGTATAAATTTTAGATAGTTTTTAAGGTGCGAAAAATCGACCAGAAAAATTTGGTTCGTTCCTAAAAACTAGCAGGGTCCAAAATTTTACAAAAATATGATACCATATATAATATATCTTATTATTAAATTTTGACAATAAAAATAATATCCGGCTACCTTTAATTTTGGATTTGCATTCATATTTAAGTTATTAGTTTATTAATGTTTTGTGTTAATTTATTTTTATCTTAAAATTGATGTTCGAAAAGATTATATGAAAAAAAATCATGCTATTAGTGGTTGATTTTCATTATCTTAAATAGTTTCTAATATTGTCTTCAGAATTAAAAAAATTGACACAAAAAATCGGTCCCGACACGATCACTTTCACTCCTACCAACTTATATTCAGATGTTCAATGATTATTTACTAATTTAAATTCGAGTCGATTCAGTCCATTATAAAATAAAATTTTTTCATTGGCTAATTTTTTATTTATAAAATTAAAATCCAAAATTTTATTTAAATAGACGAGGCATCCAATTGCCTTTAACCAAATCTAAATCAATTGAAGAACAAAGTTTTTTGATAACCAATTGAAGAACGATGTTACCATCACAGCCGGTGGACTGGAAGCACCGAGGAGGGGCTAGCTGTCAACCGCTCGCTGATAGTGCCACCAAGTCCCCAAAAAAATAATTCAAAAAGGCAGAACCGCACAATGCCGGTCCCACTGCCGCCCCTCCAAGCGGCTAGAAAGCCGGCTATATTTCTTCATCACTACGGACTCCCGTCCCATAGAAGCTTAATTACTGAGCGTCTAAGCGGGGCTATAGTGTCTAAATAGGCGGGTTGGGGCTTTATATATATATATAGGATCCGATATTTTTATGAGTTTAAAAATCGTACCAAAATTATTTATGGATTATAAAAATTAATCACTTTGTATTCGATTTTTTATACAATGATTTTTAATATAATAATAAATTAAATATAAAAATTAAATAAAATTCATTGTAATAAATGTCATGTACTAATTATAAATATATTAAGAATATCAAAACATAACTATAAGTCAAGATTTAAGTTTAAAAATGTTGAATATATTTTTTTATTTTGTCAAAAACTAATAATAAAATAATTCATTATATATAATATAAATTTAACATAACTTTCAGATCAGTTTCGGGTCATGTCGAATTTTTTCGTGTCAGGATCCGAATTTTTCTGTAGGATTTTTTCAACATCAAAAACTGCTATGAATTTATCACGACACCCATAAATCCGGTTTTTCTGTTAAGGTCTGGTTGGTTTTTCGGATTTTCGATTTTTTATTTACACTCCTAAGCGGGACCAGAAAAAACTTCTACGCCTTAGTACACCGGGTCCGCATACAACATTTCAGGGCACAGCTCCGTTTTTGATTTTGTCCCGCCGTCGTCTCTTTCTGCGGGCATTGTTGTCGTCTTCCCGTCTCAGGCGATCGTGGCTGCGAATTAACGGCGGAGGAGAAGAGTCCTCCCCAGCTCTCTGTCGATGCAGAGAGAGGGGTAGACAGAGAGAGAGCTATGAAATGGCGACCATAGCCTCCTCCCGCTCCTCCCCTCTTCTCCTCCCGCGCCATCGCTTTCGTAATCACCATAACCTCCATCTCCTCCACAACGCTGTCTCCTCGTCCTCAATCCTCTCGCCTCTGATCTGCTCGGCACCGAGGAAGTTTCGAAGCCTAGTCATCAGCTCCTCTTCGGCCGGCGCGCCCTCCGAAGAGATCGATTGGAGCGAAGATTCGATCCCCGATCACCCTTCCAAGGTTAATGTTCTGTTTTTGCCGTTCGATACGCTGCGCAGATTGAGAGTTGCTCGGCTTCGTGCAGTTGGTTGCTTCAGCAGCACATGTGAAGTTTTAATGTTCAGAGACTCCTTAATCACCGGCGGATGGGAAATGAATTAAGTCTGACCTACATGCGCAGAACATAAAGATATCTGTGACTCCTTGTCCATTACTCAGTTGAGATTGGAACCGACAAGGAATGAATGGATGTGAGTTGTCCGAAGCATAAAGCTGTAACTTCAATTACTAACCGAAATCAGTGTTGCACCATGCGGAGCCATAGCTAAATTATTAGACTCCGATTCCTTTTCGATACTGCTTTGAAGAGTTCGAGGCTCATTAGTCCATGACATGATGCTAGAACTGCCATTGGAAATGCCACTTTGCTACCTTTAGCTTTTCATGCCTGATGTCAAGTATTGCAGGCGGGGATTTTACGGCTACTTGTATTGTTGATGTGTTCGATGGGCTAAATGATCATTTTGACTCTTGACTACAATTTTAACTATGTCATGAAAGAAAAAGAATTTATGAGGGCATCAGCGATGATGCCATTGGATGCACTGGCTGGTATATCTTTCCTGCTTTTTTGGGAACTCATGTGTAACATTGATTGCTTGGAAGAAAATGGCCAACTATCTTGTTGCTCACATATTGAAAACTAATGGACATACTTCAGTGTTCCTTGGTAGAATTTTTTCCATGCGTTAATCCGAACTCCTCATGAAAGTGTTTGTTTATTGATTGCAGAAATCAGTTCTTTCAGCTTGGATGCACGAGATAGAACCACTGGATGTGAGCCTTATTCAGAAAAATGTTCCGTTGACTACGATCGATGCTATGAAACGAACTATATCAGGCATGCTGGGCCTACTTCCATCTGACCAGTTTCAAGTGTATACTGAGGCCTTATGGGAGCCCATTTCAAAGTTGTTGGTTTCTTCAATGATGACAGGGTATGCACTTTAGTCACATAGCATGCATCAAATACTTGTTCTTTTTTATATCATTAGCATGCCAAAAGTCTGAAGCTTGGCAGGTATTTGAGAAATCCTCTAGGATTTTTTTTGGCTGAAGTTCTTCCAGGACATCTTTTTTCGCTCCATATTATTGTGATGAAGTCATCTATGCTGCAGATATACTCTGAGAAATGCTGAGTACAGGCTTTGCCTGAAGAAGAATCTTGAGATGCATGAACAAAACCCTGAGCATAAAACAGTGGATGGTTCCAAAGTTGGTGTCCCAGAAATTTTACTTGATAGAGCCAAAAAAATCAACTTAACAAAAGAAAATGAGTTGTCATCCAAATTTGAAAATAATTTAGAAGACTCTGCATTGGAGAAAGATATCAAAGAACTTGGTGATATTCCCCATGAAGCTCATCAGTATATCCTTCATCTGCGGTCTCGATTATCATCTGCTAAAAGGGTACTCACTTTCATCTCAGTACTCTTGATGACAGACAATATCAAATATATGCATTGATTGAGTATCATGACAAGATTTTGATTAAGTTTCATAGTACGTAACCGAGTTATTAATCATTTACAGTTCCTGACATTTATCATCTTAAGGAGGATAACTTATTTTGTACTTTTCATGTTTCTTAAGGAACTTCGTGAAGTCAAGAGAAAAAATACTGCTCTCCAAATGCAACAGTTTGTTGGGGAGGAAATGAATGACTTGCTGGACTACTTGAGATCACTGCAACCAGAGAAGGTCTGCTTGATTCTCTATTGGAATTTAATTGAATGGTGTTCCCTGACTCTGTTATGTTCTTGATGTTGCATCCAACTTTTGGAGATTTACAATCAGTGAATTTCATGATATAAATAGCTTTGAAGTTTGAATATTGAACTTGCTGGGTCTGCAACGGATATAAATAGCTTAAAATATGATCTGAACGTTGGTCTGAGCAGGTAGTGGAGCTTTCAGAATCTACATCACCTGAGCTAAAAGAAACAATTCATTCTGTTGTTCACGGTCTTCTTGCGATTTTGTCTCCAATAATGCACTCTAAGGCTCCCCCAAGTACCTCGGTTGGAAAAGCAAGTGCTGTCAGTGAGGATTGTGCTGAAATTGTTGAGAACACTTCACTTCACTTCCAGCCACTCATCTCATTAACTAGAGACTACCTAGCACGCCTACTCTTTTGGTATGCTCTCCTACTTCTCTCTCAACAGTTTGCTCGTTTCTGCTTAGTCATCTGGTTGGTTACTTGAGAATGTACGATCTCGTCAAGGCAGATTGAATTCTGTCTCTATGTTTTTCTTGATGTCACTTTTTTGGGATAAACTACGGCGCTGCTAGATATTGAATGGTTTTATGGACCTCTTGCACTCGACACCTTTTCAATTCTTGAGTCGAGCATAAAGACCTTTCCTTTCATTCTGGATCCTGGTATTGAAGAACGGTTTACTTGGGTTCAGGTGTATGTTGCTGGGCCACTATCTTAGAGGTCTCGAGTATCGATTGGAGCTCGTGGAACTTCTCTCGTTGACAGCTAAAGGCGAGAGCGACATCCCCAGCAGTGAACAAGTCACATGAAGATTCTCACGGGAGAGGGAGTTTTCTCTGAATATCGCTCGTCGGTTCTGCTCTGTACATAGGACTCTACCGTGGTACTGAATACAGAAGAGGCCATGAAACTGTACATTGGCGGAGAAATGGTTAGGTCCCTTCATGTTACTGCTCAGTTAGCCGAGTCGAATACCTAAACTGCGACGATGCCGGATTCAAACGGGCTCGTATGGTCTGGCCGGGCCCGAAAATTAATGACCGTTCATACAAACAAGAGAAGCCGAGGAAGTATTGGGCAATAGCAATAAATTGAAACTAAGCGCTAAAAGAACAGAAATTATGATGATGATGAGACAAAAGTGTGGGCTACCACCAACAACCCCCAAAGAGCAAAAACAGACAACGCCAAAGGTCCCTCTCAAAGAATCCAACAAAATGTGTAGTGCTATGGTATACGAACAGCTGCAACAGCAGCCATAGCAGTAGCGTCGCCCCGCAAGGAACTAGGACGAGTCGAGGAATAATATGCGGAAGGGACCCGAACAAAGCACCCGTGAAGATGAAATGAGACCTCTAGTGGAGGTAGAGGAGGGCTCCTCCCAGTGCCAAGCCTCCGACCATCGTCTGCACCGACCGGATCTTCTCTGCTCCGCTCTGCATTTTGCAAGCTTTCTATTGTCAGACAATCTGAGATAACTAGATCACTGCCCCGAGCTGATGTATGGCGCGGCTCGTAGAGCATAGGTTGATAGCTCGGATCGAACCTATCGAAAAAAGCTACGAGACAACCTGTTGTCCTTTTTAAACTTATTTAAAAAAGGAGCACTGAGCCACAGACTGGTCGCAGATCCATACATCGTGCTCGATGTCTCGTGCTACCCCAAGCACTGACTAGATCTGACTCCACATTTCCCAGTAGACAATGATAATTATCCAACATGTATTCTCAGCATCGTGAGCTGCACATGCTTCGCCTTTTGCAGGAACTGTATAATTATTTTTATTTTTATTTAATTTTCAGCCAAATTCATTACTTATTATTCAACATACGACAAACGTATTCGATTAACATTAAACAATTGTACTTATGTTCAGTGGACTCTCTCCCTGCATGAATGGAATAAAAAACCCATATCCAAGCGAGGATGAGCAACTGATTTTAGTGCAGTGGCACAATAGTCTGATTCGCGATCCAGATTTCCCTTTCAGGTTATAAGCTTAGGTCCATGGCTAATGAAAGGACAAGCGCAATGTAACGATGAATACTGAGGAATGGATGAGTTACCTGATCCGACTGTGATGGGCCTGGGGCGGCGGTGGTCAAGCTGGGTCCGGGAGCCAGCATCGGCGGGGCTGGAGGACTCAGTAGCGCCGGTGACGGAGCAGGTGAAGTTGGCTTCTTCGCGGGCGCGGGGGCTGGGGTTGTAGCTGGAGGAGATGCAAGGGGAGCGGGTGGCGGAACAGCCGGAGGAGGAGTCGCCGGAGGTGGAGAGGCCGGTGGCGGAGTGGCAGGGGGAGGCGTAGCGGGAGGCGGAGTAGCAGGTGGAGGAGAGGCCGGTGGGGGAGAGTTGGCCGGTGGCGGGGTGGCAGGAGGGGGAGAGTTGGCCGGAGGAGGAGAGGAGACGGGCGGAGGGGTGGCCGGGGGAGGAGAGGATGCGGGTGGAGGGGAGGTCACGGCGGGCGGGGGGGAAGACGCCGGAGGGGTGGCTACTGGGGGAGGTTGGGTGGCGGGAGGCGGGGAGGAAGTGGGGGTGGGAGGAGCGGGGGTGGTGGAGGGGGAAGAGGCAGGGGGGGACTGAGCTCCGGCGCCTGCGAAGGCAATGCAGACGATGCCGAGCAAGAGGAGCAGGGGCCTGGGATCCATCGGGAGATCAGCGGAGGCGGGGAGAAGAGAGCAGTGTCTTTGTATTTCGTTAACGTGCGCACACTTGGAAGGCCAGCGTGCGCACACCTGCTCGGAAGGGAGAAGCGCACCGAGCTACAGATGCGAGGGACAGAATAAATAGGCGGTCGGGACAGGATTATCACTGAGCACGGGAATTTTTTAATGTTATTTTATTGCATTGTTATAAGAAAATGACTATTATTGATATTTTATTAATATATTAAATAATCATTAAGAACCAACATGAGTTGTTGAGGTGGTTCAACACGGGTTGTGTGCTGTGATCGGACCGTTGGTGAAGTCGACGACCAGGTTTAGGGGAGATTGCCAGAAATGGATCGAGGCTCGAGGGACCTATTAGAGACGGATTAGACACTTATACATTATATTATTATTAGTAGATCTTATAAAAGACTTTGTCCGTTTTTTATTGAAAATCTTAAACTATTAGGTGAAGGTATACAATTGACCTACAATTCTATAATTATTTTCTTATGTAATCAACGTGGAATTTAACAGATAAAATTAATATCGGGAGAGATCCACCCTTCGGTAGGATGACTTCACTCGAACATGAATTAATAAGAACTCTTTAAATTTTCATTATATCAAATGGCATGCACCGAAAACATATCACTATCGAGTGTCTCGACAGATCTCGGCTCATGTAAGAATATGTCACGACCAACTCAGCAAGAGGACGAAGATGAGGCCATTGATGTGTAAGCGTGAGGGAAAATATAGTGTACTTTTATTTGGTTGCAGGGTTGAAATTCGAGATAATGCCGTATTTTTTTTTTTAATTGATGGAATAGGAGTCGATATTCTTTTATAAGATTTGTGAATATTAATCCCAATATTTTTTTCTTAAATTTGCTTCTTCTTATCAATTTTCTTAACATTATTGCACTTTAATCCATAAAATTGGTTAACATTATCGACGCGTCAACACGATCTTCAACTTAGGATCCGAGAGGAGGTCGCAAATTAAAATCTAAATTTATAAGCAGTTTTATCAATTTTCCTATATATCAAGATTAATTGTATTATACTTTCGATATAAGATTTAATTCTCGATACATCCCGGAGAGAATGGAAATGGGCTTCTTAGCCGATGGCTGGATGGATCTCATGGCAACCATGTTTGCACTGCACGACAAGTTTCCTGTTCGGCACTGGAAAAAAAATCATCAAACCAGCAGGAAAATGAAGAAGAGCAAGGAGGAAGCTTCTGTCATCAAATCATCGGATCGTTCGATAGTTTATTATAGTAATTCACAATAGAAAAATTAAATTTTAAAAAGAATAAATAACGACTTATAATTACATTCTCAATTATTCTCAGTTATCTAATGATTCAGTAACTGAATCGTAAAATTTTCGAGAGAAAAAAAAAAAGGAAGGATCAAATTTTGTCGGGTAAGTTGCGGTGTCAAGCGCAAACGGTTGGCAGGTCCCTTCCATTTGAGAATCAACCACTTTCCCTCGAGCTGATGATGACTTACCCGAGAACTAGTCACCCAGTTCGGTACGAGCTCGAATTTTGTAAGTGCGGAAAATTCATGATCGGGAGAGTCTCAGCGTTTAATTAATCAACCGCCTCGACTCAGACACTGGATTCTTGTATTCTACAGAGCAATTACCGTTACTCGTTTTAATTTCGTGGAAGTTCGTGCAGCATGCAAGTCGGACCGTACGTTCAACAGTTTAATCCGACAACCCATAACCAATAATTCAAACTGATTAAAGGAATCCAGTGATCCATAACGATTATCCCCCATCTACTTAACGACCCGGCGACCGGACTGTAAAACTTCTCCGATCTCATATGCATGCATATAGCTGGAATTACATGCAATTAATTGTCAGCGACGAGGAAACGATGATTAACGGACAGCTGGAGTCATCTTTAAGGTTTTGTGTCCGCCTTCCATCCCCATCATTTTAGATCGACTCCGTTGATGGTGGAGTGGGTCATGGGTCGTTGATGGGTCATTATGACACATATTCGGTTGGTAAGAGCTATCATACATATGCATCTCTATCTAGTCAATTCTCGTTTATTGCAAATTATTAAGCTTCCAAGGCAAGTCGATCGACGCGAACCGCATCGGTTGCTTATGAAGGAATTCCCCCTTTTCACATTCGAGTCCGGTTAGTTGATCGCCGGGAGACAAAACCCTAAATTATAAACATTTTCCATTTTCAGCGCTCGAATTTGATTACGAAGACGGGCCAAGCACAGGAGGTGGCCGGAAGAGTTTGCGTAGAGTAGAAGAAGAAATCGTGGCCGTGCGCCGGAGAGGTGGTTGACATGTCCGACTCTGGCTCTCAACCCAATTCATCCTTTCTCTGTACCATTAGTTATCGATGTTGTTAGAGTGCCTCTGTCGCTCCGTACCAGATCTCGTTCATCGTTGAAGATGGCGATTTAGCCCTTTAACCTAACGCGGATTTTATTCTTTAATTAGCACAGGTGAAGAAAGCGAGCAGTTACACGATTAAACGGAGTTCTGATTACAGTTAATTTTCGAAGTGTGATTTCTAATAAATTAAATATGATGATCCATTGATATTCGGATCGTTGGTCGCCTCCGAGCTGACAGCGGTCCTGCAGGGAAAGAATCGATTGGTTCACGAGGCCGGTTTCCACTCTGATCTGGGGATCTCGGTTCGAAAGGTTCCCTAAATAAGATTCGGTCAGACAACCACGTAAATAACTGGATTTTATTAGTTCGTGATACCACGAAAAGCACTATCACGCCGTGCACACTTGTTACAGATAAGACTCTCTCCGAGAGCAGAGGAGGTGAGCGAATGCGAGGATGTATTGCAGAACACCACGTGCTTGGAGCGGGCACGAAACTGATCGGATCAATTTCGGCTTTTCTTATCCCGGGAACACATGCCCTAGTGGCAGCTACATGTGTTAAGTCGGTATCGAATAGTATTCCCAACAATGCAACGCACCTCCGAGGGGCGGAACCGTCAGTAAGTTGACAACATGCAGTATGCTAGGTCTAGGGTTCGACTCTCCCGGGACGCATCATTTGGGGAATAATGGCAGGCCCCGAACTGTGTAATATACTGTCCGGTAAATTAGTCAGTTGTTACGGTATAATGCACTTCTCAATCTGTCAGAAAAACTGATCAAATAAAGGTAAAGGTTTAAAATGCTTGCTCGGATGGGCTCAATGGGCGAGCTGTGCTAAGGCCACGGACGAGAGTGGGGGATCATCGCTGTACTCTAAACGGGGTGCTCGCTTGAAGTCGGTCAAAGTGATCGAGCCTGATTTAGAATCTGTGGCAGCCCAAGTCTCACTTAGGTCATCAGCCCAATTCTCGGTACCAAGTTGTTCTGTTCGCGGAATTTTTGGTTGGTTGGTTGTTTCCACCTCGGGGCCAAGCTCCTCCCTTTCTATCTTTACGGTTTATTTGAATTGAGGTATTTAGAGAGATTTGTAATGGAAAGGATAGTCAGTTATTACGAATGATTTGGATTTTAGAAGGTCTCACAATATCTCCAAATCTCAATTTTGTAATTCTTTCAATTTGGAGAAATTTGGAGCGATAATAGATTTTTAGATAAAAATAACTCTCGTAATTTCTTAAAAGGAACGCTAGGCACGCCATAATTCCCCACTATATAACTGCACAACTACATTTTGTCTTCCCTTGTCGACCACCACCAAGCCACAACCACATCATGCCTTTCCCTTGCTTGACCACGGCCAAGCCGCAGCCACCGAGCCTCCAGAGCCCACCACAAAATCACATCCTTTTTCGAGTTCCGAGACCATCATGAAGCCGTTTTACCTCCCATGCGCTTTTCTCCAGCTCAATTGATGCTTCAAATTAAAAGTGTAAGATAATTAAATTAATTTTTTACCCCTTTGAATCTCTTTCTAAAATGATATTCAAACTAGAGATTTAGATAAATAAATTATTTTGTCGAATTCCCCTTCCTCCTCTCCAAATCCCAAATACTTCAATCCAAACAAACTGTTACCGTTACCGTCGCAGAATTGCATTTGGCAAGGAGCGAGAACTGCGAGCAGTGATTTTACATTGAGATTCGTTGCAAGAGTTGCATTTCGTGGTAATTGACGCATGTTACCCGTTGTATACGAAGAGACGCCCAGCCCAATTATCCAGAGGTTTAAGGATTGGTTTCAAAAATCTCCCTCATCCGCTTCTCCCCGCCTCTCTCATTCTCTCTCTCACTCGGTCTCCCGCTGCCCGCTCGACGATGGCGACTTCTCTCGGCGCCTTAACTGCCCTCGTAGCAACCGAGACGCCCTCGCCCTGCAAGCTCTTATCCCACTCTCCGGCTTCTTCTTCTCCTCCTCCTCCTCCTGTAAGGCTCGCAGTGCTCCCTCGGGGGGGACGCGTGGCATTCGTCAGGGCTGTCACCTCCGCCGCAGCCTCGAAGCCGGCCACGGGGAAGCGCGAGCCCCACGGCATCATGAAGCCCCGCCCTGTCTCCCCCGAAATGCAAGCCCTAGTTGGAGTGCCCGAAATTCCGCGCACGCAGGCTCTGAAACTGATTTGGGCCTATATTAAGGAGAACAATCTTCAGGTTCAAAATCGTACCCACTGCATTAACTTTTACTATAATCCTCGAGAAAGATGAATTTTTGCTTGATATGTGTTACGAGTTTCGCTTATGGATAAGGTTTTTCGAGGGGGTTTGCTTTCTCGTATGAGACTGCTTTGATTTATCCCTGCTTGTCTGTCGCTTCTTGAAGATAATGCTCTATGTGTAGCAGATACTGTTATGGCATGGTATTAAGAATTTCGTTAAATGGTTATGAGTGTAAGTTGCTGTCTGGGAGCTGATTCTGAAATTCTTCTTAAGCTGTTATAAGTTGTTTTAACGATGTTTATAGCTTTAACCCTCATTGCCTGTGTGGTTCTGATGATTTCCGAACTTGTTAGTTGATGTGTTAAAGACCACTTGATCGTAGGACTTCTGAATGGACTGTCTTTGGATTTTTCAGAATACCACTTCGACTAGTGTACTTAAAGATCGCATTTTTCATGTTGGCTCCCCACAACTCTTGTTCTAGGATGTCCATTCACAAGTACTTCTATCTTAATTTGTCTGTTGATAAAATCATTGTCTCTAAGAGCAGATTCGTGTGATGCATTTCCGACAGGTTCTCTGCTTGTGGCAAAGTCTCTACTTTCTTAATGAGTTTGCTGCTTCATGGATAAGCTTGTAAATTGTAGTTCTCAGCGCCATCTCTTGTAATTTGACTATGATTCTTTGCGTAAACATCGTACTTTTCCACCTTACTTTTAGGACCCTGAGAACAAGAAGATCATAATCTGTGACGAGAAGCTGAAGAAGATATTTGACGGGAGAGACCGGGTTGGGTTTCTTGAGATCGGAGGCTTAATCAGCCCCCATTTTCTCTGAGGATGAAGTCAAGAACACAAGGCACTCGAGATTATAAGCGAGATGAGTAGGAATATGCAGATTATTTTATGTCATGAAGCTATGTTCTGTTCTGGGTAGTACGTTCTGTTAATGTTATGGATGGAAGAATTCTCCACCTTGTAGCTACAGTTAGTCTTTTTTTCAGAATATTATCCTGGGGTATCAGATTTTGCGCATTGGTATAAGATGTTTTTCTAATGGAACAATACTTTGTGTTCGAGCTTCTGCAGTTAACTTCTGAGGTATACACTTGTGAGGTTTCATATGTTCACTGGGATTTTCTCGATCAATAATGCTAAAGGCAAGACTTAAACCAATTCAATGGACAATAAGTAACACAGAAACTTCATGAACTGGTGATTTGTTACTGAGTTTTGATACGATACTGTTGTCTAAGAGACAGTAGCAGGAGCTTATTGTACGTACTCATCTTCCAAGTTCGTCTAAATGCAGCTCTTGCTACAGCTGCTGGGCTCCCATTCCATTATCAATGAACTCGAAAAGATCCTATCACGTGTCAGTGTAAGAATTAAGTTCTGGTTCTGGTTTGTCCACTCCGTCAATGCTCCTAAACCAGTATGTCTCGGCAAGACAAGCTGCCCCCTCAGGTATATCGTCCATGACCCTTTCATGTCCCTTCGGGAAGTATATACCTGTCCTTGGATGAGGAATCCACAGTGGCAGTTTTTTCATCTCATCTTCTCCCACGTAATCAGTGTTGATTTCCTGTTCTGCATATTTTTCTTGCTGCTGCATAACTCCAGCAAGTCTATTGATGGTTCTTCGGGCAGCCTCAGGCTGCTTCCATGAGCTGCATCCATATGCCCAGTTGCCCATCAAAGATTTTTTTTATAAAAGAAACACTTCTGCTAGTTCTTTCAAAGCAGTTGACATCTACATTCAAAAATGGAGCTGTTGAAGCATCTTCCCGAAAAATTTTTCCAAGGCACATCTGAGAAACTGATTTCAAGTATACCTTAAACCATCAGTTTCTGCAAAGTTATGTGAAAACGGTGTTCTGGTGTGGAGCAGCAAGAATAGAAACCAACAGTGAAAGCTTGTCAACAAGAAGAAAAGCTTTTGAGGTAACCAACAAGAGAAGTGGAGTAGAAGGACGCGCAAAATATACAGTTCATACTGCACAAATAGAAGCTTCAACATATGATCCATACTAGGGGAAAAAAACCAATGATTAAGTGAGACAGACATGGAAGTAATACCTGCGCAGCAGTGCCTCTATTCTAGCAATGAGGGCCTTTGCCATGCATCAAAAATATTTTTTGAGATGTCAAGAAGTAACAGCTGGGGCAAAATGTGATCTTGCTTTCGAGATCCTAAGTTGGATTTCGGCTTTTATCGTCAAACAGCAGCATATATATAGTACAAGGTTTCTAATAACTACTACTCTCACTGTCATATCAGAGGGAAAACAATTGAAATCAGCATCTGTTCTATACTTGATGCACTCACATTTGGTGAAGCTTTGTGGAAAAAAGCAGGCGTTCATAAAGCAAAAAGGTGGAGCCCAAGAACTACTTCCATGTACGAGATTTGGATTCTTCTAATCTATGGTTCCCAACATCCGATTACACCATTAAAACAGAATATTTTCCCGAACAAGCATTAAAGACCAGAAACAGCAATCTATGGCTTCAAATTATCATTATCTTGTTAAAGTACTGCAGAATATATAGTAAATCTAGTGAGACGTGATAGAGGTCGGCAATTTTTTCGTCCCAACACTTTCCTTTTACAAAGTTAAGCTTCAGGACAAATGGAGCGTGTATAAAAACATCTTTTGCTTTTAGGAAATACAACCACCACCCAAAAAAATGCAGGATTCACGTGTCATCGCATGGACGCGGGGAATTGGAGAACAGAAGAATGAATACATACATGGCATAGTTGCAGTATCATCTGATAGTGATTGCATATGTAAGAGATAAGATGCGACAACTATCAGAACGTATGGCATTTAATACCTGCGGGACTAAATGGAATGCACACTTGCTAATAAAATTGGGTGAAAGCAACATGTTTTGGTGGTTTAAGCTGCTTGACGTTCATCTGAATATCCCCCTATCCGTAGCCCAGGCTTCTTATGAAAAAATTTTTTTTTTTTTGGATAAGTTCTTCTGATAACCAAAGTAACCAATAAACTAATCAGACAATGAAAAAGGTTCAATAACAGTACACCAGAAAAAAAGAGGTTGAGCGACTGACATTGTTGCTCCTCAAAAAACTGTGACATGATAAATAAGGAATCCCAACCAACAAATAGTCACGTTCTTCCTGAGAACTTCCTTTCTAAAAATATTCTATGTAGTAGTCCTGCCAAACAACAAGAGTACCTGCATTTATCAGGACACTTTACCAGATAAATTACTGATGAACGAATAGTCAGTTCCAGAATATATGCAGCAACTTGTAATATCTCTCTGTGTAATTCTTTATCTGCAAAACTTCATAGTTCATACACCAAATTTGGATGGAGGTTAAAAGGACAAAATTGTAAAAAGATGCTTAAACAGAAGAATGGCAATAAAACAAGCCTAGTGGTCAGATTCTAATGGTAACCATGAAACTTAAACTTAATTGTATGAACATGTCTCCCTTAAACAATCACCAGTGGCTGATTTCTACAGCTACCTACAAGCTTCATTGTAAACTCTCTACAGCTTCAAAACTTGTTTTTTTCATTGTTCATTTCCCCTCAAATTTTGATGCTTCTCAACTAAGAAAGAAAATCTTGAACTGTCATGTGCTTGCTAATTATTACACACTTCTATCCATTTAAAGCCCAACAAAGGATTCTCTCATGGTGTGTGGACCAGCGCTCCCCAAGAATCTGAGGATTCATCTCCACTGCTGCCTTAAAATCCAAAACGGATGCATAAACACAGTCTGGTTGTTTTGGAACAGGCTCGCTATAACTGGTTGCAGCCTGGAAATTTATTTGCCTTGAGCAGTCATTTTCTCG
This sequence comes from Lagerstroemia speciosa, assembly GCA_037672795.1. NCBI lineage: Eukaryota > Viridiplantae > Streptophyta > Magnoliopsida > Myrtales > Lythraceae > Lagerstroemia > Lagerstroemia speciosa. Next base: position 6,446,454 of record CM075289.1, on the reverse strand, counting down.
CCTTGACCGAGCTAAACTGAGACACGAGTCAATCAACTTCTTCATATACGAGTCCAACCCATTGTTCAACAGATTCACACAGTCGAGAGAGACTTTGAGACCTTCATTCTCCAACTTATGCATCAGTAAATTTCTAAGTGATTGAGTATCGGGTAAGAAGCCACCGTTCTGACATAACCCTCCATGGAAGGAATTACCAACAATAAAAGTATTTGGGGTAGCCTTCCAGGGCCCACCAAGATTTACAGTGATACCAAGAGGAGCAGTGACAGGGCATTGGCTCTGAACCCCAGGACTTCCAGCAATTTGCTCCACCTCTTCCCCATCCTCGACTGAAGCAACTTCAATCGGCGGTCTGCTTCCAAGAGAGAGCAATTCTGTTGCACTATGTTGCTTCGATGTTGCCATTTCTTCTGATGTAAGGCTTTGGAGCTTCCCCAGTGGTCCAACAGAGCTTGGGCGATCCTTGAATTTTTTATTCCAATGGACTGAAGACCTCCCCTTATGAGGAGAAGAGGGGAATGCATCCCCATGAAGAGACTTGAAGTAATTCCTTTGATGACTGTTCAAGTCTTCTTTTAGGAACTTTCCCTCTCCAAGCTTTTTACAGAGGGGACCCTTGGTAATGCAGGCATTTCTTAATATGGACCTGATGAGCTGATTGTGTAGGGGAATCATTTTCCTCCCAATCATTCGCATACACAATTTATCGAACTCTGACTTAGTAATCTTGGCACTGAATAGTCTCTTCAGGTGACAGAAGTACTTCTCTGCTCTTTGGTGCCCAATCTTTCTGATGATCTGATCCTTCAACTCAAATGTGTGAACCCGAGAATACTGCTGATTCCACATCATCTTCTTGTCAAAAACTTGCACAGCTTCACCGGAGCCAAAGAAGCTCAAAACCTCGAGATCATCGAAGAGGCAATCCTCAAATTGAAAACTAAATCCCTAATTCAAACCAGTGACTGCCCCCGGTAAAATTCACCTAAATCGCAGAAAGTTACCATCAGAACAGTTACACTGGATTCTCAAATAGCAACTACGAACACCCAGTTGAAAATTCAGCTCATAGCTTACGCGAATAAAAGGGCACACGATTGAACAACCATTGATTGATAAGACATTACAGTGCACCGAGGAATAAATCAAGGCCAATCCAATAACTACTGAACTCGCATCAACTTGACACAAGAAATAAAAAATTTACGATGCCCAATTCGAAAACGATGCCCAATTCGAATCCCGATAAGAACCGGAGGCCCACCAAGCAAAATCAGCAGTCCGAAATCAAAGAAAGGTCAGGAAACGATTACGCACCCGCGTCAAAAAGGGCATTACGGCGCTTCGCGAGGACACTAAATAGAATAGATCCTTTATCTTTTTTCTCTAAAAAATGACCGCAAAATTTGGGCGTGCTTCGCTGATGTGAAAGGTTTTCGCGTCAAAATGGGAACACTGCATGTAGGCAAAGACGAAACAGTAGACTGAATGACATGTGTGTGGTGCAGCGGGTTTTGTCTTCTGCTCTCAAAACATTCGTATTGGGAACAAGAGGCGCACGTGGGCTAATATATTTGCGGGAAAAATGCACCTCCCCCGACCTCGTCGGAAAGCAGCTGGAGATCACTGACTTCAACTTGGTTAGTCTTCAATCACACAGAGGAATCAATGATTATTTGTATTATTCCCCCAGTCCTCCGACGTTATTGAATTTCCGTGTACATGCACCCTGCAGGTAAAAAGACTAAATAGTGACTTTCTACATCGTTCCCATAATCATCGATTCTCTGTTGTTGATTATCTAATTCCCCCATTGATCTTGAATGGTTCAGAGGTTCTTTAAGGATTGGTCAACCGCCTTACTAACTCGAATTTATGATCTAAGGTACTGTAACTTATCATCGATACCCGGCTTACTGAAAATCCATCTTGATCGTGCTTGCATCCAAGCACTGAATAATGATACGGTTGGAAAGTCTCAACAGCAAACTAAGCGCTGATTTGGGTGGCAAGAAGGGATGATCTGGACGATAAAGTTGACATGGAGGCGATCAGCTTCGGATCTAGCAATGGTGTTGCCGGAGATTTTTTTTGGTGTACAAAAAAGGCATGTAAATCTAGTGATGTGATTTTTTCCTCATGAAATCTAAATGAAAAACTTCAGGGACTTAATAATAATTTCCGAGAAACGACAGACATAAATAGCCAATAACCAAAACCCAGGCGGTTGCTGGGCCTCGAATTGCGATGGGCTGGAATACAAAGTCCCGACCCGAACAGTTTACGTGACGACGGAAGAGTCCGTTAAGTAGGGTTTTGACCAGTCCGTCCTCGCCCCCATATAAGTACACAAAATCTCATCCTTCCCTCTATTGCTAGGGTTTCGCAGCCGCGCAGGAAAGAAGAGAGGGAGGACTGACTGACCGGGCAATCAGCAGCAACAATGGGTCACTCGAACGTGTGGAACTCTCACCCGAAGAACTATGGGCCCGGCTCTCGCGCCTGGTATGATTCCTCGTTGGGATCTCTTCCTCTTCTCTGTCACATCATTTATTTTAAGCTAAGCGAAATTGGTGCGTTCCTTCTGCGTGGGTAGAAGATGGTGTTACGTGTAAGCTAATCGAATATGTAGTGGATTTTGCTGTGATCGGACTAATTGCTATTTCATCTGCTTCGCCTTTGTAGACGAGTTTATGTGCTTAGGTTGAACTTAAGGAAGGTTCATGCGATATGACCGTGTGCTTTGGTAGCAGAGTAGTGGAACTGTCTATCTAGTTCGAGCGAGTTATTTAAGAATCCATAGAACTGTGTCTTCTGTGTTATGACTTGTCAATGTTGTCTTATCGGGAAACCTAGAATAGGAGTTTATAGTATCTGCTTGATTTTGTTTCACTCATTTTCTGAGCGTTCCGAGTTAAAGTTGGACTTTTGAGGCATTGAGTTTGTTGTGATGATTCTCGGGCTGCTTGTCGTTCGGAGCATTTAATGTAAAGCTTAAGGCTGAAAAAGTCTGGGGGTCCATTTGCTTTTGGTATTAATCATTTTGTGATTCCCTTCGTGCAAGTTTGCAGTTAGATTCCTTACAAGTTAGATTCTAGAGGAAGAATGCTTAAGAAGACAAGCATATTGGAAGAAAGGAAGTTCTAAGCACCAATTGTATTGAAGTGAAAAAATAAATTAATCTAATAAGCTTTTCAATCTACTTAATGATGAATTTATTTATTTTTTCAGTAAAATGATCATTAATTAAAAATAAATACTAGTTGGATGTGATCGTTATAAAACATCTGAGATTAAAATAAAATCTGTGATCATACCCCTGAAAGGAACAGTATCCACGAGCAGCGGTATGAGCTGCCTTATTTTGATATATGTTTTGACTGTATTGTTTTGATTTAACCATGCTCTCCTGTTCTTTCTCTTCCTATTCATTCTTTTCATCTAATTTTCTACTAGTGTTTAAGATGAATACTGGAGACATTACTTCATTGCAAGAAATCTGATTATACTTAAATATTCATCGGAGTTTCCCTTTGTATGTGCAGCCGGGTTTGTGGCAACCCCCACGGGTTGATCAGGAAGTATGGGCTTATGTGCTGCAGACAATGCTTCCGCAGCAATGCCAAGGAGATTGGCTTCATCAAGGTGAATTGCTACTTCATCCAACCTGACCACCGTATCAGCTTATCTGCCCATTACTGAATGACACACCCTTCTGATTCATGAATCTTGCTCTTTTGCAGTACCGTTGAAGATACATCTGTTCCCTTCTAAGAAACTCAACACGAGGATCTTGCTCGAGAGTGCGATTTGATTTATATCCTCTATGACATTTGCCGTAACTTTGAATTATGTCTGCTTGAATCATCGCTAAGAGTTTGCTGGAATTGAACCGAATCCCGGAACTTGAAGCATGGTGCATTAGTTTGCTTGTGAGACTTCCATGGTTTATACTTTGGTTGCATTACTCACCTTGTGTAGCTTCTGATTCCCATCTAACATTGTCCGCTATTTCCGGTCCTTCACTCAATGAACTTCAGGGAGCTTAGAGATCACAGGACTTGAACATAATGCACCTTCTGTTCTGTGACAAGCAAGTTATTCCGAACGACATGTTCCTCACTCCCTAGTTAACACCTCTCTGAACTAATGATAGACTTGATTGTTGCTGTCCTGGCTTGATCTTTTACCTTCCTCAGGTAAAGGCACAGTCGATCACGGGAAAGCTCTCTGTTTCGCGAGATTGATAGTTAAACATCCACGGGAAGGTTACCTGTCCGTGCGGCTGCAAAAGTGTGCAGGAATAGGTTAGTTTGGCTGTCCTGTCTGTAAAGCTTAATTTCTATGTTTGAAGTAGGAAGGAGAAAGCTAGATTTGAAAGGTATGGGTCCGGAGCCAAGTCACTCTCCCTCAAATTTTATAATCACTTGGAATGTGGGCTAAACCAATTAATTAGTGGACAAATTAATCATCAAGCAGTAGCAGTGGTTGCGTTTTGCTTTTAACCAATTAATTTATTGAGTCATCTTCAAGTCATCCCGTGCCCCTTTGCAAAAGTAAGCAGCCCCCTTTATTATGCAATCAATATTCATCTTTGAAAGATAGCCCGATAATTCCCGAGTTTTACGCAAACAAGCAAGCACGACATAGATCGACCGGACTCGATCTTGTACGTACACATGTACTTGGATGATGGTTGACTGTATTCAACATGTCTGCTGAGAAGGTCCTAATCAGTCAACCAGATTTGGCTCAATCAACGACACTCTCCACAGGATTTCAGAACTCTCTTCATATTTCTGTATTGCTCAGCTTAGCATTTCCGTTCATGAAATTTTGTTCGTCCGAGCTTTCTCGGTCGTGGCTCGAGACTGCTAGCTCGGAACGTGCGGGAATTCTCGGTTCGAAGAAGTAGGTGCTGTACACGGGATTATCATCACGAAGTTACGCTCCTTGGACTTGCACGAAGCAACCAAACAGTTGGATGGATGGAGAAAGAAAGGGAATATTAGGGCAGGGGATACTATTTGGCCGAGAGCAACAGAAAGAGACATGGGATCTTATAGACAAAACTTACATACACTGTAAGAAAAAGAACAATTCCAGACCCTTGCTAGCATCACAAGGCAGGCCGGAATTTCGTTCGGTTACCGTGAAATATAAAAGGGGATTGAAAGAATCGGAAAACAAAAGGGTTCGTGAAGTTCCACCGATAAGGATTAGTCCGTACTATTTCTTTGCATCGTCAGACAGATGTTTCTTTTTCATTTTTTTTCTTGCACCGGGCATTTTTTCCTCCCTCGATAAAAGGATGACAGCAGTAGTGACGACACGGCTGTCCCGTTACGTGATGTCCTTGCTTTCTATAGTGAGAAATGTTGTTGCTTTGTATAATAGAGATAGATAAATATATATGCGAGAGCAGCATGTTTCCCACATTTGACTCCTACTGTTTGGATGCTGCTTTCATGGGAGTTGGTTTATTCAAATTTTTTTCCCACTCTACCCTCCCCCTTTCATCCTTTTTACATGAGCATGTATCCACACGTACATGTGATGTTAGGATGTTCGCACCCATGGAATTAGTTAGTGTTTATATTCTTCTCATCGAACATATAAATATTTCGATAAACGACTGAGAATCGGAGCCCGAAAGAGGAGGTTTCAACCGACTGAAGTTGATCGCGCAAACTCGTCTTTCTCTACGTGCTCTGTTCCGGCACTGTTTTCGCGTATCCTAAATAACCGATCTAACTAGTTTCTTATTCTGCTGACAGGACTCTCCTCGAATTTCATTAAAATCCCTCTAGAACTTATCGTATCGGATAGATCCTTATTGCTATTTTGGTTCTACCCACTGCTCTGCACACCGTCACCGATCGATAGGAAACTCTCAAACTAATGTCACTGAATCTTTCAACTGGTATTATAACTTTTGCATCGTTAAAAAAATGGTCAGTTACGATTCTTTCGAACTGATATCTCAACTCTTTAAACTGACGTTACGACTTTTTTTTTTAATACTCCGATACTGTACCGTGACAGTTTTATGAAATATTTTCCTAATTAGTAATAAGTTATCTTGTTATGATCGTTAACCAGCAAAACTAGTGATGACCTGTTAGCCACGATAACAACAATGGTAGGACAATAGAAGTTCACGTCACCAAGACAAAACAAAAAAAAAAAAAAAGAAGAAGAAGTAAAACTTATGGAATATTTTACGATTTCTTTCATTCATTCTTTTTTTTTTTGTCCCCATGCGGCTCCCTTCAGACACATCCTTGTTTGTACATACATTATACGTGCCAGGTGTGCATACGTATATATCTACAGAATTATTATTTTTCATAACGAGCAGTTTAGATAAGTCTGTATGCAAAGTGTATGTGCCGGTGGCATCACCCGACCTCATAAATTTACACACGAATCTATGTACGTTTTATCTGCTAGAGTTAACCATCGGAGCTTGCGTAGTTTAGTTTTGTAGCAATCAGTAATAATCTTTTTTTATGGCAGTTCAACCAATAATGGCTAACCAATAAAACTAATCATGACAAGGACAGGGGTTAATTGGAGGGGGTAAGACGTGGATCTGTTTCGCGTGAAAATTCACGGGGTCAGAGGCATGACTCCTCCTCGAGCGCGTTACCCCCGGTGAAATCATCAGTACGCGTGCCTCGCACGCGGATTTACATGAGACTGGGGGTGTCTGTAAGTTCGCAGTGAATAAATTATTCGTTATAAAAATAATCAGCGTTGATAGTTAGAGACGATAACAACAATGATAATGATAATTGATGACTTATGCAAGCAATGATATTCCCGCGCCTATTAAAAATTATGAGATCTTAAGACACTGCCAATAATTTGGAAATTATGTCTGAATTTCGTGTCTGAAACCACCGATGTTTAAAAGTTTAACTGGTTCTGATTAACCTAGTTCGAGCTGAGAAGGCCGATCGAGGGACAAAACTCTTCCAATATAAATTCACTCCGTTAATTAATTCGCTTTCGTAATTATGTCCGGATTTGATAGATCTGCCTGTACACTCCTTTTTGGAGAAAATGCTGCCGACATTGTGCAACAACAGGACTAGCTTAGAATTCAGTTAAAAAGGGTAGAAAAGGGTGGAGTGACATGTAATGATTTGATGCAGAAAACGAGTTAACTCAGTGAGATTTACGTAACACTTTATAATTCCTCGATTTAGCGAGGGGGCGACAGCTCGCATCCATCGAACTCGTTCGGTGCGACGGTAAGTCATCTTGACTGCTCTTCCGTACATGGGAGCGACGGCACATTTCCATTCACGAAGGAACTGCAAATTCAAGTAAGTTCGCGTGTTAGCGTAGTTCTAGATGGATGTAAGGAAGGCTGGAAAACGTTGTCGTGTGGATTTTATCTATTTGCACCAATCCTTGAATGCTAAGTACAGCTTTTTCTTGATTCAAAGTGATACAAAATGATGAGATCTCATTAAACTAAACAAAAAGTGGTAAAAAAATCATAGTTAAAAAGACATTGCCATCCTCCATTTAAAAGGAAAATTAATCAAGAAAGAAGATTTCAAGTATAGACATACCCTCTCGACAATACCGATATGTATGTCCATCAAATTAAAATTTATCATTTGTTATTTTTTTTTATATTTTTTTAGAATTTTTAAAATTTAATAATTATAATCGTATAGATGTTGACCATATGTCAAATTCAGATTGAATAAATGTATCACATCAGTGTTACCGCGTGGTATGATAGCTACGGTAATGACATTCTCGTCGACTTAAAGTTAATTTTCATCAGTAAAACTATGTGTCTTCTCTTAAAATGTTCTTCCTTTCTTTCCCAGACTTTCCGATAGATTCTTGTATGAGCTCAGCTCACCGTATCATCTATGAACTTCACTAATAAATATTTATGACGTTATTGTTAATTGTTGTATTATTTTTTTTATTTATCAATAATATTTATTTTCAATCACGATTTAAAATATTTATTTACATATCGAATGTTTATTAATTAAATTTACGATATTATGCGTGAGTCGGTCTGCTTAAGAATAAAATAAAAAAATATTTGTCGCCTAAGAGATTCACAGGAAGGAAGAAATGAAAAGGAAACCCAACAGAGCCCGAAGACAGGCCCACCGGCAGCGCGTACACAAACACACACACACACACTCTCTCTCTCTCTCTTTCTCTCACTAAAAATGCAGACTTTGGAAGGCTGGAAGCAGGTGAGCTGAGAGCACTGTTCCCAGACTCCAACTAGGAGGAGTTGCCTTAACCTTCCCCTCCCTCTCCTCCTCATCCTCCCTCTCTGCGCCCCTCTTCCCCCAAATTCTCCATTTTTCTAGGCCCTTCGAGGATTCCTTCTCCTTCTCCACCTCTGTTCAGGTTCAGAGCAATGTGAGGGACCCCAGATTTCCACCTGCGTAGTCCTCCTTCCTCGTCCTCCTCGTCGGGCCGCTGATGATGGGTGCTGCCTCCACCGCTATCTCCGACCCACCACCGTCGACCCCTGGCCCCTCCCATGCCCTAAAGCGGACACAGCCCCCGAATCGACCTGCATTGTCCTCGACCCCAGCTCCCACCGCACACCCCCGAAAACCCAAATCCAAGAATGTCCCTTCTCGCTACCTCTCCCCTTCTCCTTCCACGTCGACGTCAAGTTCGTCCATCACGACGACGGGCACTACAACCACGACGACAACCTCGTCCTCCTCGAGCTCCCGCCGATTCACCTCTCCCCTCCTGTCTCGTTCCACTAACTCCGCCCCATCCCCTTCCCCCGCTTTGAAGCGGTCCCAATCCGTGGACAGGAGGCGTCCCTCCACAGCCCGGCCCACCACACCAGTCACTTCAGGTAATTCGGGCGGTGGAGAGGTCTCAGCGGCGGCCAAGCTCTTGATCACTTCCACCAGGAGCCTGTCGGTTTCGTTCCAAGGTGAGGCATTTTCACTCCCTGTCAGTAAGGCCAAGAAGGCTGCCACTCCCGACAGGAGGCGAGCCACCCCAACCCCAGTCAGGGATCAGGGTGAGAATTCTAAGCCGACGGATCAGCAGACGCATCGGTGGCCTGGGAGGACCCGCCAAGCCAATTCAAGTTCGAATTTGAATTCTTTGTCTAGGAGTGTGGATTATTCTAGGATTAACGATGAGAAAAGGAAGTTGATTGGGTTTGGATCTGGGAGTTTGAGCAAGCTATTGCAGCAGTCCATGATTGACGAGAGTAGCAATGGTAGGAGGATGTCCTTTGATGGGAGGTTGAGCTTAGATTTGGGTAAAGTTTTTTTAAAGAGTGTTCCTCAAGCCTCTGATGCCAATTCCTTGAACGAGTCGAATGGTAATTGCGATCTCACTGCCTCTGACACTGATAGTGTGTCCTCGGGGAGCACCAATGGGTTGCAAGAATGTGGCTGGACTGCAAAGCCAAAAAGTGGGCCGAGGGGGATTCTCATGTCCGCCAGGTTTTGGCAAGAGACCAATAGTCGACTACGCCGGCTACAAGATCCTGGGTCACCACTCTCGACAAGTCCAGGATCAAGAATCGACAAGGGAGCCAATAAGCTTTCTCAATCAAAGAGATTCAGTTCTGACAGCCCATTGGGTCCTTCCCGAACAATGGCATCTCCTGTAAGAGGGGCTATGCGACCTGCTTCTCCCAGTAAGTTGTGGGCCTCTACTGATTCGTCTCCTTCGAGGGGGATACCAAGTCCCTCTCGGGTTAGACCAAATTCGATGAGCTTGAGTGCCAATTCATGCGCCATGCCTTCCATTCTAAGTTTCTCGATGGATGTTCGAAGAGGGAAGATTGGGGAGGACAGAATTGTTGAGGCACACCTGTTAAGGCTTCTATATAACCGGCACTTGCAGTGGAGGTTTGTGAATGCGAGAGCAGATGCCGCTTTCTCTGTCCAGAGACTGAGCGCTGAAGTAAGTGTCTCTTGTTGAAATCTCACTTTACTGTCAAAGAATTGCTTCCTTTATACTGCATCAATGGCTTTCCTATCATGCTGTATTGACTTGACATCGTGCTTGTTCTGACCTTTAGAAGATCATTGTTAGTGTATTAAGTGATCATTGTGTAGTTTCCTCTGGAATCAGCTTCAGTTTGATTTAGGCTATCATTTGCTTAGTAATGACTGGATGGACATAATCACTTCAACATGAGCATGTTATAATTGTTCCCCAGTGATAGTATGACAGTGATCCAGATGTTGCTTCAATCCTTAAAACATGGTCCCCTTTAAGCAAATAGTTTTGTCACGTTGTATATTTTTGGATATAGACAATCACCAGATACCATTAAAGGAAAGAGGAGGATCTTAAGGAATCAGATATGAAGACTTCTCTAAAATCTTTTTGTTGATAACAAAGTTGGCTAAACGCTTTAGATTAAACATCCACTTTAATCCGATATGCGGATGCAAGTTTGCAAGAACCACCTAATATAAGGATCATTTTTCCATTTTGGTTTCTATTCAAAAGTCTGCCTATTTGGAGGATTCGAAGTGCCATGTTTCTTCAATGATACATGCTTTACTAAGATGTCCGACAAATCACATATCTCCTGGTGTCTTTCATTTGGTAATGTAGAGAGTGAATGCACACCTTAGACTGAAAGCCTGCAAATTTGAAGGTAACATGATAACGTGTTCACCTTTTTTGGACTATCTGGAAGAGTGATTATTTTTCCCTTTGATTGTCTACTTGGAGGAAACGAAAAAAAATAATACAAGGAGGTTTTGATGGTACCAATTCCACAAAAGCTATTTTATTGAAAGAAGTGTTTGAAATAGGACTCCAAATTTTTAACGCCAGAAACTACAGATGTGATATGCATGTTTTTCCTCGTAAGCTACTTGTCTAAAATGTTCATTAGATCCTTATTTTACCTGATATTTTGATTGGTTTTTGGACATGTATCTGTTCAGTTCCCTCTGTAATCCTCTGTTAATGATGTATTTTTTTTTCTTTGTCATTCTAAAGAAAAAGATTGTGGAGGCTCATGAATATCAGCATCCACATACAGTTTATATATTTGTTCTACTTGGAATATACTCAATTAAGTAGAGACAGCTGTATCTGCAGACAAGGTGGAGAACACCTCTCGGTAAATCTCAGAAAAACATGAGCATATGGGTTTTTAATGCAGAGGTGGTTGTAGTGCGTATGATGTCCTTGTGTTAAAAAGAAGTCCATGGTATCATGTGAAAAGTGACTGTTAAACTTTCAGCTCATAGTTCATGTTCACGACATATTGGAAAAACTTCTCTAATTACATTTGTGGCAGAATATGATGCATTAATTCTGTTATTATTTTTGTCTCCTTGTCAGAAAAATTTGTGGAATGCGTGGGTCACAATCTCAGAGCTGCGGCATACCGTCTCGCTGAAAAGGATGAAATTGCTATTGTTGAGGCAGAAGTTGAAACTGACCTCTATTCTAAAGGGACAGGTTATTATGATGCTTTCTTTTCCAAAGCTAAATCATATTTGAAATCTATCAATGTGTTTTTTTTGGCCAAAAAATCCATCAATGTTTTGATTGGACACTTCCTGCAATTGCTGTTTATTGTTTATTTTTGAACAGAAAGGTGCTTCCATGCTTTGATTTACTGTATGAATATTGGTCATAAATCAGTTTATGTTTCTGGATTCCTTGCAAGTTGTGTGAAGGAGCGATAATCAACAAAGTGCTCTGTCACCCTACTAACCATGTATAATTTAAACCCAGTCTCTTACTGTTGATAGTAGTGGACCTCAATAGATGTAAGTGGGCTCCACTAAAATAAAAAGTTATAATTCGTTCGAATAGAAGAGTCATTCTGGATATGGTTTGTTTTAAAATCTCCCCTTTCCTGGACAAATCATAGTTTATTTTAGTGCTACTGATTTTATAGCTCTAGATTATATTTCTTATTTTAATAGCGTGCATCTTTCTATATTCATATCAGCTTCTTTAAATTGGAATTGTCTTGCAAATATCCTTATTTCATCCTGGTGGATAAGTAGTTCAATCATGAATAATTAGAGCCAGTGTGCAGGAGTTAATCATCACTATATTGTAAACAAACAACATACTATGAAGATTCTTTGGCATGGCTCAAGTTTTCTTTTCTTGATACCTCGTTAGATTAGTTCTTCTCATGCAGTCTTTGTTGTGATTATCCTGGGTTAGACACACAGCTAATTCCTTCTTTCTGAATGGGTGTAGATAGCTTTTCTGGATGAATGGTCTCTTTTGGACAAAGAGCACACGAGCTCCTTTCTTGGGGCAACCGAAGCTCTAAGAGCAAGCACTCTCCGTCTTCCAGTTGTTGGAAAAGCCACAGTATGTAACCTTACAGAAATAACTATCGTTCTGTCATTCTGGTGAATAGTTTTTAAAAATAGATCGGAGGGTCAATGGGTTCAGCAGATTTATGAACTTATAGAAATAACTATCTTCGTTTGATAAGTAATAGAAATAACCATCGACTTCATTATAAACTAAATATATATTTAATTATTGTTTGATGGAACGAGTTTAAAGAAAGAAGATGCTGGTTTAATGAGTTCATTTGCATGACTGGCTTTTGTGCTGGCTTTTAATTTTGAGGCTTACTAAATCAATGTTTTTATGATAACAGGCCGATGTAACAAATTTGAAGGATGCCATGGGATCTGCAGTCGATGTGATGCAGGCAATGACATCCTCTATACGCTCACTTTCCTCAAAGGTATTTTACTTATAAATTATTCCATTCCGCTGCCCCTTACCAGTTCCTCAAATTTTCAATCAAGATCATCTTCATTCTTATTAATTCAAACCTAAAGCTCCTCATTTGCCTCATTAACTGGAAATCAAATCTCAAGCATAGCCACTATGTCAGTCAATGCTACTTTTATTCATGTAATAGCTTGAGTATTTCTTATGTTTTCCCTTGTACATTCTCCTTCTGCATTTGCAATATTTATGTCTTTAATCTTTATCGGGAATTCCCGCTTAGGGAGCGAGAGGCCCTCAGTTCAGTACTCAGAATGCCCCCATTTTTTGACCAGTCTCAAACCTAGATTAGTTGGAGCCCACTACGCTCCTGGATTTTATGTGTTTTATACTTAAAATAAAAAATCTTTGTCAAGAATGCTTTTGAGACTTTATCAACTTGAACTCAAAAGTCACACGAGTTCTCACAAGAGCTTCCTTAATTTTAAATATCTCCTGTATATATATTCTCCTTTTGTTCTGGACAGACATATCAAAACGTATCTGTTGGTCAATAGGTTGAGGAAGTGAACTCCTTGGTTGCTGAACTTGTAAATGTATCTGTGAAAGAACGGCTCTCCCTTGACCAGTGCCGAGATTTCTTGTCCGGATTAGCAGCGTTACAGGTGATTCTCATTCTACCTTACGTTTAGGAGTTTCATTCTAATATTTGTTTCGGCATGATGGTTTAAGTGGGAATCTTGGAATTTCTTATTCTCATATTCTATAAAATCGATTTAACATTGAATGGACAAATCCTATTCTGCACAGTCCAAAGAACCTCCCCAATGAAATGTATTCTGTCTCTTCAGATCTATCTGATGACAATGAGATTGATTACTCTTCCTAGTATTACAATCCATAGCTGAATCTCATCGGTGGAATTGTTCATAACAGGTAAAAGACTGTAGCTTGAGGACACATACGTTACAGTTGCATCGTGTACTTCCAACTCCCTGAAGCACCTGACAGCGATGACCAACACTGTGTAGAGGAAGGGATCCGTTGATCTTCTGACTGTGACTTCCACTGCTCACATGACTTAACGAAACGCTAACAGCCTTACACACCGGCAACTCGGTCATTCATTTTTTGTCTCCACTGCAGTGGAGAACGGAGATGGTGCCTGAGAGAAGGTAAATCAAAGGAAATAAGAAAAGAGATGGGTTCTGTTTTCTTTTTTCCCGCAGCCATGTTTTGGGCTTCTCCTTCTCTTCCATTCCCCGTTCGGTATCTCCATCAAAAGTTCTGTAGTGGGTGTCTTTCACTGAGCCGACTGAACATGATTGGGCATGTACTGATTTGATGTATACGAAATGCTATCTCTTGTGTTAGGGTAAAAGGAAACCATTGTATATATTATTAGTACTGAGTGATATATAATCACGTTTAGCTGATTCCCTGATTCCGATGTCATTGCTCTGATTCACCACTTTTCTTTCTGCATGCTTTCCTTGCAAGTAAAGGCAAGGCTGCCTGCATGGACCAGTTTTCAGAAAACTGCAAGGATCGAGTTTCTCATTCACGGGGAGCCAAATGCACTTTTCTTCCATGCTCGAAGAAGGGAAATGAACCAAACTTGGGAGGACGAGTTCTCTTCCATGCTCGAGCAGCAGCAACTGCCATGAGCCTAAAACTTTTCTTCCATGTAAGGGCTTAGCTCTTTACCTCTCGGGCTTAATGATGACAGATTCACACTGGGTTCTGGCAACGTGTCAGCTCAAATGATAGCATACATTAATACTGTATAAAATTTTCACTGTTCTTAGAAAAGGGTCACCATGCATGTTAGTAGTCGTAAACTATAAAGTCACAGCCACTAAATTTGAATTTCATGTAGTCCGAAATATGTTGGTAACGTATAGTTGAGCATCGCTTCAGTATGACAACCAATGCGAAAATCCCTCTTTACAACTAACCCGACTGAACCGTTGTGCCGCAAACACCCGCTAACCTAACCTGACCCGATCTCCATATATGAGGGCACGATCAGGTGAAAGTGAAGTTGGAGAAGGATATCCGAGACATGATCTCACAGATTTCTAATTAGGGTTTCCAGAAACATTAGATATATAGGAAGCTTGGCTAGATGGTCTGCTAGGGTCAACTTTTCGGATGCAACTTTCTGCCTAATCAGTTCTTTCACCAACAGCACAGCACAACTGCCCTGTCCATTGTGATTATAAACAATAAGCCCAGATCGGTTAAATTATAGTTTTTTAACCATCCAGAAGAATTACAATCTAAATTAGTGCTAAGCATAACTCAATCGGGATGATTCAATGTCTCGTTTCCTTGAGTAAGATGTGAGATTCGAGCATCGTGAATAAAAAAGATTCGTCGTTTTTACCTCAGTGAACAGCCCAATTATAACCCGAATGATACGTTAAACTTTTAAATATCAGATAATTCGATTAAACAAAAAGAAAGTGCAAAATCGGGTCACTGACTCTGTCGCCTATAGTAGCTGGTTTGGTTTCTCCTACGTATGCCCAACAAAACGAAAGGAGATGCCGCCGTATTTAACTACCGATGGCTCAAATAATTAAATCCGGATGATCTCACCATTTGGTTGGCAGAGTAGAAGTCGCAACTACGAGTCAAGTAAAAGCTTCTTTGAATGGATTTGGCAGATGAAACCTGAAAGTTATCGATGGCTCAATACTTGTTTCTGGGCCGTTCATCATCGAAAAAAAAATCGACTAAAAATTCTGTCGTGATCGCATCGCTAGAAGCACGAATAAGAGTCCTAATCGATTGAGAGTTCGAGCACGAACAGGGTATTTCCCACGCGTTAAATTATTGACGGATGTGAGGGACAATGGCCAAGAATGTTAAGAGAAACCCTACAAGGGTAATATAATTTTGTTCATATATAAACACATGCATACGGAGTAAAGATGGAATCCACAATTCCCATCTGCTAATTGTTCCTTACTTTGTAAGATAGCTGTCGTCGTGTAAATTTAGATTTGATAATTGGAGAGTTAAGACCAATTTTATACATACAAATCATTTTTGATGTGTTCCGACACGCCAAGGGATCGATCTTGTTGTTAATTAATTAATTAATTTGGTCGTGTTATTCTCCTTGATTAGCTTGCATTCCTCTCGAAAACAATCTGCTCTTGCTTGTGTGATCACCCTATTTAGCCTGTACTTATCTTTAAACTAGACCGGCTCCTATTATATTGCACGTAATTAAGATCAGTATTCGACCCCGCATCGAAAAGGAGCGAGAATCTTGAGGTAATGAGGTCCGATTCTCGTAACGACTACGAACATCACGCATTTTAGAGGGTAAAATCGTGCGACCGCGATGCGAAAGATCAATCTTAAAACGGACGGACTCTGCGGCTATCGCGATGAGTCGATCTCATCCGGCAGCATCTTTCCCCGGTTAATTGATAAGAGCAGTTTAGGGCTAGGGTTCGAGTGGAGAATATCTATAATGTTCAAAGGTTGTAGTGCACACGGATGTGTATTGGTAGACATTCGCGGATTTGTAATTGCGTGCACATACGTTAACGCATACGTCACTGTCGCCTGTCCCAGAACTTTATTCTACGATTCGATTTGAGATTCACCTTCCGTAGTAATCCCTGCACAGGGAAGAAAAACCAAATCGGAGCATCTCGTGATCTTCTCTGCTTGAAATTCCTAACATGTATTTATGTGCAATTTTTCGGTTTGCAAAACAGGACATGTAGGTCTAGACATGAATAGAACGAAGAGGCAGTAGAGTAACACGATGTGTCTCACTAATAAAAATTAAAATCGGGATCATTTTATCTTATATCAGGACAAAATCCACTTTCTCTATATCTTTTTTTTTTGTTTGCACCACGTAATATCTCGGGTCAACCAAAACGTAACGCGAGACTAATCTGCGATCGGGTCAGGATCTCGGAAAAATTTCCATCAACCCTCCCTACTTGGAATTCGATCCTATAATCACCCATTTAGAAGTTTAGTGAAGGAACCGCTAGACCAACCGATTCAAGTGGGTGCTTTCTCTGTATTCATGGCTACAGAATTTCATGTAATTAGCACAAATCCAAAGAATAGTCCCACACTGTTGGTTTACTAATTAAGGAAAGAATATATCATTAACCCCTTTAAGCTGCAGAGTACAAGGCAATGACGTTTGGTGCACTTCAAGATAACTCTTGACAAAAAAAATTACAGTTTTTTGTATTTGTTTATTTTTACTGTACGTTGCGATGCCATGATAGAATTACAGTAAAAGTACAATACTGTCGAGGTACTGTACATGGCTTCCTTTTTGTTTTTTAAATGCAGATGTATGCATGTGTGATTTGGTATAAAGGTTGCTGCGATGTCAAGGGCCAGAGCACGACACGCGTTTGTTAACTTCTTAGTGTAATGTTCATCGTCGTGCAATTGAAGTCTCTTTCAGTACTTGTATGGATTAGGTAATAAAATTAGACTTTTTTTCCGAGAAAGAGAGCGTGATACAGTAAAGTTATCTCAACTAGCAGTGATACGTTATGAATTTAATTCTTGTTGGTGAAATTTTTTGCGCTCTTTTAATATATTTTCCCCCTTTCTTCCGTCTTCTTTTAAACACAAAGGGCATTCTTGATAATAAAAAAAATATTTCGACATGAGAAAGGAGATTAGTGTAGTAATATCGCTCTCAATCTGAGACCAAGAAGTCGTGTGCTCAATTTCCATTAGTAGGACTTCCCCTGCAAAAAATCTTATACGGTCATACCTCACAATACCGTGGTGAGAAAGAGTCAATTAAATTACTTTAATTAGCAATAATTATGGTAACTGCTCGGATGATTAACGCTAATTCGCTCGTTTGTCACATTCTGATTGATGTTTCCTCACGTCACGTAATGAGATAGAATCACATGAGAATTTCTACTTCCCCTACCCATTTATTCCATCTTTCTTTCTATTTCTTTCTAAACCCATATGTTTTCTCCATACATTCAAGAAAATTTTCGATCATTTCTTTAGATGCGATTGAGTAACGTTACTTGAATGTTCACACGCAGCCGTAGGTAAGGCAACCTTCTTTCTCTTTTCTTTGGAGCTAGCTAGCTAGCTTAGCTGGAGATCCTACCTGTTTAGAATTCAATAGAAAGATGTATTGCCAAGAAGTAGAGTTTCTCGGCCATGCGAGACCTCGATACCTTTCCATTTACTATTAATTTTATGTAGATAAAAATGAAGATAACAGTAATGACGGCCTTGCCATCCTTACATAAAAATGTTCGAATTTTCATGATCAACCGTGAATATATATTAAATGTACTAAATAACTAGCATTCAAAGTTATTCCGATTAGCATAGCGCAACTAGAAAATCTTTCGATTTTTATGATTTCGCCCAATGATAGATTTTGCAGAATAATAATCAAAGCATGTCCACGACAGATGCATAGGTTGCTTTTGAAGAGAAGCATCGTAGTGTCGAAGCGCGAAGTTGCACCACCCGAAAAGCAAGCTCCCCCCTCGGGGGTGAGATTGTGAGGGGAAAAAAAAAAGTGACGAGACGGGTTCGTGTCATGTTGACATGTGGAGGGTTGGCCGTGCTGAATCACATGGTGATGATCCCATGCGGTGCGCTTCACCCTTGACTTTTGAGAACTTTATTTTTTAATTTGGAATATACAATCTTGAAAATAACTGTAAATGATTTTCCTTACAAGATAAATGCATAATTCCTGTATAAGAATATCACGTAAAAAATAAAGAGATATGCAACTCTTGTGATAAAAATAAAATTTATAATCTTAATGTTACGAATTATAATCTTTTATTACTACACTAAAATTATATTTTCAACTGCGATAAATTTAGATTCGATTCTTTAAAAGGAGAACTTCCATAACATTCGAAACTGAATTGTTTGTACAAAGACCCAAGAATTATCTGTACATATTAGCTAATCCCATCGAGCAAAGTCCAATTAAGGATTCCGATTTCCTAGTAGTATAACAATGAATCCTGCCAAATTGAGGGGGTAAAAAAGAAGGAAAGACATGGAACCTTTGTATTTCACGTAATCTAAGGAATCAGTCTTGCGGAGCAGGAGAACCCATGCCGTCCCCGACAAGGAACAGCCGCGGTTTCTTGGCAGGAAGAGGGCTCTCCACCTCCTGCTCTCCTGCTGCCACTTGACTTTGACCATGACTCCCATGCCCGGTCATCAGCTCCTCGCCGCCAGACAATTCCACCGGAGCCGGCAGGTTCAGGTCGAGGTCCAGGTGGATGTGGCTTGGCAACTGTGGAGCTGATCCCCCGTCCGCGCCAGAGGAGGATGCGCCGCCAGAGTTGCCGCTGCCTCCGTCGTAGTGGCAGCGCTTGTGGCCGCCGAGGGCCTGGCCGGTGGGGAACGTCTTGTGACAGATGGAGCACTCGTGGGCCCTGCTGCCGCCAGAGGAGGAGGGGGCTGCCGGCGTGGGGTTCCGGCCATCGGCTGGGGCTTCTGCAGAGGCAGCAACAGAGGAGGATGAGGAGGAGGACTTCCTGTGGCTGGCCTTGTGGCCGCCGAGGGCCTGGTAGGACGAGAAGGCCTTGCCACAGACAGCGCACTTGTAAGAGAGCCTGAGAGCGGGGGGCTCCGGTATCCTCTCCGACGGAGCGCCTCGGCCGCCGGCGCCGCCTCCGCGGGAGAGCATGATGAGGCACAGGGCGAGATACTCCTCCTCGGAGGGAGTAGGGAGGTCGCTGGGGCTGCTGCAACTCTCGGAACGGTTGCGTTTGGAGCGCTTGCCCTTTGTCCAGATCTCCCGCAGGTGGCGGTCTTCCCCGCCGAAGTGGGGCCCTGCTGCGGCGGGAGAGTTCAGAGCTTCGAGCGCCATAGCTCTGCACAGAGAGAGAGAGAGAGAGAGAGAGATGATCGCAGAAGTTAAACTGTGGGATTGGGCAGTGAGGTGTGAGGGTTTATATATGCAGGGAGGGAGGAAGAAGATAGAGAGTGAAAGAGGTAGCTGAGGAGAGTAAGTCGGTCGACTGAATTTGAAGAGAGAGAGAGAGGGGAGAGAGAGTCAGCTTTACAATTTCATTACCGTCGTCCTGACTGGTACTACTGACATATTCCAAGTCAAATCTAATTATTTTTTTGTCAGTTTATTTCCTTTTCCAGCCCCCTATTTTCCTATTCCACAAATATATTTTAGATTTCCTTACCCAAAAATATTACCTCTTTTATTTTTACAAGAAAGTGTTCTGGGTAATGTGTAAAATATTTCGTGGTAATATTAATTAAATAATTTATAGGATTTTTTAAAATTATATTGGATCGTACAATTATATCTGTACTATCATGTGATATACTTATTATACAAAAGACTCTTTCCATCTTTACGATAACAGCATACCCTTTTAGATTTCTTTCCCTCGCCACTAGACAGGTCTATTGTTTGACATTAATTTACATCGTTTTGTGAATTTTAATAAGTCTTGACAAATCATGCTGGATCCGTTAACTCAATGGTAAAGCTCTCTCATTACAAATATTTCCTATTCATAAAAACAAGAACTGTTATTTCGTTTAAGATAAAGAAGCGTCGAATCATCTCAACCAGTCTATATTGATGAGAAATTTACCAATTAGCATGTTGTATTAACTCAAATTTTAATTAATCGAAATGTATTAAATTTTTTAATATTAAGTGTCATACAAAGGAATTCTACCACATAATTAATCACATAGTCGATAAAGTTGATGGAGTATAATTAGATTAACTTATAAGAAAACCTAAGAGAGCCTTAGCTGCCTCATATCTTGCCGCATTTAAGTTGGCACCAGGCATGCATTTGCTTGTGATGTGATTTTGCATTATTATTTGATAATATATTTATTGCTCCATATAATAATGCTACAACTAATTTAATCTAATTATATTACAGAATGGATAGTGCCTCTCTCAAAACCTAAAAAAATGAATAGTTATTTTTAGATTAGTAAAAGGAGAGCAGCAGTATCGATCGAGCTACCTCCTGCTACATAATGTTTGAGTTTTGGTATTCAACCGTAAAAATATCAGATGAACTGAACAACTTATACTAATACTGGGGCCGTCAAAGTAACATCATCGAAGGTCTAGTATAGTCTAAAAAGCGAGTGTCCGCCAAGGCATAGGCTCTAAAGTCTGTTCTAGCAATATTACTCGGAACGAGAGACTCGGACCTGTGATCTTGACCTTGTCAAATCATGGGAGAGTGAATTTCAAACCATTAGGTTACCACCCTTGGTAGTAATTTCATGTACTTCCATCTGAATTCTGATTCCTTTGTTTGGCATTGGTAATTACTTTCAAAAGGGTATGATCCTTGATGTGTCGATCTCACTTTCAATGAGATTCCCTCTTTTAGATTTCATCCATGCCAAAGGTCACCCTTGGGACTATCTTTTCTATATATCTCTAATTTCACCCAAATATTTTAAATTTATTTAACAATTAAGATATTAAAGAAAGGAGTGAGGACCAAATCCGACACATACTGATTACAGGGTGAGAACGGTATTATTCTACCAAACGGATCTGGTAGGAATAATCTCAGATTCCATATTGATGCTATAGTTCAGAGAGGATATTCTTAAAAAAAAAAAAACAACATCTAATAGATAAATCTCTCATCTTATCCATTAAGGAGAAAGTATTTTATACAACGGCAATCACGTAAAAATATTTATGTGATAATACTAACTAAATAATCTAAATATCTTTAGAATCTCGTTAAAAAATTATGAAAACAACCGTAGATTTGAATCCGTAAGAGTCTATCCTCAGTAAGACTGTTGACATACGAACTTTTTCATTTTTTTTATATTGATGACTACCCAAGTTTCACCGAACTAATTCTCATTGCCCGCCACGCACGTTAATAAACACAACAAAGTAAACGCAAAGGTACTGATTAAGATTGACCTATGAACTTGCATACAAACTAACGTCAACCGTGAAATGACATGTGTCTATGAATTCTCGGAGAATAGTTTTCTCCTATGAAAAAAAAGCAAGTGAAAAGTCGAAAGTAGGTACACCTCAACTCAACTGCCGCCCCTTCACTAATCTTTCTTTCTTTGCTGCCAATTTGCTAAACCACCATGTTCATTCTTCACTAGTTTGTGTGAGAAGTGAGAGAGGGAAAAAAATTCATAATTCGGGGGCCAGATTGTCATTTTACTCTTCTTTTTAAGAAAAAGACTAAAGCAAGGGTGACCCTTTCGTTCCTCTTTCGTATGGATGAATTATATTCATCACGTAATTTCTCCCCAATTAAGAGTACTTTTCTAGCCTACAACTCATTTTTTTTCCCATGGAATTGAATTTTTGACCTTTTCAATTTATATTATCTAATATCTAAAAGTTTAATAGATTATAATTATTCATATTCAAATTTAATCAATCCGTTAAAAGATAAAGATCTTTCAGTTATTTTTTAAATGTACAGAACATGAACATAATATTTATTTAAGAAAAAGACGACATCGGATCACCCAACTGATTAGTACGAATAATATTTGACTTTTTCCCAAGAAGAAATTGAAAATGTCGAGAGTTTCCAGTTTTCTTGTCGTAGGAGGTCTATCCGCAATTGGTAAAAGTCAAATTTAGAAAGGCACGGAAAGTATAGAACGTATATTTTTTCTATCGAAGACTTTCCAAAATAAATTTTGAAGAAGCTTGGGGCTTTGTTGAGAAACTTACTCCCGCCTAGCAGTTACTCCGATGATTATCGTAATTTGTTTTTTTTTATAGGAAAACTCACTTATGTAATATTCAAATTTTCGTATTCAACCCTTAATGTGTCAGGTGAACTAGATAATCGACACCAGTATCGATGCCTTCAACGTAATATTACCAAAAAACTATTATAGTTTAAAAAATCAGTGTCCGTCAAAGGACAGACCGAAGAACATCCTCCAGCAATTTTGCTAGAGCGTGTCTCGAACGCAGAGACTCGACCATATTAAATTGAATGAAAGTGAGTTTTAATCTACCGATTATTGTAACTTGTGAGTTTTACGCTCGCAGCGTCTCTCTCCCTCAGTCTGTCAGCTGCAGGACAGAGGAGGAGAACAAAGAGACAGCAAGCGCAGCACGGTGCTGCTCACTTCTTAGCTGTGCCTTCCCTCCCCGACCGCAACCGTCAACCAAACGGCACGCAAACGCGCTTCCCTTCCCACCGTCTGCCGTCTCACACGTGGCACCGCCCCCCGGCCCCCTCCTCTCTTGCAGTGATACTTTGCCGTAACTTGACAAATAATTATTTAACATATTAATAAAAAATAATATTATATTTTTAAATTACTTATAAAGCCTCTTTTTAATTATTAAGTTTGCCTTTACTAATGTTTTAAGTAGTCATTGATTCAGTCCGTCGCATCGCATGTGTACTAGGATCTTCAAAGAACTTTTGAGCCTTTCCCATATTATCGTAAACTTGAACAACATTTGAACTATTTTTCTTGTCAGTTTAAATTTTTAAACTGGATATAAATCTAAAATCTCTTGTAAAATTATTGAAAACTTTACATAAAATAAATAAATAATTAAGTGGTTAGATAACAAGATAAAATTTGATTGATTACGGACTTCCGATCGACCTGACAGTTGGGGCATCCTTGAGGATGACCACGTGGAAGCTGCTCTCACATCCCTGTAGACTGTATTGCTAACCATTCGATATTTAAAAGTCGAACGAATATGATTAATTTAAATTAAAGTTAGGTGAACATGATTAAAAGGATAAATTATTTTTAATGTGAATTTTCCTTCATTCATAAATTTCTAATATTAGATCTTACTTTGGAGAAAAAAGAGTTGGGCTATTTGTTGGGGGTTGAGTTGTTTCAATAACAAAAAAAAAGGGAGATGATTTCCTCCTTAGACTTCCAAATGCATGATTCAAGATCAATTCGTAAGTTATGAGGGTGAACAGAAATTTTTTCAGGAATTCTGATTCAACCGTAAATTAGTCTTGATGTATGTTTCGACTGGTTCAGAAATATGATTGGTGCAAACTTAAAAAAAAAAAAAAAGACGATCAAGTCGTCGCGTTACTTGAGTATTTCATTTTCCGAATCCTTTTGTTAGTTTTCCTCTCCCATCTCCCGAATCCCATGGGCATCACTTGTCACCTGCAAAACCATTTCTCAGGATTTTCCGGACTCATCGAGCGCACGTACGGCCGTCTTTCGCCTCAATTTCTAATTAATTTTATCGAAATTCCAGGGGGTCCAGAGACAACTCTGTCTCGCAGTTTCTGGGCAACCAGAGGGAACTTCCAAGATGATGGACATGGAAATCGGGTGGAAAGCTCTCCGGGCCAGTGGAGTAGTGGTCGTCCTCAGCATGATCGACATTGTCTGACCATCTCTGTCTCGAACGAGACATGGGTTGCGAGTCTACCGTGCTCCTCGTGAATGCCAACCCAAACCTTGCATCGTCCCTCGGGAAACAGTACCAACAATGTCATGTTCGGATCACAAATCCGTGTTTGAACAAAAATCTCGAACTTGCTGCACAAAACCAACAGGAGATTCGACTGAGTATAATAAATTCTACTGCCATACATACGTGAAAC
The DNA here is from genome assembly GCA_037672795.1 of Lagerstroemia speciosa. Classification (NCBI taxonomy): domain Eukaryota; kingdom Viridiplantae; phylum Streptophyta; class Magnoliopsida; order Myrtales; family Lythraceae; genus Lagerstroemia; species Lagerstroemia speciosa. Next base: position 6,422,122 of record CM075289.1, on the reverse strand, counting down.
AGGAGGCGTATGTGCTGGAGACATCAAGTGGGAAGGACCGACTTGATCGATTTCTACAAAAGACGGGGATCGTTTTCAGACAACACGGGAAATACGGAGCACATTGAAAGAGTGAGTAAAGTATAGGAGTGATTTGAAATTAACATTTTCTGTTGGTCCGGGAAAATAACGATGCCAGTGAACCTGAAACCCAGCCATGGAGAGAACAAAGTCTGGAGATGGGAAGGTGAGAATTCCTTCGAGGTTACAGCAAATCCGATGCCATTGAATGATCTCCGCAGTGCAGCTGCCATTCTCCAGCTTTTCCTTTCGATCGTCTGCTGATCTCTCTTTCTCTCCTCACGAGTTCATCGCACGGGAGTAGATCGAGTTTCTTTTGTGCTGTGCACTCAATCGATCAATCTGTCATTCAATCAGTCGTTGGTTCTGCGGTCGCTCGCCGTTCGACGCAATGGTAGTCTGTAAATGCCGCAAGGTACGCCTATCACGTCCTCGTCAGCTCGTGCAAATCTAGGCGCTGGATTAGCTGGTGTATGGCGATTTTCAGCTGTCTGATTCAGAATGTTTTTTATTTGGATGAATTAGTTGGAGCCTTAGATCTGAGAGGGGATTTTACATCATCTAAGATCCATGCTAAGTTTCGAAATGAATTAACGGTTTGTGATTGATTACATGCGATGAATGTGAAATCGGTTCTATCTTATCTGCGTTCAGTTTTTGGTAGTCGATTAGTGGTTTAATCGTATCAGTGCAGCCTGTTCCTATGAGCTTTTTGTTTTGTATTCGATGCATTTTTGTCTGTGTGCGTTGATCGCAAATAATAATGACAGGGTGGATTCATTTTTAGCACATTCCTTTCTTCAGGTTTTGCGCTTCTCTGTAATTATGTTGATCAAGCTGATAATGTAGACTGATATATGTTAATTTCCACGTCTCTTCAGGCTACAAAATTATACTGTTTCGTGCACAAGGTTCCTGTTTGTGGAGAGTGCATCTGCTTTTCAGAGCACCAAATATGCGTGGTACGTATATTTCGGTTCCTTTATCATGTATTGGTCTCGTAGTTCATTTAGTTCAGATATCCAGACATTCACAAAGCTGGGTTCAGCTCATGCCGACCTCAGAACACTGAAGGTATTTCTGATGTTTGAGGACTGCTGGCTCGTAGCAAGTATTCTGATTCTTTTCATGTTTTCCATTAAATTAATGCACGTTTACACTGAGAAACCTAACTGCTTTGGGGCTGATGTTGGTTCTGAATGCTTTATATTTGAACTGATTTTGAAGGCTATCAGTTGGAAAAACAATAATAATTTTATTTAATTATAGGTCCGCACCTACTCAGAATGGGTTCTAGATGGAGAGTATGACTGGCCTCCCACATGCTGTTTCTGTCAAGCTGTGCTTGAAGAGGGAGCTACCTTGCAGGCTACTCGTCTTGGTTGCTTGCGTATGTGACTTTTCTAACACATTCCTCATCTAGCCTGAAGAACATTCATTTATTATTGACAGCTGATCTTTCTCTTTGGATTGGATTTTTTTTTTAATTCTTATAGATGTTATGCATACGAACTGCCTGGTTTCACACATCAAAAGCTTCCCTCCGCATACTGCACCAGCTGGATATGTTTGCCCTGCATGTTCTGTACCAGTAAGATAATGCTTATTGATGTGTGTTATTTCCAAGTTTTCTTACCTATGGGGTGAGCACTAGTAGTACCCATGGCCTCGACATCTGATATAATCGACAAAGAAAACTTGGTACGTTCATGTCTCCGCCGGCAGATATTGTGTTTAGCCATGCATAAGGTATTATCATAATCACATGTTATATTATGTCATTAAGAAAACAATTTTAAACCTCTTGATGATAATTCACTAATGTGTAGTCGTGTAGTTGAAAGTTACTCAGATAACTAATTTGGTGTACCTGTGAAATATCTTAATGTGTTGAAGGTTTAATCTTACTTGTCATGTTTTCTTGTTGTTGCCACCATAAAGACAAAAACTGGACTTGAACTATCATTACGTGCTAGCATAAAAAAATGTCTCAATTGTTTGCTGCTGCTTGTTTAAGCAGTAGCATCTGCTCCTTAAGAGGGTTTTCCCCAAGTTTTGTGCCTATAAATAAGTTCTTTTTTTTTTTTCTAAATGTTGGTTTAGTCATCTGACAAATTTTTCTTTTACCTCTGACAAAATGCCTTTTTCTGCTCTAATTACGGCAGATATGGCCTCCCAAAAGCATTAAGGATCCAGGTTCACGACTACATCAACTGCTGAAGGAGGCTCTTTTGCAGGTCACCCCCATTGATGGACATTAATAATATGTTTTTTTCCTACCCAAACCTTATTGCTGACATTGTGCATACTATTTTCAGTGGTTTCTTCAGTGTCTATGTTTGATTATATGGTTGCCATATCATGCACAAGAAATTCTAGTTTCTGAAATTCTTCTTATGTTTTGTTAAACTTTTTTATGAAGAAGGGTTTGAAATAGTGTATCATTCTTCATAGATTATTTTTAAAAAAATTTCTGTGCAAGCTGGAAATTTCATGCCATTTAGTTCACTTCATACGATAATATGCTCAAACAATTTAGGGGAGATTCTTTGTAGGGTTCCTACATTGATTCCAAAGTGTACATCGAGCCTAATCTATCTGATTGATTGCAGCCTTCTTTTAATTAAAAAAAATAAAACTCTGGATAAGCCTGTCATTATTTTCTCCAATTTGAAGTCCTTTGTGATTTTAGAGTTGTTAGTTAGTTGTGGCCTGGAAGACTTTTAACAAATTTAGTAATGCAGTAGTTATTAATTGCTTTAGCTTAATATTTCCGATAATGCAGACTGGCTTGGAAAAGAACCTTTTTGGCAATTATGCAGCTGTAACTGCAGAGGCTCATGGTCCTCCAGCTCAGACTGCTGCATCTGGAGTTGGAGAATCTGGTGTAACATCATTGCCTTCAGGAACAGGTGGTGTTGAATCATCTAAGTTCTCAGAGTCAGAGATGGTGGAGATAGAAGTCCCTGGATCTGAAGTGAGTTTCACGAAAAGCTCAAGTCCTGTAAGGATTTTGCTTTTATTGCAAATTTAACATGAGATGAAGGGTATTCTTTAGTGACCCATTTATAACTGTTTAGCCTGTAATTTTTCCATTGACTAGATATACTTTATTCTATATTACAAACACATGTACACATTTAGTCTACTCTTATTCTTGGGTTGTCTTCATGTTGGCTGTTATTGCTCATACAGCCCGGTGCTACAGCTCGGAAAGGTCCACTTCAGGTTGACCGGCAGTACTCTGATATTTCCTATTATGCTGATGATGAAGATGGAAATCGCAAGAAGTACAATAGACGGGGTGAACCTAGATTGGACTCTCTCTTGTTTGAGTCTTTTGTAATCTTACTATACATGCCTCTATCTACGAATATCTCATCAATCAAAAACTTACCTTTGGGTATCGAAGTTTAAATGTTGATAGTTAGTAGAGGTCATTGTTTGTGATCGCAGGTCCAGTTCACCACAAATTTATGAAGGCATTGCTTCCTTTCTGGTCAAGAGCGTTACCTACTTTGCCTGTAACTGCACCCCCACGAAAGGATCTATCGCATTTGAATGATGCTCCTGAAGGTCGTTCAAGGCAAAAGAGGTCATCTAGGATGGACCCACGAAAAATACTTTTGCTTATTGCGATCATGTAAGTTCTGCCTCTTTCGCCCTTAACTTGTATGTGCTTTAATTGTCCATAAAGAGGATATGTTAATCTTGTTTCACATCCATATGTGTTGTTAACATGTTATATGTCGCTATGTCATGTTTAAGTGATTTGCATGTACTAAACCATCCATGTGCAATTGGTCAATTACACTTTTGTGACTAATCAGAGGGAGAGAATAAGAAAGAAAGGAAAGACAGCCTCCCCTTTTGAGCTGTTACACCAAGAAAACGATTGCATCAGTCCTTTCCTTTTCATTGGAAGCGCTTCCGGTCAATCACTCCAAAGATGCTCTGATATAGCCTCATTGAACACATTTTCTTTCTTGGGGGAACTATTATTAAACTTAGCTGAAATTCTCGCTGATTGATTCTCTGCATGTTATGGTTAATGGTGATCTTATGCCTCAGGGCATGCTTGGCAACAATGGCCATATTGTACTACAGAATCGCACAACGGGAATTCAGGGAGGAGCTGCCTGTTGAAGAGCACCAATAGCTTCAAAAGTTGTAGAGGTAGGAATTGAAAGAGGATTAGGCATTTTGCGTCTTGCCAACATGATTTCTTTTCCCCTTTTCTTGGTAAGCAACCTGATGACATGCTGTTATCAAAGGAAGAAGATGCTCATTTTTTTCCCCCTCGGATTATGTATTTGGTGCTGTAAGTGACATTTGACTTCACCCACTGAGCTCCTCAATGCTCTAGAAATTTTTACTGCTCAGGATGTCTCTGTTTCTCTTGGGAAAACGATCCTTTTCCTCCCTTGTTTCAAGTGTTGTCTTTTAGTTATACGAGAGGAAGGAAGTTAGAGGGGAAGAGGTACAGAATCAGGATAAAAGTTGGCTTAATTTGGCTTTGAGGTTCTTATAGTCTGCAAACCGGAGCTTAGGTAAGTTTTTTATGTGTCGGCAATGTCCGGTCACAGCACTGCAGTTAAGAGTAGCTACCAACTGCCGCAGTTTGTCCATCCGCTGTACAATACTGCTGATCCCTTGAGGTAGGGACTTGTTGGTCTTATAGTTAACTCTTTCCTTGAGATTCTGTTGAGAGTGTTCCAATTCTATGTTTGCTGAGAAACTTAAACTACAGAATGCATATTAAAAATCATCCCCTCCAAGAATTATTTGCATGAAACAATGGATTTCTTGAAAGACGAAAAATCCCCGAGATTTTAAGGGCAGAAAAGAAGTAGACTTAATAGCTTCCTTCTCAGGAGAAAAACGCTTATTAATCGTTCTTAATTCCAAACCCTTTTTCTTTGTTTAACCGATCGAGAATCAATGCATTCTCTCGTCAATCTGACAACCTTCGTGCGTTACAGCAAACTAAACCTAGCAGTAGGAGAAAAATATCGGTCAGGTTACTAGAATATTTCCTAATTTATGATAGTAACACAACACAAGAGAAACCATTTTAATCATCAAGACTTTCATTTCAGTTATTTCTGTCGTGAACAAGTAGAACGTTGACATGTAGAGGTAGGAGTACACTGCGGAATAGAGAAACAAAACATTAGTAAAAGGAGTTGACTTCCACGATTTTCCTATATAAAAATCTCTCTAATATATATATATATATGTATATATCAGTTAATATAATATCTGACCAAATTACTCTTTCTATGTCCCTCAATCAAAAAAAAAAAAAATCAATTAGGCTGGTGCAATCTACATCAATCAGTAGGTCAAACGAGAAATTTGATGTCACAGAAAATATCAAGTTAAATCATTAAATGGGAAAGAGGGTTTAGTTTAATGGTAGCATTTTCAACCTGTGACTAAGATATCTTAGATTTAATTCTCGTCAAATAAACTTTTAATACCCCCTTTAAAAGAGCAAGGTATTGGATTATACTTTTATAAATGAAGAAAATTGACAGTGGGAAAAGTCTTATCCTTTATTAGTTCGATCAAACTTGAATTTAGATTGAACTAGTCGCGACCCATTAAATCTTTATGCACGAGATAAAAATAGTCTGTACGATCATTTTCCTTTTTTTTTTTTTTAATATCCTTAGGCCAGGTGTCTCTTCTCTTAGCTGTAAAAAGAAAAGGTCCATGTAAAGCTCTCAATGGGTGGCGAAAAATGGAACATATTGAATTCTTCAAATCTCAAGATAGTTTAAATTAGATTACAGGGTTTTAGAGTTATTTTTAGATTCACTGGCAGAGACGGATTCAAAAAATTGATCGAGTGGGAAATTTAATGGATTAAATAAGATAATCCAATAAAAAATCGATAAAATCGTGTGAAACATATAGAAAATTTTACGAATTTTGTTGAGCTCATAGTGTAATAATCATCCCCGTGCATCATCTAAATCCATCCCTGCTCGTTAATACTAACTTGGTCTTGACTTTTCTGTTGACTACTTAACAGCGTTGACTTTACAAAAAGTAAACGTTCTCGCATCTCGAATCATCATTTTTTCCCCTTTTTTTTCCTTTTTAATTAGCATATATTTTAACCAGTTGACTTTTGACTCCACATTCCCCCGAGTCAGGATTAGTTGATTTGACGTTCTACTGGAAAAAAAAAATGCAGTGACTCCTAAAGTTGCGATTCAAGCATTAGCTAAGATCAGATAAACGTCGAGGGCCAGAGACTGCGTTGCGTAACTTTTAGCACATCGACAATTGTTACGCGAAATTTCAAGCGACCGAGAGATTACCTTGTTATGCGTAACATCGTCCGAACCTGCATCTGCCGGAGTCTTTAACGATCCTCCCGGTATTAAACATTGGTGTATGGATTAGTTAGTTGTTCAGCATCCTTGATGTTTCATTTCGTCGAGTCCCTAATCATATTCAATATACTAGTTCCAATTAGACTTGAGATCACAGCTCCACTTAATATGTACACACACATATATATATATATATGTATGTACATATTTCTTTGATGCAGAGACCGGCCTGCACGATCCATAGATGTCAAATTATGGGGGGAGAAAAGAGAATTCAATAGGAAGAAGCAGCTGGCAACGAACTAGTTCGTTCATTCATTCGGGGACCCTGCCCATCGACGAAGTCCAGAAGCCACATAATTAAGGTAGTCTGCAATACAATTAATTAATTATACATAAAAAAAATTCCCCAAAAAGGGAAATTTCTTTTCACTTTTTCTCAGCAATTTTTTTTAGCTAATATTATTTGTTCTTATTTCTTTTCTTCCGATAATAGATGAAACACATGAACGTAAAATGATTTATGGGCGGAAGAAGATGGTAATGAAGGGGTACGGAGAGTACCACTTACATGAATCGTATTCGAAGATGATGTCGCTGTATCAAGACCAGCTTTCGAGACTTTGTAGAGCCCTTTTATATATCAACTTGTAATTTTCCAAAAATACTCTTAATAATTTTTCTTTTTTTTTTGGGGGCTGTATATGGGATAGAAAACTGGAACGAGCACGTTTCATTCTATCGCAGCCGAATCGTAACATGTTCATGTTATTCGATTCAAGATCGAGGCACTGGCACATGCCATGTAAAGGTGAAGGTGTAACTTAAACTTCCATTTTTCCCACCCAAATAAACTCTCAGCCTTTGAGCTACCTTTCATATGAGAAATAGAAATGTTGGGCTATCGACAGACAAGAATTAAGGCAGACATTGCTGTCCCCTTCAATCAAAATCAACACGATTTCCTTTTTCTACCCCCCAAAAAGAATCAATGCAAGTTCTTCTAATTCTTTTTCCATTTTTGGCCAACACAGAAACAGTCATCAGTTCAATTTAAAAAAAAAAAAAACCAGATTTGTATATCTTTTTTTTTTTTTGGTTTAAAACCAGATTTGTATATCATTCCCGCACGTCCCCTCTCTCATAATGCCAGGTGAGATTCTCCCTTCCTCTCCCCAAGGAGCCGATTGCATGCTGTCTTACGACTGATCATGCCCTCAGTCCCCGGAATTCTTCTAATGCCCTGATGGGTCTCTTTCAAGAACCAAATGGTTGCATTTTTCTAATCCTAATCCTCGCTGTACTCGCAAACTCGTGCTATTGACCGTGTCCGTTCGAACATCGGCTTGGCCCCGATTATTCTAATCATATCCCATCTCCCTTCTTATTCTAATCGCGTCAGCTTGTTCCTTCTCCAGACATTCCTTCTAGCTCCTGCCTTGTTCCTTGCTATAAATGTCTGCTGGTCTTCAAGTTCCCTCTCAAGTTTGTTCCTCGAGATCTCGAGCCTCTCTTTCTAGTTAATAAGCACGAAAGAGAGGAGATAATCTAATTCTTGACCGAAACTTCCAACCGAAAGCCATTTCCTTTGACTGTACCAAGTGATATGGAGCCAATCGAATCGGTCTCCGAGGGAGAGTGGAGCTCTCTCAGTGGCATCTACACCGCCGAAGAGGCCAAGTTCATGGCTCAGTTGCTCGGGAGTGCCTTGCCGAGCACCGAACCGGGTTCCAGCTTGGGGTCGTCGGGTTCCTTGCCCATCAAGGAATCAACTGTCGAGCACAGCTGGTTCTATCATCATTCTATCGGTTTCTCGCCCACCGGTGTGATTTTCCCATTATCATCTGGCCATGAGAATGAGAACTTGTATTCGAGAGAAAGCAGCGATGGCTCCATTTCGATCAACTCAGGTCTCGCAGGAGAGCAGGATTTCCTAAACCCCGATATGGGCGGGAAAAATGCACTGAACCTTGAAGACGAGGAGGAAAAGGCCGAGAAGGCGGAGGAGAAGAATGGCTCCTTGGAGAACTCTAGGAAGCATCCTCGAACCACCGGAAATGTGAGTCTGTCTGTTCAGTTGCAATGTCAAATAAAACTTCAACGAGTTTAGCTTCATTAGGACTGTCCTATGATCTTCTGGTTTCTTAACTAATGCAGGTCCACAAGATCAAGAGGAACGTGAAGTTGAAGAAGAGCCGGAATCTCGAGTTCTCTAGTCGAAACGAGGAAAACGATAATGCTCGGGTTTATAAGCAGAGTTCGAGCAGTTGCTGCTCTGAGGATGATTCGAGTGTCTCCCAGGGACAGAACGGAGGGCAGGGATCGAGCAAGGAAGATCCCATGGCTCTTAACCTGAGCGGGAAGACAAGAGCTAGCAGAGGCTCAGCTACTGATCCACAGAGCCTGTATGCAAGGGTAAGTGTCTAGAATCCGGTTTTCTTTTCTTGGAAGCAGAAGATTGTACTAGGGAAAACAGTTTGCTGGAAAACTTGTATTGGATCGGTTCTGGAAGCTGAGATGATGATTCCACTGGAAAACATTTTCCGGGAAATGCTGGATCCTTTCTTGTCAAGTTAAGAAAATAGAGAACAGTTTTCCATGGTAGACTCCTAGAAACCCGTCTCCACTCCAAGTGCATTACTTTACTTCATGTTTTTATTGAACTTCTCGAGTAACCTGTCCTGCAGAGAAGGAGACAGAGGATCAACGAGAGACTGAAGATCCTGCAAGGTCTTGTCCCGAACGGCACCAAGGTAACAGACTAACCAGCATTCTCCGCCTCATTGCTCTCCTCGATTCGATCCATTATTCCCTCGAAGGCTGATGCCGATGACTCGGGTCGGTGCAGGTCGATATCAGCACGATGCTCGAAGAAGCGGTCCACTATGTGAAGTTCCTGCAGCTTCAGATAAAGGCATGTGAGCTCTTTCAGTCAAGACAGGATTGAATCAGTGTTCATCTGGAACAAATTCCACGAACCGAAGCTAACAGAAAAACGAACTCCTTGTCTCTCAGCTTTTGAGCTCTGATGACATGTGGATGTATGCTCCAATTGCTTACAACGGGATCAACATCGGACTCGATCTGAAGATTGACACGCATTGAGGGGATCCGATGGGACGACACAACATCAAGGCCAAGAGTTCACGGCAGATATTAATTCTTTCCGGATGAATTACCAACATCGTTTATGTTGAAGAAACATAGGCTATAGCATGGAGAGATCATTCAGGCTCCGACAGAAATGCTCTTCACTGACAGAATTCTCGGGTTAGCGGAGGTAAGGTCAACAAGAAGAAACATGCAACGTGAATTCAGATAGCAAAATCAATAACATTCATCTGATTTCCGCTAGATGCTGTCCTTTCTTCAACCGGATCAAAAATTTCCTATATACATGATACATGCGAGTAGTATTTCGCGCTCGGGCACACTTCCGGAACATCTAACGCCACGGATCATGCCATGGCACATACATAGATATCCGACACAAGTAAGCAAACAGTGAAACACTAACCATTTAGACTGGTTGAGAAGTACAGTGATGTGGAAGTTCCCATCAAAATAAAGAATCTAATGGCGAATACTCCTAACACCATGATCATCATTCATATCCATATAAGATTTACTAACAAATTCCAAATCTCTAATGTTTGTTTCTCCGTTCTATAAATAAATGGGAAGATTCATCTATCAGCAACAACTTCTGTCTTTCTGGCTGTTCCATCACTTATAATTTACAACTGATAAAGATTCTCACGTTCAAAAATTTGCCACTGGAACAATAATGGGCGATGGCCTTCGAAACCCATATCCCATGTTCGTTTCGACTGAAATTGCAATCACCGTATGGGACCCGAGTATAATGTTCATGCATGCTCCTCGTTCACGTGGTTCGGGACTTCGCCCTGGCTATCAAGAGGCATGTATTGTGCCATAATAGCCCTGATCTCAGAATCCATGTAAGACTGCACAAAGCAACAAAATATAGACTATCAGAATTAGTACCACCCGTAGTAGATCACAAATAATAGAATCAGTAGTGCCACTAGATACCCGACTTCCTGAATGCTTCTAAACAAATTTTGACACATTTACTTAAGAGCAACTTATTCTTTCTTAAGCCCATTATACATGGTTTCTTACACCATCCCTAGCACAGCAGTGGAATAGCTCATTAATGCCACAAAGCTCAACACTAGACATGCATCCTACCTAATCAGTCAATAATCAATAGACAATCGTTTGGGTCAACAGAATCAATCAATTAAACCTGCTTCTCCGATATTCTATGATTTAAACCACCCTTCATAGAAGAAATAATTATTGAGTAGCTCTTTCGATGAATAGGATAAAACTCATTCCTCCAGATTACTCATGATTGCTCAGAAAAGAGGAAGGACTGACAAAAATCAAAATCTGCAATATCAAGGAAGAGTTGAGATGATTTACCCTCAGTCTATATTTATAAATGAGGTAAGCGCCAAAACCAGCCACCGCCAAGCCTATCAATATGACCCAAACAGCAGCCCAGGCAGACTTTGTCTCAACACTGCTCTTACCTGAAAATGGTCCGGCAACTGAATATTAGAATACATATCTCTGAAAATTTTATCTACATTACATATTCATCATGCAAGTTTTTCTTTTCCTTTTTGCTAAAAACATGCTGAGATAGCTAATTGACTCACTTATGCAGGTGTCATGGTCCCTGATATAGAGAAGATCTCCACTGCAAGTGCACTCATAGCTTCCCCATGTATTCTTGCAGCTGCATTCAGGGCACTGACAGGCCTTTTTCTCTTTGCATTCATCAACATCTGTTTGATAGTAAAGGAAATAAAAGTTATGAAATAAATCATTATCCTTCCACATTACTTTTGTCAGTGGATAAAAAAGATGACGATATACTAAAAAGGAAAAAAAAAAACCCAAAATCCCACTGGATAAGGGCCAGACAGACCATAAAGAAGAGGTTCTCTTTTCAAGAGGAAGTGAACAAATTGGTGAACTTAGTGGCATATGAACTACCACGCAAACTTTAACGGTTATTTCTCCCAGTGTTTAACACCAGACTGTCACAATACTATAGGTGAAATATTTTAATTCTTACCTTCACAATTCTTGACACCATCACCTTTGAACCCAGGAGGACACTGGCATTTGGTATTTCCAAAATCCTGTTAACAGCAGAAAAATAAAGGTTAAACCAATACAGTACAGTCTTGGCTTAACATGAAAATGAGTGATAGCTCATGAAGGCATATGAAAGTTGGTTACCAAACAAGCTGAGTAAGAATGCCCGTCATGGGAATCACTCCAACAGCCTCCATTGTTAATCTTGCACCTTCCAGGTCCACTTGCTGCAAACAGAAGTTAAAGAGACATTTTAAGACCCAGAAAGCAAGAGGCCATTGTAGAAAAAGTACTAATTACTTGTATGTGAGTATAAAGAGGAGGTGTATCTATCTTTCAACTCTAGCATGTTACAGGTAAAAGTGTCACTGATGCTAATTTGAAAATAAAATAGTCCATCATAAATCTAAAGGATAATGAAAGAGATTACTGTGCAAACAATTCCAGATTATCTAGATTATCTCAGAACCTTTTGGAAAATATCCTATGTAAAGAACTTTATGAACTTATTATTTCCGAATGCTTCAAAAAAATTCCACCAACATATGACAAGTTTCGATCTGATTGACCGTAAAAGCAATCATATCAACATACTTACTACTTAGGCGTGTGAAGTAGAAAAGACAAGAAAAAACTTCCAGATCTAGGCAAAATTTATTGCAATATATCTGCAAGAACAAACTTGGCTTTTCCAGAGCACCATTGCTCAAGAGAATTCCAACTGCACTTCTTAACACTAGATCGAGAAAAAAGAGTATACATACAAGAAGGTAAAGTAATTTTCACCTTCACAGTTGGTGTAGCCATCTCCCTTGAATTGCACACCATCAACAACAGGGCACTCACACACCCTCCCACGAAACGTGTCCTGGATAAAGCAGTTGGACTTATATAGGCAAAAATCTTTTAGAAAAATTGAAAGTTGTCAGGCCATCGTATTTTGGTTACAGACCTTACAGGCTGTGACGTTGGCTTTTTTATCTTGCCAGCAACCACCATTGTTATCCAGGCACTCATTTGTCTCCACATCTGTCATGATAACCCAACCAAAGTGGTTTTAATTAAATGCCAAAGTTTACCAGGTTATATAGGCTTGTGGAATCTGCATGCCTACGGCCATAGGACTGGCTCCATAGGGAGTCCATTATCATCAAGAAACACAAGTAGAAAGATATTCCATGTACTCCGCTAGACAAAGAATTCAGAAAACATACCACCACTCAAACAAACAGCAGGCTCCGTAGTTTCCTCAAACCCAGCACAGATGGCCTTCAAAACAGCACCCTTCTCCAACTTCCCTGAAAAAGGAAATATCTTTACCAGCAACTTCAACAAGAAACATAGGACAAAAGTTGGATTCTCAAATAATATATATTACTCCAGAAAGTTAAAGAAGAAGAAAATATGCAAACATAATACAAAAGCTCAGGCCAGACCTCGATATTGCCGGTTATTGACAACAAGTGTTGGCAATATTGTAACATCACCTCTAGATCCTTTCCCGACCTAGACAAACAGCTCCTTGTCAGATATCAATAGAAAAGTCATTCAGGTATCAAATGAGTCATGAGAATCCTACTGGATAAAAGATTTCTTCATGACATCTATCATGACAAAAGAAACACACCTGGGCATCTTGCTCTTCCTTCAGAACAGGATTCTCAGAATCAGCATTAGGGTCTCCCATGCACTTCTCAATCTTCTTGAAATCAAGTCCTAAGGAAATATCATGTGAACTTAGAAAGCCAACATTTCACATTGTCAAATTTGATAAAATAATAGAGCTCTAAAGAACTTACCAAGAGTTCTGATGACACCCTCAGCACAGTCCTTATTATACTTCTTTTCCTTCATGGGACACCTAATCTGAAAATCTGTCACATAATCCCACCACACCCATGGCTTTTTGGTCTCGTTAGCCACTTTGAACACGCAAAGTTGCCTCAGGTTCTCAAGAACAACATCTTTTCCATCATAACCAGTGCTGAAATCCTGCTCAGGATCTGGGGCACAGTACCTTCCATGATTGATGCACTGAGACTTGCACTGCTTGCTCAAGGTAAACGCTTGAGGGCAGTACCAAGTTATATAATGAGGGGTAAATTGGGTATAACCGCCCTTCTCGAGAATCTGAGCTGCTCCCTTGAAGTCCTTAACAAACTCCATCAGCATGTCACATTTGACCCCACACTCATCATTGCTGTTGGTCCAGAGCTCATACTCCACCCGATCATCAGGGTGTGGGACTGCTTCTCTCCAGTCTAAGTTCACATTGACCATATCACCCCCACTGATTGCCTTCTTCAGTGTTTCCCCAAAGCTTTTCTCAATGAGGGCCGAAGGTATAGTGATGTTCTCAATATACTTTGCAGATGAGACATCCTCTTCAGGTGTGTCCATAGTAATCAGAGCTTCCTCAACGTTGTCAGCTACAAGAACTGCGGAAGCACCAGCCTTCTGGGCATTCCATACCTTGAGAGCAAAGAAGCAATCTGGAGAAAAGAGTTTACCATTACAAGCTTCCAAGAATGAAATATAAAATACTAGCATAAAATAACGCTGGAAACGTAATTCTTTTTTCATACTCTAGGCTCGACCATTTTATTGAACAGCTCTAATGAAATAGGGAAGTATAACTTAAAGCAAGTCGGACAAGAGGACACTAGCCACAGATTAACCATATTAACCGTGGATCTTAGCAACCATGTGATAGTTATAGGTCTTGTCTTTTTCGAGCTCGTGTAGATATCACATATTGCAGGAATTCTTCCACACATGCATTGCAGGACTATTCTGTACTAATTTCTGCCCAGAGCAGCTAAGAAGCACGCAAATATACACGTGGACCAACAAAATTTAACAATCTCTTCCCAGAACAGCAGAAAAGAAGCAAATTGAATTGAATAACAAAAGGGTAGCTCTCAAATCAAAGAATAACAACATAAATTACACAGAGACAATTAACAAACATGCGAACCGCTTACCTCCACGATCGACCAAGACAAAAGTGGGAAGAGCTCCGGGCTTCGACTGGAAAGAGATGCTGAAGTCGCTGAACTCTTTGCACCCCTTCTGGTTCTCTTTAGGGTATACAACAGCTCCCGCCATACTCCCTCCATACTGAGGAATCCCAAAGTTCCCAATCGCGCTGTCGTAAGTCCCCTTGATCTTGTCGGGCGAAGTCACCCTCAAGCTGTTCTTCTCCACCACAAATCTCGCCGAAGACAGTGGCGCGACCGAGAGGAACAAAAACCCTAGAAAAAGACCGACAAGCTCTGACCTCCGGAGCTCCATTGAATTCAGAAGATGGGTATTTCCAAGATCGGGGCTGCTGAGCTAAGGGGAGGAGCGAGATCTGGGGCAAAAGGACATGAATTGGGAATGTTTTCTTTCTCGGGTCTCTCTTCCTGTTCGAGGAAACAATCGCAGGTATTTGCGCTTTTCACAGTGCCTGATGTTTTTGCCGTGCGAAGGCGGTGATTGCTTTACGAAGAGGTTGCAATGGAAATTATGCGAAGACCCGTGCTAGAAAGCATCGGTCTTTGGAGTCAAATAGTGAATGAGTATGAGGAAGCGCAATCGACTGCGCATACGATTCCACAAGTGAATAGTGATGGGATGTCGGTGCATTAATCCACATTCAAGTGCACGAGCAAATATAAAAAAATTGAGCTTTTATTTAAAAAAAGAGTTTTCAGTAGTTGGGGGCATTGAACAACAAGAAGACAGACAGTACTGTTAGCAATCTAATCCAAATGCTAAAATATGAAACTATAGTTCTTGTCTGGGGCATTGAATACGACAAGGACAAAACTGAAAAAATGCAAACAGTTGCGATTAAGGGGTAAGGAATTGATAAAATTGATGAGAAAATTAGTGAAAGTAAATTAGTAAATTCATTTTTTACCAACATAAGGTTAGTTCAGTAATTCCCTTACTAAATTTTTAAATGGTTGATCCCAAGTTGGGAGGATCGACATGATTTTTTTCAGGGATTTCAGTCTGACTGCAGATTAATCTCAATGTGTATTTGGATTGGTCCGGAATACTGCGTGGTTAAAAAAATCATTTTGTAAAGGGAAAAAACTTCTTGTTATTGTTTAATAGGAAGAGATTTTACAAAGAGATAATAAGGAGATGGGGGGTAAAATGTTATAAAAAATTCATTAACTTGCAACCTAGTCCAAAACTTCTCGAGTTTATATCAAGAGCAGTCAATGTTCTAAACTCATTTCCAATTTTCTTCTTCATTAGAGGCCAACCCGTTCTATATACGGATTTTTCATTCAATAAAATTGATAAAAAAAATGAATTCGCAAATTAATTTTTAATTATTATTAAAGTTCTTAATCTATAATTTCTTTGGTGAGTTAAATATGAAATTAACTACTAAACTTAGGAAAATTAATGTCATTTTATATATAACAAAATTGGTAAAGATGTAATCGGAGATAAAATGTGCGAAATAATATAAAAAAATGACAGTACAAAAAGGATTAATAGTTATATATTAATAAATTTACCATTTTACTCCTTTTTTTTGTTAAAATAGATATTAGAAGTTAAATTTTATGCGTTAATAAGTAGTTTTGGATGAAGTCCGGGGTAAAACGTTTCACCTGCACGCTGAATCCCACATTGCTGAGAAAATACAACGGAAAACATCATACAAATGCTCGTAGTTCGTTATTAATCACTCCTATCTTCAATAGAATGGTGAAAAACTGATCAGAAAAACTTCATAGTAAGGAGCAAATAAATAAATAATTACACAAGAGCCATGGCACATGAGAACATGTAGAGTCACCTACATACAGCTAGAGAGGTAAAACTTCAGAAGTTCTGGTTCATCTTCCCGAAAAAGAGATGAATAGGGAGATGTCCACCTTCATTATGGGTTGCCTTGTGCTTCTTACCTTTGGCTCGACTTGCACTCTCTTCCTTCGGAGCAGTTCTGGAAACGGTTCAGAGAATGTCCTTCAATGGCATATCTTGGTAAGGACATAAAATAAGAAAGGTAAACAGGTATCCAAGTCCAGCACAAGAAGGCTAGGATCCTCACAGAGTGGATGATTTAGTCGGAGATAGATCCGATGTTTTCACAAGACATGGTTTTTGGAAAATGAGAAACAAGAAATTGATGTGTTTCAGGGTAAAAAAAAAAGGCCTCCATTCTTAGCAGAAAGTTCAATCGACCACCATCAACAAGTGCAATCAAAGGGAGGGTCTGAAACCTGAAGACCCCTACTTATGCTTGCGTATGATTAATTACCTTTGCATTGATGCAAGTATCCTTGGTTTGTTAGAAGATTCCTCCCTCTGAAGCTTCTCAGCAAGATGGAAATCAAAATGCTCCTGCCTTTCCTCGACGAAAGATTGGGGCAATTCAATCCCGCATAGGGAACACTTATAGTCATTCAACCAGAAAAACTGCCCATCCTGATGGTATGAAGATTCTTCTACATTATGCAACATACTATGCCCATCCTTTGTCCTTTCTAGGCTCCTGGCATCTGATGGGTTTGATTCTTCAGGTTGATGAACTCTCAGTTCCATCTTTCCATAACTCGTGAGATCCACCTGAAGTTATGGAGGGAGGGTCCCATTACACGGTCATTTTGGGCCAAATGGGGTCAACAAAATGAAGCTTATCCTGTCACATACCTCGTCCACATCTCTGCTACTTGAAGATGCTTTAGTTATCTCCATGTTTCCAGAGAATAGTTTTCTCTCGGCACAATCTTTTGCATCAATTCTATCTGGTTGATCTCCAAATTCATGGTGATTCATCTCATGTCTGTCACCAGAAAAATCTGCTTCCGTGTCATTCGTGAAACAGAGATCATCAGTATCCAAGCACGAGGAGCTTCCTTCTTTAAGTTTTCTAGAAGCATCTCCAGAGAAAAAGTTTTTTAGTGTCTTCTGCATCGGGTCAGCTGGAGAGCCAAGTCTATCTTCCTTGAAATGAGATATCCTAAGACCTGAAATAAGGAAACCTATGTGTCTTGAAAATCTTCCAATCAAATGTTGGGGAGAATGGGTTAGAGAGAGACCTACCAATCAGTCTTAGAGATGCAGGAAGTTCAGCCTTCAGAAGTTTGGAAGCATATTTCAAGATATCATTGCTTGAACATATATATCTCTCCAGAGTAATGGCTCTCGTTCGAACCTGTCCACACGTCAAAATAAGTTAATAACAGAAGCATTACAAGGCAGAAACCTCCTGGACAGTTTGTCATATGGCAGGGGTTAGCAACTCAGTAAGAACGTAATAAATAATTTCTGATAGGTATTCTGAAGAACAAAAAAGTACCTCAAAGGTGGCAGTTTTCAATTTAAGTGTCAGCGTGCGTCCATGGAGATCTTCCTTTTGCATATCGGTAGAAAGGAGCTCTGCAAGTTCAGCTGTAAAGTGAAAACAGTAAAGTGCTAGTTAACTGGGATTTACCAAATCTGATCTTGATTTGCATATGTCAGAATGATGCGCCCTAATGCTTCATAAGAACCAGAAGCCAAAATTCCGAATCTTATTAGCAGATCATATTTAAAAGAATTGCAAATATACTTTGATGTGAATTCTCCCAACTCTTAACTTAGTAAAATTGACTGCCGAAAAAAATGCTATTTTTAATTCCCCAAGTAGGACAGCTTTGATTTTGGACCTTGGTGAATTTAAGGTTCTATCAATTATACAAGAAATAACATACAAAAACAAAAGGAAACCTGCAATTTTAGTAACTTTGTACAGCCAATTTATGTAATCATCTGTCAAGCAACATCTTATAGTGAGTCGCTCCTTCTCTAAGAGAAACATAAACAAGATGAAACCTGACCTAATTTCTGATACAGCAGAGTCTCATCTGCTGTGGTCGAGAATGTTCTTTCATTGCTAATACTCTTCCTCATTCTGGCTTGAGGAGTATCCGTCTTCCCTAGACCCAGTGCTACAGCAAGAAAAAAGTCTGCAAAATTTTGGTGCAGGATTAGTCTAAATTACAAGTTATGGAAAGGCTTACAGCCAGATTGTCGCTGATGATAACAATGCTAAACACTTGACTGCAATGTTTAGCTTAAAAGAGATTCGAATAATGAATTAACAAACGATTCAAAGCAACTTCTAATGAAAAATAAATAAATGCCAGGACATTCAAATGAAGAATTAGCAAACAATTCAAAGTAACTTCAAACCCAAGCAAAAGAAAAGCAACGACACTGACCAAAGACAATCCAATAAAATTGAAAGCTTACTTATAGCAATGAACAATATGATTGACGAGAGTTTGTAGTCGCTACCTGCAGTCGATCGAGAAAATAGCGCACAAAGATATCCACCTTTTTGCAGCATGTCCTCGCATGTTTTGACCCCAAAAACATCTCTTAAAATGTGTTCAGTAACCTTACCTATGCCCCCAATCTGTCATCATAACAACAAAATAAGTCTGACTCAAAAATCCTTCATTAAAAAAAATGGTTAACACAAATTATTCTCAATTGAAAATTCAAAAAAAGAAGAGAGAAGGGCAAAGGCAGCCAGAAATACCTTTCGAATTGGAAGTGAGGAGGTAAATGTCATGACAGCTATTCGGTCATTTGGTAAGACAAATTGCCCATTTGGCTTTTTTATATCCGAGCAGACCTAAGAAGGAAATTTTTGTATAGCCATTCACTAAGTCAATATTCCTTATAGCAAAATAATTGAAAAACACGAGACAGTTTGAATAAGGATTAAGATCTAAACTTTAGCAAGTAATCGGTTTGGAGCAACTCCAGCACTGCAAGTGAGGCCTGTTTCCTCAAACACAGAACTTCTGAGCTCTTCAGCTATCTTCATAAACAAAGTAACAAATGATAAGGGCCAAGCAAAGAAAGCATCCATCAAAAACAAATGAAAACCAGAAGCTGCTGGATGATCTAGATGTTTCACGGAAACTCACTTCTCCACTGGGGATGTTTCTTTCCTTGCAAACCTCAGTTATATCAAGATAAGCTTCATCCAGACTAGCTGCCACAAAATTAGGATCATACCTCTGGAAGACTAAGGAAAAAAGAGGAAGCACTTGTCAATTATGCAAGTTATAGAGAACAGTATGATGTCACGCTTACAGTCTGAAAACACACAGCCTAACCTTTTCTAGTCAAACCACTGTAATGAGAATACTTCTTAAAATCCGGGGGAACAAAGATTAATTCTGGACATAATTTACATGCTATGAATCCTGGCATGGCAGCACGAACCCCAAAACGGCGGGCCTGTAAATTTTTCCAGATTGCTGTATAAGAAAATATTTTCCATGGGAAATATTAAACAGATGTTGATTTACAATTTAAGTACTCGAATCTACAAGAGAGAAGAGGGACAGTAATAAATACATTAACAAACTCTTGTTTGTATGGACCAGTAGAAATCATGGTAAAGTACAGACCTCATAGTTAGCAGTCGAGATCATAGACATGCTACCAACAGCCATTGGCTTCCCTTTTAGAGAAGGATCACTTAATGTTTCAACAGCTGCATAGAAGGCATCCATATCCACATGCAGCCAAATTTTTGTCAGGTCTCGTGTGGCTTCTAGCTCCAAAACTCTTTTATCAGCTACCTGTGAATCAGTTGATTAGTGACATGTCTATGAAGCAGGAAAAGTCACTCCAAAAGGCAGAAAAAACTCTTCGAGTATTCTGCAGCTACTCAAACAATGAAACTATAAATCTATCTGGATTCTGAAGTAATTCCCTATGCTCAGAAAGGTTGTTACATCCATATGAGCTGGCAGAAGGAGCTATTTTTATGAAAAGAGAAATATCATATGTTCTCCGAAATCATAGAAGAAGGGAACTCATGTTATACAGACTAAAATGCATCTAACAACTAATGACAGTTCGACATCATGCTCTGAGCATCATCATAATATTAGACCAGAGATTATGAAAAGGGCATGAGCCATTAAGAATAAATCACTGCGAGAGCAAGGAAGCCAACAGAGAAGTGCAAATGAATTAAACACCCTTTAAGGGCTGCATAGGTCATATGTTAATGCCTATCTGTCGACAGATCAAATTTACGGTCAGGAGATGCATACTGCAAATAAAAGATGTGATGGGGCACATGATGATCATAATCATATAATGGGCTGTTGATGTGTTATGCTTTTAAGCATCGGTTTGCATAAGAAACATTCATCTCATTTTATGTCTACCTTGCCTGAACCATTTACATCCCATAGATAATTCCGATAATCAAATTTTTACCAGATTGCAGAATATGTGCTTTGATAGAAGACCCACCAGAAAATCTACGCTTGAAAAAGGGAAAATGTGAGAATTGCACTCCAGAACCTAAAAACGGAAAGCACAAAAAGATGGACTGAGCTAAACACAAACTAGAAAGTACAGGAGCATTACCATCTGATGCAGAGATAACTCAGCAGCCGAGAGTTTCTCACACTGAGCGCGCATTCTCTCTATCTTCTGCCTCATTTCAGCCTCCTTTCGCTCCTCATTCTCAAAATACTTGGATCCTTTGCTCATCTCATATACAACCCTCTGCACCTTTTCCTTATCAACACCCTCCATTCCTGAACACCCAAAAGAGACACACGATTACTAGTAGCTCAGAATCCTCTACGCCTTCTCGAATTCCATATTTATTCGATGAATTCATAATCGGATGGATCAATTTGAAAGAGAAAGCGTTGACTGCCAAATTGCCAAGAAGCAGTTAATATGAAGGCAGTTAGGGCATCTACCGGCTTTAGCGTTGGTGTAGACTGTGTTGTAGGACTGCCATGGCCGTGCTTCCGAGTTGCTGGACGTGCTCTCTCCCACCTTCTCCATTCCCCTGTCTCTCACACGCGCACGCACACACCCGCAGCAGAGCAGAGAATTCAAATGCTTGCCTTGGAAGCCTGAGGACAGACACCGGACAGGCCCGCGAAACACAGTGTTGGACAAGAGAACCCGCCAATTTTTGCCCAAGAGACCACAGCAATGAGAGATTTACGTATGGGCCCTCGTACTTTAATTTTATGTCAATTTTTCCCCATACGATTCACGAATCACTTCGGCCATGTTACGGTCATGGAATCTGGACTGCGACCACGAGGAATCGTCGAGTTTTGCCACGGCCAGTTTGAATCCCCAGCAGGATGGTAATGAACATACATGTAAGAGGGGTAAAAGGGAGGATAATCGTGATTTTCTTCTTCAATATTTAAAGATAATTTGCTTACTAGCACAGTTCGAAATTCAAATCTATACTAATAGGGGAAGAGGAAAGTAGGGGATATTGAAAATAATCCACGTTCATGTCCGTGAAAATTAATCGGACAAAATCTGAATACCCCACGATATAAAAATAAAATTACTATAATATGAAATTATAATAAGTTCTACAATGTCTAGTATGATACTTAATTAAAAAATTTATTGAAATATAATATTATATGAGTTAAAATTTTATAGTGTAATTAGTAAATTTTTTCGTGTAATTTTTTTATTTACGGCTGTGTTACCTATTCCAACCCAAGTCGGTTTTCGGAATCCTAAGACTTTCTGCATCAGGAATTGCTGCATCGATGGGTGGATTAGACATTCTATGGTCGTATGAACCGAGTGATATCAGTTAGCTTCATCCGGAGCACCGATGGGCCCAATAATGGGAGAATTACCAACAAGCCCAATAACGATTTAATACTATCTTTTCAATTACAAAAGAGACTTGTGAATTTTAAAAGGATAAATGAAAAAAAAAGAGAGAGAGAATTTATTGCAATTGATATTACTCTGATCATTTGACCTAGGGGTCATGTGTTTGATATCAATTGTGGGATTTTCCGTTCCCCCTCTTGTTTCCTCTTCCTTTTACTTATATGCATCGTTTGTATACCGAAAAAAATTGAAGAAAAAAATCATTGCAAAGAGTTTTATCGATAAGTATCTAACCTCATTATTCTAGGGTAGGGGTGATACGACCGTGCCGAATCCCAATTCTCTCAATCGACAATTCGTATTCAGGTGTTAGCTCAACCTCTAGCAATATTAAGATTAAGTTGAGGCAAGCTCAAGTCGAAGGGGCAAGAAACATTTCTTCTGTCTTCTTGTCACGCCTGTGATTTCACATTGATTGTGTAAAGAAAAATCTTAGTATATATATCAAGTTTAATAATGAACAGATAAAGAAAATTACTAATTTTTATATTCAATTTGACAGTATAAAATAATATGATTGTGAGAAAATAAATTGTATAAGTGCAATCAAGTAAGAAATATAAAAAAAAAAAAAATACTCATTTTTCATTCCACTCCTTTGTAAGTGCCACTTTGGTCCAACCGTCCATGGAGGTCGCCTCACGCATGCTTCGTAGGTACTATAGGGCTCTTTAGGGTTTGGTAAGAGGAAGAGAAGGGCCGATACAAGAACTTTCATAAAATTGAATCT
Source organism: Lagerstroemia speciosa (assembly GCA_037672795.1). Taxonomy (NCBI): domain Eukaryota; kingdom Viridiplantae; phylum Streptophyta; class Magnoliopsida; order Myrtales; family Lythraceae; genus Lagerstroemia; species Lagerstroemia speciosa. Next base: position 6,399,145 of record CM075289.1, on the reverse strand, counting down.
CTTGATCTCGAACTAAAATCGATATATACCTGGGATAGGTTTCCTACTCAATAGGTCAACCTAGTTCGAAACGAACTAGTCGGCAATTCATAATATTTCTGAATAGCAGTAGTATAGGAAAAAAAAAAAAAGATTGATATAGGGTAACTTCCCGAAAGGAAAAGTATTAAAACGTCTGAGAGGTTGTCGGGCCTCAAATTGGGACTGCCCTACAATTGCATCATAATGTCCATTTTTTAGCATGTTTTGCTTGGATTGGAGGCAGATCGATGGGACGTAAAGAACGTACTCCAGCGTAACAAAATTGCGGTCTGATCATCTGCTGAGATTGCCTCCTGTCCTCGTGTGAGCTCGATGACCACGTGTCGTAGTTCTTTCTCAAGTCACGCGATAAAAGATGATGTAGATTACTGGAACACATAGGTCCACCACCATCGCCCACCGTGTTACCACGGGATGTCCCGGTAGATTTCTTCTTCCCTTCAAAAACTCGAATGTCCTTGCTGATCCCCTATGCGTGTATGTCTGTCGTCTGTCGTCTGTCATCTTGACCTGTATCCATTCCAAAAATTTAATACATAGTATATGAATTAGGTCAGGTCAAGCCCCACCAACCTCATAGTGATCCAAACCGCTCTCAGGATATCTCCATGTGTATTGAGCTTGCATTTACATCGGGAGTAAACTCACACCTAAAAATATAAAGTAAATCTCGAAATGATGAGTGAAACGAGTCTTACCGTAAGTCAATTTAAACTTTTTAGTTCATGTTGAAAACTAGGTGAAAATAAGTTTTTTTTTAACACATTTCACCCTTCGAATCTTGTGCATTAATACACACGCAAGAGCCATGACCTTAATAATAGATGACTCAACACCATCGCAGCGTCCTGCCAGGTTCCTTACACGGACACAGCTATTCCAGAAGAGGACACTCGCGGGATTGCCATTTCCACAAGAAATCAGAAGCCCCATTTAATTAAGGAACTTAGAGCTGGCCGGTACGTGTATGCGATTAAAAACCGGAAGCAAAAGCTACTTCGCGTCGTGTCGGCGGACATCGCGGAGGCAACGAAAAATGCCCGCCGGTGCACTCATCACTGGACCTCGACGAAAGAAACTCTCGTACAAGTTGGACCACCGCACAAGCAGCATGGATTTCGGAACACCGATGTGAGAGGTGTTCGGATCAGTTAAAGTAGAGCTCAATCGGTGTCGAGTGGGACCGAGAGCGATAGATTTAGGTCGGGCGGTATCTTTTTCGGGTGTAAGTATAATGCGGATGGCACTTGCATTTGGTAGTGCCTTATATACAAAATGGCATGACCGACCGAAGCTGTTACCCAACTGAGGTTTCTACTTATGTATTTCTTTTGATTATAAGTAAAGTTTCTGTTTACGTGTTAAGTCGGTTTTGTAGTAATGTGATCAAATACAGGGGAGAGTCGTTTGTATAACAGGTATATCACAGGTATTTACTTACGCGATATTACAAACTAATAAGATTTAGTTAGTTATTTTAAATTTTTCTAATAAAGCTTTTAAAATGAAAAAAATCTAGAAATAACATAATCTCATTAGTTTATGTTTATGTATTAAGTCAGTATTTTATAGTAACGTGATCAAATATGGGAGAGAGTGTTTTCTGCAATGAGTGTGTTATGTCACAGTGCTCATATGATATCATAAACTAATAATATCTAGTCATCTTAAATTTTTATTGAAACTCTAAAAATAATTAAAAAAAAAAAGAAATAATCAAATCTTAACTATCACGTGGTATACTCATTACATACAAGACTTAATTTCTCCAAAGTATGGACTAGTTAAAGTGGTACAGTTTTTTTCTCCTTAAATAAGGTATCGATCAGTTCGATAGTTATGAAGAAGACTTATGCTAGGGATATAGTTTAGTCTATTAGTGAACCGACACGGGTCGAACCCGAATTTGTAAGGGAACCCTAGAATTCTAAATATAAAGTGATTTACATTTTATTTCTCGCACGTATCGTTAGTACGCGTACTTGTAAAGGCACGGTGAGAGAATGGGGCTGGGTGGATCCACCACTATGCAATTAACCGTATGGAAGAGGCTTGACACTGACGGCGACGTCCCTCTCTATGCCATTCTATTGGCACGGTGCGGCATAAGTGACCGTGCCATTAATCCTGCGATTTTTAATATTTGACAACTGATAATGAATCGGCCCCAGCTAGCTTGTTTCCCATGCTGCTAGCTAGCCAGATAACAACGAAGGTGTCTGGGGACGAGATGTGTCGAAATAAGGCTCAGACCATGCAGGGGATTCCACGCGAGACTCCCAAGTCTCAATGCTAATCGGGCCCGGGGCACCCGCGCACCTAACATGAAATCCACGTACTCGGTAAGGCTGACTTGTAACGGATGTCATGATAAACTCACATGCGTTTAACGCATCAGTAAAAACAATTATAAATATATAACAGATTATAAATATCACGGTGTGACACGAGAAGGTATCCTATATATGTCACGGTATCGCTACGTGGTATTTTTCATATATGGTAATATTAACTAATAAAATTTAACTTTTTCCAGAAACTTTTTTTAATGAAAGCCTAAAAATAGCGATGTCATTTTATAAGATATATTCTCGTATTAGATACACGTCATCTTATATGTCATGTAATATATTACGAGAAATATTATCCCCAAGCAAACAAATCAAGGGACAGCTTTGACTTTCGAAGCCACCAATAAATGGAGAGAGCAGTATGAATGACATGGACGTCCGCAAATCGTATTGGGAGAGGATGATTTCAACGTATACGCTGCTGTCTCTCCGTGCATGCCTGTCGCTTCTCACCTGTCGTCGTGTGCGTCCGAAAACAAAGTAGCGATCTCCGTCCGACGGGAAGACAGAGATTCTCCGGTACAACCATGTAGTAGTGGCATACTTTTCTTTTAAGTTCAGTATCTATAAGTTCGATAGAGTCTTATAAATACAGAGGAATCACCATTTATGATTATCTTTACACAGTGTATATCACGTGTATATGTTCCATTTACCATTTATGATTGATTACCTGTATGTACACAAGTAAAATTATATGAAGGAGACCATCTAGAGTCACTCTCAATCTTTTATACTACGTTAGATACATTAAATATATGTAATATTAAGGTTAGGTGTCCGAGTCTCGCTTTGAACAGTATTGTTAGGAGGGTCTCTCGAGCTCGTACCGCGGCAGACACTGGCTTCTTGGATTAGACTAGGTAGCTAGTGGTACTAAGCTGGCGCAACAGTGTCAGTACTGATTTTTCAGTTTATATAATATATTTACGATCGAACATGAAAGTTAGAATATTACGTAATAGAAGTAGTTTTATTAATATTGCTGCTACTCTCCTTGTCGATTAAAAAAAAATGTTGAATAGAGTTTTCATCCCTCTAGTACAGACTTCATCTCCCACCCAACTGTGGATGAATTAAAAAGCACTGTCATGCACGACTTTTCAGGGGAAAAAAAAAAAAAGGAGTGTCCCCGCCTACCTTCCCTTGAAAATAAAAACTACCGCGAGTAATTATTAACAAGAAAAACTACCGTCAGTAACTCACTCTCTGCAATTCTGGAAATCCTTTTAACCTGCACTGAATTTCACCGTCTCAATTTGTCAACTTGGATAAATCTTCTGAGCAGCTTAAGAGAGAGGGATTCCCTATTCGTCTGCTCTATTGTCGTCTCCCCCACAGAACACGGCAGAGATCACAAGCTGCAACATAGCTACGATTACGAAGCAGGATAACTATTAATATCCGCTTCATTAATTAATGAACGTTAGTTTTTTTCCCAATCCGTACTATCGGCAACGGATTCTAATTAATTCAATTCAAACTGAACGGATCTATTAAGGATAAAATTCTTTCGCGATAGATTTTTTTCATTAACAAGATTCGAACCCAAGACCTTGTTTAATGGATAAAGACGTCATACTACCTCGACCAATTCACTCCGATAATGAACTAGTTTTGAAAACATGCTATCAGCGTATGAACACCAAATAAATGTTCAAACGCACCAGTAATCTATCATTATTCCTTTTTAAAAAAAATAAAATCTAGGGTGCAAAATTGAGGGGAACATGGCTTCAAGAAAGCTGAATGACGACAACAGATATCATTATTAATTTTTTTTTAACAAAGCCCAGATTTGTTTTATTATTATTATTATTACTACTACTACATTAACAATTTTGGTAACATTTTTTTTTATAAATAATTGTACATCCCTATATATTTTTTTACGCGAATCACCTAATATTTAAAAATTTAATGAGTTATGCAATCAATGTATATTGTTTATTCATGCATTCATCTTTTCCGTGTGTGTGTGTGTGTATATACATGGGGGAATGAACCAGAGAGTCACGGGACCAATGAAGCCTTCAACGTAGCAGAGCCCGTAGGTTGTCGCAGCCTTCATGCTTGCTCTCCCTCGATAATCTTTGAACCTCTCCATCAATCTTTGAAGCTCTTTCTGATCTCATAGTCTGCAGGAAACTTTGTGGTGCCCAAAACCGGAAATAGCTGCCTCAAGTGGCCCAAGGAGACCGGTTCTAGTTTTTTCGAAGATGAAGAGATTCTCCCAGCACTGCATTCTGATTGTCTCATGCTTGTTCGTGTGTTCAGGTCGGTCATTCCCTCTGAGAACCCGAGTTAACCGATTATTCGCTCACAATAATGCATAGGGAATGTGTTTACTTCGAATATAATTGATTCCGACCATCCAACTTCTGCTTTCTGATATTTTGCAGTACATGGCAAGGACTACCTCGTGCCTTACGATGCCTCTGCAACAACACAGGCAAGAAGCAAAACTTGTATTCCCAGGCTGTATATTTGACATTTTTAAATCTAAGGTGGACAAGATTAAAGAATAATCTTAGGTTTATAAAAAAACCGGTTATTGCTATCAAATGGCTTAGAATCTTGGGTGGAAACCGGTTCAATCTCGTAACAGTAATGCACAATGTATCTTAGCCCCTTTCTTTAGCTGTCTTCTCTAAACCCAGTTGTGTGGTTGTTTGTCCAATGCTAAACGGCTTCCTGAACCAGCTTCAAAGTTTCTTGATGTGTCTCAGTGCTTGAAAGAGCCATGGAAGCCTCAGTACGGAGGAGGGATTATATCGAACCCGGACTTCAACCTCGGCATTTCGGGTTGGGCTGCCCACGGACGGGGAACCGTGGAACCGAGGCGTTCGGTAACTAGGAATCAGTTCATCGTGGTCAGGAACAGAACACAGCCTCGGGACAGTTTTTCCCAGAAAGTCCAGATTGTCCAGGGGAATCTCTACGCCTTTTCCGGTATACTTCCCGGTCTTCCATAATCCATGGACTTGGTTACTTCTGGAGACATTCTTGCCAATCTATTGAGAAACAATTCCTTACCCTTTCGATTTGGGACTGGCGTAAATTAAATGGTCACCCGTGAACTTACTGCAGCTTGGGTTCAAGTCAGCTCCGGGAACGATCAGGCCGTGGCAGTCGTGTTTCGAACCCGAGACGGTGACTTTGTGCGTGGTGGACATACATTAGCCAAGAAGGGGTGCTGGTCTCTGATAAAAGGAGGCATAGCAGCAAACTACACGGGTCCCATCGAACTTCTCTTTGAGGTAAAAAAGCGCAGTGAGAACATTCAAACTCAGAGTAAATCAGCATTGTTCTTGTAAAAGCAAGATCATTTTCATTATCTATCCGATGCCAAATTCAATTCTGAGCACCACTCTCTACAAAATGCTAAAAGTCCATTTGGTTTGTTTCTCGGACATATGTAGAGTGCAAACACTTCGGTCGAGATTTGGGCCGATAGCATCTCATTGCAGCCCTTCACAAAACAGGAATGGATGTCCCACCAGGCTCTGAACATAGAGAAGGTAACCCGGAATTTCTCCATCGTTAGAGCACCAATCCGATGCCCGGATGATATAAACATGGTTAGATTGTTGCAGATGCCAATGTTAAATGAGAACTATTGTTGCAGACCCGAAAGAGAAGGGTCAGATTCCGGGTATCCCATCGGAACGGAACCGGAATGGAAGGTGCCAAGCTATCCATCAGGCAAGTCCGAGCAGACTTCCCTTTCGGGTCCGGGATAAACTACCACATCCTTGAGAGCGAGGCTTACCGGCAGTGGTTTGCATCGAGGTTCACAGTCACGACCTTCACGAACGAGATGAAATGGTACAGCACCGAGAAGCATCAGGGCCAGGAGAACTACACGGTCGCGGATGCGATGGTGAAGTTCGCCAAGGAGCACAACATCTCCATCCGCGGCCACAACATCTTCTGGGACGACCCCAAATACCAGCCGGAGTGGGTCAAGAACCTCACCGGAGACGAGCTCAGGGCAGCGGCGGACCGCAGAATAAATTCGGTCGTGTCCAGGTACAAACGTGCTCATATATTATATATATATATATATATGTATTCAGAATTATTATAGGCAATTCATCGTACCACTGAGTAAGCCTCGGCTGCTACAACCACGGTTCGAGGTTGAATCCCAGCGCAGCCTGCTTAGGATTGTGGACAGCACTGGCAGAATCAGAATCGGTTGGAAGTTGGAACACATCCTGTCGAGTAGATTTCATGTAAAAATTGATGAAAGTCCAGTTGCATCGAATAATGAATCGAGGAACCGGTTAGAACAGGTTCCAGAGTAGATAATTGATTTCAATCGGCTATAATTTTCTCGTTTCAAGCTCTAATTTTTATGTTGTTAAATTCTAATTCGATTAATTTTCATTTGAGATAATAGTTGCGTATGTTGAATTGATTTATTATATTTCAAATGTTAATAGAATTTAGAAATAAATATGTATTGGCAAAGCTATTATAACGAGTAGACAAAAGGGACAGATTTCGATGGAGACCCGAAACTTGTTATATAATACAGTTTCAAGTAAAGTACGGTTCTTAACTCTATAAGGTAAGGTTTGGATCTCAAACTTAGGAGCCGATTGATGCCGTGATCCTTCGATCCTGAATGTACCAAATTAACTTTGACTGATAACATGGCCTTTTTGATTGTTAATTAACTGGGAAAAGGTACGCGGGAGACTTGATCCACTGGGACTGCATGAACGAGAACCTGCACTTCCGGTTCTACGAGGACAACCTTGGCGACAACGCGACGGCAGTGTACTTCTCCAAGACGCACTGCCTCGACCCGAAGCCAATAATCTTCATGAACGAGTACAACACCATAGAGTACAGCGGCGACCTGGTTGCCGCGCCTGTGAACTACAAGAACAGGATGCAGGAAATCCTCTCCTTTCCCGGGAACGGTGACGGGCTGATCGGCGGGATCGGGTTGCAGGGCCGTTTCGCACCTGGTCAGCCAGACCTCGCCTACATGAGGGCCGGACTCGACATTCTCGCCACCACCGGGCTGCCCATTTGGCTTACGGAAGTCTCTATTGGCATAGGTGCAGATCAGGTAACCATAACATAATACCGTTGCGTTGTGCTTAGCTTACTCGCAACCCATTCCTTTGTATTTAAGTTTAGGAGCTTTTAAACGTACATGGGCTTGATCTTCTATAGGATCACTACATGTTTTTATGGTGTCATAGTATGCTACAGTGTGGATTCGCACGTTCCCAGACCCGAGTGTCAAATTTATGATCATTATATTAAAAAAAAAGCTTGAAATCAGAAGAAAAATGTTTGAATCGTGATTAATGAATCGAGTATAGAGTAGAAAATATGGGTCGTAAGTTCTGTTCGTGGTCGATTAGTTGTCCCCTTCTCGTGGGTATGGAAGAAAAATGCCGCCCGCCTCTACTGGGTACCAACAAAAAATATTCTATTTAAAGTCAGTTGTTGAGAGCTGATATGTAATAAGCGTAAGCTGTGTTATCATGCAAGAACTGTATTCTCGACTAAAAGTGAATTTTTCCCTTGAGATTTAACCGATTTAAAGTTTCGAACGCATTATTCATTGATATCCTTTTACTCGCCCACGAGCACCAACAGGCCCAGCACTTGGAAGATGTCCTGAGGGAGGCCTACGCTCACCCGGCGGTCCAAGGGATAGTGATGTTCGCCGGCCCGGCCTTTGCCGGCTTCAACGAGACCGTCCTGGCCGACCTCGACTTTAACAGCACGGCTGCCGGAGAAGTAGTCGACAAGCTCATCTGCGAGTGGAAGTCGGACATCCAAGGAGCCGAGACCGACTCCGAGGGTCTCTTCGGGGCATCCCTTTTCTATGGCGAGTACGAGGTCACGGCGACCCACCCGATCACGAACAAGTCCTACGGTTCTTGGAGGATCCAGGTGGCAAAGGAGGAAGAGAAGCAGAAGGAGGAGGAGGAGGAAGGTCTTGGAGGAGCTTTCCATCTGATGGTGGACTGAGCTCTGGTCTTACACTAATTGTAGGAGTTTAGATGAAAGAGATAGATTTAATAAACGAGCGCTGTTTAAGGTACGAATAAAAGTGCCGTCTACTAGAAAAAGAGATATTAGTATAGTTGGTATTACTCTTATCCTATGACCTGGATACCTTGAGCTCGATGTCACCTGTGAGACTGAAAACAAACAAAACAATCTTAGAAATAACTTAATCTTATTGATACTATATTAGCATTGTCATGTAATGGTGTGATAGTTTTGATCTCATTTTTAATTTCCTAAAATGCCCATAATTGCTATATCTCTAATTATAATAACCAACGGATCAAGATTGCTTTTTAAACATATATGAATTTAGGGACGCACGGGTGGCGGTCGCCTTGTATACTCGGGAAAATTTCGTAAAATTCTTTACACATTCAACTCAATTTTTAATATTTCTTGATGAATTATCTTATCTCGCCTTCCTTGAATTCTCCATATTTCTCTTCCATTAAGTTTTGCCAGGTTTGAACAGATTTTCCGAATATGTCCCTACTTCTACGTAGACATATTCCAGGAGAACCGCCAGATTGCTTTTGCTACCAGACTCACTCAGTCCGTCCATAAGCTTGCACGCGTGTTCCTGCATATCGTAAGGTTTAGTCAGGCAAAAGAAACGAACAAATGACATCGGATTTTTTGTCCCTCCAAGGGTCAACCCAATTGGTGAGCAAGACTCTCCTTACTTCCCACGTTAAAGGTTCAATCTCTCCGTGGCACGAGCCTGTCAGGATTTATCATGACTTATCATGCACATGTGGTTTATGGGTTGTTGCGTGTGCTCTGAGGAAGAAGTGTCGCAACCACCGCTAGTTGGGTCCGGAAGGCGCTCAGATAACTTGGTTATAAAATTAAAAAAAAAATTGACATAGGATGTTTTGCAGCCTAGTAGAAACATCAAGAAATCGGACAATTTCCTAAAGGCATCCGTTTACAAAGATGTCAATAGATTCCATGGACATGGGCGATACGGACTGCACCTCTTCTGTACAAAGTGGATGTTTCCGGGATGCTTCCTTTCAATTTCCCGATGCAGACTGGTGTCTCGTTTCGCGACAATCGGATTCCATCCATTTTCCGAAAAATAATTACTAATTACCTTTTTAATTTTTTAAAAAAAAAATGGCACCGACCGTTCTTTCATCCCAATTTGGAATGCAATTAGATTCTTACCTACCTTACTAGTTTAGAAAAATGAGTTCGATCCGGTGACATCGTTCTTGATTAATGATCGAGACCATCGATTCGATTCCATCAGCATTCCTTCACACGTGCTTTTTATTCGTTTGTTTCCTTATATTGTCTTTTATTCTCGTGGATGTAACCAAAAAAAAAAAAGTGATGAAACATCATAATATAAATTTCAAAGATTCTCCATGCCAGACAGTAAAAATTTGTCTCTCAAGAAAAATAGAGATTTAAAACAAGATTTAGTAAAAGTAAATTAAACTCGATCCTTCTACGTTCTCATCATCCACAACAAACTTAATGGGACGATACGTATTAGCCTTTCCGGCATGTGTCGTCTGTTATTCAGATATTCAACTATAATTTTTCTCCGGTATAGTTTATTCCTCTGTTTTGTTTCGTCTGTCTTGAAAAACGTGTACATCTACTGCATTTGGAAAGCAAAGAGAAAAGCATCGTTTCTTTCGTCCACTATTCCCTCGGAACAGAAGATCTCAGCTGGTATCAAATTTGAAGTTAGGTTCAAATTATTAGAAATTAAGGATTTATTAAAAAAAAAGAATTAGATCATATGAACTCGTAAAATTACTCGATAATTGAGGTGTGTCCCAATAATCGTATTAATCTATCTTTATTTTTTATGTCTGTGAATTCTGAATATTTGTATATATTCCCCACAAATTTAGTAATTAAGGAGTATTGACCGGATTTATAAAAAATTCTCGAAAAGATTATGTACAATAGATTAATCTTTTATTCATATATATATATATAAATATATTCTTTTATGATGAAAATTTAGCTTGGAGAGTTTTACCCAGTTGACTCTCCCCGATTATAATTAAATTAATCAAATTTTATAAAAATTTTAAATATTAGTGATTTATACGGAAAAAAATATATGTATAAAAACCGGAAGCAAAAAAGAAATGTCCATGGCGGGACAGAGCGGCACCTAGCACTTTAACAGGTCATCGGACGATGTCGTACAGGTAAATCTGCGGCTTTTCAACTTCAAGACAGCTAATCACTGGCACGTGAGGCTCACCGCCCTATGGAACAACAACAGATACGAGCCGAACTGCAAAAGCACTGGCCCTCAGAAGTCACCGAACCCAGACGGCGCGTGAAGTGGAAAGTGCACGCTTGTCATTTTGTCTCTTCCATGAGCTTGATTAATCAGTTGCTTGCTGTTTGTCAAGCTAGCAGAACTCATCCTCGTTTAAGTGATAAAATATTTATTTATTTTAAAAAAATTATATCAAAAGAATTTTATCATTTAATAAATTAATTTTACTCAAATTGATTTAGTCAATAATTTAAAAAGTTTTTAAGTATCAGTGATATACACTTGAATTAACAAATCGGGTGTAAAATCGCCGATTCAAATCTCCTTGCTTCGCTATATATTTATTTAATAAAAAAGTGTTTTTTTCTGTTTTTTTAAATTAAGTCAAGTAAATAATTTATATGAAGAAGCTCGAAATAAATAAATACCCTTGGTTTTGATCCATAAAGTCAGAAAACTAAAAATATCAGTTTATCAGGAAAAAAAAGGGTTTATCAAAGAATTTAAAATTTGAATGAGCAATTATTATATAGAAAAAAAAAGGTTTTTTAAGGGTTTTATTTTATAACTAGTACTTCTTTTTTCAATAGATAAATTAATTATTTTTTACATTATTATTATATCTGAAAATATTAATTTAAATATATAACATTGATTAGCAACGTTGATAGATAGATGAGATTAAACTCCTCGTGTCGTCGAAGCTTTTGATTTAAACGGAGAGGGAAGAAGAAGAAGAAGAGAGCTCTGTCAGATTTCTCCCGCATCGATCAAACCCGAAATCCCTAATTTTCCTTTCGTTTCGTCCTCTTCTTCATCGTCTCTGCTCTGCTTCGTGGAAGAATGGGGCTGTGGGAAGCGTTCCTCAATTGGCTTCGCAGGTAACAGAATCATTATCTCTTTGCATCTTTTGGCTTCTGGCATCTACCTCCTTTTGGATTCGACGAAAGGCGCTGGAGGGGAAGAGATTCAACCAGAAGGAGGGAGCTGATGACGTTCCGTTCCGTGATGTTACGAATTCGTTTCGATCAATCATTTGTTCCCTTTGGATGGGTATATAATTCAAGTTTGGATTTTCTTGGTACTGACGTGATGGAAACAGCTTCGAATTTAACCGTTGAAATTCGCTATAGTGTGGGTGGAAATTGATTGAGCTGGGTCACGTTCCTTAGAGCTTCTGTAATGTGGGATTTTCTGATGATGGCCTTGCAAACTTCACTCTGCTCAATCGGAGTGCTGATAGAATGGGAATTGTTCAATCATCAGGGCGCTGTTGGTGAACTCGAGCTTTTGGGGCCATGGATTGGTAGGAATTTATTAGGTGTCCTCTGTTCCACCCAATTGGGTAGAAAATCAATCACTACTAGCCACGGGGGGTTCCAGTGGGAAGTTAGTTTCATTACATGGGAATTCTTTTACTTGTTATTATTAGGATTCCTCAAGCAAAATGATAGCTAAGGGAATCAGTAATCTTTTTTGCTTGGCATTCAGCGTTACCTGCTTGGTTCTTCATGCCCTTCTTATGTATTAAGATTACTTGGGGTCACATGTTACCCTACAAGTTTGTATACTGTTTCCTTAGATGGGAGGTGATGATTAGTGTCACCCATCCTTTTTCCCTATAGTAAGGTTGTCCAATTGATTTTTATGTTATAATATGTCTAAACCTTGTGGACGACTGATCATATTGACTAACACCTGTTTCTGATCAGCAGAGAAAGGCTACATCAGTGAAAGTTTTTTTATTTTATTCTGTTGCTCACTCTGCTTGCTTGATGTTGCTGTCAACTGCATGTTATTCTTGAATTGAGATCAATGTCCCTGTTGCTCCTTTCTTGCAGTCTGTTTTTCAAGCAAGAAATGGAACTATCACTGATAGGCCTTCAGAATGCTGGGAAAACATCTCTTGTAAATGTCATTGCAGTAAGTAATACTTTGATGCAATTATTGTTCACTTGCAATATCTTTTTGTCCTTTGTGTCAACTTTTGACCCCAACTGGTGCTCTTTGCTTCTTTATGTTACTTCAAGACCGGTGGATTTAGTGAAGATATGATTCCAACGGTATGTCTCTTTATCTGAATATCAAATGATTCACTGATGCAGTTATGTTACATGGACTGATACCTATGAACTTGATGCAGCAAACAAATAGTTTGCTATGCGTCTCTTCTTATCAACATGGAATGCAATTTTTAAAGTGCACACATTCATGAACTGTTTAGTTCCTTGATATCACGCGAAGATGCAGTCCCTTTTTACCTGTGTGCATTGCATGTAAAATGTAGTTCTGTGGTTGAGGCTGAAAATATCTGGAGAAGCTTTGTTTTTTATAATTTATGAACCAAGTTATGCCCTTTTAAGTAGAAATTGGATGATTTGACCCTTCGTCAGAACTCTCAGAATGGTGGATTGCTACTTTTGATAGCTACTTACATTTGTTGAAGCACCTTGTTTACAGGTTGGATTCAACATGAGGAAGGTTACCAAAGGGAAGGTCACGATAAAGCTGTGGGACTTGGGTGGCCAACCTAGGTTTCGAACCATGTGGGAGAGATATTGCCGTGCAGTTTCAGCTATCGTGTATGTCTTCCAACGGTCGAAACAATGCTCTATCATGATTTTGATTCCTTCCAGAATTTTTAATCAAGTTACAAACTTCGGTTCCTGTCTTTGACTGTGCAATTAATGCTATTGAAGTTACGTGGTCGATGCTGCTGATCATGAGAACTTAAGCGTCTCGAGAAGGGAACTTCATGACTTGTTGAGCAAGTCCTCTCTCAGCGGCATTCCCTTGCTTGTACTTGGTAACAAGATTGATAAGCAAGGAGCATTAAGCCAACAGGACCTGACGGAGACTATGTAAGTATAGAATCAGAATATCGTAAATAACGGACTCGGTTAGATATACCAGAAGCAGTCTCTTTTGCCTGTTAGAACCTTGCCTCTATCTTGCTTGTTATATAACAAAGTTGATTTCTTGTATTCTCCTCTACAGGGATCTCAAGTCCATCACCGACAGAGAAGTTTGCTGCTTCATGATTTCATGCAAGAACTCCACGAACATCAACACTGTTATCGATTGGCTTGTCAAGCATTCCAAGTCGAAGAGCTAACTCCATTGTCAAGCATCGGTCAGCCAGTGGTGGAGTTTGAAAAGATTCTTGTTCCAGTGGATTCTTCCTCATTTCGTCCAAGTTTTATAAGTACAGATCGAGTCTGACCCGTATTTTTCTTGTTCCTGATTGTTTTCAAAGAGAGAGTATCGTCTTGTTTGCTTCTGATCTTCTCGTCTCAACCCCTCATTACCTTATTGTTTCATTGCAGAGACCTCTGTATGCTTTCTTGTGCAGCTTAGAGAGTGGAGTCTGTACTGTACTCTTGAGACTTGTTCAGTATAAGTAAACTCTTTCTGCGTTACTGTGTTATAAGAGAGAAGCTCAGACAACCTACCTTCATCTTCTCTAGCACTGTCTGTCTTGTCTCTGCTCTGCTGTATGAACAGTTTATGGCTGACTCAGTTTTCTTGTAGTAGAGAGAATCGTGCTGCTAGAGACATCCATGCAGAGGTTCCCACCTGCAGTTCATTTGAAACAAAGGGATCCTAACATGCCAGGAATACGTAAATTGCATTAATACGATGGGGAAGATTTTGATCGTATTCTTCCGATGTGCTCAGCAGCAAGTGCGCTTTTGGGACAGCCTGTGTTCCTTCTGCATCGATACACCGGGGGGAGTACACATTAACTGTGCGGTTATGAGTTAAGTTACTTGAAACCACATCTATCCTCGAGGCAGCCACGAAAGCGGCAGCGAAATGCCTTTATTGTCGAAGGAAAGAACTTATTTTCATGTTCAGCTCAGGAAAGTTTATTTCTAAATCCTATTATTTTGGATTGCAGGAGATCATGTTCGGAGTTCTCGGCCTTGGAGCGCGGTGATCATTCTCCAAATTCTATGACTGTTCACCGTTTCCATTCTCCAAGTGAAATAGGCAAGCGATGGACGACATCCAAACATACATAAGTCCTTGCTGCTTGGTCGTGGTGGAGATCAACATATGCTGGAGAATATGCTCCGATTTAGAACATCCTTCATAGCAGTGCAATTCCTTTTGTCGAGAAAAGATGCAGTCGTTAAATCGATTTGATTCATTCAGTCAGTGTCGATTAACTGAATCAGCTTTCTTCACCAATTTATGATGTCATTGTGATCATTGACCAATTCCATGGGTTCTTTTTCTTACCAAAAGTCGAGTTCGAAAACTCATGTTATTATTGAACCAAACTACAGAGACAGAGAGAAGAGGATGGAATTCATCAGGAACTGACTGAGGAGAGGAGACACCACCCAACCCGTCAATGGAATTGGACTAAACCTATCAAACGACTGTACCGACCAAGCGGTCTTCGACCCGGACACCTTGACACGAAAGAATCCAAACCGAACTCCTCCTCCTCTAATCGCAGCAGGCCTCCAGCATACAGCAGCAGCACACAGCAGCTAAACTGCAACAGTTTGCCAAATTTTTTCAGTTCATATACATTTGTTAAAACACGTCCGCAGTAAATCTGACTAGACCATACAAAAACAGGATATCACACACCATGTTTTTGGCTTTTATACGTAATAGAAAAAACAAATATTTTTTTAAAAAAATTGATCCATCGACGGAAATGTTCCTTTTGCACAATTTAAACCGGACCTTGACAAAATTTACACAATTTTAATATAAACATTGTTCAATTTGTTAAGATAATGATTCTAACATTAAATAAAATTAATTTTAAATATATAATTATCTAATTCAATATATATAAAACAGATGCAGTGGGGTCAGGGGAAAGGTTTAGACCCGACTTGACCTATGCATCTCATTTCAGCGTGAATTGTGTCAGACCCACCCCAAGTTGAGTCGGGAGGACCGTGCCGGCCAAAATTGCTATATGATAAAATTGTTATTTATTTCGCATGAAATACTTTTTTTTACCATTATTTGATGCAAATGGCCATCTTTTTTTTTTTCGATAGAACAATTTTTTTTTTTATTTTCACGGAATTGACATCTCTCCGTATGTATGCATGTACGTTAAGGGCTGTTAGCTTGTTCCCATAAACTGTTGAGCTGCAATGATAAGCCACTCGTACGTAATCTTCTCCATAGAAATTTTTGCACTAACTCACGATCACTAAGAACTATCGATCGATATAGAAAGAGAGATTGGGATTGAAACGCACCATCCTGCTAAGATTCCTTTACTCGCACCACCACCCTGCTGCTGCTGCGGCGCGGGGGGCGGCTGGATGTAGGTAACCTGAGGGGCGACCGGTGGAGTATAGGCCTGCTGAGGCGGCATCGCTGGACCTGGAGGAGGATACCCCGCTTGAGGAGGATATCCCGCTTGAGGAGGATATCCTGGTGGCGGGTAGGCGTCCTTCCCACCTGTTCACTCGAAACCAAAACAGGTCAGATTCCGTCTAAACAACAGAAGATCGTGCCACCGGAGCCGCCAAAAACTCCAGGACAGAACGCGACCGTGGCCGCATTGGTACCATTACTGAACAACGCCGGAGACTAACGACAGAGCCAGAACGACAACAGATTCAGAAGTCAAAATTCTATAAGAAAGTAACGTAAATAATCCAATGGGATAAAATTCTATAGAAAAATAATATGAAGAATTCATGAGTTATAATTCAATAAAAAATTGAATAAAATCAAGCGAAATTTGGATGGAATCTTATGTAATTTCCGAGTTTGTGGATGACCAGCCCGCAACGCCAACGGATCATCGCTCGGAGACTGACCTGGCTGCATCTTCGCTAACTCCGACGGAGAAGAAGACCGCGCTCTCTCCGCTGCCGCACGAGATAGCAGAAGAAGTAAGCTCTCTGGAGAGAGAAACAAGACAGAGAGACTGCGAACGAGCAGAGCAGTCGCTGCGGGATGTGAGATGGTGAAGGGCATGCGCTCAGCGCATATATATGCACCCACACAAAATATAATATAATATTTAAACAATTTTTAACTAAATATATGTGATCTTTTTTTCTTCCCTCCGAAGGCTAGTGGGTTCCTGTGAGCTGCTCCGCGGTTGTACGGGAAATGATGACGAGAGGAGCTGTGATTAAGCCACGTCACAGAGGAGGCCGGGAGGGTGACGTGGATGCATCCCGGCGGCCTGATGGGAAAGAATTAGGGTGGGGGTTGAAGCAGCTGAAAAATTTGAGGGAAATGTTTTTGGTAATTCTCGTCAGATTACAGTAATTTGCATTAAAGGAAGGGAGTTAAGGAGAGCGCGTCCTGCACGCGTAAGCAGAAGTCATCTAATCGAAGTTTGCCAAAGTCCAGCGTGGATGAATACTACCCTCAAGAAATTCTTAAATAATTTTACGTTAATATTTAATATAAAAATATTAGTTAAATTATAATAAATAAATAAATAAATTAGTACCAAATAATTAAATAATAATTTTAATTATTACTAATTAATGTAATCTAATTAGTTTTTCTCGTTGTATCACCGTAGGATAGAGCATCTACGATTTTTTTTTGACTCAGAGTTTTGATTTTGTATTTTTTTGATAAGTGGTTTGTCAGCTTATTGAAAATGTTAAAATTACATACAACTTACCAAAGTTAATTGATTGATGTGCTAGAGTGTCGTGTTCCATTAACAAAAGTTTCGGGTTCGAGTCTTGTGAATGAAAATAATTCACTTGAGAGAAATTTGCCCCTTAGTGGGCTCTCCTGACTCGAATGTGATTAGTCATGGCCCGTTGGACTTACAGATACTAATGATTTGAATCGAAAAAAAATTACATAAAAATTTTATTTATAAATGAAATGTAAAATTATGGTATCTGAAAAATAATAGATTTAAAGTATGGTAAGGGTAGGTAAGATAATGGTAAGAATAAATGTAATTAAAAAATTCAGTCAATTTTGGATATAAGATTATAGTAACCATATCACAAATTTATGACTTATGCAATGTTAAATTACAACCTGGTTGTTGGACTGATCTCCTTCCCTTCCTCTCTTTCCTTCGCCATTAAGGTTTAAATCAGGACTGTTCTTCGCCATTAAGGTTTAAGAAAATTAGATTAGGTTCTTCTTCCTGTAAAAAAATATATAAAAAAAAAAATTTAGGTAATTGCATTTTTCCCACAAAAGAAACCATTGATCTAGAAGGAGTAGACGGATTCGTGGATTAATCCATTGTCTGGATGGATGCAAAAGGAGGGGAAGGGAATATATCAGAATTTTTCTATCTTATTTGGATGGAGAAAGTCTCGTCTGTAACTGATATATCACGTGACAGTATTTATTTGGTGTCACAGATTAATAAATTTAAGTCATTTATAATGTTTTTTCCCTTGTTTTTAGGGTTTTATTACAAAAATTCTTCAAATAGTTGAATATTAATAGTTTGTGAGTACCGTCACGTGATATACTCGTTAGTCTTACGTGTCCCCGTGAGAGGTTAGCATCCGCGTTTGGGGTCGTGGTGACACGCTCGAAGATTACTCACAGGATTTGCAAGAACCTGCTAGAGCGTGGCGATCCCCGTGCTGCCACGAGCTGACATGATCAGCCGGTGGGGGGAGAAGTCCTCGATCTACATCATTCCGGGTCCAGTCTCGGTCTCTCGAACGTGAAAAGTATAAGCATCCAGAGGTGATTTTACGTGCATCTGATTTTCCGAAGCAGATCGAAAAGCTGATCCGTAGCAGTAACTACGAATGAGAAAGCACGGGGAGAAGAAGAATTGCTGCAAATACAAGCTTTTCGGTCACTTTTCTTCTACTTGTCGAGTGCAGTGCACCATCAATGGACGAGGAGGAGAAGACCAGCAGGGTTTCAAATTTCATGGTATCGGAATGGCATCGGTACGTCTTGAGGCACCCGTTGATGCTTAATTACCGGATTCCTCCCGAGCCAGAATTTCATGGTACGATCATAAATTCGTAAGCTACATCTTTCGGGAAAAAATCTACGAAGAAATGGACAAGGAAGAGTTATTTTTTGAGTTATATGCACTGTGCAGACACGGACGGGTTGAGGTTGACAACATCAGGACAAATTTCCTTGCAGAACGATGTTGCTCCTCATTTATTCATAAGAAAGTCTTGTCTTGTCAATTCTGTTCAACAGAAGAGTCAACATGATCAGCCTTCGGAGGATTACTGTTTCTTGCTCCTCAGTGCAATCAGCCTCGGCCCATCATTCTCTTTTTTTTTGGTTTGGTTTCCCACCCGGTGTCCGGTACCCGAAGGCTGGCCGACTAATCCGGATTCGGGGTACTGTCGGGCGGTTTCCCGGGGACCCCTCCCAAGAAGGTCTGCTGCGTTCACAGGGGCTCGAACCCGGCACCTCTGCTTAAGCGACACAAGCCCCTTCCACTTGCGCCAACCTTCGTTGGTGGCCCATCATTCTCACTACAGGCAACGCAAAGACTTCAGCTGACCAATATCGATCGACGTAAAAAATCTCGAGATTTTTTTTGCCTGGCACGGTCTTATAGTATGAGTGGAAGAAAGTTGCAGCATAGTCATTCGTGTCAAAATGGGTTTAGATCAGAAACCCATCACGTACATATAGCATGTTAGCATATGTAAGTGGATCGTATCCAAATAGCCTGTCTTTTAATCGAGTTGACCTGCCTAACTAATAATATATCTAAAGCCCTGATAGCTTTAATGCGGTGCATCGTTCTTCCCTGAGATTCAACATCATTGGTTTAGGTCGTTCCATGGTTCTTTCAATTTGATATTGCCCGTGAAATTCATGAAATTCGCTGACCCTCCAAAAATCTGTCCGTTTTGTTCCGGACATTTGACAACGTCCTCCCTGGGGCGAGGCGTCTATTCTCTGTCTCTCTCTCGCAACTTCTTGCTTTCTTATCTTCCTGGAGAAAGGGGAGGGGAGAACAGACAAAAAAGTGAGAAACTCCATAGCTGCAGCTGCAAGAAGCTGTAAAAGATCAGATGTAGAGTCAGAGAGAACAAACAGTGAGAAGCGCAGAACGGAGGAGCCATGTCACCGCGCACCAATACCCTAGAGCCATGACAGGCCAGACGCTCAACATATTCCAGATCTCCCGATTCCCTCCCAGGAAGCCCACCTCCGATGCAGTCGCCGCCGGCGGCCCCTCGCTGAACCACGGCCACCCCCGCCATGCCCACGCCGGAAGAAAACTCCGCTTCTAGCCTCTTCTGCGGAGAGGACGCCGGCGAGGTGGTCTCTTCCGACCTCGATTCCCGGATCTTCTGCCACCCGCCGCCGCCGCCGCCGCCTGAGTCGCAGTCCCGCACTCCCCATCCGCCGCTGTACGATGCGACTGCAGTAGGAGACCTCGTCAAGCGCGAGTCCCAGACCTTGCCGCAGGGGGACTACCTCCAGCGCTGCCGCGGCGGCTCCGTCAACCTCACCGCCCGGCAGGACTCCGTCAGCTGGATCCTCAAGGTCAACCTCACGGTCTCCTCCTTTCCGATTTATATTAAACTATCGAGCAGTGTGGTTTGATTATCCTTCGCATTCGCTTGTATTAAATTACCGGGCAAGAAATAATCAACTTAAGCGTCAATAAAGGTGCACGCTCACTATCATTTCCAGCCAGTCACGGCCGTGCTCGCCGCCAATTACTTCGATCGGTTCCTCTCGGCCCACTCTCTTCCGGTGAGAACCAATTCTGGGAAGTCCACGATACCGTTCCGATTGTGAACAGAATCAGAACTAACCAATGGATTCGACCTTGTTTATTGACAGGAGAACGAGAACGGGTGGCCGTTTCAGCTCCTATCGGTGGCATGCCTGTCGCTAGCGGCGAAGATGGAGGAGCCGTACGCGCCGCCGCTGCTGGACCTCCAGACATGCGGTCCGAAGTTTGTGTTCGAGCCGAAGACGGTCCAGAGGATGGAGCTCCGGGTCATGGCCAGTCTCGACTGGCGGCTCCGCTCAGTCACTCCATTTGATTTCCTTCACTTCTTCGTGCCGAAGATCTCAAGCCCTTCCTCCTCAGCTGGACCTCACCCATCATCGCCCTCCCAGATCTTCACCTCGGCCTCCGATCTCATCCTGCGCTCCTCGCGCGGTAATCGTCCCGAACCAGTGTTAATAGCCATTCTTCATGCAAGAGAATACAAATGTTATAGTTGATTGCTCTGTTGACAAATAATTGGACGTATGGCAAATATGCAGTGATCGATTTCTTGGGATACCGGCCGTCGGCGATAGCGGCTGCGGCGGTGCTCCTGGCTGCCGGCGAGGGCTCCGAATCGCACGCTGCATTTCACGAGAGCGTGAACAGGGTAAGTTTTTTTTCCAAACTCTCCGGGCCTCAAATACAGATTTCTGATTCTTTTGGGGTTGGAATTCGTAATTGTTTATTCCTGAAGGACCTTGGTGAAATTTTAGAATCCTAGAAAGACGTGTAATTTTCTTTGTTTTGCCTTTTTTTTTTTGAATTTCTTTTTCCTGGGGGGATAGGAAATGGTGGGGAGCTGTCACCAACTAATGGAGGAGTACCTGGTGGACACGTGTCCCGCGGCCGGGCTCAAGGCCGCCGAACCGGAGCCGCCTGCGGAGCTGCCGCCGAGCCCGGCCGGCGTGCTCGATGCCGCCGCATGTGGGAGCTGCGACACGCGGTCGGAGAACCGCGGCTCCAGAAGCGTAGCCGAGCCGTTGCCTCTCAATAAGCGGCTCCGACCCTCCGCACCGGATGTACCGGAACCTTAGATAGGACCTCCAATCATCTCCCTTCTCTCTTTTTTTCCCAGTATTTTTTCCCGTTTCTGTCGTCAACGAGGGGGGGAAAGGTCAATAACATTTTTGTCTTTATGTTTTCTGCATTAGTAAATGGATGGTCAAGACAGGGGGGGGGGGGATTCTGGTCGTAGGAGAGAGAATTTTGACAATTATTAATTATTAAAATATTTATGTGACAAATAATACTCGTATTTATATAATAATTTATTAATTGTGGGTATATGGTGAGCCATGGAAATTACTGTTTTCTCCTCCGTGCTTCTCATGATGTTGCTATTATTGTAAAAAAAAAAAATCAATATTTCAATCATGTTATGCTATGTGTGAAGACATGGATTTTAATTGTATTGTGTGAACCATCTAACATTACACCTTTTTTTTTTTCTTTTCAATAGCTATGATGTGTGTTTCGTCATAAGATGTATCGTAATTTCGGATTACAGTGAATTTCATATCATAGAATGTACTATAAATTAGTGTTAAATTGCAAATTCTATTAATTTGAATGGGATGCTCGGTTCCATGTCTCGGCCTCGTGTCTTGGAATTGATACATGATACGTGTAGATTTTGGAAGGAAGGAGGTGATTTATGGCGAGGTATGCTGCGAGATTGGAGTGATATTTCATATTTGATTTACATTATCATGATATTTTATCAAAACGCGTAAATTTCGGAACCAATGTTTGCCAATCGTGTTCGTTTTGCACCGTCCAACGGTATTTGAAAATTTAATATTTCATACTAATTGATTTACTAAGGAATAATTGTTTTTTCAATTCAATTTTTTTTTTCATTTATAACATTAAACTTGAGAAAGGATGCGGACTGTATTAAATAGCTCACGTGCAGAAAATATTCGTTGCGATTCATGATCACGTGTAAATTAATCAGGAGCAGGAAACATTTTTTTTAAAAAAATTCGTATCCTGTCCTACTGGGACAACGGCAGTTCGTACGTATAAACGTAGTACGTAAGGGAGAGAGAGCTCGTCGGAGTGATGACGTCGGCATGAGGTCTGCCTGCCACGTAAAAGATGACATGGCCACGCCGTTTGAGACTTCGTGGAATGGAGGGAAGATGAGGGATCTGGTTGGGAGACAGTGCCCTGAGCGAGAGAACATCAATCACAGCCGTCCAGCTGTTCTGTCTCCATCAATGAAGAAAGGAAAATGTTATAGTAACTGATAACTAATCTTGTCATAAAAACTTTAATGTAGTTCGAAAGAAGAAGAAGAAGAAGGGGTTTCTGTATTTCAGTTTCTGGTATATTTAATGATTTAAATTAAAGAAAAAAATTTGATAAGTGATAAATATTTTTTAATTATTTATAATCCGACTTTTAAATTTTGTCGGGTGGGTGGGGCCGGCGAGGGGACAGTGCAGTGTTGAATAGTTGTGGGTGTAGCCCACCCTCCATGTCACATCAACCGACCGCTGCTTCGTACTGTTAAAACAGAGCCTATATCCCTACCCCGTCTACGAGGCTATAACTGCCTTGCTGCCCCCTTATTTATGATTTCTTTGTTTTTACCCCCTGAAAACTCATCTTTGACAACCGACTGCCTTAATTTTTCACTCTCTCTCTCCACTATTAGCCCCTTTAGCTGATATGTGGCGGCTCTCCGACTATCAGACGAGGAGAAAAAAACGCCCGAACGGGTGCATCGGCTCCACCATGTTAATGTGATATTTCCTTTCAATCAGTATTTAACATCAGTATTTCTGATGGCTAGGTGTTCGTCAATGTCATGCCATTGCCATTGCCATTCTCGGAAAACATTGAGGGTGGCACAGAAATGGAAAAAAAGGAAGTGAAAATTACTTGGTGCTGGTGTTTGTGGACTGTGTGTGTTGGTCTGTCCAATTCCACTGCTGCATGGGACAGTTGCATGAGTTGTTCTTCGGCATTCGGTTAGTAGAACGAATGGCAGGTTCATATCGCTTCCGGGTTCATGGCAGGTGCGTTGAATGGCTTTCGTTTGATGCATGGGATCGACCGGAAGATCGAGCCCAGTGAAATATTCAGGGCTTTGAATGTAATGAAGTTGTTGTAAGTGTGGACTAGTAATGCCTACATTGGAAGAGCCTCGAGCCTAATGGGCCTCTCTGATTGGACTAACCAGAGATGAACAAAGCATCACAAAGGGGTAGAAAGTAGAAACTGTAATGGAAGGAGAAAGCCCGATTCGCTAGCCAGTTTGCATAGGAATTCCCAAATTCCCTTCCCTGTAGGTGTGTTGAATAACTGTGTTCCGATTCCACCCGAGTAAGCCAAGAATATCATGTGCAATCGCATCGCTCTGTCGAATTTCTCCTCTTTGAGCCAAGGGGTGGCGGGCTGCTACTTCCGAGCCTACTTCAAGTATAATTCGACAGAATTTAGTACAGAGAATGGGCACCTTATATTGTAGAATCCACACCATTATGATGAACCAGACCAGGTAAAAGACAGCATAACACAGCTGAATGTTGTGCCTCAGATATTCACTTCGCATAGCTAGAGATCCAGGCCTCCGGTCTAGGATTGTGGGGTCGAATGTCAAGGTAGGATTCGATTTAGTTCGGGGTTCAACTGATGAGAATATTGCATTGAATCCTCTAATTTTGGATTGCATCAGACCCGAGCAGGTATAGATACTAGCACTCGGAGTCTCGGGGATGAAACACAATGGATTTGGCACAAAGTGTCTTCTGGAATGCAGTGGGAGAAACGCATGACCGTGCATTAGCTACGCCGATTGCAGCGCCGTTCGGAATATAGCAATGGATTAGGAAAAAAAACGCCATTCGAGATTACACCCGATCCGGGATGCAAGGCAAACGCTTCACCAGACTGTGAATGCCATGCTTCGCCACCAGTTTTTCCTGCAAATTTGGGTCATTTGTTACTCTTTAGCCAGTCAAGGATGCCCTTCTCCGACTCGGACAGCTGCTGCTCGCTCTTCCCCTGCAACGACCCTTCCACGAATTCAAAGTAATCCCTGTAGTTCCTCTTGTAGTAGCTCTCCAGCCTCTGCAAGAACAAAAACATCATGGAACAAGATACTATAAAGACCTGTCTAAACATGAACTCTGGTCAGTCCGAGGATACGGTAAAGATTGCAGATGTGCGTGCTTACCTCTTTGTCATTCTTAGCTTTGTTTTCCTCGGATTTCTTCAGGTACTCTGTCCAAAAACCAATGCACGGATGAAATGTTAATGTCCCAATGCATATCAAAAGTGTGTACGTACTTAGGATTTTTGTTTTTGGCATAAGATGTTACTGCGTACTCTTGAAAAGCTCGGTGCGGGAATCAGTGGTCTGGGAGGGAGCGACGACCACAGCGGCCAGAAGGAGGCACCGCCGGTTGAAACCGGAGGCGGTGGAGGAGCCCCCGTTGGGATTCGTCCGGCGGCCGTCTCCTCCGCCTCCTCCACGGGGAACGGCACGAGCATTGGAGGACGCCAGCTTGTTAACCGTGGCCGTGAAGGCCATTAAGATATTCTGGCCTATGGAACTCATCTTATCCTCTTCATTCTCTTCTCTCTGTCTGCCTTCTACAGTCTCTCTTATGCTTTCCTCAATGTCGTCCACCAGTTTTATGGTGTTTGGATAATGGAATATATATGGATACGCCTATGGAATTTATTCCCAAAAAAAAAGGAACATATATATATGTATGTATAAATAACGTCATTTACCGATTTAAATCAATGCCTTTTTCGATTTTTCCTTTAAATCCTAGCTTCAATTTGAGAAAATCTATTGCGGGAAGAACTTGAATTATTACTGGACTGAGAACAATCAAATCTGAATTAGTCGAGATTCAACAAATTCTTTCGGTATTAGTACAAGTCTATGTATGTTAGGTTATCTGAAGTTGGTATACTTAGCCTCTCACCGTTCATGTTGGACTTCATCTATATTCGGTGGAGCCGTTACTTTTTTTTACGACATATTATATTCAAAAGTTTAATAGATCACAATAAAATCATATCCTAGTTAGATCGGTTCAGTTTTACGATTGAAAAGAAATGTTTTCGCAACGTCATGCCCTGGACGACCGACCGGAAGTGTATTTACCGAACAATGATAATGCAGGTGACTAGTCCACAGTTCATTATTTAATCCAGTACACCAAGTGTGGTGATACAACATTATCCAAGTGAGAGGGGAATGAGGAATGGAATTTCCCAAATGAGATGGAATCGAGATTACTCCGAGTTTCCCGCACGATCTTGATCGAGAAGCGGAGAAACCGACATGTATATTTCGACTTAAATGGGATAGTAATGGATGAACCTTCTGAACATTTCGTAGCACTCCCTTCTCTTGTACTCTTGAGGTGGATGCCCAGCTCCCTGTTGATTCGGAAGACCAAAAAGAAGGGGGAAACGTTGGATCAGACATCAAGATTAACGGTTAAGTTCTCGAAAAAGGAGAAGAAATTTCTCGATTTCTCGCCTTGATGCTGGCGTACGTCAGCCGGTATCCATTCTCGGAGTACTTTATCGTGTATCTGTTGCACGAAATATGCAGTTTGAGCAGTTCCAGTTATCGCAGGGGGCAGAACAGTTGCTAGTTTAGAATGAGTACGAGAATGGTTTGAGAGAACAGACCCCGCAATTTGGCCATCGACGAGCCACGGTCGCCAGTCATTCACGATCGTCAGATTGAGCAACTGCAACCACTCCTGAGTCCCCGTGCTCGGCACCACCAGATCATGATCGCCACTGGAAGACGAGGTGAAAAAAAAAAATTCAAACAAGGCTGTCTGGTTTTTTTCCAAAAAATGCGATAAAGGGGTTCGAGCATTCGCTCGAGAAGAGTTCAGATCAGATCGGTGGTTACTTGTAAATGAGGACTTGCAGGCCATTTTTGCTGAGGTTCTTCTGATAATTAAGGACACTCGGCACATCCTCCGTATACTGAATCGACTTGTTGCACCTCATCCAGTCGCTTATCGTTCCCTGATTTCAAGACGACAGATGATCAGCTGTATTACCTTGATAAGATCGAACTTTTCATTCGGTGATAGCATATTACCACCCGAACGCCGAGGGCTTCCTGCACGCCCTTGTCATTGGCCACCAGTACGACATAGCGTTGTTGAAGTTCTGCGCAAGGTCGGATCAGTCAACATAGACTTTCTCGAAAAACCTTGTCAACACTCTTGATAGTCGGAAGGTTCGAGAGCTCATTACATGGCACCAGAGGTCGGGAATTTCGGGAGGCGAGAGGATGAACTCTCCCGAGGACTCCACCAGAGCTCTGCGGTTCATTTCTTCAGCCTGTCGAGGAGAGGCCCAGGTGCACTTCGGCTCCAGAATGGCCTTCTTGTTTATGTCTTTAATTAGCTGAAAATCAACCCAGGGGGGAGTTCTGTCATCCGATCCCAGGGAAACAAGTCGATTGAACTTGGAAGAAGAGATTCCGAGTGAGCCTAAGATGATTACCTTCTCGAAAACTTTGAGCACTTCATAGCATTTCGGTTCGCTCCTCGTTGCATCGTAGTACTTTCCATGGCAATATTCCTTAGCCACCTGTAAGGAGTAAGTACATTGCTCGTTGATTAATCTGCCAATGCTTGCTCCTATTGGACCTAGAATTGTAACAGCTCTAGGACCTGATTTAGATGAAAGTTGATATACCAAATTTACCTGATAGATTTCATCGGACACGAGCCCAATGCGGTGGGAGAAAATCAGTCTGGAGTTCTCATTGATCTCAGTGTCAGTTGCTGGGCAGCCGAGGATGTAGCCTTTGAGGTTCAGGCGAGGCACGAGACCGGCTTCATTACCTGGCATTTTCCGGTCAAGCAAATCTGTCAGTTTCATGAATGATATCCAGAAAACCGAGCCAGCACAAATGAAAATCCCAAGCGACAAGCTATTTACACACCATCAATTATATGCTGGACAACGATTGTCCCTGAAATGCCCGAGTAGGAATCAGCCCCGACGAATAGTTGTAGTTTCAGATACTGTGGGTGTGCTATCAACCACTGCATCTCAAGCAGTCTATATTAGTTTCAGGAGGCAAATTTTTCGATAAACTTTCTCGGTGAATGAATATCGACTTACTTCCCTCAGGAACTGATACGTCTGCCAGGCAGTTTTCGGATCTGATGTGTACCAGCCTGCCTGAGTCTGGGAGTACGAGAAACCAGTGCCAACTGGTGCATCGACAAACAAGATGCTCGCTGACTGCAAAATGCACTGCCTAGTGTTATGATATTTCTCTTCTGTCTGAAAAACCCGGGTTGTTTTACGCTACCGGGTCAAATCACGTGACCATATGTCAACAGTTGCACCGACCGATACTGATTCGATGATTTACCTTTGTCCATGAATACGGGTAGTACTGCAGAGTTGGCAGCCCGCCTTCATAATCTGTGATGTTGAATGCCAGTGGACCTGAACAGAGGGTATCAATGAAGAGTGAGGCCGTGTTATCGACAAAGAGCATCTCAACAATCACTAAATCAAGACAATCTCTATTTTCCAATCAGGGATCTGCAGATCCAAAATATGATACTGAACAAAAGAAGGAAAAACCATGCACTTGGACATCGTTTGACTACTAGATCGTGTCAAACTTTGATCCCGGGTTGCTAAATTTGGATCAAGAATTTTGAAAATCATGGGCAACTTGTGGCAATTGCTCTGTTTTTGGATTCACAGTAGGCGAGACAGCGCAGAATCAAGAGGAGACCTTCGGTTCCATGAAATTACTAGTTCCAGTCTCCAAGGTCACTTCCACTGCAGCATGTTGTAATGTAAAACTCAAAAATCGAGTTTGAGGTTTGGATTAGATAGAAATTGTCGACCTGTCACTCACAACTTGAATACTGTTAATGGAATATTTCGAGAATCGGCCAGACAATTTTTCTGCCTCAGATGTACCTCCTTTTTCACTTGTTTTGCCTTGTTCTTAACCCTTCCATATATGGTTTATTTCAGCTGGACCTTTCTTTTTTTGTGCTCAAAAGAGAGACACCTAACCACGAGACGAGGTTTCTCTTTCATTTCACGATTATAGTCAAGTCCAGATTTACCGTTTTCGAAAATGAGGCCGTTGAAGGCAGAGCAACCAGGGCCACCGCTGTACCACAGCATGATCGGATCCTCGCTGGGGTTGCCCTCGGACTCGATGAAGTAGTAGAAGAGCTCGGAGTCGTCCACGCTCACATACCTAATTGACCAAGCAAAAGGGGTGATGAGATTCGAAACCGGGATCTGCCCCTATGGCATTTTTCCGGTGACGCCCTCAACGTCGGCGGTAAGAGAGGCGAGCATGCACGTACCCTGTCTCGAGCGTGAAAGGAAGTTCACCATCGAAGCCGGGAAGGTTCTTGACGATCTTGGCGCCGGTGGCTGTGATCGTGGCGAGCAGGAGGAGGGGAAGTAGGAGAAGAGTCTTCTTCATGGCAGTTCGTGCTGCTCTGCTTCCCTCTCAAGTCATAAGCTCGTGTGCTGCCTTTTATGGCGACACTCCCGGTTGCCGGACAACGAGTCGGGGAAGAGAAGACGATGGTTGACGATGAGAATTTTCGGTGCAACCACCAAGGTGCTGGTACGCTGGCCAAAGGTGCATTTTAGTCTGTTTGATGTATTTCAAGTTTAAGAATTAAATTTGCAAAAATATTTGACAGTGAGGATCTGTACCGAAAAATGCCGACTTCTTCCGAGTCTCGCATTGACCAGTTTAAGATTTCTAGAGTTGCATTTGTCCGATTCATTCAATGATTTATTCGAGATCGAACGCGAAAGATTGATGATATGAGACTGGAGAAGATGTGATTCTTGAAATGTCCGAAGCTTTCAGTGGTGCCGCGCTGTGGAATCAGCATTCGGTATCGATTGTTCAATTCGTCAAATAGAGTTACCATCGAATATAAAAGGTTGAAGATTGTGCAGAGAGTGGCCGATCGCAAGAGCATTTGATGGGGAATATAAAATAATTGAAGAAAAACATTCTATGCAGACCTTTCATTTGTTCAGTTTTTTTATTTGTATTATACAGTATCATGAACCAGTCAAAATACACATAGAAACTAATCTACGATCATACTGAAAAAATTTCCATGACCTTCCTCCCTGGAATTGGGTGGGGTCCGCACGCGCTTTGTGATTGGCCCCCCCGCCATTTCCCACAAAAGCAGAAAAGACTCGACTCACAATTTAGAAGTCATAAATCCGACCCTCATTGTAGAAACAATATTTTCTTTATTTCATATTATTCAGAATTACGAGTCTCATTTATAACAAAAAAAAGAAAAAAGAAAATGGAAATAGCATACCAAGATCGAGACTATGGTCTCCCAAGTGTAACACGAGCGGTAAGATAAATTCGACTTCACCGAAACAGAGACCAAACGGTCATTGAATTGGAAATGTGGTTGAAACCTACCTCACCCGCTTATGTACGTATGCATAAATGCAAAGAACATTAAAAGAAAAGTGCGCTGGTCGCTCGATTCTGGTCATGCCGTACGAGGAGGAGCCTTTGTTTCGTGTGCACGATTTGAGCTTACACAAACAATACTGTTGATCGGGTCAGGATCTCCCTGCAATGTTTATGGTATTCAAATCCGACCTTATATTAGATCGATTTCTATCGTACTCTGTTGAATTTAACAATCAGATCACACCCGAAACTTGTATACATATGAGTTATTAGAATATTCTATTGGAATCCGTTCACGATTTTTTTCTTCTTAACTTTACTGGTACAAAATTGTTCTAACAACTTTCATTGTTGGTCATAATTTAATTTAATTTAATTTATATTACCGTTAATTTTGTATGTTTGATTATTTCGTATTATTAACTTATAAGTTATTAGAATATTTTAAAAGCAATAGATTCATTAAATATGCATCATTATTGTGTACAGATGCATGCGGGCTCTTCAAAATCTCTTGTATATGTTGGAGGAGAAAAGGTTTGGTAGTATCAGAATTTCGTGAAAATAAATAAAAATTCTTAATTTGCTCCATTTATTGATTAAGTTATTTCCCTATTTTTAGTTAGTTGTCATTGACATCCCAGTGTTTGGTTAGTTAATTGATACATGCTGCAGGGAAACCAAGTAAACATCTCTTCGATTCGCTGGTCCCTTCAATCATGTTATGATTGCGTGCAGGAAATCGTATCGAGCCGCATCAGGACGCATGAGATCGAAAGAAACACAATGAAGATTTGAAATCATTTTACCTAATATCCATGTAGAAGTCTAAACAATTTCGACATCCAAAGACAACATCGGAAACTCCGACTTCCACAATGAAGAGTTCTCTCTCTCTCTCTCTCTCTCTGCGTCTCTTTTTGAATAAATTCATCAACGCACAGTTTAGCATCCTTGGATGCCCACAAAACGTTGCTATTAATGGAATGAACAAAGCTACATAATCTCTTGTATCACATTCTTAAGATTTGTTCTGGGTAAGGCTTTTTTCAGAATGATGCCAATACGAGAAGAAGAAATTAGCTCGGGATTTTGGAGCTTACATATGCAGATATCGGAGAGTGACCATCTAAGGGAATTGGAAAGAAGGCTGCTTGACAACATCAAAAAGAGAAGATATAATGCCATTCATAAGATCCAGGCACGGTTGCAGAACTCGTTGCCCGGAAGTTTGTTTCTTGTATTGCCTAGTAATAGATCGACTCTTCAGTCATGATAGAAAGAAAAATCATTCACAGATAAAACCATGACCACAGACCTGACAAAGGGAAAGACCATATAAAAGGAAAACCTGAAAGAAGTGTTAAGAGGCCTTTTGACACTCTTCTGGCCCATTCACCAACAGCTACGTTTTATACTCTCTTTGAGAGTATGGCTATCACAAGGCAAACCAATGCCATTTTCAGGTCCCCTGGACAAAGGAGAAGAAGGCCAGAGAATCTAACCCGTCTTAACAGCGCCTGATTCATCTTGTCTCTCCATGGAATCCTGGTTCTCAGTACTGTTCTCCTTCATGGTCGAAGGCAGTATTATATTGCCCCCACCATCACCCTTATTATCAGAGGCAAGCTTCTGACCAGATGTAGCATAATCCAGATCAGTACCTGTAGAATTTGAAGACTCCATGGATCCTGCATTAGGAGTTGCTATAACTTTATCAGCTTCCTTCCCAACAGAGGTTGTCTCAGGGTTATCAACTCCATCTATTGTTGAATTTTGAATTTGAGGCGAATGTAGGGCTGTTTCTGTCCCATTTGGTGGAGAAGTGGGCAAATCTTCGGTTTTCATTGCACCAATGGTGATCTCTGCACCATTATTTTTGGAAGAAACAGTCAAATTCTGAGGAGCCGAATCTTCGGCAACTTTTGCAGCACCAGTACCATTCAGGTTATCCTTGTTTTCAGCTCCCGCAACCTTCAAATTCAAACCTTTTTGAGCCATCTGAAGTTCTTTGCCATCTGACTCGGACCCATTTGTGTGTTCATCATTCAATTGGATAGACATGTTAGTGGCAATTTTCGATTCATTGGGAAAATCTAAATTGATCTCTGAGCCGATCAGTTGATTACTATCATGGGTAACTGCGCTCGAAGCATCATCCCCTTTATACTGTTCTTCCCTTGCTTCGTGAGTGCTCCTGTCAACCTCATCATGTGCCTCATCCTCATCGATATTTTGATTTTCATACTCCTCTTGACCGTGCTTCTCTTCTTCCTCCTCCACTCCATTGTCTTCATCTGTGTCCTTGTCTTCGGAAGAATCCTCCTCTCTCTCTTTCTCCTCGTCTATAAAATCTTCCTCGCGATCAAACTCATCTCGTGTTTTGTGTTGATCCTCAATCCCATCACCGTTTGTCTCCTCATCTTCTTCCACTTCGTGCTCCTTTTCCTCTCCTTCCACTTCATGCTCCTTTTGCTCTTCTTCCACGTCATGCTCCTTTTCCTCTCCTTCTTGCTCATCCCCTTCCCCTTGCTCTCTAGCCTCTTCCCTTTCTTCAACTTCTGCTTTACTCTCTTCCTCCTGCTCTTCTTCCACTTCATGTTCTCCTACTTCATGCTTATCTTCCTCCTCTTCCTCCTCTTCAATGTGCTTCTCATTCTTTCCACTGATCTCCTCCACACGAGGATTCAGATCTTTCCTTCCAAGTTTCGTACTGACTCGCTCGGTTTTCGATAGCTCTGCATCCTTTCCACTCAACTCCCTTCTCTTGTCGTGCGAGTACTTAACTTGGTAAATCAACCAGAAGCAAATTCCCAGCAACACTACAATCTGAAGAACATGCTTCGCCCTCACACCTCTTGATCTCTGATTTCTACTCGTTGACCGCTTCAACATGATGTGAATTCAACTACTATCCCTATCTATGGAGTACAGCAATAATCTGTGCACAATTTAAAATGGATTAAGAAACTAAGAATTCCAAAATCTTCACATAATTGAAACATGCTAACAAGCGAAAGCTGCGCCACTAACTGAAAACCACAGACAAATTGGCAATGAACACCGACCAGATTGTCAATTCATGATCTTATGTTACGTTCTAAGAGTATCATGAATGTTTCTTGACCGAGCTGTGCTTGCTTACTCAAATTGCTCCGCTCAACTTTTCAACAACTTCACCAAGAACGAACCTTTCACACATCACACACAAAATTACTGTGCGAAACAGCAAAAAGTTCACAAACAATCCCGTCTTCTTCTATTATCCCCAAAAATATCGACCAATCGAAGCAACCCCTTATTCAAGAAACCTAGACCCTAGATACCCAAAAGAGATCCGCAGACAAAAACTCAGAGAACTCGGGACTAAGCTCCATATCTCCTAGTTCCAAGCAAAGCCCACAACAGAAGCCGGAGAAGAGGAACGAACCCGAGAAATTAAAAGAGCGCCATACCATAACCACTACAAGCGAAGAACAAGAACATGCCAGAACAGTTGATTCAGCTAACCTTGCGCCAGCAAGATTCAAGAAGAAGAAGGAGCTCCGAAGAGGCTAGTGCGAAGCGGATGAGAGAGAGTGATGACAATATCTGTTCAGTCGAAGTTGAAGAAGAAGCCCTGAAAAATCTGAATTCTACTCCGCAGGAATAACAGATGTGTTGGCTGATACACTAGCAGAAATGACTGGTTTCCGGAAAGGTTTATTGCCTGTTAAGTATTTGGGTGTCCCACTGGTTACCGGGAAGTTAACAACTCAAAGCTGCCATGCACTTATTGACAAAATCACCTCAAGAGTGAGAAGCTGGACATCTAATTCTCTCTCATATGCAGGGCGCCTCCAACTTATAAATTCGGTTCTCCAAAGCATGACCAACTATTGGTGTAAGCATTTCATTCTTCCAAAGGGTGTGAGTAAAAAAATTCAGCAGATCTGTACTGCATTCCTTTGGAAAGGCCAGGAGAGTTCTACACATGGTGCAAAAGTGAAATGGGAGGAACTATGTGTCCCGAAAAGTGAGGGAGGACTTGGTTTGAAAGACATCTCTACATGGAATGCAGCTTGCATATTGCAAAACCTTTGGATGATATTAATCAACTCCGGGTCTCTATGGGTCGCTTGGATAAGAAAATATCTACTGCGATATAGATGTCTATGGGCCATTCAGATTCCTACTACATGCTCTTGGAACTGGAGAAAACTGTTGAAACTACGGGCCATGGCAAAACAACACATTACATGCAAAGTGGGAACCGGAAACTCCATAAGTTTCTGGTTTGACAATTGGTCTGCTTTGGGTCCACTCCACACTTTCTGGACCAACGGCCTAGAGACATTCCCATCTATTCCTATGCATGCAACACTCTCGAAGGTCTTCAAAGACAATGTCTGGCATTGGCCTAGAAGCACCACCACTGATGTTACTCACTCCATTCCCCAAATACAGAGCTCGGTGACACTTGCCTCCGAAGACACTTATTTTTGGAGCTCCAAATCTGATATAAAAGTTGCTGACATCTGGGAGACTATCAGGTTTAAGAAGCCCAAAGTTCCATGGAGTAGGCTTGTTTGGTTCTCGGGGTATATCCCACGAGTCTCATTTGTCACTTGGTTAGCAATGCTTGACCGACTCTCTACGAAGTCCAGAGTGCAAAAGTGGAAGGCCTTACCATCCCTGCTATGTGAATTCTGTGGATTGGAAGTTGAAACTCGATCCCATCTCTTCTTCTCTTGCCAAGTTACAGGAAGCATATGGGCCAATATATTATCTCAGCTGCACATACAACGACCGAAAGGAGACTGGAATTTTGAAATTGATTGGGCTATAAGACATCAAAGTGGGCGCTCAGCTAGCTCTTCCCTCTTCAAGCTTGCATTCGGTCACTACATTTACGCTATATGGAAGGAACGCAACCAGCGAATCTACCAGCAAAGATCTGTACCTTCCTATCTTCTTGTGGATTTCATCTTGAAGCAATTAAGAATCAGGAGTGTCTCGATCCCTCGGTTAAATCTTTTGTTGGCTAGGCCATAGATAGGTTGTTTCATTATGAAATCCATGTAGTGCATTCATTTTGTGTATAATCTGTACATTTTGTGAAATTTAATAGAATGCAAACAATTACCAAAAAAAAAGAAGTTGAAGAAGAAGCTTTGTATCGTCAGTCAGATAATCCAAGTGACGGATCGGATAGGAAACACGAAGGGAAAGGGCCCGACGGAGACACTGAGAAGAACTGATGATTCATAACTAACGAGTAAATGCTGAAGGGGAAAGTTGCCGTACTCGGCCTGCAGGGGTACGTGTATTTGTTCAATCTACGTATGCAGATACGGTTTCAATTACGCAGGCCGCATTCTTGGGCCTTGGTTCGTTCCTGAATGGGCCCAGATTAGCTACAGTCCAGCCCTCCAGGGCAGCTTTCAATGGAATTACACATTTACCCTCGTAAGTTAAATTGATTTTGATTTTGCCCCGAAAATGACTTGACTTCGGACGCTTCATGGAAGTCAGAGGGCTGGAATGAACTTTCTGAAAAAGATCTACATCAAGGAAGAGTCAGTGGCCAA
Source organism: Lagerstroemia speciosa (assembly GCA_037672795.1). Lineage (NCBI taxonomy): Eukaryota > Viridiplantae > Streptophyta > Magnoliopsida > Myrtales > Lythraceae > Lagerstroemia > Lagerstroemia speciosa. The sequence goes on along the minus strand of CM075289.1, from coordinate 6,363,720 downwards.
GTCCTCGGGGGGATTCAAAGCAACTGGTCTCCGACAACCTAACCGAGGCAAGATCGATTTTGGGTACCCTCTATTTTTTATCGTAATCCCACCCCACCCTACATAAAATTGAATTTCATGTTTTGGATCCAGAACCACACAAACACTGTTGTATGATTGCGTCATTACACATAACCCAACCCTACCCATAGAGATTTTTTAGGTGATTCGACATTTTTTTCCTAGTATTAAGCCTAGTAAAAGGAAATTTATAATTTTGATATTTTATCGTCCTTTAATAAATTGGCTAACTCGAAACTGATTTAATTAGTACCCGTTAGTAATTGGGTGAGATCTGGTGTCCAGTACAAATATTCTCTTATCTAAATCGACGGAGTACATTTTTTCAGAAAGTCTAGATTGCCCCCACCTTGCGAGGAAAATACAAGATTATTATTCCGATTTAGAGACATTCAGATCGAAGGTCTTAGTACGGGCGCTCGCCCTCCATGTTCCCGGGCGGGTCGTAGCTGCAGATCACGAACATCCACCCATTGGGGCACTTCACCCTGGCGCACCCGAGGTGGACCGACTTCCTCCACACGATCTGCGTGTAGTGCAGGCACTCCCCCCCGTCACACGAGTTCGACTCGTAGTTGTAGTTTGGCTTCTCGGTCGCCCAGAACTTCACCGCCTGCTCCCCGGTCATCTCCCCGTACCCCTCGGCCAGGTTCTCGCCGTACGGCCCCATCGAGTGCTCCATCTCGCAGTTGTGGGCCTGCTTGTCCGCGTACCTCCTGGCGTAGGCCGCCACGGTGTTGTTCCATGTGATGGGGCCAACCCCGACCTCGGCTCGGATGGAGTTGTGGGTGTCGACGAAGTCCTGGTAGGACTCCTGACCCGAACCCGATGAGACGCCTACGATGACCAGCAGGAGAACAATGCATGAAATACGGTACCTATCCATTGTTTGTTCCCGCACTCTGCAGACTAAGTTGAAATGGCACCGTGCCGGTATGACTCTTGAGTTAGGTATATATAGGGAGAAGGAATTTTATACAACATACATTTATATCAAGAGACAGCATTTATGTGATATTATAAATTTATAAAATTCAATTATTTTTAGGATTATTTTTTTGAATTGTATAAAAGAAATCAAAACAACTTAATTTTATTAGTTCATGACACCACATAATACTGTTATATGATACATTCGTCGCACAGAAGGAGAAAGTCTTCAGTAGAGCGGCCATACCACATTAGCATCGCTTACGTGATATATCCGTCCAATCACGACTTAACATCTTATCAATAATTATATAATTATGGTTATTAAATTTTAAAAAATCCTCAAAAATATAAAAAGTCTTAAATAAATAGTGAACCATAATTGTAAATAATATATAAATAGTAAAAAATATTAAAAAATTTAATAAATGGTGAACCATAATTACAACTAATATATAAATAGTGAATTTTTATTGAATAGATAGATCACGTAACCGATACCGACGTGGTACGACCGTTTTACTGGATACTTTCTTGCAGAGAAGACCCTCCCATGCAGAGGAAAGGATTGTGAATGGAAAGTAAATATGACAGAATCCAATTAACAGAGCATTTAGTGGAGTGAATAGTAGTATCATCGTGTTAATGAATTCAAATTAGTCAATATGGTTCGACATCTCCCTTTTAAGTAAATTTTCGAGTTTAAATCTCATAAATAAAGTAAAATCCATGGCTGGGTAAACTTAATCCCTTAGCCAAGCTAGCTAGCCCGAACCTGTACTAATTAAGATCAATTGAATTTACAAATATCGGGTGATGTGCAGTGAAAGAAACACAACATCGAATATTGGAAATGCATTTATTGGAAGGGAAGGTAATCTTGGGTGCTTCGTCTCCCCAATTGCGAGTGTGATCCGACCATTTTCTCTCTCAGAAAATAAGAAAGGATCGAAGATTTCTGCATTACATACGGTAACAATTTTATGTTATTTAACCGGATGAAAGTAAGACTCTAGCGGTACTGCATTGATAGGATTAGTATTAGTATAGATTATTCAATTCATCTGACATGTATGTGGTTAGATACAGAAATCTAAACATTATACGGCGAAATGTCGGAATCATTGCTGTCGCTGTTTTTTCTTTTATTCAAGAAGAGAAAAAGCCAGTGAATGGAGCAAGAAATTCAAAGTTCACATGTGCCCTTCATACCTTTTGTCGTTTAGAATGAACAATCAGAAAGTCCATGCTTGCTTTACGCACTCCCATTTTATCTCTTTTGTGGATTAACATATTACGAGAAAGAAGATCTGATTGTCGGCAAAATCCTAAATTTCTTATTTTTTTAATAGTAAAATTCTTCCTTTTTTGCTATTTCTCTTAGATTCGTAAACTTTTTGTGTCACTTCTATGCACTTTTTTTGACTGATTTCGTATTTAAGATAATGTAATAAGTAAAAGTTAATGAAATAATTATAATCCGTAATGATTATAATAATTATTCTTGCACTAATTATTTACTTATTTATTGTAACTAATTTGGGTGACGAGAATATCTTACCAAATAAAAGCTAAGAGCTGTTTGTCTAAGCCTGTTGATATATATATATATATATATATGTATGCGCCAGAGGTTTGCCATTGCTACACACAATGATTTTGTTTTGTTATTAATTGTTGAAAAAATCGAGCAAGTAAAAAATTAAAGGTATTTTTAATTGCAATTAATTTTTGAGTACGTGATTTTTTACTAAATTAAATATAAAAATAATAATAAATTTTGAAAAAAAAATTTAATTGCTTTTATACAACGAAAATAATAGAGAGGAAACAAGAAAAATCAAAATTGTATGTGAAATAAATAAGAGAGAAGACAGAAGACGACAGTGGAGAAAAATAGTAACTGTACTAGTAAATTGATCACCATTCAATTTTTTCTAGTCCTGTGATTATTAAAAATTAAACTTTTGTATTAATGGGTAATCTAAAAAGTGACAAAAAATAAAAAAAAAATCTCATGAATTTTCTATAATAGTGTGGGTATATATATATATATATATGGGGTAAAAGAGGCCGTAACCTAAAAGAAAACATGAAGAAAAGGAGAATAAATGTATGTGAAAAGTTTACCAAAAGAACTGTATTGAATATTTTATATTTACTAGTTAAGAATGATACTATTGTACTAAATTTCTATTTTCGTATACTTATTCTAGTAGACCAATTCTCTTCTGCTGTCGCCACCGGGACAGCTCGTCGAATATTCTCCAAATGTGTCATTTTCCAGCTACAGTGCTTCTCGAGAAATATATTTTGTCTGGGCCGGCAAGTTGTCATTTCACCAATAGCCTTAATAATTTTTTTTTTGGTTTTGAAATTTTTTTTTTCAAGTCTTAATCTTAACTCGTGATTTTCTCTGTTGTTAATCGAAATATTGATTTATCAAGAGTTAACATTCACTTTAGTCCCTCAATTTACACCCGGTCAGCACTTTAGTCCCTAAACTTTTTTTGCCAACAATTAGGTTCAAACATCCATGTTTTTGCCAACAAATCAGTCCGACCGTTAGTTTGCCGTTCGATGTGTCACTTACGGAGTTAGATTTATACTTTTTTATTAGCAAAACATAAAAACGATGTCGTTTTACTGAATAGAAAAATGTAATGACTGTTTTATCCTTAACTATTGATCATATTTCTGACGAATTACTATTGGTTTAAAAATAAACTCATTGGAAATATGATCAATAGTTAAGGATAAAACAATCATTATATTTTTCTATTTAGCAAAACGACGTCATTTTAATATTTTGCTAATAAAAAAGTACAAATTTAACCCCGTAAGTGATACATCGAACGAAAAACTAACAGTCGGACTGATTTGTTAGCAAAAATATGAATATTTGAGTCTAAGTGTTGGCAAAAAAAATTTAGGGACTAAAGTGCTGGCCGGGTGCAAATTGAGAGATCAAAGTGACTGTTTTCTCATTTATCAACAAAAGCCATGCCTGTCAGCCGTTAATCGGTTGTTTTATTCACGGGCTGTACAGTGAATTCACGTGAAACGTTTCGCTGTCCCGGTGTGACAGGCACTAGTGCTTCATTTGTCTCTGTTTATATTTTACTATAATCTCATTATGAATTATAAGATTGAATAGTAAAATTTACTATAATACGAGATTATATGAACCAAAATTTGAAATATATTTATTATTTTTTTATATTTAAAACACATAAAATTCTTATCGATATATTTATTATTATTATTTTCGGTGGTATATTTATTATTATTTTTGTCTGTCTGGGTCAAAAGCCGGACATCAGATTTTAAAATTGATAATGAATTCGACCACCCAGAGAGAGCCATGCATGTTCGGCCACGACATCAACGGCCGATTCTCTGGCTGACAACTGAATTAACGGAAAAACTACCGCTTCTCTTGTTTCGCTGTTGGAAAAATACATTTAGATTATAAAAAGATCTACCTTTAGGATTTTTTTTTAATTTTTTTTTTGGATTTCATAAAAAAATTTAAAAAATAATCAAATATTATTATTAAAATTTTCACGTCAGTATTGTTACGTGGTGAGATACAGCAAAAGGTACCTTCTCGTTGACAGGGGAGCACAGACGTCGAGAGACCCACCAATCCAGGCACAATCACATACAACGATTCCTTGAATTGGGCATGAAAAGTAGTCTTATTTGATAAATCTAGCTCGCAGCTACCACAATTTACGGCTGAGTCAGTAAGACACCAAAAACAGGTACCTATCACCCTTTACAATGCTCATGCAGGAGCTCCCGTAGCAGAATTGATTCCATCTCTCTCTCCTTCTTACGTGTACAATAAAAGAATCGTGTGTAAAATATTTACATCGGGGACCACAAATAAAGTGTGTCCTTGAAATTAATTTCTCTATTTCGTGATACTCCCCCTCAAGATGGACCATATAAGTTTCGAAACACCATCATGCTGATGAGCATCTGGAATTGTGTTGGGTACAGAGCTTTAGTGAGCACATCCCAGCTGATTTTTGCTTGAAATGTATGGTTTTAAGTGTTCCATCTTGAATTTGCTCTCGCACGATAAACTTGATTCATTGCAATATGCAAGGTAGCTTGGTTGTCACAATAGAGAAGAGCTGAACCTTTGTGCTTAATTGCCAGACCCTTCTTTGCCATCGACAAAATCGAGTTTATTTTTGGCGTTCAATGCCATATGCATTGCCTCACTCCAGGTGCTATAGTTCACTCCAGTAAGGCGCGAGTTACGAGTACCAATTCTGGATGGTCTCCGCTGTTAAGGAAGAAGGGGCTATGAATACTGTCATTTTGAGCTTGAGGGATTTGAAACTGCAGTATCTGCCATCATTCAAACAGTGTTGATTATCACAGTAGAAGCAATTGCTTTGATACCATATCAAGAAGTAAAGAAGAAGAAAGGAAGAAAGAGGATTGGAGCTCGAAAAAGCAAATTCTGCAGCTGAAGCTTAGAAAATAGAGGAATAGAGCAAAATGAGCTCAGCTCTTTTCATTTCTTCTGTGATTCTCTCTGTTTTTTTTTTTTTTTTTTTGAATGGTGGTGCAATTTCATTCAACAATGATCAACTTCTGTACATGTGATAGGCTTAAAGAAACAAAAGCTATCTTATCTACCAGATAGTCCTAACAAAAAAGCTATCATGGAATTACGAAGCCTATGTTCCCGTGGGGAAGGGTAGCGATCTTCAGCTTCACAGTGTCAAACGATGATGCTAGAAAATATGTTTGTTCCGATCAATCCAAATCGTGTGCATGTATCGAGTCAATAGAAGTCAACAGTCCACGGAATCATTCGACTTACCCTGCTGCTGGATTAGCAATCGAGTTTCGGAGTCCCAGTTGACTTGTCCATGGTGTACTCCCAGTCTGGCCAGGGATGTCCGCCATATTCGCCCGGTAAAGTCGCAGGAGAAGAACAAATGGTCACCTGTCTCAAGCTCTGATGTTAGGTGAAGGCCCCATTTCTTCAAGTGCTCTTTGGTGGCGAGCCTATTAAGCCATACTAGCTAGCTGATTACCGATGTCCTAGGGATATTCCCAGGAAACCAAATGCTCTTTGTCCAATGCAATTTTTCAGCGGCTCCACGAAGGTACTCCCGAGCGCTTAACATAATTGATTCCATCTCTCTCCTTCTTACATATACAATATAAAAGAATCATGTGTAAAATATGTACGCCTGGGACCATACATAAAGTGTCCTGTGGAAATTAATTTCTTTATTTTGTGATATTTTGTTTCTGAAGAAATTATTTCGATAAGGCAGCAACCGTTCAATTTTTTTCTCAGACACGTTGAATTTAATTATGAGATGTTTTTTAACCAATAGCTGTGGATATTTCAAATTTTAAATAAGATGGTATTTGTTCCGAATTATAAGTTAAATTCAAATTAATCTTTTTTTTTCCGGGTAAAGGGTTGGTTCTTTCAACATAACAGAGTAAACATTTACTTTGGTCCCCAAATTTATACTCGACCAATACTTTAGTCCCTAATATTTTTTTGCTAACAATTAGGCTCAAACATCCATATTTTTGCCAACAAATTGGTCCGACCGTTAGTTTATCAACAAAAAATTTATGTGCTTATCAAAATAATTCCCACATAGTAAATTAACGCGATTAATTTTTACTGATGGGACAATTAATATGGACATCGCAATCAATTTTTATAAATAGAAATAGCATATAAAAATTATTTATACAATATGAGAACAATTCACAAAAATGTTTAACAAATTTTAAAAATTACAAAAGTTTGTAAAAATATTTAAAATTTGAGAAAATATAAAAACTCATGAAAATTTTAAAAGACTTCTAAATTTTTAATAAAATTTACGAATATAAAAAATCAAACAATTAAAAATAAATAAAAATTTTAAAACTTGATAAACTTACCTGTTAACTCCATTAATAAGTGAATGACACATATAAGTGAGTATTTTCCTCCCAGCGCCGCGAACTAATAAGAGTATAAGAAGTTATGGTCTTTTCTTAGTGGTGTAGCTTTCGAGACATCGGGTTGGGCAATCATTAATGTAATAGTAATTTTAATTATATTTGAAATTATTACTTGTTTTCCTTATGATTTGTCTTACGTGCTCCTCTTCCACGTCTTCCAATTTTCTTAGTATTCACATTTTTGTGAGGAAATTTTCAGTTATATATATGATGGTCTTCCTTACCTAGATTAGACTAACCATGAGGTGTCATTTATTTATTTGCTGGAGTTTAGGACTAATTTTGTAAAGTTTTTAAATTTTTTATTAGTTTGATTGCTTAATTTTTTTTAATTTCTAATTTTTCCCTATAAGTTTTAGAATTTTTAAATTTTTCTGAATGTTTATATTTATAAAAATATTTTATCTATTTTTAAGTACTCTATATGCTATTTCAATTAAAAATATTAAATGACTTGCAACATCATCAAATGTGAACATTAGTAGAAGTTAACGGTGCTAAGTAAAATCTAATAGAATGTAAACTTCACACTAGCAAGAAGTCAACTTTGATCAGATAATGGAAAAAGGATGTCCTTATTAGCAGTTACATCGAGATTTTTAAGTTAGGGGACAAGTACTATATACCTGTCATTCGTTCCACTTATTCCAGAAGGCAGACCTCCTCCATATGCATGCTGTTGAAGGCATTACCCATCTAAAGAGGGGGAAAAAAAAGGAAAAACACCATCGTTAGTTACAAATCACTCCACAACTGGGAAAACGCTTATTGGCAACAACAGAAGATATAAGACACAAAACGATGTACCTTACAAATTCGACAGAAAAAAGAAACAACTAAATCCAGATATTTGACAGACTGAAGATGAACTTTGGACCACTTCTCACATTGGTAGAGAGTATAAAAGGCGTGTGCGATGAAGGAAATGCACAAAAATTCAAACTGCTATGTTGTAAGACTGTCACTACACAAGAGAATGAACCAGAAATAGAAGTGAGCAAATAGCAGGACTCATATGAGCAGCTCATAATAATGCACACTCATAAGGGCAGAAAAGTGTTCCTTGGTTTTCAGTACATATGATTTTTTGCTGAAATTGCAGCATGAATAATAGATCCAGGCTAACCTGTGGATATGCGGACGTAAATCAACAAAAAGACAAGATATATAGGAAAAAGGATTTTCTCCTAACGTACTATGGATTAATATGAAAGAGGTGGCACAATGCTAAAGTGAAGTGATCCACACAGGAGCAGCAAAAGAGAGAGAATAATTATGAAGTCATTTTCCAGGTAACTGGAGAAAAAAGAATTACTTGCACGAGCAGAATGAAGGGCATGCATGTTTCTGCATGCATTTCTCCGGCATCCACATAGCTGAACTATAGCTATTCTTTTAATTTTTCCGTCAGATTCAGCCCTATATTGTATTAGCAGATAGGGCGATAAAGGGATCATCCTGTGTAATCCCTTTAGATGGATGAATGAAACCTGTGGGGGTTCCATTGACTAGGAGTGACATTGAGGAGGCAGAAATGCATTTCTGGATCCAGGTTATAGAATTTTCATGGAAACCACAGTTTGTTAAAACTTTTCATATGAAGCTCCATTCTATTCTATCCAAGGCTTTTTGCAAAATCTTTTTTTAAACCTATCCAACTTCTCCTAGCGCTAGGTTTTTTCATTATATGCAATATTTCTTGCGCTTGTGATCCATTTTCACTTATCCATCTCCCCTCTATAAGTGTAATTTCATTTGGTGAAATTATTCTTTCCAAAAAAGGTTTTGATCTATTTGCTATAATCTTGGTTAGTACTCTACATGCCACATCAGTTAGACTAATAAGCCTAAATTCATTAAAAGAACTTGCACCTTGCCACTTTGGGATTAAAGCTATGAAGGTGTTATTTTCTACAGAGCTGCTGTACCGAGTTAATGCATAGAGGTACTGTTGTTTCCAATTCCCGATAGTGTGTGAAGAACACGAACACATTCCATCCGGCGCTAAAGCCTTTAATTTGGGCATTTGTCTGATAGTGTTAGTAATCTCTTTGCTCTGAAGATATCTTAATCAGTTCCTGGTTTTCCTCATAAATTATTAATGGCGTAATTAGACCTGGTACCAGAGGGTTCTCTGTTGTATATAATTCCTCAAAATTGCTTAGGAAATAATTACCAATTTCAGCTGTATCATATGTCCATTTCTGGTTGTTTATTTTATAGCTGAGATAAAACTCCTCTACTTCTTAATTAATGTAGATAGATGGAAGGATCAGGAATTGTTATCTCCTTGTTCATAGCTCCCTAGATCTCTGCATCAACATTATGCTCTGCCTAGTCAATTGTTCATCTAAATCCTTTTTGAGCTCAGTAATTTTGTGCATGTTTATATTGTTAGGTTCTAAATCTTCCAATTTGCATAATTTCTATGTCATTTATTCTTTTTTTGCAGCAACCAAAAGTGTTTTTATACCATTTTCTTAAAGCATTTTTTCTGTTTTTAATTTTTCTTGTAATTTGGAAAGGTTTTAATCCTGCAGTAGACAATTCCCACGCTGATTTAACTATTTCTTTGCTGCTAATATCTCTTATCCTCATCGCCTCAATCCTAAACGGTTTTTTGTTGCTTATGTTGCTACTGCATACCTCTAACCTTATTGGATTGTGAACAGACTTACTGGATATTAGGTGTTGAACTCCTGCTTTAGGAAAAGTTTCTAACCATTCTTGACTTGCCAAGGATCTGTCTAATCTTTGTTTTATGTGTCCTAATTCCTCCCTATTACTTCTCCAAATGATAATTGGTCCTGAAAGTCCTAGATCTATACATCCTGCTTCTACAATGAAATTTCCAAGTATGATATAGAAGTTCCTATCTGTTTTCTTCCACCTTTTTCCAGTTTCTTTAATAATTTCATTCAGATCTCCAAACAGCAACCAAGCATCATTAATTTGTTTAGCTAAGGTTACTACGTCATGCCAAAAAGCATCTTAACTATTACAAGGTGCACCATACAAACATCTTACAAACCAGGGTTTGTCGAAAATTTGATTATCGATCATGGCATAAATGTAGAATTTGTGATGAAAGAATTGTTACCTTTAATCCAGATTTATTTTTTTTTATTAGCAAAACAATAAAACAACATCGTTTTGTTGAATAAAAAAATGTAATAACTGTTTCATCCTAAACTATTGATTATATTTCCAACGAGTTTTTTTTAAACCAATGATAATTCGTTAGAAATATTACTAATAGTTAATGATAAAACAGTCATTATATTTTTCTATTCAGCAAAACGATGTCGTTTTAATTTTTTGCTAACAAAAAAGTGTAAATTTAACCCTGTAAGTGACACATCGAATGACAAACTAACAGTCGGACTGATTTGTTGGCAAAAATATTGATGTTTGAGCCTAATTATTGGCAAAAAAAGTTTATGGACTAAAGTGATGGTCGAGTATAAATTGAGGGACCAAAGTGAATGTTGACTCAAAAATTAATCTTGTTTGTACATAATATACTAATTAAATGACAATATAACCCCTCTTTGTTCTCTCTCTTTTTTTTAACAATTCGTACAAGTAGAAGTGATCGGGTCCAAGTACCACTAAAAATAATACATTTAAAATGAAGACTAAGGTAATTCTATGACTGGTCTTGGCAAAGATCAAACTCATGTCATCGTGAAATCACTCAAGAGAATACACACTATCGAGCTACCTATATGACCTGCATGATCGGACTTATCTGTGTCTTCATCTCTTGGGATTTCAGCACACCCACAAGTCATGGGGATTAGTCCGACAAAATCTGAAATTTGCTAAGAAAAAGGTAACTTTTGAGTGAAAATGTCATCTATTCCTTCCCAGCAGCCAAACAAGGCCTCTCCTTTCTCTACAAGGAAAAAGTCAGGGATTCTAAACTTCTTCGGTAGCCCGCCAGAGTTTGTGAATATATGAATCCGAGGAAATAGAATACCTGCTTCTTCACAGAAGACTGGACATGGTTGTTGGGTCTCCACCTGCTACGTTGAATCAAATCATTTTTTAAAGAGAGAGAGAAATGATCTACTTATCCCCCGAAGAAACAGCAAATTTTGCAGTTCTTGGCATCTGAATTTCCTCAAATCTACACATCAAGATCATGGAATCTTACCCCGAGCTTGCCGTTAACAGGTAAACTATGTACAGATGTATAGTTCTAAAGATCGATCTCGACTACAGGAAGCACGTGGATAAATACCTGATGTCCTCAATTAATCTGACAGCAATTGCGGTGGCAAACGTATGGAAATCAACTGGGATCAGCTCGGGTTTGATCTGATTCCTGCAGATCACATGTATGTGATGACCTGCTGTGATGGCGTGACGTTCTTGAAAGGAGCTCTTAGGCCGTATCAAAAATTAGAGCTCCACCCAGCTTCTGCAATCCTAAATTATGGTCAGGTGAGTCGGAATTTCTTGAGACCGAAGAGACGTAATCCTCAGCGTAATCCTCAGCTTCCCCAAATTCCTTCAAATGTTCCAAAAGGACTGAGAAACTCTTCCAAGAACATCAGAAAGGATCCTCACTGATTATCCTGCCATCTGATTACAGGGATTGCTTGAAGGTCTGAAGGCATACAGGAAAGCTGATGGTCGAGTTGTGCTGTTCCGGCCTGAAGAGAATGCCCGGCGCCTGAAGATTGGTGCTGAGAGAGTGTGTATGCCTTCACCCTCTATTGAGCAATTCGTGCACGCCGTGAAGCAATGTGTCCTTGCCAATAAGCACTGGGTAGTAATCTCAAACTGTATTCAATGGAAGAAAATCCCATATAGGATGATTTGCCTTGGAGGAAAATTTTCAAGTCAGCTTGTGCTCGGGACTAATCCAAGCTTGATCCATACCCATCTCATTCATCCGAATCTCGGTTTTGTTAAGATACTTTGACAGAAGAATTATCAAATCATACTGCAGGTTCCTCCACCCGGTAAAGGGTCTCTTTACATCAGGCCTTTGCTTATGGGGACTGGACCTGTTCTTGCAATGGGACCTGCACCTGAGTTCACGTTCCTCGTATATGCCGCTCCTGTTGGAAACCTTCACGCTGTAAAGCTATATTTGGTTCAAATTGATTCTCGCTTCTGCTCACCCGAATGGAAAACTTTTACTGAACACTTTCATTTATGCTATAACCAGGCAAGGACATCCTTGAACTTGCTTGTACAAGAAAGGTTCCACCGGGCTACTCCTGGAGGGACCGGAGGCATCAAATCCATCACTAACTACTCCCCGGTAAGATTCCAAGTTCATATTCTTCAGCATAGTAATTGAACTTATCAGTGGAGTTGATCCAATGAGAAGTTTTGCAGTAATGTTAACGGGGTCAGTGTTCCCGAAAAGGTGACTTCACCTATGTTCTGTTTGATCTCTTCCACAGGTTTTCAAACCGATAAAGGAAGCAAAGGCTGAGGGGTTCTCCGATGTCCTGTTCCTGGATGCAGTTACCGGAAAGAACGTCGAGGAGGCCTCTTCGTGTAACATTTTCATTGTAAAGGTACTTGGTCTTGGATCATAAGAAGAGTCCTTGTCCTGTGAAACGTACAGCAGCTGCTATTAAGAACTTCAAAATTGATCTTCTTGCAGGGGAACACCATCTTGACACCAGCAACAGAAGATACAATCTTGCCGGGCATAACGAGGAAAAGCATCATTGAGATCAGTCTAACTTTCGGTTACCAGGTATTCACTGGCAATAGGATAAGTTCAGACTAGATAGCGAAAACAGGCGAATGATGAATCCTGGGTCTGCCAAAAACAGAGGAAGATTTCACCACGAGGTATAGACATGAGATTGTATTTTGCAACTCTGAGCAGGTTGAGGAACGTCTCGTTGCGGTGGAGGAGTTAACCGAGGCAGAGGAAGTTTTCTGCACCGGTACTGCAGTGGGTGTTGTTCCAGTTGGGAGCATAACCTACAAGGGCAAAAGGTGAAAAACCTGATTCAGTTTCCACTCAATAGGTCCATTCCCTTCCCTTCATTTTCCTGCATATCTGACAGCACAAGTGTTGCAGGTTCGAATTCAGGACTGAAGCACCAGTGACTGCCAAGCTACGAACTGCACTGGTCGGGATTCAAACTGGCCTCACGGAAGACAGGATGGGATGGACTTGTACGCTTGATTGAGAGCTTTCACTGCCTCCTTTCTCTTCGTATCAAATCGACTGCAAATTGACGAAAGAAATGTGGTTGGTCTTTCAACCAATTACAGTGCAACTGTGGTGTAGTTATATACAAAAGCTCCAATCTGCATAAAAGAATGATTCATAGTACATTACTATCCTGGCCAAACATTAGATGCTCTGAATCAAACACTAAATTCCTAAAGAAAACAATTTCAAAATCTGGATCTCAAATATCATTCCAAGTATCGGTGACTCCAGGTAGGCACCAGCTCGAGCAATTGTCACCGGCGCACACTAGCTTGTGCAGGCGCCTAACCAGCCCGTACCCCAAGACTTTCCAGGTCAGTCGTCCCTTCAGTTGACAAGTTCAAAGCACGTACCACTCAGGTAAGCCAACAGTAACCCACGTATACCGTGCGATGGATTTGTAATTTTGGCGATCCAATTCAACCCCTTGAAGATTTTTGTACAGGGAGGAGCGAGGTCAATTTCCTTAAGGTAACGAGTAAGACAAGGATAAAAACATATAAGAAGTTTCACTTACTAATTTTAATGAGTGGAGAACGTCTGTTAATGCATATTTAAGAAATTATTCAGCATGAAAATTGCATCATATATGGCAAAATAACTTGAAAAACAATTTCTCTGGTGTACACCTTCCAATAATCTAGGTTTGTGCTAGGTCGAACCACCAAAGCTCTCCCATTAAAAAGCTAGAAGAAAATCCTAATCAAATTCATGATCCCTTTGTATAGAGATTAAATTAAGCAAAATCTTAATCTTGATTCACAAGCTTAAGAGAGAGAAGAACTTCTCAGATGAACAGAAGCATGATCTACTGGTTCAAACTAGAACACAATAAATATGATATAGATTTTCACATTTGGCCCTTTGGGCTATTTGGGTTCTTCACAGCCTCTTCCTTTTTCCGGCAAACTGACAGATCAGATGGCATCCTAAGAGTCGGCCTCGGGTGTCATGGGAAAGATTTGAGGTGGAAGACCTGACAAGCGGGCTTGTAGGACCTCTTTGTAGAGGCCTGCTCGAACTTTTTTGTCGCCGGCTCGTTCTCTTCTAGCTTTGTTTGGAAAAAGTACCGTATCCACCAGGATGAGCTCCGCAGTTTGGCCTTCCAAAGAGAAGATCGTAAGTCATTATTCTCAGTCAGAAGCTAATATTTCTCAACTGAACAAGGAATAATCTAGTACAACTTCTGAAAGAGAATGTGGACTGAACTTTAACTCAATAAAACAGGAACAGGAAGTATACTACAAGCTAAGATATTTCTATTGAAATTTTTCCCTTTTTTTCTTGGAAACTGAATACTTTGGGCAAGGAGTGAAATATCATCATGTTGTAATTAAAAGGGGATGACAATCTGCTTACTGGTCTACCGAACTTGGATAACTCTGCGACCTTAGCTCTTTGCTGACCAGGATAACCTGCAAGAGTCCATAACACTGTCAGAGGATATCGCTCTGAAGATTTGATGTTGTCAGCATATCTAGTTGCCAGGCTCTGAACAAAAGTGTCAGCATAATAGGATGGTAAAAGTTTAACAACAATGCCAGGTGTTTGACCCCAAAATGGGTCAAAAGCAGGCATATTCTTAAGTGTGATTGATCAACCACTATTCAGAACAAATAATTGTTGTTGAAATAAAAACTCCCAATGAAGGACTGGATTGTGACTAAATAATGAGGCAAGAGCAAACCAAAATCCAGCCAGAAAAGTTTGAACAAAAACCATATCTGATAAAAATTGTTGATGGATCTTTCTACTGGATTACTGTGCTTCTTGAGTTTGAGAAAAGACACTCTTCCTGTAATGTTATTCTCCCTGCTCATGTTCAATATTTTATTCAAGAGACAGCAATCAAGCGGAAGCAAATAAAAGAGATACTGAAACATTACCTGCAAAGACAACAACACCATGGGAAGAAATCCTAGCCAGTTCAGGGAGGGTCTTGTTTAGGTATCTAGGAGACAAGTAGTCCAAGGCATCTGACACAATGACCAAAGAAAAGGATTTCGCCCTATAAGGAAGAGGGAACTTGATGTCTGCCACCCTGACTATCCCTTTGCGCACAAGACTCTTGCATTTGGCATCCACATCATCCAAATCGTATGGTTCCACGCCCCACACTTCGGTGTCCTCTTCTTTCAACAACTGGGACACAACCGAGCAGGTGTCAGGGCCCACATGCAAGACCTTACGCATGCTGTCTCCATATGCTTTCTTAAGAACTGGCATCGCTCTTTGCAGTTCTAGTGTGCATGATACTCCGCCTGTATATATATTTGATCTTTGAAAAATGAGGCCCTTTAATTCAACCACATCTCAATATGATAAATGATGTGATCACAGGTTCAGGTTAATATCTAAAATCAAGTGTCTATCTTTTTCAACTTTAAATACGAGATTTTTTTTTTGGGGAAAAGTGGTGTTATATACAAAGATGAGATTATTAAGGCACCAATGGTATTATTAATCGAAAAAAGCAGGAAAAGAGAGCAGCCAGATGAAGTAATAGCACATGTAATAGCTTCGGATTAAAATTATTACTTAACAGGATAAAGATAAAATCAACTATAACATCAAATCAAAAATAAAATACATACATTGATCATAGTGAAAAGAAAATGGTATCATATATTTACCTTCTATTTTACTAACAGCTTCTCCATAGCTGCTTGATCCACCTGTCATATGAAACACAAAAGTTGATCGCACGCAACTTTAGAAATGGGAAAAAGAAACAACAAGACACGGCAGCTAAGTGTACAGATAATCTGTACAGATCACATAAAATGTGTTTCTCTTCCCTTTTTTCCCCTTAATATGAGGTTCTACAAAACTACTAGTTTTCCAGTAAGAACCTGGCACTCTTTGATCTTCCCTTTTGACACTTTACTATTTGAGGACAGATTGACATGCAAGCCCATTAGAGTGTACAAATCTTATCATATCGTGACTACAAAAAGAATGAAACAAAGTAAAAGATAGAGGAGTCAGAGGTGCATTCAACAAAAAATATAAATGTTGAAGAACAAAAGCAAACCTGAACCACTATATAAATAGCCAATAAGAAGGATTGCACCCTGAAAAATTAGAAAGCCAAAAAAAAGGGAAAAGAAAATCATAGTCAGTCAGAGAAAGCCTAATTTGATTATTTTCAGATAATAGTAGGTTATTACTTCAAAAAATAAATACTAGTGAACTAAGTCCTTTATTAACTGACCCATCATACCACGACTAGGAGACCTATGGATAACAGAGGCGATGAGCGGGTCTTGGACTGCACTGATCCCACAAATGGAATACTTCCACTATCCGCAAGGCGCCGAGCGAGGCTTGCTGGCCTTCTTGACATGTTAGATGAGAGAAGCCAAGCCTGTAGAGAGCAGCAATCACAAAACCTTAGACAGACAATGCAAATATTTCTCATGGAGCCTCAGGAAAATAGAAAGAAAGATAAATGGAACAAAAAAAGAAATACAGAAAAGGCATCCCCTTCTATGCTATCATTGTGCAAGATATTTAGAACAGTAATCATCAAAAGTTCAGAGAGTCATTCAGGTAAAGAAATAAATACTATTGAGATCACTCTCCCTGCTTTGATATCACGAGCGGCACACTGATAAGCAAATAAGAGGGCTTATAAATCAGAGCAGACTCTTAGTATTCTCCAAACTCTTACAGACAGAAGTCTTTGCTTATCCCAATTGCTCCCCTCCCAAATTTTGGCAAATTATTCAATGTTTCACTGGCCAAGATTGAATTTGCTTTCCAAGCTCAAAGCTCGTCCCTTCAGTTGCATATGAAGTTGAAAATAAATAGCCTATATATCCAACTCTTCGAGTACAACAACAGAGACCTTGACAAGCATATAAGCAAGCAATCAGACTGGAAGAGAGCGGCAAACTTGCTCTTGGAAAACGGAAACGTTTACTCACTACTCTGCATAAAATGAGTTCCATAACATTAAAAAAAGGCACGAACATGAAATGAATAGGAACACATGAATCGCAACCCACTTCTAAGCACACCACTAGCTAGCCCAAAAAATTCCGTACCACGCTCGACTCGTGCTGATTACTACACAAGCAGCGGGTCGAACCCCCCCACAAAAGGACAGCAAAATCGAACCGCAAGATGAAGCACCCGTGATTGCTAAGAAGACCCAAAAAAAGAAGAAGAGATCTCGGGTTATTCAGAATATCAGAGCCGAAAATTCAAAAGAGAGAGTGGAGTACCCGTAAATGGATCTGAAGCAGGATCTAGATCTGGACTGGGCTTGCGCTCGGTCACTAGGTCTTGAGCTCTCACTCAGGAGAGAGAAGTTTTATCTGTGACGAGTGGAGAGAGAAGAAAGCATCTCAATTTTTTTAAGAGAAGAGGCAGATCGAGAAAACAACGGTAGTAAAAGATTCTCCTCTTGGATACAGGTCGGGTGGGGTTGACTGCTCGGTTGGGAAATGGATTGGAGCTTTGACGCGGGACAGGACAATTTTGCGCTCTCATTAGTCATTTCCCGTTTTCCAAATTGGGAGTGTTGTGGAAAACAATTAGTCATTTTCCAGTTTCCGTGCTTTCTGACGAGATTAGAAGAATTCTTCCAAGTGAAACCGATGTGAATCTGAAGAACGAGTGTCGGGGGCGGTGATCGAGAAAATCAAGGGAGTTTCAGGAGTTCCTGTTAGTCGGGCAGTTCTAGGAGGTTGTTTTGGCCCATACTCTAAAAGAATGTAGATTCAGAGCAATGTAAGGAACGGGTTCGGAAGGTTTATGAGCAACATACATGGATCGCAAGTAGAATGATTAGCACAGGAACTTCCTAGCTCGGAAGTCTCAAAAGTCCGAGTAAGTCTCGAAGCATTTTGATGGGCAACCATTCAATATTAATCAGATAGAGCATCTAATCCTGCGATGCAGTAGACTCGAGGCTCCAACTGTTTCAAAAACCACACCAAGTCAAATTTCAATGAAGCAAGAGTGTGATGCCCCCTGAATCTTAACTTAACTATCTGTTCCATACTACAGGGACAACTGTATCTCGTCCTTCAAATCAACATTATGAGAAAGGCCATCTTTATCATACCAACAAGAAACACAGCTAGTTAAATAAAGACGATAATTCTTCTTGCGCCAATCTAACAGCAGCAATCTGAATCGATACAAAAGTTAATCCTATGATCTCCGCCTTTTCCGATCTTTCTTCCTCTTTTCATCTCGATACTTATTCTTCTCCTTTCTTCGATCACTGGACTTATCTCCTGCTCTGTGCTCACGAGAGTGCTTCTTCTTAGAGCTCTCCAAGCGATCATTTTTCGCTTTCTTCAGACTATCTTCACGTGCTCCTTCTTCAGCAGATTTGCAGGACTCACGTGGGAATGGCCTCTCCGGACCATACATCACTCTCTGGGCCCATGTGTCAGGGTTTGAAGAATCCTTCTCCCCTGCATCATCTCTGGACGGGAGATCAGGGCCGGTTTCATCCATTCTTGACCCCACAGAGCCTCTTCCTCTCTTGACCCTGCATCATAAAAGAAAGTTCCCTCAATTAAGGTTCCTACTCTTAAGTAGTAAACTCAAATAACATCTTCATCTTTTAGGAATTTTGGGTTTAAAAAACCGACAAAAAAAGTGAAACTGCTGTTTCGGAGGGCATTTTGCCAAAGAGTTCCATGGATATAGTTCCAAAGAAGAGGCAGTTCTTGTGAAACATCAAATATGATGTCTTCAAATTCAGTCATTCAACCTTACTTAGCTTAGAAAAGTGAATTCAAGAGATATAATCATGTGGTATATCGTGCTGCAAACTATTTATAAATGACTGAGCTTTTGTGCAATTATTTCAATACAGAAAGTATGCAGTGTCAAACACATCAAAATATCCTCTAAACTCATTTGCAAAAGAAAAACGTGCACTGAGAAAAGAGTCGGGATAAAATAAAGACAAGCAGATACAAGAAATGCTTTACAACCTTGAGTGCAGGAACTCCTCGACCTCTTCATCTTTCAAGCCTTCATCAATATTAGCTTCGAGGTTTTTGTGGACAACTTTACTTGAAGAACATGAAGCACTGCCGACATCATCATTTAAAGAAAGCCTCTTGCTCACACTTCTGGAGGTTGAGACTGTGTCCTTGTAAGTGGTCCTACCATTTCTACTGCCATCTCTGGAGCTTCCTTTCAGTCTGTTATCCAGCTCCAGTTCCTTTTGATGAATGCGCCACATCTCATTCACTTCCACTGCTTTATTTGCTGTCACGATGGGAAAGCATGAAATAAACTAAACAAGCATACAGAAAACAAAATTTCTAAACAGAACAGAGAATATAAAATTATAACCAGCTGCTGGAGAAAAGCAACGAGCTAAAGGGACAACCAAGCCTTCACTAAACGCTGAGCAATAACAAGAACATAGATAATGCCTGTACCAATAAAAAAGGACTCAGCAGGGAAGTACCTTGTTGTACGCCAAGAACTGTTGCAGTGAGAAACCGGGAATTTGTACGACCCCTTACATTGGGCTTCCGAAGATAAGAAAGAACTCCTTCCTTCTCAGCTTGTCGTCGTAATTCAGCTGCTTCTTTCATCAGTATAGCAGCTATGCGATTCTCTGTTTTCAGATCCATCTGTAACCATTCCAAAATTAATGAGTCATTACTCAACTGACAAACCACAAGCAAAACCATCATACAAACTTACTCATGCTTTCTATAAACTATAATGCAGATAAAACCAACGCCCCCATAGTGTTTATATCTGTGATAAATTTCAACAAACCAGTGTCGTTTCACATTCATGGCTCCCAAGAAGGAACTGAAGATACAATGCCACGTCAGGCTTCTCAGCTAAACATTGTCTTCTCAATTAAATCCTAAGTTCCATTCAATCTGGGGTGCGCCAAACGTTTTTCACTTTTTAGATAGTGTTATAGTTCTCCTGTTGCTACCGATTCTATAGAAAAATAACAGCAATATTATATACATATATATATATATCACAATAAATTGATTAGATCATATATACTCTATCCGGAAGAAAGGTAGCGGAGAAAATGATCAAAACATGAACTGTCACCCCGATTCATCTCTCCCAACACCATCAAATTAAAACAAAATCAATCTAGCTAATAAAGCTTAATCAGAGAAGAAAGATCGAACTGCTCACCATATCTGGTCACCGTTAACCGATAGAAGCCACCCACGGAACGCTTACTCCTCGATCTTCTCGATGACAACTTCGTATTGAGAAGATTTTGCACAGCAGAAAAGGAGCATTCGCGCAAGATGAAGGGACGATATCCGTGGTCCTCAATTTTGGTGAGATTTCTATTAGACGCCCCTTGATTTTGAATATTTATGGAGAGGGCCCCAAAAGTATGAACCTGTTGTCTTTTTCTGTTGCTGAGTTTTGGTTAGGTCTGCTTCTTACTGGGAGATTCCGCAGCTGTCCAAGTTTTGTGATTTCCTCGATTTCATGTTTCTTTTCCACAACTACTCCATATATTTTATCAATTTTCTTTGGCCGTCGCGTTTAACGTAATAAAAAAAATTCCCATAAATGCAGAACTCCATTCGATGATAAATTATTTAATTGAGCGGTTATGCCACGTAAACATTGTAGATATGATATATTCGTCTAATTGAAATACACTATTTATATATTTGTTCAATTAGAGTTTATCATTTGCTAGAGTTTTTTTAGAGTAAACCATCAAAATGGACCTCAAAGTTTTGACAAGCTATCAATTTGGTCCTCAAAGTTTGCAATCCATCAATTTGGATTCACTTCCGTCCATCAGTTTGGTCCGGACGTTAAACTGCTGTGATGGAAATCTCACGTGGCATCTAGTTGGGAGCTGACATGTACTAACAGCGTCAAATTTTATTATGAAAATATTTAAAAATATCAAAAAAAAAGAAAACAACACTGTTTAGAGCATTTTGATGTCCTCTTTCATATTCTAACGACACCAGTTTGGAGGGTTGGGAGTACACGTGTTAGTAGTATTGCATCTCAACAGCAGGAAGAAGAGGTTGAAAGAATCCAAAAGGCCACTAAATGGTGTCGTTAAAATATGAAAAAGGACACCAAAATGCTCTAAATGGTGTCTTTTCCTTTTTTCAGTATTTTTAAATATTTTCATGATAAAATTTGACTCCGTTAGTACATGTCAGCTACCAACTGGATGCCACGTGAGATTTCTGTCACAGCAGTTTGACGTCTGGACCAAACTGATGGACGAAAGTGAATAGTGAGGACCAAATTGATGAGTTGTAAACTTTGGGACCATTTTGATGGTTTACTCTTTTTATTATTATTATTTCTTAAGAAAAATTTTGAATTTAGTAATTATACATGTATTATTATCAATTGCATGTCAAGTTTTGATTGGACGGATGTATCACATCATCATTAGTACGTGGGATAACCGTTTCACTAAAGATTTTGTCGCATTCAACAATTGAGTCTTACATAAAATTATACATTTTTTTTACTCTCTAAAACTCTTTTATTCCCATTTTTCTCCTGCATGAACACCAAAGGGAAACAATTGGTATTCTGACGCGGGACGCCCTGTCATTGTATGCATATGTTTGCTTGTAGCAAAGAAAATGAGTAATGGATGGTCAGGAAGTTTGGTGAGCACGTAAATTGGGCAAGGATTTGGTTGTTACGTGGATTTATTGTGGAACGAGTATATCATGATATAATATATTTAAAATATTAATACTTACTTTAAATGTAAATATAAATGGTTCAAAATCGGTAATACAATATTTTTAATTTTAAAGTAAAATTTCCCTTAAATTATTCCATATAATATACAAATTTTTTATTAATGATAGGAGGGGTAGGTAGCGTTCGAATCTTTTGATAAGATAGAGATAAACTATGGCTCCGCTGATGGGTTGGCAGCCATGTCATTTGAGTGATAATTGCCAATTCACCCCTTAAACCATGGAAATCAATCCCGATTTTGTCCTCAAAAGTTTGTCTATGTTATAAAACACCCCCAAACAAAGTAAAATCGTTTATTCAGACTGTTGATGTGGAAGATCGTAGAAACAGTCGTGAATGTTCGAGATAACTTGACCACCCA
Organism: Lagerstroemia speciosa; assembly: GCA_037672795.1. Lineage (NCBI taxonomy): Eukaryota > Viridiplantae > Streptophyta > Magnoliopsida > Myrtales > Lythraceae > Lagerstroemia > Lagerstroemia speciosa. The sequence goes on along the minus strand of CM075289.1, from coordinate 6,341,443 downwards.
TTTTCATTCGTCCAAGGATTTTGAGCGATGATGAAGTAGAGCTTCGACCTCTTCAAAGATGCTAATAGGTTTGTCAATTCAAAGTTACCACGAACAAGTCTAACCTTCCGATGCCAATCTCGATCGCCTTGCGTGTATCGCTAGAAGACCACCTGGGAGGTGCCGATGCGAGGTTCCTCTGGGTGTGATGGGACCAGGACAGGTGACATATGATTCTATGCTGTACCACAGTTGAGCTTTGGGGTTAAATTGCCGCAACTACGATAGTTTAGGGACTGCTTCATGATTATTCAAGGATGAAATGTGGGGACACACGTGCTGCCTCGAGAAAGAAATGCAGATCACGTGTTACCGTTCCACATCATTGAGCGGCTGTGTTCTCAGGTTTCACCCAACTTGGGTAGGGTTCGTCGCCAATAAAGATGGCGGCTTTCATTGCTCAAAGACTTCCAAGCTTTTCTGCAAGGCAGGACACCTACAAGATCGGAGTTCACTCTGCGGCGGGAGAAGAGCATCCGGACGAAAATGTCTCTGCAGGGTCATCTGTCGACTTCAATCTCGTCGTCGTCCTCTGCATTCTTAGCTCCTTCCACCTTCAACTCTTCGAGGTCCTGTTTATTTCTGTCCCCCCTTTCCCCCTTCATTGAAATGGTGTAAGAAAGAAGAGGATTTTGATGCCCTTTGGCAGTTGCACCTCATCGTGCCAGCTTATGTCTTTCTGGGTCGATGTTGCAGGGCTGTAAATGTTTCGGTCCCGTCCAAGAGACTGGGAATTTGTAGGTGTGTCGCGACTCCTACTGAGGAGAAGACCAGTGAGCTCTCTCTTTCTCATTAGTGTCCTTTCCCTATCCAATCTTTGTGTTTTCTTGAGCTTTTCATGTACTTCTCAAGTAGTTGTCTTGTTCAGCATCCTTCTGATCTCAGTGTGTTCATTCGACAGTGCTTGCAAATTAGAAATCTTTGTCACAGAAATTTATAAGGTGAATATTGCTAATGAAATCCGCCGTTTCTGTTGTGAAGATTACATGACAAAGGTTTCCCGCAATGCAAACATAGCCAAGCTCCAAGCTGGTTATCTCTTTCCCGAGGTTAGTTTCCTGTGTAATCTTCTGCAGCTTTACCCACCTGATTTACGGCTTATTACATGCATCTTTGTCATTTCTTTCTCTGAGTATTTGTGAACAATGTGTCTCTTATCTATTTGCCATTTCACAATTTGGAAAAAAATAGCTCCTTTAGTTATTGAGTGAATGTTCTTTTGGAATTAGATTGCCAGAAGAAGGTCAGCACACATGGTGAAGTACCCTGACGCAAAAGTGATAAGTCTTGGAATTGGTGATACCACTGAGCCAATTCCTGAGGTGATTACCTCAGCAATGTCAGAGGTGCGAGTTTTTTCCTTCTAAGTTCTTCTTTAAAACATATGATGCCCGACTGCTTTTCCTGCTGGACTGGCGTGAAACAACTTTGAACCTTTTCTTTTTTCCGGTGCAGAGATCATATGGATTATCAACCTTTGAGGGCTACAGTGGGTATGGTCCTGAACAGGGCGAAAAGGTAATTCTCAGATCTCAAGTTCTAGCAAGATGTTTAGGAAGTTTTTGCTTTCTTTGTTCTATTCATTATGTTCTCTGCATCCGAAAAGGGACCTGCATTTCATTTCTAGAGTCGGAAAATGCTTATATCTGTGAGCAGTGTGCGTCTCCTGCGGTCTAATTAGAAGAGGCCAGCTTTATGGAACGTGGCTTTTTATATAGTCTTAATCATTAATTGGTCGCTATGTGCGTTGCTTTCTATATGAGGAGCTCTTATGACATCTTGGAGAATAACAACTCTTCTTGCAAATCTTTACAGCCATTGAGAGCTGCACTTGCCTCAACTTTCTACAAGGACCTTGGCATTGAAGAGGCTGATATATTTGTATCTGATGGTGCAAAATGTGATATTTCTCGCCTTCAGGTATATATATTTTTGTTTGTCTTCGTTCAATTTCCCATCTGTCTTGGTGGCTTACCTGCCATGGCATCTGTATGATATTCTTTGTCAGGATCAATATATGCTTTTCGTTGGCTTCATATTTATCACACGACAGGTTATTGAGCAATTTGTTGTTGAGTATTTAACTATCTTTGCTTTCTGCAGATTGTTTTTGGATCTGATGTTACCATGGCTGTTCAAGACCCGTCATACCCGGTAATTAATCTTCAGCACTAGTTGGGAAAAATTTCATTTGCATAATTTTTGACAATTATATGAGACATATAAAAGGAAGCTTGCTAATGCTCTCAAGTGACATTACTTTGAGAAACTAAGAGGAGAATTCAGATTATAGATGAAGGAATTTGAATATAGGACTTCTTCTTTGTATATCAAGTTGTTACAACTTCATAATTGCAGGCGTATGTCGACTCGAGTGTCATAATGGGCCAGACAGGACAGTACCAAAAGGACATTGAGAAGTATGCAAACATTGAGTACATGAGGTGCACTCCTGAGAATGGGTTCTTCCCGGATTTGTCAACTGTTGCTCGCACGGATATCATATTCTTCTGCTCGCCGAATAACCCCACTGGATCTGCTGCTACGCGCGAGCAACTGACTCGACTCGTGCAGTTCGCAAAAGACAATGGTTCAATCATTGTCTATGATTCTGCATATGCAATGTACATGTCAGATGACAATCCACGGAGCATATTTGAGATTCCTGGAGCCAAAGAGGTATGTCTGAAGTCTTATTTTCTTTCGGTGCAATTGTATGAAAATGGAGGCATTTTCCTTTTCATTTTTTCAGTTTATCTCCAAGTCAGAATCCATGTAAGAGAAGAAGACTTTTTCTTCAGTTTATTCTCTTGAAAAACAAAGAAGGTAGGAAAGCAACACTTCACATTGGATTTTGAAGACTTGCAGCATCATTAAACATCCTGTAAACTGCACTTCGACACATTTCCCATCATTTTTTTTAAATGAGAAGATTACAATGGGAAGTTGCAAATTTCCCAGTTGATAAAGCTAAATCGACCCACTTTTTGAGTTGGAGCAATCTTCCTGCAAAATATCTTGCTTTACTGGTAATGTGGGTATGGCAAATATCAGATTTCCTCCACTATTTTGATGTAATTTAGAATCAGTTCTCGAAAGCCCTGGACATTGTTAAATGCTGACTATTGTGAATATTTGATACTTGACCCATGTTCTTATCCATGTAAATAGTAGTCTCGCGAGTCACCTCAGTAGATTCTGTAACTTGAACCCTATCTCACTTATCGAATACAATTGTCCATATTTGTGTTCATATATGTACAACTCAAATGCAGGTTGCAATTGAGACAGCATCATTTAGCAAGTACGCAGGATTTACTGGGGTTCGCCTTGGTTGGACTGTAGTGCCAAAACAGCTTCTTTTCTCTGATGGATCTCCTGTAGCCAAGGACTTCAACAGAATTGTTTGCACTTGCTTTAATGGTGCCTCGAACATCTCTCAGGCTGGTGGTCTCGCTTGCCTTTCTCCCGAAGGGCTCAAGGTGACATTTCTTAATTCAATACTTTAAAATGGTTAAACAAATCTAACTCAGGTTCGGTTCATTTCATGGAAAATGAGTCATTCAAAAGCATTAATTGGTGAGAAAACGTGCTGATTAATGGTTCCTAGCAAGAGAAATATAGAATGCTGGAAGATTTTTTTTTCTTGCAGTGCTTGAGAACCTCGATGAGGCTCTCTCTTGGAAACTTCTCTGAGCTCAATGAACCTGAAATGTTCTTGTAGGCAATGCAAGAAGTGATCGGTTTCTACAAGCAGAACACTGAGATAATCATGGAGACGTTCAACTCTCTCGGGTTTAAGGTCTATGGAGGGACAAATGCTCCTTACGTCTGGGTGCACTTCCCTGGCCGGAGCTCTTGGGATGTCTTCGCCGAGATTCTCGAGAAGACTCACGTGGTGACAACACCGGGGAGTGGCTTCGGTCCTGGTGGGGAAGGTTTTATCAGAGTCAGTGCCTTTGGTCACAGAGAAAACATCCTGGAAGCTTGCAGGAGATTCAAGCAGCTGTACAAGTAAAGAATATCAAGACGACACTTTCCGGTTGATGATCAGCTAGAATTTGCTTCTGGCAAGGGACTCATTTTGTTCCATCCTAGAATGTCCCGTTGACTGTGATTCAAGAAATTGTGATGCAAGACCCCTGTTGGTGCGGCTTTCTATAGTTGCATGTTGTTGTTATCCCCCGTCATCTTCATCAGAAACCCGTTACATTCAACCGATTTCCCGTGTTGATTTATTTCGAGCAGGATGAAGAGCAGAGTTCACTGGATTTGAATATGCAGGAGCGCGAGGTAAGTGCTCCGGATATCTTCTATCCAAGAGGATGAAACCTCATCTATTATAACTTCAACTTTACGGTTATCCTTCCGGAATGAAATTTTACGATCCAAACATTTAGATCGTTAAGCAGTTGGGGAAAATGATTTTGGGCAGGTGAATTCTCTTCTTTAATTTGAATCGAAGAGATTATACGATTAATTAGTTTGGAAACGTTGCAGCAAGAGGGAAAGATATCAAATCATAAACTAGTTTACAATAGTGACTTTTTTGTCGGTAGAAAATGATAGTGGTAATATTGATAATTCAGTCATCGCGTTACACAATATTCGAGATTTCGTATTCAATCGTAAGCATATTAGATAAATTGAGTAGAATATTGATCTCGTTAACATAGTACTATCAAAGATTTCGTATAGTTTAAAGAAGCTGGATTCACCAAATTAAAAGCTCAAAAGTCTCTTATTATGACAATATTAACTTGAACATGTATCCTTAACTTTATTAAATTGTATGAGATTTAGTTTTAAATTATTATACAGCTACTTTTAATGGTAGTCTATAATAATGATTATTTGTAGTTTAACGAAAACAGAAAGTGTATCGGTCCAGGATTACCATCACGATTCATAACTTGGGTTTTTTCTCTTTTGATAAATGATTGGGTAAATTACATTAAAAAACATGTGGTTTACTTCATTTCTCAAAAGAAGCCAAATATTTCAAATTTGAGAAATAAAATCACATAGTTTCATTTTATTCCCAAATTAAACCAAACCTTTTACATCTTAAAAATAAAATCTCGTAGTTTCCTTTTTTCTCAATTTAAGCCAAACAATTCATCTTTTAAAATCAAAATCGCATTAATTATTTTACTATTAAAATAGTTCATTTAACCCGATATTCGATACTTATGTGACTCTTTTTTTTATAACTTTTTCTACAATGTTGGGTAAAAGTATATTAGAATTTTTTTAAATTTACAACAATATCTTATATAAATTTGCCTTTATATTTTTCAATAACTAATATTAATCTTAATTCAAGAGAAAATTCTTAAATTATTTTTCAATAAAAATCATGCTAATTTTATTTATTTGTAAGTACGTGGTAAACAAATAAATATAATATATTGCACAAGAATATCAATTTATATTTTAATATATTAGTCAACTTGTTAATAAATAAAAAATATCATTTTTATTTTTTAAAATTGAAGAGTTTGGCTTGATTTGAGAATTAAATAAAATTACATGATTTATTTTTCAAGTTTGAAAAGTTTGGCTTAATTTGGGAACAAAACGAAATCTCATGATTTTATTTTTCAAATTTAAAACGTTTGGCTTTTTTTGAGAAATGAAGCAAATCTCATGTTTTTTGATGTAATTAACCTAAATGATTAAAAATTTAGTTTATTAATAATAAAATAATATTACGCTGCCGAGAATAAATCATAAATAAACTAAATAAATAAATAAATGTTTTTCAACGACGGACGAAAGGGGGCTGCTAATGGCGGCGGGGCCCATCTGCTCCCTTGTGACAGTGCTCTCTCTTTTACTAGAAACGCCCCATCAGCAGTTCAGCACACCCGTTCATCTGCTTCTGTGGTTCATTCCCTCCCTCCCTCCCTCGAGTATACCTGCTCTCTTCGCTCCTCTTCCTCCCTCTCCGGCTGCGGTTCGTACCAGTGCCAGCTTCAGATGGCCACCGCCAGGGTTATTCCGGCCGCCGCCGCCACCTCCTGCCTCCTCTTCAAGGCCCCATTCTTGAGACCGATCGGCCCAAGTACTCTCTGCTTCAACCGTAATAAGCTCGTCTCGTCATCTTCCCGGAGGCTCTTCACTTGCAGGGCTATCTACAACCCTCAGGTCCAGATCAAGGAGGAGGGCAAGCCCGAGACCCTCGATTACCGCGTCTTCCTTGTCGACAATTCCAGCAAAAAGGTGAGCGATTTTTCCCATTTTGCTTTGAATTCTGTCGCTCGGCTGTCGTTAATGATGCTGGGATGAAGGCTGTGACTTCTCTCGGGATTAACAGCGATGGAGCTGGGGGTAGGAGGAATCGTTCAGGCCTGTTCTAGCAGCACTTAGCAAGTCGAAATCTTGCGCTTGCCGAGAAAACGAGAATCGCACCTAAAGTCATTTTCTTTACACTTCATATTCATGAAGTGACGGTATGCAGATAACACAAACGTAAAACAGAAGTTATTAAATTTTTCATCCATGTTAGAACTTTGTATTATGATCGATGCCCAATGGTAATTAAAATGCAGTTACATCACTGAGAGTTTTTTGTATATATATATATTTTTGTCATTCGTATGCTGCCTGACTGGTTGATTTCGTTAGGGGAAAGGTATGCAAATAAGTGGGGATGAACTATTGCTGGATCATCATTTTCATGATATCTTGGATAATGTTAATATTATTTGGTATAAGCAGGGCAATTTGAGCTGATTTATGCAGGT